>CM021109.1:18079133-18779277 GCA_007115665.2 Sequoiadendron giganteum
TGGATTTTTTTCACAATGAGGGTGTTTGGTACCATATTTATTCAGTAGGATATTAAATATATCTTCCTCTTCTTATTGTGCAATGAAAGGCTCTCTAGTAATCATCATTAAATTGGCCACAGAGTTCACTCCCTTCTCTTCTCCCAAATCTGGCCAAACAACCTCTCCAGACTCAAGTTAGGGTTGGGCTGGAGAATAGAGGGTAAGCTTATTTGTGTTATACCCATCAGATATTGTCATGTTACCCGACCTACAACCAATTTAAGCATCAACAGTGGCCAACCAAGGTCTTCCTAGTATAACAGGGTATCCCCCTAATGATGCTTTCAGAGACAAAACCATAAAGTCGGCAGGATACTCCCAAGAATCCAAGGTGACAACCAGGTCTTCTACTATCCCATCAGGTTTGACAGTTGAGCTATCAGTGAGCTGCAGTATTGTAGGTGTAGCCCTTAGGTCTGAAATACTAAGTTTTACCACCAAGTCCTTGGTCATGACATTGATAGCTGCACCAAGATCTACTAAAGCATTATTAATTTGCACCCCATTAATATTGATCTCCACAACAGGATTGCCTGGGTCTAAATATTTTGGGATGGTAAGTTTCCCTAGCATTAAGTCAGAGAGTTGACCTAAGACATGGATAGTTTGAGGGTCCTTCTTTTTCCTCCCCGATTTCTTCAAACATGCCTCCTTGATAGCTTTGCTATAGATAGGTACTTCTTTGATTGCTTGGAACAAGAGAATTTTCACACATATATGCTTTAGTTGATCAAGGATGTCAAATGTAGGCTCTTCTTGTTTTTTCACATTTTCATCTTCCAACCTTTGTGGGAAAGGAGGTGACGCTTTATTGGATACCCTAGGTAATGATGGAGTCTAAATTGGCTCATTTGGTTGGACTAGGTCATTGGTATCTTCTTCTTGCTCAATCTCCTCAGATGGCAATTCTGATATTATGGGAGGAGATGGTGTGGGCAACACAGTTCCTGAATGTAAGTTGATATTATTTAGGTTGAGAGCATAGGTAGGCTGATGATTAGGGTCAGTAAAATAGACTTGCTGCTGCTGCTGGTTATTTGGATTGGGTGTTGCTTGAGCAGGCAGTTGGGTTGGCTTTGGATTCTGGTTTTGATTAGCTACAGGAGGTGGCATAATTGATTGCTGTTGGGGTTGCTACAAGAAACCGGTGGGTGGATTTGAACATTGTTGGCCTCCCCTCCATTGGTTAGACTGCTGCCAATTCCCTTGTGGAGGCTGCCACTGATTTTGCTATGGTGACTGCCAATTTCCTTGCGGGGATTGCCAACGATTTTGGTGGGCATTTGGCCAAGGATTATTCCACTGAGGTTGGGATTATGGCCCATATTTTGGAGGGTACTGGTTCTACCACTAACTATTATATGAACCAAATTTTTGCAAAGGGTCATGAGGCATACCTTGTCTTGGGGCCCATGGCCTGCGCTAAGCAACAAAGAACACTTTGTCCTCTCCTTCAATGGTTTTAAACTTAGTAGGAAGATGTTGCACCTCCAAATTGGCCACTGCTTTGCATCTGTAGTCCTTCTTTCTTTATCTGTAGTGAGGGCAATATTCAGCTAGCATCGCCTCAGCTTCCTCTTTCTTCCTTCTAGCCTGCATAGTGTCCAATTGAGTAGCTACATCATTGATGATATCCTGCTTGAATTAAGACAAGAGATTAGTAATATCCCCCTTAGATACACTAGAGCCACTTTTTTTTATAGCAGAGGGTCTAAACCCCCTGCCCTTCTTTACAGCTGCTCTGGAGTAATTGAGATAGATTTTCTTGATATCATCCTAATTGCTTTAGGTGACATCTCCTCCTGCCATGAGGTCAAGGGCCTCCATGCAAGTATCATTAAATCCTCTTAGGAAGAGAAGTTTTTGAGATTCCTCATTCAGCTCATGTTGAGTATTCTTTTGCACACTGAACAAAAACCTTGACACATAATCCTCCAAGGTTTCATCCTCTTTTTGTGACATTTTGAAGATGTCATCTCCTCTCATATCATTTCCTCTACAATATTATTTATATTTACTCAAGAATAGATTTTTCATTTCATCCCAAGTAGTAGCTACATTGCTTCCCAATAACATGAACCACCTCAAGGCTGACTCTTTTAGAGTGGAGGGAAACAACTTCAGCTTGTGTGCTAAGGTTGTATAGTCATAGCTTCTGCAAAGAATGTCAAATTGAAACAAGAAGGTATGAGGGTCCTCAGGTAATAAGTCCATAGAACTTTGGGAGTAATGAGGTAGGGATGTTCTTGAGGTTATTATTGTCATGTAGGTTAGGAATTGGAAATGGAAAAGTAGGAGTTGCCATTCTTGGTGGTGCCCATGGATTAGCTCCTGGATAATAAATGACAAGGGCAAGCGGATTATTTGATGGGTCCTGGTTGTTAGAAGTTTGCAGATTATTCAGATGCTAAAAAAGTGGGTTAAGGTCATCTGGATCTTCAAATAGATTAAAGCTTAGCTCTAAGGAAGAAGATGAGGTAACCAAGTCTTGGCCAACATCCAGATATGGGTCTTCTTGGAAAAGGTCTAGTTCAATCTCTTCAATATCTATTCTTCCAGGAAGGAATCTTCCAGATTGGTCTCTTCTTCTACGCATACAACAAAAAGTAAACTAACTATGAAGATGCTGGAATGCGGAATCCTAAAATAAATACTTAGAATGAAATTTGGAACTCTCTAGTAGCATGCCTGTAATAGGTCCTTAGTTTGACACCATCCCTGACAACAGTGCCAAAAATGTAGTGTTATTTAATCAGCTTAATAACTAGGAACATGAATTCCTCTACTTAGGGATTGAACATCATAACCAGTAGTCATAACCTGCTAAAGAACCTCATTTAATCATCAACCCAGGGACGTAAACTTGAAATGGGTCAGCACAATATATGCACTAATCACCTTTTCCAGACATGCATGATTTCCTAAGATGCTTTATACTAGATTTTGAATTATTGGAAACAACTTTACTGGATAACTTGATTGGAAATGAAAATTGAAAGATAAAACTACTCTGCATCTAGTGGCTGCAGGAACAATTGATAGCTCTGTGTTTCTGTCAACTGCAAAAACAGTCACATTAACCTCTATGAAAGGAAGTACAACTATTCTAACTTGCAGAATGAAAGTATGGACAGTTCCCTAAGTGGGCCCCCTTAGGTAATGCCAAAAGTAGACAACAGATTAGGTGGAAAACTTCATAAACTTTATTGATTCAAGATAGATAAGTACATGACACACAATCTCTTGACTGCACTTCTGAAAACTGAAAATTTGTTACAACAACAATTTTTTTCCAGCCCATTTTCTGAAGGAGAATGGGCTATTTATTGGAACTGAATCCAACTACTAACCAAACTTCCCTTATAAAATGGGAAGTCTTTATTACATTTAACTAACTTAGTAAAGAGGTGAATGGAAATGAAAGAACTAAGTCAAATCAGTTCATTAGTCTTAAAGTGCCATCATCCTAGATTTATGCACCATCAAAACGCTTGAGCTAGATTTCTGAAACAATCCCCTTGCATGGCGGATGAGTTGAAACTGCCTTCCTATTCTTTTGCTGTTGAACCAGTCTTCTTTGATTTGGTCTTCTATCCTTCAAGTGGGAATTGAATTACCTCCTCCAATCGTGGTACCTGCAAAATATCTTGCCAGCTATTCTTGAGGCAGAAAGTTAGCTCAACACATTCAACCTTTAAGACAATCCATCACTTTATTTATACATTCATTTAGCATTAAACTAAGGCAAACATTATTTTAGACATAGCTGCAAGAAGTTCAACAGTAGAGGCTGTAGGAAGGGTTTGTCATCACACCAAGTCATAAGGCATTCATCAAACCAGAAATGTAGTGTTCTTTAATCAGCTTAATAACTAGGAACATGAATTCCTCTACTCAGGGATTGAACATCACAACCAACAGTCATAACTTGCTAAAGAACCTCATTTAATCATCAACCCAGGGACACAAACTTGAAATGGGCCAGCACAATATATGCACTAATCACCTTTTCTAGACATGCATGATTTCCTAAGATGCTTTATACTAGAATTTGAATTACTAGAAACAACTTTACTGGATAAATTTATTGGAAATGAAAATTGAAAGATAAAACTACTCTACATTTAGTGGCTGTAGGAACAATTGATAGCTCTGTGTTTCTGTCAGCTGCAAGAACAGTCACATTAACCTCTATGAAAGGAAGTGCAACTATTCTAACTTGCAGAAGGAAAGTATGGATAGTTCCCTAAGTGGCCCCCCTTAGGTAATGCCAAAAGTAGACAACAGATTAGGCAAAAAACTTCATAAAATTTACTGATTCAAGATAGATAAGTACATGGAACACAATCTCTTGACTGTATTTCTGAAAACTGAAAATGTGTTACAATAACAATCTTTTTCAAACCCATTCTCCTTCATTGAAACTGAATCCAACTACTAACCAAACTTCCCTTATAAAATGAGAAGTCTTTATTGCATTTAACTAACTTAGTAAAGAGGTGAATGGAAATGAAAGAACTAAGTCAAATGAATTCATCAGTCTTAAAGTGCTATCATCCTAGATTTATGCGCCATCAAGGCGCTTGAGCTAGATTTATGAAAAACTCCCCTTGCATGGTGAATGAGTTGAAACTGCCTCCCTATTCTTTTGTTGGTGAACCAGTCTTCTTTGATTTGGTCTTCTATCCTTCGAGTGGGAATTGAATTCCTTCCTCCAATCATAGTACTTGCAAAATATCTTACCAGCTATTCCTAAGGCAGAAAGTTATCTCAACACGTTCAACCTTTAAGACAATCCATCACTTTATTTATACATTCATTAAGCATTAAACTAAGGCAAACATTATTTCAGACATGGCTGCAGGAAGTTCAACAGTAGAGGTTGCAGGAAGGGTTTGTCATCACACCAAGTCATAAGGCATTCATCAAACTAATAATTTTTTTTAAGGTGATACTTATGGAAAGATTTAGCATAATATACTTTTTATATTAAGCATAAAAAGTTCATGTCTTGTCCCATAATCAGCACTAAATGTGTGTTTTACCATAATAAAAACAGAAAAAGTGTTTGTAAAAGTATGATACGAATGTGCCAAAAACTTGGCTCATCACCAGACATGTGAAGAAAATCAAGAGTTCTTGCAGCATGAGCAAGAACAAGAACTTGAGCCCTTGCAGCTAGAATTGGTTGAGCAAATAGAAGCCCTGCAACTGGTACTCTACCAAGAGCAAGCACAAGTTCCAGGTAAAATTATGGTAGGAGTACATAGACCCTATGATTTTTCAATGAACATGGTAGTACTAAACCTATGGAAAGAAATACAAAGAAGAGAAGAAGAATAGAAAGCAAAAAAATGTAGGTTAAAGAAGGAAATTGAATAGAGAGATGAAGAGATTAAAGACAAGAATACAAAAATTATTGTTTTAAAGAAGAAGGTGGATGACATGAAAAATTTAGTACCACAAATATTAGAATTCAGGGCTCCTTCGAGGGTATATGCTATGTATTTAAAGGAGAAACATCTTTTTTCAAGTTTGCAAAGGTTGTTTCAAGTTTGAACCCTTCCATTGAGACCCCACTAAATTTTTCAATGCTTTTCAGTCTGCTCCCCTTGAGATGAAATTTTTTTTGTGTGAATTTTATTTACATAATTATGCTGTGACCAAAGACAATGATTGTAATCCACTGTTTTATGTTGGGGATGTCTAATTAAGGGCATTCATGTCCTGGATACATAATGAGGTTAGTTGGGGTAAGCAATTTAGGACTTACAAGCAAGTTAAATCCAACATTAACTTGCCCATTAGGGCTGAATCTAGACATCCAAGAGATATTTTAAGGATTGGCACAAAATTCTATACCGACCAAGCTATAAATGCAAGATCCTTCTTGAAAGAGAGATAGTTTATAAAGCACATGAGGAGATGACAAGAACCACATGAGAATATGTGATGGGATATCTGTCATAGAGATGGAACAACCTAACTGATGATTTGAAGTAAATTGAGCTCCATTCCATGCACAACTATGCTGCAACACTTAAGAGGGTTGAAAGATATATGTAGATTGGAAGAAAAAAAGGACAATTTTGGCTTCCACTAATTTTTCAGCCACCTATCCTACTATGGCTTGTGCCAAACTTCAGTTATTAAAAGTATGACATAGCTAATGAGAGACAAAGATGAACCAAATTGGATAGACAACAAGGGTTCTATTGGGATCCTAATTCAGACACAATGAAAATAGATGTAGGATAGCTTACAATTGCAAATTTCAGGGCTTTGACCAAAGAAAAGCTTAACTCTTCTCTTTTGGAGGACCAATAAGACATTAGGTTGGGGGGGAAATGACGAGTCTAGTTTATGGCCTAATTATTGATAGGGTTGTTTTCCATTTCTTGTAGTTGTAATAAGACTTTGATGCTTAGGAGTTGATCTTTTCATAATATTTCCTTAAAACTATAAACTTTGGACATGGATTTATTTTCATAACTCTCAAATGATATTGACATGCTATACGAGTTGACTGTGTTAATTTTGTATGTGATTAATGAATGCCACTTTAAGATGATTATGGATATGTAGTTGTTATGTGTTCTAATGTTGTCATGCAAATAATTTGAGTCCTACAATTCAAGAAGATTCTGCTAGCTGGTCGTGTACCATATCGGTCAACAAGGTGGTCATTTAATGGAGAGAAGACTCTTGAAGGCTGGAGATTCCTCATGCAAATTGGATTGTAACTGCCTTGTAATGGTCTTAAATGTTTTTGAGCATGCATAGGCATTACTGTTGTGCCAGATTCATGTTAAGGCAAACATGCCTAACATATTATGTGCATGTGTAGCCGCCTCTTCTCTTTTTTGGGTTTTCCCTAAGTGGCGTCCTTCGATTCTGTCAGAGTTGATTGCCTTGCTAGGTGGTTAGATAAATAAGGCTTTGATTTTACATTGATCTCTCTCTCTCTCTCTATCTAAACCAGTCAAAGAATGTTAATTTGATGATGTAATCACACTCTTAAGCTCTTCAGTAATACAATCATGTTGCGCATTTGTACTCATGTTTTCCAATAAATGAAATAAAGTTATAAGTTCGTGCATCTGAGTCTATCTTAGTTTAGGGAATAATTATCCAAGGGGGGCCACTTGGTGAGTATTCAATCTCTTACCTTAGTTTAGTTTAGATGTTATTTTTTGTTCAGTAATTAGTTAAGAATTTGGCATTGATTGTTCCTGCAGCCACTAGAATTCCATTCTGTGATTGTTCCTGCAACCAAAGCAAACAAAGTAGTTTTATGTTCATTCACTTAGATATTCATTTATGTTATGCATTTTAGCTTAGTTTGGTTATTGGTTAATGTTCAACATTTATGTTATTTCCTTCCAAGAAATTTACTTTCAATATTGCACCTTTCTTAAGCTATAGGATGAATGTGGCTACTTTGGATTCCTAGTGCACATACAGTGTTGACCCATTTCAAGTTTACGTCCCTGGGTTGAAAATTTAAATGTACCTTCATGATGATTGAAATATCTATTTAGGTTAGATGTCCAATCTCTGAATCACAACTATAAAGGCTTAGTTGTTGAATCATTACAGGAGACCAACATGCATGTATTTGGATATTTGGATAAGAACTTGGAAAGAAAGAGAGATGAAAGTCATGACATTGAGAAAGGGAAGAGAACAAATGACAACAAGGATGCACTCAATAAAAACCCCAACAAAGAACGAATTAGTAGAGGTCATGATTGGAAACCAAAACACGTTGAGGAAGAGGAGAAAAGATGGTGGCGACATGAGGATAAGAGAAGATTCAAGAGAGAACAAGAAATGCATGGAGAATAAGAGAAAAAAAATGAAAAACAAATAGGGGAAGATCTTCAAATGAATTTCCAAATCAAAGGAGAAATAAGACTTAAAATGAAAGAAAACAAGAAAGTGGCGTACCTAGGTTAAGCACGAAAAACCTAGCTTGAAAAGGCTCAAAATCTTCTCAAAAACTTAAGTTTGTAGATGCAAAATGGTCGCCCAACAAGGAGAAATGAAAAACAAATGACGAGGGTGAAGAAGAAAGAACCTAAAATCACTTTTAAGTGTGAAAAATAACTCAAGTCATTCCAATTAATTAAGGCATAAAAGGTGGAGAAAACTGGAAAAAGTGCAGTTGAGTCAAAAAACACCGCCCAAGGCAAAAAATGACAGTATAGAGACTTGGTGTAAGGGCGCTAAAAATCAACGCCCTTACACCAAGTCAAATTTTCACTTAAGTGTAGAGGCACTGAAAAAGTCTTCCATTGCACTTTTTACACATAAAATTTTCTTCAAAATGTTAGAGCGCTTTTTTCTAGAGCTTTTGCACTTTTCACAATTTCACTAAGTATGAACAATGAGCGTTCATGAAGATACTTGTTTCGAAGGTCTTCGCTAGACAAATGTAGAGGGAAGCTTAAATATATTGTTTGAGACTTTGGAACATACTTCAAGGTGGATTTAAAATTGCCTCATTTTGTGTGCTTGAACATCACGAACCTAGGAAACAAACAAGTTTCGTAGGGGTTTATGCGTGGAACGAGCATTGCTAGATTCCATGATATTGTTGCAAATATGTACAAAAATTTCTTGACAAACCACATTTTGGAAATTGTTTTGAATATGCAAACCTCTTTTATTTTTCTTGAAAACTTTTATAATAGAAGCTCCCACCTTCATCCAAAACAATACAAGATCGACATATTTTTTATCAACTATACCATACTAATTTTTTACCCAAAATCTCAAAAACCTCATTTCTAAACACGAGTTCATCAACCCCTTCCTGCAAATTCATTCTCTCTCTATTTTGGGGGTTGTATTCCCATACTTGGAGCTAAAAATTAATCATTAAAATCATTCCAATATGGCGTTGAAAACTTCTTACAACCACTACTTGCAATTCTGGAAAAAAAATGCACAAATGTAACTCCCGTCTCGAATAACTCTCAGCATGCCTAACACCCAAAATTGGCTCCTTGTTGTACATGTATGTTAAAATTCTCTTCCAATATATTATTTATAATCCCAAAATTCAATTTTATCAACTTTGGGTGTTGGGTTTCAATTTTTACATATTTTTGGTTTTTCCAGCACATTAAATGCGCACCATACAATTCACCAACTTTTTTGAGCCAAGAAATAAAATAATAGTTAGATAAATTTGGCCCAATTTTTCAACCTTTGATAATATTAAAAAATTAAATTACCCAACCAACTTAATAAATATTTTTTTTATTCTTTGAGAGTGCCCAAACTAGATACTCGAAAGTTGCTTGCAATAAGAAATCTCATAGAAAAAAGCAAAATAAAATAAAATATTTTTGGGCATGTAGGATTTCCTAGCACCTTGGATGCTCTTGCATCAAACACCCAAGGTAAGAAGAAATGTTCTATGAGTTGGAACTCATGAACATTTGAAAATCCTTTGTTTGTTCTTCAACCATCTTTCTTCCTTATCAACCTGCTTCTTCTTCTTCACCCTGCTTTGAATAATTATATCTCTTCCTTCCTTCATCCTTCCTCTCTTTCTTCCACTCATGAAATTCACTTCACTATACCAAGTTTCTTTCCACCCTACTTCATCATTCTCAACACTTGCATACTAATTGGTATAACAAATTCATAGAAATCATGAATTCTACCTGCTCATCTTTCTCACCTATTTCTCCTTCATCTTCTTCTTTTTCTCTATCAATAAGAGTCATCATACCTTGTTGTTTTTCATTTTGTAACTTGTTATTGTTGCCCCTAACCATCTCTCCCATTTCACTTTATTTCACCATTTCTTCAAAATAAAAATCAACTTTAACAAATTTTGAAAAGTCATCAAATATCTTAATTTTCTCCTCTTCCCCTACTAGTGTATCATCAATTTAAGTATTCTCATATCCATTATTGTAAACCATGTCATTTTCATGTGAAAAAACCTTTTATTTATCATCAAATAATTCTGAAAATTCAAATTTTACCTCAATGTTTGTTGCAAATTTTGTTTCACCCGTTCTTAATACAAGCCACTCCTTTCCAACTGTTGCAATCTACATTAATAAGTTATTTTATTCTTAATTTTTTTGTTTCTCCTTCACTTTCCTTATTAATTATATTCCCCATATACTCTTCTTCACTTTTTTTCCCCAAAAATCTTAATATTTCCAAGTCTTTGGTTATCTTCTACAACAATACTATCCTTTTCAGGTACAAATTCATGTATCTCTTTCAAAATAAATTTTCTTTCACAAATATCATAAGAATGAATATTTACTTGTGTGTTTTTTTACTTCTCTACTGCTGTCCCAACTTCACAATCACCATTTTAATTTATCTTTTCCACATGCAAATCAATATTTACTTTACAAAACTCATAAGAAGAAGATAATACCTTTGTTTTTGCTACTGCAACTTTGTTTCTTGTGCATGCAACCTCATTCTTCTTCTCTTTTATGTCTTTAATAAGATGCACATCTCATTCTATCTCTTTCTTTGTCCATTTTTTCCTTGTGCCTTTCTTCTTTTCTTTCTTTCTTTCAACTGCATTTGTGAGGGCTGATCCCACATGACTTTCTTTCCATGCTCTTCCCATCATAGGGTTGCAACATTTCACCTAGACATTATTCTTTGCAATGCTCTCTTTTCCAAACCTCTACTTTTCTTCTTTCTTTTCTTCGTTGTCCTCTATTACAACTTCTTTTCTTTCTTCATTTCCTCCACACAAATCACTACTTGCAAACTTATTATGAAACGAAAAATGAAACTCAACTTCATTAATTTTTTGATCTTCCTCAGCTGTAGCTTTCTTCTTCATCATTCTGAAGCTTTCCTCAAGGGAATCTAATCTTACTTCTATTTTCTTCAACTCTACAATGAGCTTCCTTTCTCTCATTTTTTCCCAATACTCTTCCCAAAATAAAATTCTTGTAGGTCTTCCAATGACCCATCTTGTCTTCTTTTTCAAAGTCATTTTTAGAGACTTACAAGTCCCTCTATAGTTACTATAAATACTCCTTGCAAGAATCTCTCACTCACAGAACTATCCTCTTCCCAACAAAGACTCTGGAAGATCCTTCCGCTACCCACCCTCTCTTAGTGGAGGAACTCTACACCTTCTACCTAGCTTTATCTCTGCTAGAGGATAGTAGTCACAAACCCTCTTTCATGCCTGCAACAAACATACTTTCTCACAACTCTCTCTTTTTTAGCTTCACTTCTTCACTCTTCACCAAAAAATCTCCAACAAACTCGTACTCAACACATCTCACACCCCCAACAAGATCAATCTGCTCTAATACCATTTGATGTAGATCAAAGAGAAAAATCCCAAATTGAGGTGTTGATATTCTCAACCACCACTCAAATATTTAACCTCTTCAATCAAAAAATACTCACAAAAAACATGTGAATCCAAAAAGGTATGAAATTCAAATTATTTGAACTACTGCAAATATGTACAAAAATTTCTTGATAAACCACATTTTGAAAATTGTTTTGAATATACAAACCTCTTTTATTTATCCTAAAAAATTGTATAAAAAAAGCTCCCACCTCCATCTACAACAATAAAATATCACCATATTTTTGTTATCAACTAATACCATACTAATTTTTGACCCAAAATCTCAAAAATCTCAAAAATATCATTTCTAAACACTAGTTCATCAACCCCTTCCTACAACTTCATTTTTACAACCCCTTCAATATTTCTCTCTCTATGCTCTTGGGCATTGGATTCCTATACTTGGAGCTGAAAATTAATAATAAAAATCACTCCAATGGCATTGAAAACCTCTTACAACAACTACTTACAATTCTAGAAAAAAATACATGCACAAATGTATCTCCCTTCTGTAATAACTCTTAGCATGCCTGACACCCAAAATTGGCTCCTTGTTGTACTTGTACGTTAAAATTATCTTCCAAGATATTATTTAATATCCCAAAATTCAATTTTCTCAACTTTGGGTGTTGGGGAACAATTTTTACATATTTTTAGTTTTTCCAGCACATTAAATGTGTACCATACAATTCATTAAATTATAATTTTTGAGCTGAGAAATAAAAAAATTGTTAGATAATTTTGGCCCCATTTTTCAACCTTTGATAAGATTAAAACATTAAAATACCCAACCAACTTAATAAATGATTTTTTTCATTCTCTAAGAGTGCCCAAATTAGGTGCCCAAAAATTGCCCGCAACAAGAAATCACATAGAAAAAAGCAAAATAAAATTCTTTTTTTTGGGGATGCAGGATTTCTTCACACCCTTGGATGCTCCTGCTTCACATTTGCATGAGCTTATTAGATAAGGTAGGACCACTGGAGTGAGATCCACATATACCATCATATACTTCATGTAAAGTTGTTTGTGCTTTATCTGAATCGAGACATCTAAGGAGGGTGCTATCTAGGCTACAACGGTAAAGGGTATCATCAATGATGACATATTTAGAGGCTTTTTAGATAAAGGTCTTGTGTTGGTTGGAGGACAAGTTAGGGGGGATAATTTGGTCATGTAGGTAGTTATAAAATTCTTTGTACTAGGGAGAATTAGGACCAACAAGTTCACACACAAGCTCAGATTCAGGGATATCGAATGCAGGGATCAATAGTTGTTCCACCAAGAACTCATAATGAGGCACATTGTTAGGTATATCCAAGAGATATCCTATGGTATCTATTGAGTTGACTACTTTATTCTGAATTCTTGGAATCTAACTAAATACAATGACATCAAAATATTGCTTGAAACTATCAACCATTCTCTTATAGGGAGTAAGCTTTTCATCCTTTGTATCATAATCATCATTGACCTGATGGATAACCAATTGTGAATCAATGTACAAATGAAGGTTCTTAATTTTCTATTTGATAGCCATTCGAAGTTCGATTAAGAATGCTTCATATTTATCCATGTTATTAGTACAAGAGAACACTATTTTGTATGACTTAGGTATTGAGTCCTCTTAAGGTGTGACAAAGAGAATACTAGCTTGAAAACCATGAATTTTGAAAGATTCTTCAAAATAGAGTTTCCATGTAGTGGAGGTCTCTATTGTGAAGATAGATTTGTGACCGATGAATTAGTATGGGTTGATTACCCTTGATCCATGAAGAATCAAAGCATAATTAAGCCACTAACGTCAATCTCAACTAGATCAATCAAATGCAAATTAAATCAAGAATCCATTAAAACCAAGCATACTAAACTACGAAAGCTTTAAAAATGCCTACTCTAATCCATTAAAACTTATCCTATTGGGGGAGTGGTGTCGCATTGATGTGGAACGACGACCCTTTCCCAATCCCTTGGATAATGAGCTTGTTTCAATTAGTTTTATTGAAGAAAATTGATGAAACCATTAATATAGGTGTGATGAAACATGATTTAAAGCTAAATGAATAGGATGCAAGCTATTTTAACATGATCTATGCTAAGTTGATCAAGATGTGCAAATGCAAAGCCAATCTAAATAGATTTTAAACTAAAAGATTCAAACCCTAATTAACAAATAAGCTAAATGGATGCATTATGTGATCATGGAAGCCATTAATGGAAGCTAAGCTAATATGCAAGTAATTAAACTAAAAAAGATTCTAAATATGTGCTAAATATGAGTGATTTTAACAACATAAGTTTGATGTTAAAAGATGGATCCATTTGTCTCCAAATAGTGACTTATTTATAGGAGAGCAAATGAGAAATGGAGGGTTGAGATAAAAAAAGATAATCAACGGTCAAGGATGGAAGAAGTTGGAGGCAGGGATCACAAATTCTCATCAATGGATGAGAATGAAAGATGAGATTTTAATCAAGGGTTAATATTCCTTCAAACACAAACACTTTTAACTTGCACAAGAGGTCACAAGTTAACTTACACAAGAGGTCACAAGTTAACTTGCACATGAAGTTAAGTAAGTTTGTTAAAAAAGGAATATTCTCCTTTTTCAAATGAGTGAGGAAAGAGAATATTCTTTGAAGTATTCTTATGGGTGAGAGAAAATAAACATTAAGCAAATTAAAAAAAGTTTAATTGTGCAAAAGGGGAAGGAATATTCCATAGAAATATTCCTTCTAGAGGAATGTGCAAAGGAGGAATATTCCCTTGCAAGTGGGGGGGAATTAGATTTATTAGTTAAAACAATGTTAATTATGCAATTAAGAGAATTAGATGGTATTCATAAAATAAAATGATTTAATGAATAGGGCAAAGGTGGAATGGTATTTAATTAAATAAAGAGACTTAGGGATTTAAATTACATAACTTAATGTATTTAATTTAATAAGATTAAATGTTAGCATGAAAGGGGGGTGAATCAACCCTATTAAATCGATTAGGTTAATAGATGAAGATGATGCAATTAATTAAATAGGTAGGATAATTTAATCAATTAAGAGAAAAGAGGATGGGTTTTAGGAGGAAATGATGTTAGTATACTTGATTTGAGTGCATGATTTCATTCAGGAAGTTTTTTAGTGTCTACAAGATTCATCAGGAAAATCATACACTAAAGGATGATATGCTTTTGTCGAAGCATCTACAAGTTGATCAACTATTAGTTGTCATTTCATTTTTTTATGATCAACATATTTTATATAAAACTCACTCAAGATCATTACCCACTTTGCTAGTCGACCTGTTAGAGCTGTTGAGTAGGTACTTCAATGGATCTATCTTTGCCACTAGTTTTGTCTGATGATTCAACATGTAGTGTCAAAGATTTTGAGTGGAAAATATAACTCCAAGACATGCTCGTTCAATATGACTGTAATTAAGCTCATACGCCACAAGTGTATGATTGATATAGTAGATAGATCATTCTTTTCCTTCTTCATCATTTTGTGCTAGCAAGGTTCCCAATGCTGATGAGATTGCTGGTATGTGTAGTATTATATGTATTCCATCAATAGGAGGCATAAGAATTGGAGGAGATAATAAATAATCCTTAATTTTTTAAAAGGCCTCTTGACACCGATCGATCCATATGAATGGGACTCCCTTACGAAGCGAGTGTTGGAATGGATGAAATTTATTGGCCAACTAAGCTATGAAACTTTAGATTAATTGCAAATTTCCTTGTAGACTGCATAACTACTTTATGTTTGTGGGTGGAGGCATATCCATAATATCTTTTACTTTTGCGGGGTCAACCTCAATACCTATATGAGAAATAATGTATCCTAGGAGTTTGCTAGATTATATCCAAAAATCACACTTTGTCAAATTTAATTTGCCCTTGTATTCTTGCAACCTTTTGAAAATATTGTTTAAAACTTAAATGAATCTCTTGATAATATTTTTGCTAGCAAGTCATCAACATAGTCTTCCATGAGTGTATGCATATAGTCATATAAGATTATAGTCCTAACCCCTTGATATGTTGTTCCAATGTTTTTAAGGCCGAAAGGCATGATATTCCAATAGTAGGTACCCCAAGGATAAGTAAAAGTTGTTTTATGCTGATCTTCAGGGGCAATTTTGATTTGATTATAGCTTGAAAAAACATCCATGAGTGATAGCATTTCATATCCCATTGTTAGGTCTACTATGATGTCAATATTTGGCAACGAGATGTCATCTTTAGGACACAAATTTTTTAAATATCTGAAATCTATTCAAACTCTAATTCCACCAGTTGGATTCATTATGGGTACAAGGTTTGAAATGCACTTTGCATAGTCTATAGGTCAAATGAAATCAACATCAAACAACTTCTTCAATTAGATGCTTTCACTAAGAGTGTGATCTGAGGATGCATTTTTCTCAACTTTTATTTGACAGGCTTTGCATTTGGAAACAATGGCAAATGATAAAAGACTAAATTAGGATCCAACCCAGGCATATTAACATATGACCAAGTGAAATTGATTTTTCTTTCTGAAAACAAAATGATGAACTCTATATTTTCAATGATTGTCAAAAATGTTGCAAAGTGAATGATTCTAGGATTACAGTTGGTACCAAGATTGACCTCTTTTGATTTTTCCATGAGCAATGGTGATTTATCTTGGCTTATAGGGAGAATTTATTGTTGGATTATAGGACCATTGAGAGGGGGGTGAATCATTGGTCAAATGAGAAAAACCAATTTCAAAACTTAACTCACTTGATTATTCAGAGAAACCCATTAAAAACACTTCAAACACTATAGATATTGTATTTTGAGGGAGTCACAAAGATATGAAAATCAAGAACATAACACTTGAACAAAGATGATAAATCAAGCATAGTATGATGAAATACCAAGAGGAAACATAAACACAAGTTTTATGAGTGGAAAACCTTGAAAGGGTGAAAAACCACTTTGAAAATATGTTTCATTAAGCCTCACTGGCTAAAACCTTGTCGATTACAAATTACATGCCTCATTGGAAATACAACAAGCCTCACTAGCTACACTCTATGCCCCACTGGGAAAGCCTCACTAGCTACTCAATTTGCCTCATTGGAAAAGCCTCACTAGCTACTTAATTTGCCTCACTAGCAAAGCCTCACAAGCCACTCAATCTACCTCACTGGCAAACCATCATGCCTCAATTGAAAATCACCATGCCTCAAAAGAAATTAGCAAAATTTAGAGGGTTACTCTTTTTCCAAACAAATCATTGCTCTGTCAAAACTTCATCTCCCTTATTCACACTTACAATAACATTATTTTATCAATCTAAAAATCATAGTTCTAAGAACTCATTGACTTCATAGGAAATCATCATGTTCTGATCATGAAAGCAACATACCTTTAAACATAAGAATGAAAATACTGCTATATCTGTCACTCTTCTTTTTCACATCAAAAACCATACTCACCAATGTCCAAATGCACATCAACTTCAATTCCCATTACCTACATACATGGTTGTCCATTGTACTAATATATAATGTTCGCTAAATCTTTCGATACATTATGACTGTCACATTGTTTGAATGATTAAAATATCAATAAAAAACAATGAATCCCTATTACATATCCCTGTTACATAGACAACTGCAATCATATGGACATCTTCATATATAGAACAAATACATTGTCCTTACAAACTCCAAGAATCAATAATCTTGATCAGATCATACTTCTACCAAGGCAAAATAAACTTCATCTTCACAACACTTATATGCATTATCTGATGTTATACACCATTTCATCAAATCCTCTCTAACACTAATTGATATTCACAAACACACAACATTAACATCTTCCATTACCCTTCTTTAAACTCAATTCACAGTTCAAATGCCTTGACAAATATTTAGCCATTTCTACTCCAATTCAATTAAGTAGAGACACTCATAGATGATCAAAATCATCTACTATACATCAATTGAAAAATAATCTCTCAATATCTTCAACAATAAATTCCTCTCAGAGATACGTAATTCATTCCTCAATACACACTATATCAACCAAAAACTTGTCAACGTCAATTCTCATCACTTACCCGTTGGAATACAAACAAACTTTGAATATAGTTCATTGATCTTCTGTTTTGGAACCATTCAGAAAAAAACCATTCATATTTTCCTTAACAAATAACTACATAAAAACCATTCAAAAAAACCCCTGACTGTCAAAACCTAGGCTTCTGAAAATAACCGTTCACCAAATTTAAATTAGAACTATCGATCCTTTAACACCTGTCAATACTCAATTAGATAATAGTTGTTGATTTACTCTTAAGCTGCATAATATAAGACTTGAGCTTGTTTATCCGATAGATCTATAAAGAAGGGTTGGTTGAATAATGATTTTAAACCCTTAAATAGTTATTTAAATGACTTTTAACGTCTTATTGCAAGTCACTTTTCAAACATAACAAAAATGCATTTGAGATTGGAATTCTATGTAAAAATAATAAACCTTGGGTCTTTAGGGTTCTTAGGTTAGGGTTTTAGAAATTCCTTAGTGATCTAGGTTATAAAGTATAAATAACTCATCAAACCCTCATTAGTATTCAAGTCTCTAAAACTTATAATGAGTAGTGGAAGCAATACCAACTTCTTGAAATATTTCTTCGTAAGATTCTTTGACATCAAATCCTCAACCATGATCTATCAACTCACGAAATCAATATATCTTGAATGATTGGAACTTGTGCATCAACACCAATGAACAAGAAATTTTAACACCAAAGTAATCCACTTGTGCATCAACAACAATGAATAAGTACTTAATGAACTTGTGCACCAACAAATTTAAACGTTGTCATAAATTTGACATATTAAAGGACCTCTTTCAGCATAAGTACTATCAAATTTAGCATCAATGAATGGAATATAGTACACTTGAATTATGCAAAAAATTTCTTTAGTTACCAAACCAAACACCATTTCCTTTGACACCAACACCATCAATTAATGTGATATTGAACATACCTTCTTTGTTTGACATCTATTGCCATCAATGAACTTTTGAAATCAATGACAAAAAAACTCAACATGTACAACCATCTATCCTTAGGTACATCAAGGAGGTTTTCACTCTCCAATACATCCTTTATTTGTATTTTTTCATGGTCTAAAGGAACCTTTCAATTTTCATATAGAGACCTATTCTTTTTATTTTTCTCATTTTTGCGACTAGAGGGTGGAGTAGACTCCCCAAAGTAAGTTATGTTATCAAGTTCTATGTCAAATCCAAATTTGTGATCCCCACTTGGTATTCCTTCTTGAAGTCCCATAAAATCTACTATTGATTCATCGTTCTCAAATATGTCTAAGCTTGAAGGTCCTTGTTGATCTCAATCTATTAATTATGGGTAAACTAAGGGTAAGTCACCATCAATATACTTATAGCTCAAGGATAGGGTGGATATAGTAAATGAAAAGGTATCATCACGATCCCAAAAGGTTTCAATCTAGGCACGACCCTTCATATATTTGGTTTGAGGAAAGGATTGTTCAGGCTCTCAAAAAGTTTCAACTAGGTCATAGTTGCTAGAGGATTTTTTGGAACCCCATTCCCATTAATTAGAGTCTATTTAAGTATGGTAATCCTTAGATTTCTCGACCTCATTAAAAGTGTTAAAATTTTTATCTAATGGTAACTTAGTATGAGGATGACTCAATTTTAATGGGGTATACCACAACCCTTTTTTCTTTGGTAACTTAGGAGGTAATATAGGTTCTATCACATCCTTCTTGTGTAAGCCAAGTCCACTATGTACATAATAACCTTTTTGTTTCATGATCTCAAAACGTTTCCCACAGTGCTCAATCAAAAACTATGCAAGTTCAGTGTCTTTTTCATCCTTATAAATCCATGTAGAAATATCCTCACCTATGGTATCTTTTCTTAGCTCATACCACTTAGTGAAGATAGTGGGAGGCTTATAGGATGAGGTTTCCCATGATATTTTAGTGCTATAGGTAGCTACCCAATGCAAAATGAACTCTCAATGTTATACTCTCCATGTCCTTACTCATAGATCTATACTTCACCATTGGGAATGGAAGTGGATGGAGTGGAAGATGTAGATAATGAAGAGGGATCAATGTAGTGTGATGAGGCGGAGGAAGAGGCTTCCCGATTAATAGGAACTTGATGCTCAGAGGTTCCCTTTAGATTGTTGGGATATTGGAAGGGGGCCAGGATCGCCTGATATAGTAATTTTGGTGCCATTATAAGGAAATTTGAGGCATTGATGGTAGGTGGAAGGAATGGCCTTCATGGCATGAATCCATGAATGACCAAGGAGAAGGTTATATAGTAGTTCCAAATCTAGGACTTGAAATATTATATTTTGAATGGCTGGCCCAACTCTTATGGGAAGTATAATTACACCTTTGGAGGAACACTCAACATCATCATAATCCCTTATGATAATTTTCTTAGATATTTCTATACAAGCTCCAGATAATCCCAATTTTGTGACCAAGTTTAGAGTGCGTATGTTTAAACCTACTCCACTACCAAGATTGGCCTAATTTTGTGTTTGTTAATGTATACCTCAAGGTGTAATGGATCATTATGGTTTGGTCTTTGCGTACGAAGATCTTGTTCAAAAAATGTGATGTGATGGGTGGTAGCTAAGTATTCTTTATCCAAAATGACCTTGTGTTCGAAAAGATATATGAAGTAACTCAAGAATGGATATCTGCACAAGAGTTTTCCCTAGATGATATAGGAGGTTATATTGAGTCTTTGGTTGTGGATTAGAAGTGGTCCCTTGCAAGACCACTTTAGATCTTTGGGTTGTAATGACACATTCTGGATGTTGCTGATTGTTTTGGACTATGTTTGTACATTGGTCATGACTTATTGTTTGATTATTTGATGTAGAGGGACCTTTGAGGTGAATGGTGGGGTGGACTTTATTAGCCACTTTAGCATCAACTACCCCATCATTAGTGACATTTTTGTTTCTAGACCAAATTTGTTTTCATCGTTGGAAGTGTTTTGGTTTTCTTTGAAGATTTTGACCAGTCCTTGTGCAACAAGTGCTCTCTCAATGGAAACACATTTCTCAACAACCTCTTCAAAGGTATTGCAACAATGGATTTGAAGTTGATATATTAGCTCCTTGTTTAGATTCTCCATAAACATTTGTACCAATTGTTTCTTGGGGATATCACATGGACATTTACTAGCCATACTTCATCTCTGGAGGAAATATGTGAATGCTTCTCTCTTTTTTTTTGGTTGTACACAATTTTGTAAGAGTAATGTTGCTTTCAATGTTGTAGAAGTGTGTGACAAACTTATCGGCTAGTTCATTCCATGTTCTTATCCCAGGAGGTAGATGTGTGAACCACTCTAGAGCTTGTCCTAAAAGGCTACG
The DNA here is from genome assembly GCA_007115665.2 of Sequoiadendron giganteum. Taxonomy (NCBI): domain Eukaryota; kingdom Viridiplantae; phylum Streptophyta; class Pinopsida; order Cupressales; family Cupressaceae; genus Sequoiadendron; species Sequoiadendron giganteum. Next base: position 18,099,979 of record CM021109.1, read on the forward strand.
TGGGAATAATCTCATCAAGTACATATATGCTCAAAAGTGATGTCCATGCAAGCAATATGAAATTCTCTCACATGTTCTCTTGGATCTCCCTTTCCCTTGTATTTTTTGAAGTTTGGTACATTGAAGTGTTGAGGGAAAGATGGCATGTATATGCTTTGATCAAAGGTATAAGGACATAGTTCCTCCATATAATAAGTTTTCTTTGTCCCACTCACTTGCATATTGGAGATTTTTTGTTGCAATTTTTGCATTTGTTATGCTAAGGTATCCATGGGTGATAGTGATGTGTCCATGACATTTTTAACTGTGTTGGTGTTTTGATATCCCATGTTTGTTGTAAGTGGAGGTGCACTTTGATAACCGACATTCAAAGTGGAAGGATTCGTGTTCATGTGGAATGTGTTATATGATGGAAACAAATTTTGGTTTTGGAAATTTGTTTTAGGTGTAGCATAATGTTGAAGTGGATTTTGGTTGGTTTATTGGAAATGTGATCTGAATGTTGGATTTAGATTGACATTTTTTTGTGAAGGGTTTTGATTGCCTTGTTGGAAGTGAGATGCAAACATGGTATTGGTATGGTTTTGGGATGGATTTTGATTCATTTGTTGGTATTATGTTGTAAAGTTAGGGTTTGGATTGATATGTTGTTATGATGGGGGTGGATTGGTGTTTATATTTGACCCAAAAGATATGTTTGTGTTTGGTGTAGTATTGGTCATCTGAGTTTGAGCTTTTGGTGCGACAATATGAATCCTTCATGTCTTGTTTGGTGGATTTGGATTTGTGATGTTTTGACACATAGGGGTAATATTTGGGAGGATGATGTGGTAAATGGACTTGAAAATGAGGTACCCATGGTGTTAGATGATGTAGCAAATGGATTGGAAAATGAGGGACTTAGTCCATGAGATGTTGGATTTGTTCTTTTGGTCCCAAATATTGGAGTAGGGGGTATGTTTGTAGTTGTGGCATATTGTGCAGTTCCCCCAAGAGGCATACTAGTGTGCATTTGTTTTGAGGTGGAATGACTTGGTGAAAATGTGTTATGAACTTGAGTTTGAGTTTTTATTGTCCCTTCTACAATTGTGGAAGTGTCAAAGCCAACAAGAAACTTGGAACCATTTTTAGCAAGTGCTAGGAAGTATCTACCAGGATCTGCTTTGACAAGCTCCTCTATGATGCACAATATCTTAGTATCTTGGGAAGCCTTTTCAATTTCTTCTAGGGTTAGACCTTGTTCAACCTCATGTAATGTAATATTGGCAAATAGATTTGGAATTTGAGACTGTGATGTTTGTAGTTGGTTTGAAGATGACCCAAAGTTCATGGTGCCAGTAGGATTAAAGTCAGGGTCATTTGAGGAATCCATGTCTTTTCATTTCCTTTGTGAACTAGTGAAGACCATATCAGACTTGTGACTTTTAAATTTTGAGAATTTTGGAACAAATACAACTAGGGATGAAGATGCAAGATGACAATGGCACTATGCTATATTTTTGGGATTTTTTTGGATATAAGAATGCATGATGGTAGTGTAACTATGACTAAGCTTGGGACACAAAGTGGAAAATGAGACTATGACTATTTTTGAGATGCAAAGTTGGTAATGAGACTATGACTATGCTTAAGGATTTGGATATGCAACTTTGAACCTTAAAAAGGGATGCTAAGCACATTATGATGAACCAAGATAATGAATCTAAATGCCAAGACCTCAAGAGTATAAGAACCAAGTTGATGATGACTAGATAAAAGGTGAACCTAAACTAAAATCACGAGTCTTAGGCCCAATCTAAGGATAAGATAGATGGAATGTGACAAGGTCAAGACACTCAAATATGTGACTATGATCTAATCAATGGATTGATAATCATCCTAATCTCAAGACTCAAAGATGATGACGATGGATAAGCTAAGATGACAAATGAAAAATAGGATATGCAAGCTAAGGAAAATGGTAACATGCAATGAAAGGACTGGCTGAACTAAACAAGTCTCAGGTCTGACTGTACAGTCACTGTTTCAAAGGAAATTGAAAGTTGGATGCACAAGTATTTCCCCAGAATTTTGAAAACTGACAGATGTGGTGCATAACCCAACAAATGTGGTGTAAGACCTGAAAAATGTGATGCAAGATTAGTCAATTGTGGTGCATAGGTAAATACAATTTTTTGGCTTCCTAGGGTTTTTGATAGACGCGACGGGTAAAAGCACAATAGTGTGTCACACTTTTGGCCAAAAAAATAGTTTTGAGCGAATCCTTTCCGATCGAATAGGTTTCGGTCAAACAAATTTTGGTCGAAACCAAGTGGCGGTGATTTGGCGCCGACGTGGAAACCCCCTTTCGCTCAGAAGGGTTTCAAACGAAACCTATTCGATCAGAAAGGATTCGACTAGAAGGGTGAAAATAAAAACTAAAAAAAGAAGGTGCCCATTCATTTGGGCACGCTCGGTCGAATGATTTTCTGTTGAAATAGGTTTGATCGAATGCACCTGGTGTATACAAAGCTTGGACAATGACCCTAGTCAACTCCATTTTGTAAATGATGCCTCCCAGGTTCTCCTCTATCACTATTTTATGTATGACGTAAAGGAATTATTTGCAAAATGTATTGAATGGGGTTTGATGGTCATTTCTTGTAAAGAATTGAAGGGTTTTGAATTTTTAAGTTCTGTTCATTGAAGTGAATTGGGAATTTGGAGTTTGTAGTTTTGTTCATAAAGTAAATTAGAAATTTGGTGTTTTTAGTTAGGGTTATAAGAAAAATGGTGAAAATAAAGGGTTTTATGACGTATGTATGTATGTACTTGAGTACAAGATATGGTTTTTCTCATGTATATGTCTATCTCTCTGATGGGTATGCCTATTGCACAAAAATTATCATTGTCTACCTTAAGGCTTTTTGTACCTTTTGTAGCTGAGTTAATATATAAATAACATCCATGTTCTGCAATTTCAAGGCGAACTTGAGACTAGGACAGTGTAATATTAGTCCAAATTCTAATTTCTATCTACAAGGTATATAACTATATAGACCATAATAAACACTCCATGCAACAATTTTCTTTTAGTATCATTCAGATACTTTGACCTTATTAATCTGCATACAATTCATAGAGTGAGAGCATACTACGTTCATTCTATCTCTTTTTACAATAATTAGGCACAACAAAAATATCAATAGAAAGTTACACACTTTGATATCACACCCTATAAACAAGTAAGGAGTCAAAGGATCACTTTACCTAATGCCTTTGAAGTGAAAAAAAAGCTAATCAAGGCACCATTTACCATAACTCAGAACCATGCTTTGGTAACAAAATTAGAAATTATTTTGATCTATTTTCAATTAAAACGAAAGGATATCAAAATTTTATTTAGGAAGGACCCTTTCACTCTATCATAACCTTTAATTATATATAATTTAATAACTATTTCAGGAATCTATGCTTTAGCTTTATCACATGCAATATTTCATAAGACAATTATATAATCCTATATTTTCCTACCTTCCATAAAAAAATATTTCTCACTGTAATTCAACTTTTGTATGAACTATTTCATCTTGGTTCACATAGCTTTTGAAAAGATATTATTGATAGTACTACATAAATCTATGGGTCTTAAATCCCCAAAACTCTTAACCACCTCTTTTTTGGCACTAATTTAGATAACATAGTAAAATTAAACTCATTGACCACCTAACTTAATGTAATAGATTCATTTATGGATTCCAATAATTCCTAACCTACCAATTCCCAAAGTCTTTGAAAAAGATAGCCAAAAGCCAATCTAATCTTCCTCTTTTTATATTGAAAAAAGCTAAAAAAAATTCATTTTACAAATCAAGAGTACAAAGTTGTAACAAAACATCAGCTATAAGATTACAAAATAGAGGTTGTAGCAACAACAAACTAGCTACTACACTTTGTACAACAAAAACAAAATAGAGGCTGTTGAAACCATAAATATTGAAAAAGCCAATCTAATATTGGCTCACTATCATCCTTGAAACCATAAACTACACTTTGTACCTCTTCTAACTTGAAATGTTCCATTAACCTAGTATCTTCATCTTTAGAGACAAGCTCATGGATATAATATATGAATAGAATAGTCTCCACCTATTTCTTTCCTTCAAAAAACAATTTTTCAAGTAATTCAGTTGTATTCTTCATTATTCCCCCTATGGCATGATGCCTTCTCCATTACCATCCTCTATTATTGAAACTATTTTATCTTACTTTATTTATTGAGATAATGCATGAAAATACTTCATAGTCTTGTACCCAAATATAATCCATGTATCCCTAATTTTATGCTAATAGATCTCTTCAACTTCAAAAAAAAATTTATTACAAGAAACGACTTCTTTTCCAAATATGAAAGCTCAACCGACTAAAATTTGAGATAATTTAACTCCAATTCTTCACATATATGATTTTTATTTGCAAAAAGACTACTAAAGACTTCTATATTTCAAATCCTCATTCTTCTTTTCAGTATTTTTATCTTTTGATGAGTGATAAACATAGCCAAAAAGTGAGATACATTATTAACTTCCTTCTAGTCCATCTTATGGAAATTAGGGTGCTTGAGCAATATAAATTAAAATATAAATGGATCTCATACTATTTTACCAATCATTTTTACCTCCAACTCAATAGAGTAATGGCTCGATCTAACTACATGACAATGTGAGAAGAGGAGTCACGGTCTTTGAGAAGCAAATAATAAGAATTCAAGAACCTACACAAATTCTCATCAATATAATACTCTCTCTTTGGTCATTCCAATTAAAAACTCGATTATTAGGTTTTAGATCACACAATTTACGATCTTACACTAAATAATTAAAATCCTTTGAGGATTCAAAGACATACTTTATTCTAGATCAAATTTATCTTCTAAGAATAGAAATATATTAAAATCCATCTAAAAAAGATGATTGATCACCAATAGTAACTATTTGTTGATTTGCATTACATGTCATTTACTCTCAAATTACACACACTTGAGTTTAAACCATACTTATCAAAGAATTATCCAACCATACCACATTAATAGCTATCAAATTCATAGTGTTTCGTTTGGAAACCTCAATGCAACAACAAGCCAAATTTATAGGTACCTTCTGACCCAAACCTTATTGGAGAAGATCAAATTAAACAAGCAACTGATGCTTCATTTCTTCGTCAAATTCATATTTTTTCATTTGGAAACCTCAATGCAACAATAAGCCAAATTGATAGGTACCTTCTAACCCAAACCTTATTGGAGAAGATCAAATTAAGCAAGCCATTGAATTTACTTCATTTAGATTCATCAAATTCATATTGTTTCATTTTGAAACCTCAATGCAAACAAGCAACTGAATTTGCTTCATTTAGATTCAACAAATTCATATTTTTTTCATTTTGAGACCTCAATCCAACAACAAGCTAAATTGATAGGTACCTTCTGAACCAAATCTTATTGGAGAAGATGAAATTAAACAAACAACTTAATTTTCTTCATTTAGATTCATCAAATTCATATTGTTTCATTTGGAAACCTCAATGCAACAACAAGCCAAATTGATAGGTCCCTTCTGACCCAAACCTTATTGGAGAAGATCAAATTAAACAAGCAATTGAATTTGCTTCATTTCTTCATCAAATTCATACTATTTTATTTGGAAACCTCAATGCAACAACAAGCCAAATTGATAGGTACCTTCTAACCCAAACCTTATTGGAGAAGATCAAATTAAACAAGCAACTAAATTTGCTTCATTTAGATTCATCAAATTCATATTGTTTCATTTCGAAACCTCAATGCAAATAAGCAACTGAATTTGCTTCATTTAGATTCAACAAATTCATATTGTTTCATTTGGAAACCTCAATGCAACAAAAAGCCAAATTGATAGGTACCTTATGACCCAAACCTTATTGGAGAAGATCAAATTAAATAAGCAACTGAAATTGCTTCATTTAATGCATGGTTTTCCTAGATTCTTCATTGTAGATCTATAAACCCAAAACTGAAAACCCCAAATTTATAATTCATTGTCCATGCACGTACATGTATGTATACATATGTGTATGTACATGTGTGTACATATATGTATATGTGTGTACATGTACATGTACATGTACATTTGCACGTATGTGTGTACATGTATATGTGTGCGTACATATATGTATGTTTGTATTATATACATGTGTATATGTGTGTATGCATGTATACATATGCATATATGTATGCACATATGTGTGTATGTATGTATGTACGTGCATATATATGTACATATATATAATGTATGTGTGTATGTATGTACATGTACATGTATGCATGTATATATGTTTGTATGTACATGTGTATGTGTGTATGCATGTGTATGTGTGTATGCATGTATGTATGTATGTATGTTTATATGTGTATGTGTGCATATATGTATATATGTGTATATGTGTATATGTACATGTGTGTATATGTGTATGTGTGTATGTATACATATATGTGTATAATGCATATATGTGTATGTGTGTATGTATGTATATGTATGTACATACATATGTATGTATGTATGTATGTACATATGTTCATACATGTGTGTGTATGTATGTATAAATATATGTATGTGTGCATGCACATATATATATTTATGCATACACAAATTCAAGTATATACATATATACACATATATATACATATTTCATGTACATGTGTACATGTATGTATATATATACATACATATGTATATATGTACACATGTGTACATACACACATACGCATAAATGCATATGCACACATGCACATACGTACACATGCATGCACACATACACATATACACATACATACATACACACATGCACATGGATGTGTACATATATATGCCTACATACATGCACACACACATACACATGTACATATACACATATATACATTTACTTGATTGCTATTGTGAGATTCTTGAATATAATTAATGGTTAATTTTATGTTTTTTTATCTAGAATGAATTGATGGTAGATAATTTTATTTCCCAATCTACTTTTAATGGGATCATATAAATTTTTTAAATGGTTTGAATTATAAAGGGTTCTTCAAGCCAGTTTTACAACTTTTATAAAATTTCATTTTTCTTAGGTAAATTTATATTATCATGTTTCTATTTGTGTTTCAAACATACGATTGATGTTTTGATTACCTAGAGCATATATATATATATATATATATACACATATACATACACACATATGTACATATGTACATAGATCTATTGAAAAGATTGTACTTTTAAATTTATATATATATTTGTTTTAGTTTTGAAATTTGATTTAAATTCAAGTTTAATGTATGTGTTGTTCATGTATATTTTGTTTTAATGATATGCAGATCTCTATCTTTACATTTACATTTACACACACACACACACACACACACACACACACACACACACACACACATATATATATATATATATCATGGCTGATGAGGGATCTCACCATTCCCCTCATTCTAATCAGGAGACTCAAAATAGATCAAATTTATATTAGGATAGTATTGTTAGATTAAACAATGTTCTAAAATGTTTAGTGCAAACAATTCACAACTCCCCCAATTTGGCTAATCAAGATAGATTAGTCACTATTAGAGATGAGATTCATCAAATGATTGAGACAATTCAATCATTCAACCGTTATGATGAGATCAACATTGAACAATTTTATTTGTCTTTTGCTAGGAGTGTTACTGGCACAATGAATTATAGAGAAGTTGCCAAATTAGTTTCAGCTGAAAATGTGTTAACCATGTTCCTTCATTATAGAGGACAAAATTGAATTAGAGGATATGTGGTTACGAGGTGTGTAGATCCTCTTGTTGCGCCATTCATATACCCTAGATGGTTGGCAGCGTATCATAGATGGCCTCACAATGATGAGCTGCCAACATATTTTATGAAACAATTATATGCGTAATCTCATTACAAATATATGTGGACTACACATCTCATCCCGAGCATGTTGGAAAAGGTAAAGGCCATTTTTGACAAACCACAATTTAGATGTCCAAGTTTTCCACTGCCTGTGGACAAGAGGGCATTAGTTGGCCCAAATCTTTTGGTTTTACCAAAACGTGTGGAATTGGCAGCAACAGGGGAGTTAGCAACACGCTCCACTTGATCCCAGATTATTGATAGCATCGCCTCTATTACAACACAGATTGATTAGATGTCATCTAATAGAGTTGGTAGATACTTATTACACCCGCGGATCGACCTTCCTCCCATAGAGGCTACATCAACATTTTGTGATCCATTTATTCGTACCGATCTACCTACTCCAAATATTGAGCATATGAATCACATGACTTTGCGTAATGTGTTAAGAGTCTCAGTTTCAAATTTACTAGCAGCTTGTCGAGTCATCAGTGAGGACCATGGGATCTCTCTTGACCATGTACAATAATTTATTAGACAACGATATCCTGGTACACATTCGAGCCACGAGGTGGCAACTCCAAGGGATATTCCAAAGCAACCTATAGGATCCCATGCACATCATGTTTCTATCTATCCTTTAGCTTGTCCAGGTCATCGGGATGTTACATATCACATTGCTCAGGTTACTGTGGCACTTGATGTTGTCCATGGTGCATATATTCAACTTATTTTTGGCACTGATACTATGCATGCTACAAATCCTACTCCATCGTGCTCTTCTTTTCCATGTCCACTCTCATAAAAATTCCACAAAAAATTGGTGTTGCGTCTAGCATGTTGATGGCTCAACCAAACAAAAGCTTTTGACGACTTAAATTATCCTGCACGAAGTTACAAATAATTACACTAAAACCAAATTAGCTCAAGTCAAAAAAGTAAAATTATATATATAGTGCAATTAGACTTGATTTAAGTCTCAAAATTATTTAAGCAAATATAAATAAATAAAATTTTAAAAAATAATGTACACACTTACCAGCACATCCATCAGATCACATCCAACATTGTTCTTGATTTATGCCACGTTGTCTCAGGTCTTCAAATTTTTTTTTGAAACAATGAACTACATAGCTTCTATCATGATTTGTATCATCACTGATATAAATATGAACCTCTTCGATGATAATTCAATCATCTTTGCTACTTTTTATTCCATCAACCTCTAATTCGACATGCCTATAACAAACTTGCACAACGATTGCAACTTGCTCTGAATGATAATATTGACTTTGAATCTTAATTTTAGGACTAAATGTATAGTTCTGAGAGAAATCTACAATAGAGAGAATACAACCTGGTGGAAAGCAATTCTTTGAATCACAAAATTGTTTATCTTTCCATCTTGCACCATGAAAATGTTGGATATGTGGATATATGATATTGTGAAATTTACTCATGAATTCATTGTAAGACAATCCACTCTCTTTGAGAACAATTTTTTTGGCCTCAACTCCTGATTTTGTTAAGTATGTCTCATATTCAAATCTCTTCCAAACAACTTGCATTTCATTATTGTCAACATGTAAAAGATTCTTCAAATATCCACAATCATTACATAGATTTTTTATACACTGAACATTGAATTCTTCTGAATCTTCTAATTTTTTGCATATAAGAGACTTCACAAATTGTGTTGTACTTCCAAGGATGGCTAAATTTTGATCAATTGTTGTCATAGCTTTTCTATATGATTGTAGGTGTAAATAAAATTCAACATGATTTTGACAACAAGTTTCACGTACTTTATTTATACGTACACATGATGGTCGTAGTGTCTCAAACATCCTTTGAGAAATCTTCACATTTGAAAAATCTTGCTTGAATTCTTCAAAAAGTTCACTTTGTGTTGTATCTATAAAATGTTTTGGATGAGAAATTTTTGTACCATCGTCACTTATTATTTGTATAGTATCCATTCTATTGGATGAAGCATGAGAGTGAGTAGTCCAATATTCAACCACCTGTTTCTTTACATCTTCCAAAATTTTATCTTTTCGAGGAACCCTAAAAATATATACCCATTTTTTCTCAAATTTTCATCTATTTGATTTCTCTTTTCAATATACATTTGAACAGTTCTCCTAGAAACATTTAGTAATTCAGAAATTGCTTGAACTTGTCTTCTATGTGATAATTTCTTACTAGAAATTATAGTGATCAACGCTCTACATGCAACACTTAAAATCTTTAGATCAACTCTTTTTTTCAATACATTCTAATGCTTATTGCAAGTTTTCAACAATTCTGTGTTTTAAATTTGATGACTTTTTCCTATTATCAACCCCTAACAACTCCAAAATAGGGGTCATTTATTTTCGTCTAAATAACTTTTCAACTAACTGTGCTCTTCCAATTAGAGATTTTTCTTCAAAAAAATCATTTCATATTCTTTTTGAGTGTAATTTTAATGTGCTTTCAGATAACATATCTTCAGATGAAATATTATTGAAAAGAGAATCCTCATCCATCTCCATCAGATTTTCCATACCATAGTCCAAAAAATTTCTATTATTAGATTTAGATTGTTCTTGTACCTGTATGTCACCTTGGTCATTGATATTTTCCATGGGTTGTTCTTCATGAGATGTTCCTTCACCCACTCTTCTCTTCCTTCGTCTTATTCGTGTTCGATCATACTTGATCTATTCCTTTTACACGCCATCACAAATTGCACTCAAATTTGAATTCACTTGCATACAAATTTGTACACACATGAGCTTTCAATGAAACATGTACAATTAATATTGCATAAATATCTAACACTTGAAAAAACAATGGAATAACATAAAATTGGTGATCAATAATAATGAAATCTAAGAATATAAATAGCAAAAACAAATTTCAAATGCATTAATGAAAATAAAAACATAATCAATTAAATAAGTTCAAGATCAATGTACCTTCAAATATAGCTCTCATATTGTTTAAATACGTTTTCTTTTGTCGAAATAAATCTTATTTTGTTGAAACAAACTTTCCGTAGTCGAAATCAATCTTCCTTGGTCGAAATATATTTTACTGAATTTACTTGAATTGAAAAATCTAAACCAAAAAAATAAAATTTTATATCGACCATTTTCGGTCGAGTCACTTTAGGTTAACATATGCTCGGCCGAACATGTCTCGGCTGAATATATCTTGGTGGCATCGTACATGGTAGCCAACTCACCCTTTTTCAGAATGTTTTGAAACATTCAACTTTGGTATAGTGTTTCTCCTCTCAGAATTATTGTTCTGCAAAAAACAAAAATACCCTTTTGTAGAGCTCAGAGTGGTGAATCCAAATATATATATTTTTAATATTTTGATGAGTATTATATATGTTATTTTGAAAATAATGAAAGTAGGTTGTTAAAATAAAAAAGGAGGTTGATTAGAAATTAAACAAATATAGTAAAACATATTAAATTTTTTCAAAACTTATATGGTGTAGTAAAGGAGAGAGTCTTCTTTAAAAGGGTATAATTTTTTTTTTGAAAATGATTAAAAAAATTGAAAATAGTTGACGGCCCGTGAAAACTATCAAATTCTGACATGTTTTTTTTTTTTGATGAATAGGCAGATATCTATATTAATAAAAATATATAATTACAAATTCACAAAAAAGGGGCGGGTGGTGAAAAGGCACACCCTGAATGTCACATGGGCAGAGCCTAGAAAAGCCAAAATATCACATGGGCCTAGCCCAAAAGTTTAATAATAGAAAGAAAAATTAAGCAGCCAAGGCAGTGCCAGTAGATCTTGGGGGTTCCCTATCATCTAGATTTTTCCCCCATACATCAGCCTTATTCTGACATGTTTGCCTTTAAAACGTTATTACAAGAAAAATATACTTCATTTTTTTTTTTTCCAAGCAGTAGATATTGAAGTTACTTATTTGGAGAATTTTTTCTAGAGAAAATAAAGTTTTTTTCATTTTGTTTCTTGACGGCCCATGAGTCACTCTTTTTTGAAATTTACAGCATTCCAAAATTTGTCCTTAAATTGACAAAACATAATGAAAACATTTTTTTAAAAAATTTAAAAAATTACAAGAATAATCTTCATCAAAAGTTCTACATTTAATTAGTTTACACCATTTTGGAATTCAAAACATAAAGACTACTTTTATGTGGCTGAAGTTTAGAATTTTTTTTGTTGTTGGCCGATTCCTATATAAAGTGTGACACAAGTTTGTGCTTTACCTCGACATTATTTATGATAATTGTAGTGTTTTGTTCAATAGTTGTAGTGTTATGTGTGAAAGTTGAGATGTTCTAGTTTTTGGTCTCAAATTGATGTTTTTCTAAATGGTTTTTTATTTTGGGAAATTTCCAAATTTAATCATAAAACACAACAAACACTTAGAAGATAGATTTGGCTGATTTTGACTATTTAACTCTTCAGTAAGAAAGTATTTTGAAATATTTCTTCCACAAAAATTGCTAGGCCTTGGTTCACAAACAATATAAGAAAGCACAACCTAGCTAGTAGTAATAGGGTTATTTACTAAAGTCGGCTTACCACACCTTTTGGATGTTTTTAAATCTGAGTACAAGGAGTGGGTAACTAGGTTATGCCAAGGTGATGTATCACCTTAACACTCGTCACCTTGAAAGGATGAATACCAAACAAGGAACCATGTCACCTCAATCAAGTATCGAACGTGGTAAGTAAATTATCGTGACAATGTTATCATGATGTACCACAGTAGTAGACAACCAAAAAGGTCTTAGGCTTCTAAACACAATGGTTCATAGTGGAGGAACTTCGAAGAACACCATGACTTAGTAGTGATGGGAGACCAAAATCTCTAACCTGCATCCATTTTAAATCTGAGTACAAGGAGTGGGTAACTAGGTTATGCCAAGGTGATGTACCACCTTAACACTCCTCACCTTGAAAGGATGAATACCAAACAAGGAACCATGTCACCTCAATCAAGTATCGAACGTGGTAAGTAAATTATTGTGACAATGTTATCACGATGTACCACAGTAGTAGACAACCAAAAAGGTCTTAGGCTTCTAAACACAATGGTTCATAGTGGAGGAACTTCGAAGAACACCATGACTTAGTAGTGATGGGAGACCAAAATCTCTAACCTGCATCCAAAATCGCAAGGGACCACAAGGCCCACCCCTTAAGGCACAAGTGGATTGAGCTCACCTTTTGGTTTTTGCACTTTTATAGAGCATACTAGAGGTATATATGTTGAGGGTCATTCCTTGGGGTGAAACTCCACAGATAAGCCCACCCTACTCAAAAATAAAAAAGGAAAGCTTGTGTATTGCTCTTTCTCATCACCTAGGAATCACACATAGCATAAGGGGAGAGGATATTCAAGACTACACTATGCCATTACTTCTCAACACCTAGGAATCACACATAGTAGAAGGGGGGAGGATAATTTAGATAAACATGCTTTCAATAACTAACTCACATGTGTGCAAGTGCATAAAACACAAAAAACACGTGTTGTTTTTAAGCACCAATTTCAAATGTTCCTAATTTAAAAATCACAAACACACAATGGAACCCTGCAAGAAATTGGATTAGTAGTTTAATTCACATTCTTCTCCCAATGTTTTCCACAAGATAAAAAACAAATATCAGTAACCAAAAAGATTTAACCTAATGAGTGCAAAAAGAAAAAAAATGAAAAACTCAATTTTATACCCTCTTTTTGCTTGACAGTTAGATGAGGTGTGGAAAGGATCAAATGTGAAACATGTATGCATCACAAAATTTGACAAATGTGACACATGGAATAACGACTACGATTCTATAAATGGGGACTGCGACATATGAAGCAACAATTGTAGCATTTCACGACACGATTGCGTCACAAAAACTTGTAGCTAAAAAAACACAAAGATCTGATAAAAACAACAAATCTGATAATGTAGATGATGCAAGCTCACTGTTATAATGTTAGAGAAATAACCAAAACCCAATAGAAAGATTTGAAATAGCTATAATTGAAGGATTTAGATATTTATAAGATAGTAGTTAGATGCGAAATTAGGCAACAAATATGATGCGACATACCTCACATACATCACATCGTATAATGATTGTGGCGTTTGAAGGCACATTTGTGGCGTTGCACACGACGATTGCGTCACACACCTGAAACTCAAAATTTCTCAAAGATTTCACAAGATTCAGTTAGTTCACGTTGGGTTCACTAATTTGTAAGATAAGAAAAATTCAGGGGAAAGCATGAATCATTAGTAGCAACCACAAAACTACCTAAATTCAAACCATAATGACCCTAATCTAACAATGAAGCACAAATGACAATAGAAATCACAATAATAAAGTAATAAACCTCAATTCCTATGCCAAAGTTGATTCTCCTTCATTTCTCTTCTCCATTTTGATTTGTTTGCTATCAAATTTGTAGTATAAAATATACTTTATAAGCTTGATGTGTAGTAGCAAGATCTCAAGATAATGATATGATAGCAAAACTTCAAAGATTGTGGTTAACCTTAAAATCGAATTGATAGGCTGCTTTTATAAAAATCCCAATTCAAATAAAGGATGTGAATCAAATGATGAGATATGACAATAAATGGATGAGATTAATTGAGAAGAAAAGTGATAAGAATGGGAAGGATGGACCAAAACTCAAGAAATTAGTTGAGATTTAGGGCTTGGCTAAGAATAGGTAAATTGAACAATTACCACAATTATTTAATTTAGGAAATGGTGGATGAATAAGTAAATAATTAAAATAATTATTTAATTATAGAAGAAAGGTGGGATATGAAATATTAAATAACTAAAAATAATTATTTAATAAGGGATAGAGAAAAATGATAAATAATTAAATAATTATAAACGATTATTTAATTATTTAATTATAGAGAAAAGAAAATGATAAAGGATTTATTTAATTATGGAGGGAAAAAATAATGATTAATTAAATAATTACAATAATTATTTAATTATAGAAGAAAGGGAAGGAAAATGAAAATGAAAAATTAAATAAATAAGAATTTATTTAATTATAGAGGAAAGGAAATAATTAGTGACATAATTTAAACAAATTTATATTTATTTAAATTAATCAAGAGAGGAATAAATATAAAACAAATTAATTAAATAATATAAAATTATTTAATTAATAGAAGAAAGTGAGATTAAAGAATAGTTAAATAATAAAAAATTATTTAATTATGTAAAAATGATGCTAATTAGTACAAAAATGTTGTTCACAAGCTTAAGACACTTTTCAATGTCTATATATGTAATCGATTGAAATATGAAAATATGTGTAATATATATATATATATATATATATATATATATATGAGTAATTATATGCCATACTATAGCTAATATAAATATATGCGTTGGATATTATATCACGCTAAAAACTATAAAAACTACGATGGAAGTATTTTTAATAAAGCATATTGAATGCATTTTATGGAGCGCATGGAAGAGGCCAAATAATAAGTTTACCACACATAGTGGAGAGTTGACATGCCACACATGGCATAGAAAATAACATCATTTAGTGGCTGTTATAAAATCTGCCACGTTGCCCAGCTTAGGTGTGTAAACTGTAATGAATAATGGGTCAAAATGCCATGATAAAAATCAAGTAAAATTAGTAACTACAAGCATTATTGTGCAGCCTTATTATGAGGAGTTTGACTTGGTAAAAAGAGCATATGACCAACTGTTGTACAACTCAAAAAAGAGTTAGAAACTAATTTCATTTTGGACTTTGTATATGTCGAATAATCAACTTTTTATGCTACTTTAGACTTCCAACAATGAGGAAAAGTAGCACCCAACTTGCTTAGTTGACCTGCAAGGTTGTATATTTGGTTTTGAGTTCTTATTTTTAGTTAGAGAGGTGGTAGTTAGTAAGAAAGGTGGCAAATCATGTAGCTATTCTATAGCAATTGTTTTCTCTTTATGTCTTTATAAATAGAGAGCAACATCTTAGTATTTGGGAGTTCATTTGTGCTGAGTTCTTTTTCTACTATGATCATTTTGTTGTGTTCATTTGAGTGCATTCGTATAGTTAATTTTTGTGAGTTGAGACCATCATTGTAGTGAGATTTGAGAGCTTTGAGAAATTGTTTTGAGTGAGGAGAAATTGATTGAGGAGCTGAGATCATAGGAGGCAACAAACAGAGCCATTTGCATTGAGCAAAGATCAGTGTCAAGATTTTCGTTGGGAGTTATATTTTCCAGGCATGCTTGATATATCTACTCCTTTTTCTCCTTTTGCTGTTGAAGCTAAGTTAAGTTCTATTTGGAAATGGTTGTGCTATCTTGGTAGTATGAAAGCTTGTGTTGTTATCTAGATTATATATAAGTTGGATTAGGGAATCTATAGAGAGTATGATAAACAACTATTTTGAATATGTTTCTTGATTATTATGAAAAAGAGAAGTCACTATAGAACAATGTGATAATATTCTAAAATACAGTATCATATTTATATTGTTGATTGAGCTATGATGCTTGCAAAGGAAGGATTGAAATTATAATAAAAATATATTTGCCTTTACTATCTATTGAATGAAGTAATATTTCAACTACCTACTTGCATAGAAGTATTATGTCATCATTATCTAGGGTATGATGATATGAACACCTAAGGTAGAAGTTTAACCATGGATGGATAAATTACGTTCTCGATTACTTATAATCCTTGAAAGTAGGAGATTAGTTATTCCCTAGGGTTAGGGCATACTCTTGAATAAGAGTTTATATCATTTTTCAGCAAGAGAGTTAGAATACATAAATTTATCCTTATTGTCTTCTAATTGAAACTATCTCATATATTTGACCTAGAGTCTATTAATACGTATTCACGGTATTCTAATATGAGAGAAGAGAACTTTACGTCTCAGAAAATCAAAGTTTTAAAGCGAGGATATTTAAAGGTGCAGAAGCACAAACTCCTCTCAAGTAGAAAATGATCTCCAAATTGGATATAGACTTATCATACATCTTGAACATGTGAAGATATGTCTCATATTGAGGGAAAGGATATATGATTTTTTATGAACATAAAAATGTAGGTATCTTATATAAATGATGCAAAGGATAACTTGGAAAGAACCATGAGGAAATTGAAGATTAGTTGAAAGGTTCTTAGTTGAATTTATTAGAAGATGAATAGCTTATTATGGTAACTTACTATTATTGGATATTACTAAAAAAAAATTATTTTATATGTCATTTAATGTCAAGGATAACCAGATTGGTTATGGTATCCTAGAAGGATGGAGCCATACTGGATAAGACAACAAAGATTCTGAAAATCAATACAAAGAATTAATCTTCTTGAATCAAGTTTAAATCTGAATTATTATTCATATCGACATATTGATAATGCTTTAGATTGAGACCAGTGTGTCTAGTCGGTGACATGAAGTCATCAATATTTAACTAATTATGTATAAAGTAAGAGAGTATTTACTTCCATGATTAAAAAGAAAGAACTTGAAAAGATGCAGTCGCCAGAACCAGAGTGTTACAAGTATGTAACCAAGTATTCAAGAGATTGTGTTAAGCCTATGTGGGTCTATTAAATCAATATTAGTGTGTCAACACTTTTAAATGAAAACTTGTCTATGATTGTTAAAACCAAGAGAAGAGTTCACTCAGGTTAGGAGAGTTCCCAAGTTGAGTAAGGGTGGGTGAACATATGACACTGCTTCCTAGAAAGTGGATTTATTTATATATATGAAATCTCTAGCCAAAGTAGGTGTAAAAGCCACTGCTTATAATTAGTTGGTTCTGTTGGACTCAAGGGAACATTGAGAGGGGGGGGTGAATCAGTGTTCTACAAATCTAAACTTTATTAATCTGAAACTTAAACCACTCTAACAGTACATTAAAGGAAAGATGCAAGAATTCAAAGCAATCATTCACAACGCCATAACACAAGGATTTTTGCGTGGAAACCCTATTAGGGAAAAAACCACGGTGGAGGTTAATCCATAATTTGAGTACTCAAATATAAATTTTTACAAAAGAGAATGCACTTGCATTCAGGCACACTACCTAGAGCTCACTGCTCAAAAGGGAAGGCTCACTGCCTTACAAAATTTCAGATTAAAACCATCTGAAGGTTGAATTGAAGTAGTAGCATCTACTTATGCCTGATTACAGTTCCTATTGGGCTCATAGATCAGATTCTGAATCTGCTAACTGATTTTTCTTATCACTCTGCTCTACTCTGTTCTGCTTTGCAGTTTGCATCATAAATCCATAATTTGCATCACTACTCTTCTAATTTTCACACTATACACACATTCACACACATCCAAACCCATTCACTCTTACAAAATGGTACTATCGATCTCATATATATATCCGCTATCATTCATATGTCGGCTTCATAAAACTTAAAGTTCTTTTCAACTGTTGGCTAGATCTTCCATTAAATCTTTATGCGCACCATCCATAGTCGGCCAAAACATAGTAGGGATGAAAATAAACATATTCAAACATGAAAACATTTAATCAATTATTCCTTAAACATCCACAACTACTATATTTAACAAGTCGGCCTTCTAACATAGATAACCAAAAGGTTAGTGTACTAGATCTCCCAGATTATACACCAGTTAATGCGCATCAAGGTACTTCTAGAGTAAGGTAGTAAAAGCATCAACATACCCTTCTCTAAGATCCACAACTCAAAATAATAGTCCGGTGAGGTATTCAGATCGACATTCATGCCTTTAACCAGATGCCCTGTTCTTCATTCTATTTGTCAGTATAAACCAAAACTAGACTGTAGATCGGATGCATGACTTAGGTTTTGATCAATGACAACACTAGAAGCCATATGCCAACAATCTCCCCCTTTGGCATTGATGGCAACACTTAGTGAAAAATGACTAAGTGTCAGAATCATTATAAGTACGCTGCCAAACTTGACTGCTCTCTCTCCCCTATGCTTCAAAAATTTCATAGCATAGCTCCCCCTAAGATTGATGAGGCATTTCTCACTACTCTCTCTCCCCCTTTTACATCAATGAAAAATCATAGAAACCATATTCCAAAGATTCAATGACAAAGCACATGTTTAATAACTCCAAAACTTCAAAACTGATTCAAAACTTTGAGAAAAGAGTTAGAAAATTATCTTATGCTTTTCCTTCATTTCCGGAAGGAATTTCTTCCAAGCTTTAGTTGTAATCCCAATGATTATGATCAGGCTATTGTTCTTGGATGTCTTGTTGAAAATATCAGTGAGGGATTCTAGAATTGTAATTGCTTCCTCTAGTTTTTCACCTTTCCTTAGTATCTCAACCATCTGTTCCAATCTGCATTCAATTAAGTCCTTCACCTTCAAAAAAGTATCCACAAGTGTGTTCTTGGTGAATTGAATTTTTGTGTGTTTAGACTGCAACTCTTGAATCCTTTTCCTGATTGTACCATCCTAATCCTGAAGCATATCAAAGCTTTTTCCAATCCCATTCAACTCTGTTTCAATCTGCTCCAATTTCTCTTTGTACTTCCCAACTGCATGAGGCCAACAAATGCAATAGTTGTAGATGTTATTAGCTGCACTTATACATTGCCTTAGCTCATTCATCTTCTTTTTCAATTTGGTAAGAGATAGCCTGAACTGCCCTTTCAAATGAGAGATAACTTCACCTTCTTCTTTGTCTTGAGACTCAGAAACCATTGTTTCTTTTATGCATTCAATCATTTCTTCAAGTAGAATATTTTGCACGCTTTCCAATTTGATTTGACTTCACATAATATGGGAAATTAGAACACTTAGGATCATGTCCTAATCATATGAGGGTCTGCAAGACCATAACTTGAAAATTTTCTACATTCCACCTTCCTTGTGAATAATCTGCTATAACTTTTCTTTTGTTAGGTCATCTTCTTCTTCACTTGATTTTGACAATTCCTTTTCTTGATCTGGTTCAACTAATTCCAGTTCATTTCCCTGTGGGTCCTTAATTTCATTATTCATCTAGTATATCAACAATTTCCTATTCCTTTCCTTTTTCTTTAGTTCTGGGAATCTTGCATTCCGGAGGGCTGTGCTCAATAGTTTCTTTTTCTCTTTTCTACTTTTTCTCCATGCCACCGGAAGAGGAACCAAATTCAAGTGTCCTTCCTGGAAGAGAAACACCTACTGAACCAAACTTTCCTAGAAAATTCTCACTGAACTTTCCAAATTCTTGATCACAATTAGCTAAATTCTTGAAGTATGTGTAGATTTGATTGCATGCCAGTTCATTTGCTTTCCACACCACATTGTTGATCTTTGGTAAACAATTCAAGAAGTACATCACTAAACATATGGCCAAAGTACCAAACCTGAAAGGGTAGCCTGTCTCTTTTGTTAGTTACACATTCTCCATTAGTTGATCCTTTAGCAATCCACATAGGTCAAAGTCCTGACCTTCAATTATCATTTTGTGAGAGATGTAAACTACGCCAGCTGAGGTTGCTCCTTCATGGTTTCTGAAAAATATTTTATATGACACTTCGTGTGCAATGTACTTTGTAACAAGATTTTTGATCGTCGAGATTATCAATGTCCTCTGATCTCCAATTACTCCGGTTAGGGTTTCAACTTCTTTGTTCTAGATGGATTTCTTCCTTGGTATGCCTCCGATTTTGCATAATCCAGTCAAATTTTTGGTTGCCTCCTTTGAAATGATGTAGGGTCTATCTAGAATCAAAGTGTTGTTATGCAATTTTCTCAAAATGAATTTAACGAATTTAACATCTTTGAAATGGGGAAACTCATTCCAAATATCCAAATTCTTGTGTTTGGCTTCACTCAACCTCTTCAATTCATCAGGCAACAATATATTTCTCATGGACCTAATCTTTTCATTGTTGTATTCATCCAAATTGATTGATCCTTTGATTTGTTCCATTTATATTTCGTACTTAGGTTTAACAACCGCACACCAAATTGTATGAAAATTATGAAAACAATTGAAATACTTGATAGATTTTGAAGTTCACCAACGAATTAACTTTACTACTTCAAAATTCTGCTATCGAGTGCTCTCCTTCTTCTCTTCTTTGATGCAAAGTGACAAATGAGAGTTGCAACTTATCTTTTATAGCTCAGACACTTGTAATAAATGCGTTTGCCCTAGATTTTCTGGATGCTCTATTTTCTCACACAGTGAGAGAAAAATTCTTCCACGGACCTATGATTCTTTGAATTTTCTTATGAATTTTTTCCAAAACCTCTGCATATCATTATTACACCTTTTTGACAATTTTTTGCATTTCGGTGCTAGCTATGAACATGGGAAAAAATGATTTTCTTGAAAAACCCCCTCTAGGCCAGTGGCCTGAGATCAATTACCAGAGGAATTACCAGAAGTAGGTTTTGGTACATAACCATTTCCAACATCAGACTCATTCTTCCTTACCCATGTCTTGTTCATCTGATCTCTTATTTCATCCGCAGTCACTTTTCCTTTTCCTTTATCATCTTTCTGTGTATTTTTGCCTTTGTATATCGGACCTCTTCTATTCGTTTTTTTTTTTGTAGAATCTTGCAATGTGACCCCAATTGTAGCACACAATATTTCCTTGTCTAGACCAATCATTCCAATTATTTCTTCTTGATCTGCATTGATTATCAGTATGCCCAAATTTTCCACAAATATAACATTCAACATTCCTTCTGTTGATAGAGTAGTTTAACACATTTTTGCATTCAATTGATTTATGACCAAACTTTTTGCAATTGAAACACTGACCAAAAAATGATGAATCTCTTGATTTCATATTACTCCTACACTGAGCTGCCATATGACCGAATTTATTGCAAGCAAAAAAATACCCATTAAACTTTTGAGCATTAGGTTGCCTTACTGGATACCTTCCACCTTTGTTCATTTGGTTACCTTGTCTGAAATTCTTTTGTCCAGATCCAAAGCTTTCTCCTTTTTCATATCCAAGACCTCTCTTGTCATTTCCACTCTTTTGTCCTTGAGTCAGCTCATCAAGCTTAACTGAGCTAATCTTAAACTTCTCCTTGTATTCATTTGCAGTGGTAAGTTCATTCCTGAGAATAACAATCTATTTACCAAGTTATTCTTCATTATTTCTGGATCATTGTAGTTCACTTTCCAACTGAGTGACTTCTTCATTTACTCTTCTATATTCATCAGATTTCTCTTTTAAGGACTGAGCAAGGTTCTCCTCATTCTTCTTCCTTTCTTCAATCTCTTTAGTCAACCTCATCATCATAGATTCCATTTCATGTTTTAGGGTAGCATTGTCTTTGGCAAGCTTTTCACATTCTTCAGTTATTTCCTTCAGGGTTTGATTCAGGTGAGCATCATCCATATTTTTGTTCTCTTTTTGTTGTATCTGATCACAAAGATCCTTTCTCTTCTCCCTAGATTTAACAATTTGATCCTTCAATGTCTGAATGAATTTCTCAACATCTTTAAGATTTTCTCTCAATTCCCCGACGTCTGCTTTGGATTGATCAAGATCATCAAGTGCCACTAGAAGTTGCTGCTAAAGACCATAAGAGTCCATTACATTCCAAGATCTACCTCAAGCGGCTAAAATTCTTCAAAGAAACTAGGCTCTGATACCAATTGTTGGACTCAAGGGAACACTGAGAGGGGGGTTGAATCAGTGTTCTACAAATCTAAACTTTATTAATCTGAAACTTAAACCATTCTAATAGTACATTAAAGGAAAGATGCAAGCATTCAAAGAAATCATTCACAATGCCATAACACAAGGATTTTTGTGTGGAAACCCTGTTAGGGGAAAAACCACGATGGAGGTTAATCCACAATTTGAGTACTCAAATATAAGTTTTTATAAAAAAGAATGCACTTGCATTAAGGCACACTGCTCAAAAGGGAAGGCTCACTGCCTTAAAATTTTTTAGATTAAAACCATCTGAAGGTTGAACTAAAGTAGTAGCATCTACTTATGCCTGATTACAGTTTTGATTGGGCTCATAGATCAGATTTTGAATCTGTTGATTGATTCTGCTCATCACTCTGCTTTTCTCTATTCTGCTCTGTAGTTTGCATCATAAATCCATAATTCACATCACTACTCTTCTGATTTTTGCACTATACACAAATTCACACAAATTCACACACATCCACACCCATTCACTCTTACAAAATGGTACAACCGATCTCATATATATATCTGCTATCAAACATTTAATCATTCATATGTCAACTTCATAAAACTTAGAAGTTCTTTTCAACTGTCAGCTAGATCTTCCATTAAATCTTTATGCGCACCATCTATAGTCAGCCAAAAAGGGACCCAAATAAACATATTCAAACATGAAAAAATTTAATCAATTATTCCTTAAACATTTGCAACTACAATATTCAACAAGTCGGCCATCTAACATAGATAACCAAAAGGTTAGTGTACCAGATCTCCTAGATCATACACCAGTTAATGCACATCAAGGTAATTCTAGAGTAAGGTAGTACAAACATCAACATACCCTTCTCTGAGATCCACAACTCAAAATAACAGTTCGGTGAGGTATTCAGATTGACATTCATGTCTTTAATCGGATGTCCTATTCTTCATTTTGTTTTGTCAGTATAAACCAAAACTAGACTATAGACCGGATGCATGACCTAGGTTGCCATCAATGACAACACTAGAAGCCATATGCCAATAGGTTCACTATGATCCAAGGTTGCATACTAGTCACTAGAGTCATGCGTAGTTGGAGGGTATCCATTGTATGGTCATACTAGATATGTAGGACACACTAGATACTCGAATGAGCATTATTTATGGTTTTCATACCAAAATATTCATTGAAGGGTAGGGCCATCTTACCGGTTAGGAAGATGTGTGGGGGACCGCTTAAGTCTGTGGTTGGAGGAAAAGCCCTTGGGTGATGCTCTCCCTCTTGCAGTCAGTTGTCAAGTCTTGCAAAATTGAAGAAGTGTGATCCATAGGTGGACACCTTGACCTTGAACTCTTGTAAGTTGTAAATTTGTATATGAACATGATCATGGATCAATTATAAAATGTATTGGAAAAGATGAGCTTCATCTACTTGGGATTATGTAATATTATTTCATTCATGCAATGATATGTGGAAAATATTTATGTAATGTGCAATTATGTTATTGAAAAGGAAAAAAAATATTTCTATGTTTTTGGAAACTTGAGTTATTCACTTTTAAGTTAAAACTTAGGTGAAAACTGTTGGGTATATTTCAAAGAAACTTGCTATCTTGTGTATTCTCTTGGAGAATACTTAGTGTTTGAACCCTATAGTGGTTGTTGGTTTCCTTTATGATCATGATTTCATGATTTTTTGGGTGGTTTAACCCTTAGTTGGGTCATAGTTGACCATCATGATAGTGAAAATCTCATATTTTCTACTATGCTTAGAGTTCAGTTGCTTCCTTGGTGGGTTTTATACAAGTTTTGTAGTTGTCAAGCTTCATTGTTTGGGAAGTTCTTATGCATTTCAAAGGTAGTTCTTAGACGTTTTCCTCTAATAACCCGATATTGTTCCTAGTTTCGTATGGAGAAGCTAGTGTGTTTAGGAAATACTTGCTTTTTCCAAGTGTTACTCGGGGGAGAACCTCATGTTCAGTTCCATAGTTGGAGGTGAGTAATACTCTTGGTGACCATGGTGGTGAAGCCTTATTTTAGTGGGGAAGGATGTGGTGCACCTCTAGTTTGCATCTTGTTAATGTGAGATCGATGTTTTAGCTTCACCATTTCCTTGTGATTGTTATGGTTATTATTTTATGGCTTTGATTGGTGTATATGAATCATCACATGTTTGAGATGAGATTCCTCAACATGTCATTTGGTGGCATTTTGTGTCTTTATATGATTGGTTTATTATTATGTTTCAATTCAGTGGAATGCATTATTTATGTGGTGATTTTTTTTTTATATAACAGATGTATATGTTATTTTATGTTTTATAATATTGGACCTCATTGGGATGATTATGTTGTGCTTTGGATATATATACATCGAGGAGGTACCCTTGATATGCATTAAATGGTTACAGGTACATGGTGATTTCTCTACTTGGCTACACAGGTTTGAGTTACTCCCCCAATGGTGGTTAATTTGAAGATATCACATTGGGCCCCTCTCTATCCATTCCTTGGTCATACTTGAATCAAGTACAATATGTGTTATATTTGACCCTATGTGAACCCGGATCAGAGTTAGGAATTATTCTGAAATCCCTGTATTGTGAAATGCCAATGCATGCTTGATTAAAATAATTTATGAATTTCATGCCTTTTCGTAAAATATTTAATAAGTTACAAATTACATGATTTAATTATATTTTAATCATAGAATTGGATTAAGGTAAATTTTTAAATGATAGTTTAAAATGCCTTTTTTATTTTAAATGAAATATTAGGAATTTAAATGATTCTTATATTTATTATTAAAATATTCTCTATGTTTCAAGAAAATAGAAAATAGAATGAAAGAAGAAATGAAATTTATCTATTGTTTAATTTAAATTTTGAAAATTCCCCGGGTTGGGAATTGTGAGTTATGTGTGGTTTAATTATCCTATTTGAATTTTGATTTTCATAAAATTAAAGGAATATGCTTAGATTTAAATCATAAATTTAAATGATATATGTTATTCAAGAATGAATTTAAATGTGTAATTGAGGCTTGGGGAAAATTGGGAATTAAAGGGATAGAAAATGAATTTTATATTATTAAATTTGAAATTGGAAAAATGGTAAAAAGGAAAAAGGGGATTTTATTTTAGGATGTAATTTTATATTGGGAAAAAAATTGTGAGAGAAAAAACCCTCTTTTGGGTGGAAATTTGATTTGTTAATTGGGAATACAATTCTTATTGAAATTCGACGAGGTCAGATTCGTTGGGATAGGAATTGGGAAGGGATCGTGCTTGTTTATTTTCATGAATCCTCGTTTGGCGTGCTTGGCAAATTTCACATTTCAAATTTTGAAGGGCATTGAGGTATTTTCCTTGTTTTAAATTCTTTTGATCATCTTTCTTCAAATTTGTCTATAGGAGAATGATTAGGGGAGTGTAGAATCCTCCCATCTCATTTTATTTTCAATTTGATTTGTAAATGTAGAGATTTGTTTAAAATTTGATATTTTTCAAAAATATGAGGTTAGCATGCCCAATTTTTTAGGAAATGATGAAAATGTCAAATTTATAGCTTAAGAGGAGTGTTGGAAATATTTGCAACCAATGGGTACTCTTAGAATTTTGATTTTTAAAATTTAAAATTTTGATGAATTTTAATGGTGGAATTGGAAAAAACCCTAGTTTTAGCTTTGTTAAAATATTTAGAAAATTTGAAAGTTTTGTATGAAAATTATTAAATTTGTATGTTTTGAAAATATGAAACATCGTGAAATGTGATATTATGCATTATGGGAAAGTTTTGTTGACTTTGGGAAAATTGTATTTTTGCATTGGTTTTCGTGCCACACTCATTGGTGAGTGTGAAGAGCCTAGGAATAAGGTACTAGAGAGGGTTATGGGAGTGGCTCCCAATGTGTCCCCGACCCAAAGTGGTAAGTAGGTTGATCACGAGTGGGGATTCATTTAATCAAGTGATAATTAATGAAACATGGTTAATTAATTAACTAAGATAATGGATGCCCCTCTCATGCCTTGAGTGGTACTATAGACTAAGGATGTTTGGGAAGACATTTTTCGCTCAAGGAGACTGGGTTTTGTAAGATCAATTATCCTCATCTGTATGTGAGGAGTACTAGATTCTGTGGGTTCCATACCTTCGAGCACCATGGTGACACTCCCTAACTAGCTCTCTAGCATATTACCCCAGTGTCTTGTGTGTGTGTGATCCACCATTGGTGAGTTGGCCTAATGATGATCCTTGTGATACCATTGTAGTGAGTCATGTTTATGCCCTTGGTGGGATTTTCTAAGGATGATTCTTTTTATGGCATTAGTGAGTTGGACCAATGCAAAATTGTGATGTGACATTGGTGAATTTTCCCAATGAGATCTTGTGTTGATCCTACTTGTATTTGATTTGTCTTGTGCTTGGAAAAGTGTCACATGATGTGTTTATGGAGTGTATTTTTTGTGTATGGAATGCGTGTAATCCATTTCCCCATTTGTTTGGCATGAGCGTTGTGTTTGTGGCATGTGACTATCTCCCAACATGGTGGGAGTGAATCGTTTGATTCCATGAAGTTGAGTGGCATGGTAACCACCTTTGGGGACCTGAGGATTATGGATTGAGTAACAACATGATATAATTTACTCTCAATTTAAATTCATGTATTAGATGTTGATTCATTCATATAGTTGTAATAATGATGTTTTGGAACCTCTCTTTAGAGATGGATGTAACCTTGTAAAGAAAAGATTAATTTGATCATTTACGTGTCTCAGTGTTGGTGCCAACCATGATATATTTATGCTTATATTTATCATGATATAAAAATTCTTAGTAAAACTTAGGAACACTTCATTTGGTGCTTAAAATGAACCTAAGTGTCAAAACTCACAATTGGGGCGGCTTGGTCTTGTGCCTAGGTGGCCCTGCCAAACAATAAGTTAACCTAGATTTTTAGAAAATTACCTAACTCTATTGGGGAAGCCTAGTGGAATCTAGGGTGGCTTGGTGGTATTTGGGGAGACTTGGTATTTAAGGACTGTTTGGTACTGTGTTGGGGCAACTTGGTTCCCATACAAATTATAGAATGTTAAACCTCTTAACTAGGGTTAGTTAAGGGTTTTATAAGGCTCATTCCCTTGTTGAATATTTTTTATGCCTTTTTGTTTGTTTGTGGCGATCATTTTTGTCGACTAGGTCTTGAAGAACCTAGCCAAGTTTTCTCTCCTTTTGGTCTTGTTAGTTCTTCTCAATTTCGGGACCTTAGATGGGTAAACCATGTAAACAAAAGCTATTCACCATATTCTTGGAGTCTTATTAGTTCTTTGACTTAATTCTCAAGTGTCCTCATTGAGGACTTATGTCATCTCTTGCATCATTTTTTGTGCAACCTTCTGAAACGACTCGATTGTCAAACCTTGGGTTGGGGAGATTGTTCTTCTAGTCTTGTGAAGCCTTGTAAAGGTTATAATACTTCATGGGTCTTCTTGTAAGTTTCCTCAACAATATTCATAGGTCATGGGGTGTTGTGGAGTAGTTTATTTCCTTGGGTGATGTCGCTCTATGATAGGATGTCTTGGGAATCGTGAGGTTGTCTAGAAGTGACTTGTCATTCCAGCTTGTGGTGATTTGTGCCTCTTGGTTAGGAAACCTCTTGTGAAGGTTTTCCTTCATTTTTAGAGTGGTTTATTTTGTTTGTATATGGATTGGAGGTTGATGAATCCCTCATACTATCTTGGTGCATTATCATGAGATAATGTGATCATGGTTTAGTAACCAATCATTGTGAGGTTGTTGTCCACTCTCTATCTCTTGTATGTTCATCATGGTGGATTTATCCCATGAGTGGTTAGTCTTTCGATATTTCCACCTTGAATACACAATAGTGAAGTTCCTTGTTGTCTTTGGCATTATATCATTGTGACACTTGTGTGCACGTTGATTGTGCAAGCGTGACATGTTATTGTTGCAATTTCGATGTTGTTGTTTCCAAAAAAGTTGTTCTTTCAAGTTTTGTTTTGAGCTTGTTAGTTTAGGGCATTACATTATCTCTTATTGCCTCCCAAGATTTCTAAATGATAACAAAAACAATAGATCCTGAAGGTTTAACATAGAATTTATTAAATAAGATAACATGAGGATGCAAAATTTTCTAGTGTTTTGTAGCTGTGTGGACTGCTTCTTGGATATTGTAAGGAAGCTAAGGTAGCGGAGTAAATTCCTACACTAAACTTGAGAGGAGAATAATATAAAACTTTATAGATATTTACAACAGTTACAAAAGCTTGAACAAAAATAAACATAAATATCATGCATAGGTCACAACATAGTGATTTACGTGGGGAAAACCCTTTTGAGAGAAAAACCCAACACTCCAAAAGCCATCCAATATATTATTCAAAAATCACAAAGATTGCAATATAATTTCAAAGAAATCTTCTTCTAGGAGTATCACCAAGCAGAGATCTAAAGGCAACATGATTGCGATCAGACTCTCATAATACATTGTAGTGTAAAAAAATGTAATCCTTTACATTTTCACACTATGTTTGCATCCCCTTAATTAATTGGACTTAATTAAACTTCTAATGACCTAAATTATATATTCCTAAGCCTTATTATTCCTGTTTTCTGAAAGGAAAACTGACATTAAACAAATGCTAACATTATTTTAAACACCTTGAAAATTGTGTGTCCTGGATTTAGGTCCCGAGACTAATTTTCCCAAGGGCGAATGGGTCCTCCTTAAGTGACAAGACCTAATTTTTAATATGTTTTTGGTGGTATTTTAATGATTCAAATTCAAGTTTCAATTATTGGCTTTTGTAATCTATTTTTTGAAGAAATTAGAAATACCTATAAATACAAGGTTATTTTATGAATTCAAAATTAACAAGCTAGAGGTAACTTTCACAAGAGAAAATATTATTGTCAAGGAATTGAAGAGAAATCGATATCATATCATCATGCCTAAGTTTATGCATCTTCATGTCATGTTTTGGAGCTAGCATTGTGATGTAGGTTTCAAGCATTCAAGCATCAAATCAAGTGTCAAATAAAACATCCAATCAAGCCAATTAATGCAAGATCCAAGCCTTAAAGAGATGTGTTAGACTTCAATCCTCTAATGACAACCATTGAGGATTTTTTGAGTTGTGGCATAGCATTGTTCATTCATCAAATTCCTTTCATTTTTCATTATTTCATTATCAAGGTTTAATTACCAAAGCAGGGTTTGACCAAGGCAAACCCCTATTCGCCCAAAAATATTTTTTTTTTCTTCTCTCTTTGTATGTGCAGATTAATGGGTGAAGAAGGATTGAAGATTGATCAAAAGAGAAATTTTACAAAGTTGTCAAAGTTGTCAACATTAATGTCAAGCCATGAAAACTCAGATCTCAAATTTATTTCTGACTTTTCAGCAATGAAACTAGTGGAAAATAGCATCTCAGATCCATCTTCAGAGGACCCCCAAAGCTAAGAAAAATCCCCGTGCAAAGACCTATTCGCCCTTGGGTGAATGAGTCCTTATAAGACACTAAAAACCCACTTTTTTGGGTAAGTTTTCCATGTTCTGCACTTCCTAGATCTACTTGCAAACTGGTGTTTTTGTTTGCGCTATCCTTAATCTTTGCATTTCAAGTTTTACATCATACAAGTGATTTCATTAAGTATTTTATTTTTATCTCCCCAAAGTGCATTTCAGTCATTTTTGTCATAAGAAAGCTGAGATCCAAGATCCCAAAATAGAGTTGACTCACCTTAAGGTTGAAAGTCAATCTTATCCCTTTGTGATCTTCTCTCTTTCTAATGAAATTTTAGAGAAAGGCACCTAGATCCTATTATCCTAAACACTTTGGGACATTGGATTCCTTTTTCTTCATTTCATACATCACAATACATAGTTGTAATACAACACCCTCATAAAATAGGGTTACCTTCTAAGAAAAGTCAAGCCAACAAAATATCGACTATGAGATATGAGACCTAATGATTAACATACTAGATTTAAATAATAAAATATACATAAAATTTGGCTTCCCCCCCACACCCTCCCTACGCTTACCTATCAACAGTACCTTATGTAATTGCAAGGTTGAGACACATTTTACCAATAAATCTCCCACTTGATGAACATCTTGCAAGAGCAACGAGGGGGTGTATAAGCATAATCTCTTAATTGCTAGGGGCAAAAAGACCCATAGAATCTAGACACCATTTGAAATTCTTTGTGCTCACAGGCTTAGTTAAAGAATCAACAAATTTCATCAAAGTCTCTACCTTAACCAGCTTCACCCTGCCACCTTCAACCATATCTCTAACAAAATGATATTGTACATCAATATGCTTGGTCCTAGCATGAAATGTTGGGTTCTTAGCTAAACATATCACACTCTAACTATCACTGCACCTTGTTTTATTCCAATATCTGAACATAGTCTCTTAAGCCAAATGGATTTTTTACAAGCATGAGTAGCTGCCATATACTCAACTTCAATAGTGGAAAAAGCAACCACAACCTGTCGCTTACTCATCCAACTCATTTCACCACCAAATAAAGTAAAATCATAAGCATTGGTGGATCATCTATCATCAACATCACCTACCCAGTTTGAATCCACATAACCATGAATATCAAGGGAAATATTGTCTTCAGTCAAATTACTATGATAACACAAGGAATACTTTGAGGTACCATGCAAATATCTAAAGACTCTTTTAAGTGAGCCCCAATGAACTCTACCCGAATTAAACATATATCTGGAAATAACTCCCACTACTTGGGCAATGTTTGGTCTAGTATAAACCATAACATACATCAAACTTTTAAATGCACTTTGGTAAGGCACTATGCTCATGTCTTCCATCTCTAATGGGGATGTTGGACAATATTGCTTATCAAACCTCTGTAAAATTGAATTGACATACTTACTTTGACCAAGCCATAGATTTTTGTTCACTCCATCTCTTAATTTCCATCCCAACAATGTGTCTAGCTTCACCAAGGTCTTTCATTCAAATTTACCAGCAAGTTGAGATTTCAGTTATGAAATCATACCTTTCCCTTTACCAATAAATAACATATCATCAACATATAATGCAATAAACATGAAACTATCACCATTAGTTTTATAATAAACACAATGATCTGATTTAGAATGCTCAAATCCCAAACTCCACACATATGTATAATATTTATGGTACCACATCTTAGGACTCTGTTTTAGGTCTACAAAGATTTCTTCAATTTGCAAACTAATTTACTTTTATATTTCACCACATAGTGCTTTGGCTCTATCATATAAATATCCTCCTCCAAGACACCATGAAGGAAAGTAGTTTTCACATCCATTTTCTCAACCTCTAAATCATAATCAACAACAATAGAAAGAAAAAATCTAATGAATGTCATTTTTGAAACAAGAGAAAATATCTCACCATAATCAACACCCTCAACTTGAGAGTAACCTTTCACAACCAACCTTGTTTTTTACTTCTCAATACCTTCATTTGAACCAATATTTTTCTTGAACACCCATCTAAAACCAACAAGTTTTTTTCCTTTAGGAAATAGTACAAGATCCAATGTATCATTCTTTTTCAAAGCTGCCATTCTTCATCCATAGTAATCTTCCAGGATTATACATCATTCATACCTAATTCCTCTTCTACCGATTCAGGTTCATCCATGTTAGTATTCAAAGAAAAAATACATCTCCAATCAGCAAGTGAATACCTTTTAGGTGGTTGTATATGCCTTGTAGACCTATGAACAAGCTGAGTTGGAGGTTCTTCCTCCTTTTTTGAAGATTTAGAGCTAGATGAGCTCTCCTCAACTTCTTGTCTATCCATGGGTCTCAATTCAACTTTCTCAGATGTAGAAGGAAGTTGAATAACATCTTCTTTTTTACTTTATTCTGGCTGCAATGTAATAGAAGAAGGCTTAATTTCTCTACAAATAACACTTCTACTATATATTACCTTTTGTGCAATAGGATCCCAAATATTGTATCCTTTCACACCATAACTATATCCAATGAAGATACATTTCACAACATTTTTCTCCAAATTTGTTTGCTTCTCCTTTGGAATATGTACATATGTCTCACAACTAAAAACTCTATGATGTCTTAATAAAAGCTTGTGACCCGACCATGCCTCTATAGGTGTCTTATCAACAAGAGTTGATGTAGGAGACCTATTGATTAGGTGTGGTCACAACTTCAACCCAAAATATTTGTTCTAGACCAACACCACTCAACATAATCCTAACCTTCTCCATTAGTTTCATGTTCATTCTTTCTGCAAATCCATTCTATTGTGGAGAATACAGAGTTATCTTTTGTATATAAATACCACAATCTTTACAAAATCTATCAAAATCGTTAGAGCAAAATTCATCGCCATTACAAGTCCTCAAACATTTTATTTTCTTTCCAATTTGCAACTCAACCATTGCTTTAAATTATTTAAATCGACCAAAAACTTCAAATTTACTCTTTAGAAAATACACCCATGTCCTATTATAATCATAAATAAATGAAAAATAATATGTGCATTTACCAATTGAAGGAACTTTTACAAGACCAAACATATAAAAAAGAATAAGATCCAATACACCACAAGATTTATGAGAACTCAAGTAAAACTAAACACGGTTTCGTTTTCCACAAATATGATGCTCACATAAATCAAATTCAAGATTACAATCAGACAAACCTTCAAAAAGGTTTTTATTTTTTAAGGTCCTTAGAACCTTTTCTTCAATGTGGCCAAGTCTTTGGTGCCATAACATAGTTTTCTCTACAAGTAACTTTGATTCAAAAGAAAGAGCACCCTTGGGTACCCATAAGCCATGTCCATCTGCTGAAGATGAAACCCTCACCTCTTCCACATACTTGCTTTTCATAGAAGTACTATTGCATTCAATAGTGCATGCATCAAGATTATACAATGTGTCATATCTGACACCTATAGCAATCACCTTAGCACCTCTAACCATCTTGCATCCCACATCAAAAAATATTTCCTACACACTTGCATCTATTAGTTTGCTCATAGATAATAAATTTTGTGCTAATCCAAGGATATGCAACACACCATTAATCATTTTTATTCTACCATCAAAAAACCTGATTCTAACTTTAGCACGACCAACAATATTTAAATAAGAATCATCACCCAAGTACATCTTACCTCCATCAAACTCTTCATATTCAGAAAACCAATCTTTATTAAAGGTCATATGGAAAGATGCACCCGAGTCAATTAACCATGCATCATTACCTACATGAGTTGCCAAAGCTACAATGAATGCATCACCATCCTCCTTTTCAAACTCAAAATCATAATCAAATTTCTTCTTTTTCTTCTTCTCTTCTTCTTTGCAGTCCTTATGAATATGTCCAAGCTTACCATAGTTCCAAAAATTAACTTCAGATTTTCTAGGAGATTTGGATCTCCCCTTGGATTTGGATTTATCACACTTCTCATTCTTCTTTCCTTTTTCCTTAGGTCTTCCATGAATATTTAGGGCCTCCTTGGTATTGATGGATACCTTTCTCCCCATCTCTTTAGAAAGAAAAGAACCCACCACATCTTCAGTCTTCAATATAACAAAAGTACTCCCAATAGCCATTACAAGAGAATCCCATGAATCAGACAAAGCACAAATCAAGATTTGACATTTCTCCTCCTCATCCATTTTGATACCAATTGATGCCAATTGAGCCACCAACATATTGAATGCTTCCAGGTGGTTTGTAATTCATCCACCCTCTTCTATTCTCAAGGAATACAATTTCTTCCTCAAGAAAATATTGTTCACAAAAGGTTTGGCTTGATACATCTTACCAAGCTTTTTCCATAGTTTATGTGTAGAGGTCTCTTCATGGATATTGATTAAAATAGTCTGTCAAGCATAATTTGAGTAGACCTGTGAATGTGAGATAAACCTAGGCTAAACATGAACAAAAGACACAAGGATTAGTCATATTAGTAGGTTAAATCACATTCCCTATGAAATATTTGGAGATACAAATCAAATAAAAACACGAACACAAAAGTATGAAATATCAGACAAACCATGCATGGAATCCTATCTAAATACTCCAAACCTCATCCCATAGGGGGATTTGTGCCAAATTGATGTGGAATATGACCCTTTCCCAATCCCTCGTTGAATAAGCTTCAATATTTGTATGTAAAGTGATATATTTGATGCAATAATATAGTGGATTCAAGCTCAAAATATGAAAATGCATGTAGATATGGGTGAAAAATGTGTATAGTAAGTTTGCATGAAAAGGTGGATCAATTTCCCATAGAGGTGCCTTATATTTATAGGAAACAAGAGTTAGAAGAAGGATGAAAAATAAGAAATGTGGGACTAAATGGAGGGTCATTAACCATATGAAAAGTGTCACAAGGCTAAGAGAAGCAATGGTGATGTGTGACCACACAAGTTGTGTGCACATCTTGAGAAGACTTCAGATGTAAGAGGGAGTTAAGGCATATGGTTGGAAGAATTTAAGGAATGTGGGTGAGAATGTAAGGGTATTGAAGAGAAGTAAATGCCCTTGTAAGAGACAAGATGGCTCTTGTAAGAGGTAATAAAGGCCTTTGTAAGAGCCATTAAGGCCTTTTGTAAGAGCCTTAAAGATTTGGAGTGTGGGGAAAGGAAGAGGGAATCCAAGGGAACATTCCTTTGTGAGGAGAAATAACTCATTTAATTAATTTGAGGAAATTAATTACTTGTGCAAGTTGGAAGGAGAAAGAATATTCCTTGGAAATATTCTCTTGTGAGAAAAATAGGCAATTATTTAATTTGACAAAATTAATTATTGGTGCAGGTGGGATAAAATCAACCATAGGTTTATTCAACCTTGGTGGGGTTAAAAGCTAGAGGGTTGGCTAATGAAGATTAGCAGGTGGTTTAAGGTTAATTAATCCAAAATTAATTAATCTTAGGTGGGTTAGGGGTTTTAGAAGAATATGACATTTTAATTAAATAATTAGATTTATTTAATCAAATGAGAAGATATAGGGATTTTAATTAAATGATTTGCATTATTTAATTAAATGAGATGAGAATTAGTAAGAAAGGGGGTTAATTAATCCAATAAAAAACAATTATTTGATTAATAAGAGAAAATGATGAATTTAATGAAATAATATAGATTATTTAATTAAATAGCCAAAAAAGAGGCGATTTATGAGGAAATGATGTTAATAATCAGATTTAGATGTGTAATATCAATTAAGACTATTTAAGTGTCTACAAGACCCTCGACTTTACGATCCATAACATCATATTGAGTAGCCGAAGTAGGATCTGTAGGCCTTGAAATATTCTCATCAATAGCGTCTCATAGATCTCAATCTATCAACAGATTGTTCATCTTCAACTTCCACATTTCAAAATCATTTCCAAAAAAATTATCCACCTCTATTCTCCTTGATGAACTTTCCATCTGAAAATTCCTACAACAAGATCAAAAAGTATCTTCTGCACAAGTTCCCACTCAAATATGGATTAGTACAAAAAACCCAACAAACCACAACTGAAACCAAAGGCGACCAGGCTTTGATACCACTTGTAAGGAATTTAAGGTAGCAAAACAACTTCCCACACTAATCTTGAGAGGAGGATAATGCAAAAATTTATAGATCTTTACAATAGTTATAGAAACTTGAACATTTATGTGGGGAAAACCCTTTTAGGAGAAGAACCCCACACTCCAAAATCCACCCAATATATTATTCAGAAATCACAAAGATTACAATATACTTGTCGAGAAAGCTTCTTATAGAAGTATCACCAATTAGAGATCTAGAGGCAACACGACCGTGATAAAACTCTCATAATACATCACAATACATAGTCATAATACAACACCCTCGTAAAATAGGGTTGCCTTCTAGGGAAAGTCAAGCCAATAAAATATCAATTGTCGGGTCTGAGACCTAATGATGAATGGTCTATATTTATAATAATAAAATATACATAAATTTTGGCTTCCCCCTGCCCCTGTGCTTACCTATCAACAATACCTTATGTAATTGAAAGGTTGAGACACATTTTCCCAACAAATATTTCTTCTGAACAAAACTTTCCATGGTTCATTTCATTTTAGAGCTTTTAAAATACATTTAATAGCAAGAGAAACTCCATGAATTTTAAGATCTTTTAAGCCCAAGTCACCTTTGGTTTTACTCATTAAGCACCACTGCCAATTTATAGAATATTTTTTCTTTAAACCCTTACCATTAGACCATAGAAAATATTTGATTATCTTTTGGATAATATTAATATGATAACTTGCAAATGACCAAGCTGAGGCATAATAAATAGAGTAGGAAGAAAGTATTTTTTGACAAACCTAAACTTTGCCAACTAAAGAGAGATAGTTCTTATTCCACTTTTTAAGTTTCTTTCAACTTTAATAATCATCCAATCCCACATATATTTTAGATAAGCGTGGACAAAGAATGGGATCCCTAGGTATCTTACAATCTTATCAGGTCCCCCATTGCCAATTGAATTTTGACATCCATATTGGGGGTTCTTTCTCCCAACTCAACATATTTGATTTTGTTTTATAAATCATTGAACCAAAATCTTGATAGAATATGTTCAATCAACTCACCATATTACCAATTTCTTCTTCTTCCATGGTAGGGAATAGAGTTGTGTCATCTGAAAACCGTATGTTAAGAAATTCATTGTTATCAGACAACTTTATGCCCTGTAGTTTGGGTCCTAATCTTTCAGACCTCAACACATAAAATAATAATTTAGAGGATATAACAAATAATTCAAGGGCTAATGGGTAACCCTTTCTGGTAGATCTCTCAAGCCAAAGAGGTTTGGAAAAAGTCCCACTAACTTATACTTGAGTAGTAAAACCCTTGAAAAGAACTCTCACCATTTTGGAAAATCCCTCAGGAAAACCAAAAGATTCCAAGATTGTCAGTACAAAGGACCACTCCGCCCTGTCATATGCCTTCTCAAAGTCCAATAGTAGCATACCCACATTCTAATTATTTTTCCCCCCAGTTTAAGGCTTCTCAACCTATAATGAGGTTCTTTAGAATATACCAACCTTTGATAAACCCAATTTAGGTTTCATTAACTACCACTAGATTTTTTTTGATAAGTCTCCCTAGCAAGAAGTTTTTCTAGTATCTTATATGAGACATTCAGGAGAGTGATAGGACTCCAATTTTTTATACTACTTTTTTCACCGTCCTTAGGAAGGAGTTTGATTATTCCTTTATTAACATTTTTACGAAATGATCCTTTCTCAACTGCTTCCTTATATACATTATATAAATCATCTACTACCCAGTCAATGTTGATTTTGTATAATTCCACAGGAAAACCATATGCTTTAGGTGACTTTCCATTTTTACAAGAAAGGATAGCATGAGATTTCCTCTTTTGAGATTGATTTCTCAAGCTCACTTGCCATTTTAGGGGTAACCTTCTTTGGGATTATTTAATTGCGAGTTTCTTGTGCTTGGACACACTTTACATTTTTATCTTTTGTAGTAAATAGTTTCCTATAAAAATCATAAAATAATTTTATAATGTCATTCGTACCTTGTAGCTATTGATCATTTTCTTGTTGAAAAAAAGGTGGAAGTAAGATATAATATTAACTAATGTATGTGTATTCAAATCTGAAGATAAGATTACCAAATCTGATTATATGTATGTGATTTCACATTCACCATAATAGAAAAATCAACAAATAAATATGACACTAGATTTACATGGAGAAAACTTTTCGAGAAAAAACTCCACATGATAAAATAAGGAAAGTATATTATTTATCTTCACAAGAGAGATACACCACAATACACTTCCTTGTTAATCTCTTACAAATTGGATGCTTCTATACACCTACAAATAACACAATACGATACTACCATCTTAAGCCTCCAATTTATAGAACTTGTGGGATTTAAAACTATAAATGGTAAACCAAAACAAGAGGTACCAAAACCAGTTGCAAAAGCCCATTCCCTTCCTTGGAAAAATAAGTTGTGATAATAAATTAATTAATATGCACAAGGCTTCAACATGAGTGACTAACCCATAGCCTCTTCAACTTTTGGTATTCAAGATGCTCCGATGATTATTCAACTTCCAAATGGAGAACCAATGGACACTTGTTTCCCTCCAAACTTGGCGCCCCACTCAAGACCCTTTACATTCCCAATGTGAATTCCTAGGAGGGATAATTTTATCCTCTAGTGATGTGCAACCTCTATCAACATTAAATTCCCTCTTAAAAATGCAATTATAATATGCCAATATTAATTACATTTATCTCATTATCCCCTAGGACACTTTCCAAGTAAAAATTGCATAGTTTTGAAAGGTTAATGTCACCTAACCTAACATTCTCCCACTTGACATATACATGTTACAAATACATTCAAGAGATATAAAAAATAAATCAAGTATAGTGATTAAGGCCCATAAAATTTTTGCACCAAGAGAACTTATTTGTGGTCATTGGCTTTGTGAGAGAATCTGAAACATTATCCAAAGTGTCAACCTTATCAATCAAGACCTTACCATTATCAACCATCTCTTGCACAAAGTGATATTGAACATCAAAATTCTTAGTTTGAGTATAATAAGGATTTTTTTCCAAATAAATAACACTCTAATAGTTACATTCAATCCTCACTATCTTGCAATCAAAACAAATATCATTACCAAATCACTTTAACCATACCGACTCCTTAGAGGCATGTGTAGCAGGCATATACTCTACTTTAGTGGTAGAAAATACAATTGTAGGCTGCCTCTTACTCATCCAACTCATTAACTCTCCAAAAAAATAAATATATAGTTGTTAGTGGACCTTCAACTATCCAAGTCACATGCCCAATCTGCATCAATAAACTCCTGTATGTCCAATGAATTAACCACATCATCAATACCATGATAAACCAAATAGTAATATGAAGTACCATGCAAATATCTAAATACCCTCTTAATAAAATTTCAATGCTCTTTACCAAGGTTAGACATAAACCTGCTTAAAACTCCCATTGCTCGGGCTATATCTAGTCTAGTGCAAACTATTGCATACATTAAACTACCAAGGATACTAGCATAAGGAAACTTACACATATCCTCAAAATCATCATTAGAATCAGGACATATATCTAAGCTCAACTTAGTACCCACCAGAAATGAAATATTAACTAGCTTATAGTCATGCATATTAAAACTTCATAAAATTGTATCCACATACTTACTCTGACTTAATCAAATATTTTTGTGAGCCCGATCTTTGTTGATTTCCATCCTAGAAATATATTTTTCATCCCCCAAGTCCTTCATATCAAATATGGTAGAAATTTGTGTCTTGAGCTCTCTAATCATCACCTTGTTGTTTCCCACGAACAATATATCATCGACATACAAAACAATAATTACAATATGATCATCAATGACCTTAATATAAACACAATGATCCTCCTTTCTTATAATAAAACCCAACTTCAATAAAAAGTATCAAACTTCTAGTAGCACATCCTTGGTGACTGTTTCAAACCATACAAAGATCTCTTCAACTTGGAAACCAATTGTTCTTTTCCTTTCACAAAAAAGCTGTTAGGTTGTGACATATAATTTCCTCCTCAAGATCCCCATGCAAGAAAGCAATTTTAAAATCTATTTTCTCTCTCTCAAAATCACAAGAAACAACAATAGATAATAGGAATATAATAGAAGTTAATTTAGCAACAAGAGAGAAAATTTAACCAAAATTAAATCCCTCTTTGGGAGTACCCCTTAGCCACTAATCTGGCCTTGTACCGATCTATCCGACCGTTTGTACCAAATTTATTTTAAAATATCCACTTGAAACCAATGGGCTTCCTTCCTTTGGGAAAATAACAAGATCCTAGGTGTCACAACCATCCAACGCCATCATCCCTCTTGCATGGTCTGCAACCAAGACTCGCTTTCCTCCAAAGAGAGAGCCTCCCTAAAAGATCTAGGTTCATCGTCAGCACTCAACAAAGAAAATACACAATGGTAATATGATGGACTATACCTGCCAACTAGATTTCATTACCTTGTGAACCTCCTAAAGATAGGATTATTGGGATCTACATGTTCTTCTTCTTCTATGTGCTCATCTTACACATCCTTTGAGCTTTAAGAACCCACTTCTTCTTCTCCATCCTCAAATTCATCTGATTTTTCTTCCACATGTGCATCTTCTTGATTCTCAATATTTGTCTCAAAGTGCATTCTCTTTGTCTTGTCTTTCTACTTTGGTTGTTCTTCTCTTGAGTAAGCTCTAAATTCCCTAAAAATCACATCTCTAGAAAAAAATATTCTATGAGTTAGAGGATTCCAAAGCTTATAACCTTTTGCATTCTCACCATAACCAATAAAGATGCATTTATGTTCTTTTGGATCCAATTTAGATCGCTTCTTTCAGGCATATGAACAAAAGAATCACAAATAAAGACCCTTAAGTGTGAAACAAAAGTCTTTCTACCTATCCACACTTCATAAGGAGTTTTATCAACAAGATATGAACAAGGAGATCTATTAATTAAATAACAAGCAGTACTGATTGCTTCTACCCAAAAACATTTATCAAACTTAACACTAATTAACATACTCTTAGCTCTTTCCATGAACGTTCAATTCATTCTTTTTGTAGCCCCATTTTGTTGGGGAGTATAAGGAGTTATCTTTTGTTGAACAATACTTGTATCTTATAAAATTCATCATTCTTTGGAACAATATTCACTCCCATTGTCAAACCTCAACACTTTTATCTTATAACTCGTTTGATTTTCAATTAAGGCCTTAAATTCCTTAAACTTAGTGAAAACTTCATATTTAGAGTGCATAAAATAAATCCAAGTGTATCTTGAGACATCATTAATGAAAGAGACATAATATCGAGGTTTTCTCAAAGAGTCAATATCCACTAGTCCACATATATTTGAATGAATAATCTCTAATAATCTATTTGCCTTATTAGTTCCATTAGAAAATGATGATCTATTTTGATTATCAAACAATAGAACCACACATTCTCATAATGCAGGTGTTGAAAGTCGAACCATAGGCATGGTAAGTTATTATAGAAGTACCATTGGGTGTAATAGAGGCACCAAGAGTCATGATGAAATCATGAATAGTCAATGTATAAGCATCGAACCACAAAGCCAAGTGTTGAAATGGAACTTGCAACTCACAACTCAACAAAAACTCGAATAAATGTTAAGATAAGGATGCGGGTCCCACTAGACATGCGAAACTGAAGATATGAAAATGAAATAAGGTAAACAAAAGTAAGATCAATGCATGAAACATATAAAACCTTTACCTCACATACCTTTAAACTCAATGATTGAGCTAAATAGGATGCACACTAAGCCTATTTATATGCTCTAAGTAACTAGAAATGTGGATTTCTCTAGAGATATTTTAGTATAATCTAATTGTAATAGAAAATATGGAAGAAAAATGGTAGCATGAAGTCACTTGCAATAGACTTGATGATAGTGAAGAGTGAAGAATTCTATTTATAGAAAGAGGATCTAATGGATGGAGTGCTAAGATCTTGCCACAAGATCAAGGGCTCATGTTGAGAGTTGTTCTCAAGAAAGAGGGAGAGGAAAAGTGTCATGTGAGGGTTAATGGATAATGGTGGCTTAAATGGAGGTGATTGGATAAGATTATGGAGGATTATGATAGGATTCATAAAAGAGGCAAATCTGTGAATTTTTTCTCATCTCTAGGGAGGTAGAATTTAAAATTAGATTCTACTGATAGGAGAGAGATGACCCCATACAAAGTCAACTAAAAAGATGATATTTGTCCTTGGCAGATTTAATGAGGAAAAGGTGAGGAATTATTTGGTGAATGTGTAGGCAAGCATATTAAGGAGAGTGACACATGTTAGGTGATGAAATTTAAAATTGAGGAAAAGGTTAAATGAGGATTAGAAGAAATATAATTAATCAATTAATCTAAGATTAATTAATTAATATAATTTAAAATAAATAAACAAAAAAGACTAATGTTAGATTAAATAAATAATTAACTTTTAGAAGTGAAAATGGGAAAATTAATTAAATAATAAAATATTTAATTAATTATGGGATAACAAGATAAATTAATTAAAATTTAGAATTTTAATTACTTTAAAGTGCAAAGTCAGATTTGGGGTGTCTACAAGTTTATTATGGCATCTATTGAGAGTGGGATGGCCATACAATAGACGACTTTCCATTATTACTCTTTAAACTCAAAGAAAGTGAAGAATAAGAAGAGCTTATCTATGGTGTAGCCAACACCACAATAACAAAGGAACCATAGATTAGAAGATGACCTATATTAAGGGTCTCAATGAAAGACCCATATACAATCAATACCATGGATATAGAGTACCTAGTTAGAGAAACCAAAGAAATATTAATACACTCTAAAACAAACCTTCGCAAAAATAGAATTAGGATAGAAAATACTTTAGAAACTATAGGGGTGGAAGAGGAAGAGGTATAATTAGCCAGTGAAGAGGAGATGTTAGTTGCTAAAAATGCATTAAGCAACACCACTATGCAAATGAATATTGGTCAGATAAGAAGAAGTGTGCATTATATGATAATCCATAATACAACCTATTTACTTATGAAAGAGCCCAAAATATTTTTCACACTATGTTTTGGCCCCCTAAATTATTGAGCCTAATTGACCCCATAATGTCCTAAAATTATGCATTTTGGAGCCCATTTTTACCACTTTTCAATAAATTACAAGAATTAAATAAATGCATCCAGTTCATGTGTTGCCCATGATATTCAATGTCCTGGAAGTTTGGGCCAGGAACCATACGCCTCCCCCTTCTTAGCCAGGACCCAATTTTGGGCTTGTTGTTGGAAACATTTTAACATTCAAATTTCAAGTGCTAAATTTCAAGATCTAATTTTTGGGAAATTAGAATAATAATGTATAAATGCCTAGTCTTTTCACCATTTGAAACTAGAAGTAAAAAAACTATCAAGAGGTGAACATTAAGAGCATTCGAGAGCAAGTCAAGAGCAACATTTCTGAGATTTTTTGTAGCAATTCAAGATCCAAGAATCATGTCAAAGTGTATATGAGTTCATGTTATCATGTTATCATTGTTTTGTGAAGGCTAACCCCTTTTGTAGGTCTCCAAAGCATTCAAGCAAGCAAGATCCAAGGCCTTGAGGTGATGTGCATGAATTTAGTCCTTCAAGGAAGTCATTGAAGGGTGGTGAATTGTAGCACTTTGTGATTTCATCATTCCTTCCTTTCAACTATCGATTTATTATCAACATTGCTATTGTGGAAGTGGAAACACTTACATGGGGTTTGATTGAGGAAAGACCATAAAATGGACCAATATTTCCTCTCATTGTGAATGTGCAAATCTCAAGTTGAAGAGGATTGAAGGAAGTGTGAAGAAAAATTGTACATTGTTGTATTTGAAGCCTTACATCTTGTCAATCCACAAAAACTCACTTACAGAATTATCCAATAATGTTCCAACAACTTTATGAATGAAAATAGGAGTATCAAATATGCCACTAGAGGACCCCAAAACCTAAGTAGGACCCCCTATCAAGGACTTAGATTCCCATTGTCGACTATGTCCTTCTACAGTGACTAAAACAAGCTTGTATGGGTAGGTACATATCACTCTACACTTTCCAAATCCACCTACAAACTACTGTTTCAGTCTATGCATTATCAGGATCTTGCAATTTACATATTAGGGCACATAGTATAATTAGGTTAATCATTCCAAATCATTTCCAATCCATTCCCATCTTCAATTAGATGTAGATCCAAGTATGATTGGCTCACC
Organism: Sequoiadendron giganteum; assembly: GCA_007115665.2. NCBI lineage: Eukaryota > Viridiplantae > Streptophyta > Pinopsida > Cupressales > Cupressaceae > Sequoiadendron > Sequoiadendron giganteum. The sequence continues at coordinate 18,144,460 of CM021109.1, forward strand.
TTCATGGTTGAAAGTCAATCCATTCACCTTGTCGATCTACATCTTAATGTAACTTGGAAAAAGGCCCCTTGCATCCTAGGTTCTTTGCATTTAGGACCTATGATCCCTTTTTCTTATGTTTCATTTTGGTGAACCTAACATGTTAACATCATAAACCTTTTGAAGCTGGAAGTCTTTCAAACCCTAGATCTAGGTTTTGCATCAATTTTTTTGCATTTCTCATTTAGGGTTTCATTTTTGCATCATAAAAGATCATAAAAATTCAAAAAAATTACATTCCATATTAAATCATAGGTTATAATTGGATTACTTTTAGTCATTCAAATTGCATTCATTAGGTCATTAAAATATGAAATTGTTTATTATATTCAAAATTGCATCCTTTTATTTAGGTCAAAAAAGTGAAAAAATGCATTGTTTTGTTTCAAATCATCATTTTGCATCTTGGAGTCAGTCAATTATTGCATCTTAGATCTGAAACTTGCATTAAAATATTGTCATTTATTGTCCAAGAATTTTCAACATTGTTGCAAACTTGCATTTTCAATTTCATTAATCATAAACTGACCATTTAAATCTGGAAAAAAATTATTGTCAAACTTGTTTGCACCCAAAAATAGAACCTATAGGAAATCTAATCAATTTGCAGTTATTCAATTTTTTGAACCCCTGTCCAGAACTCAGACGACCTAGGGTGCCTTTTTCCTACTACAGGTGGCTCAGAGAACTTTTCATAGGTCTTTGTTTGATTCTGCTTGCAATTTTCTGATTTGAAATTCTGAAACAATGTTATTACATGTTAAAGAAACTTGTCATTTTGATTAGATTGTTGCAAATTTTGAAAGAGCTTTACTTTTCGATACTTGAAATTTTCAGATATGTAGAACAAATGTTACATTTTTTAAATCATTGCATAATCTAGGTAGATTAGTCTTCATTTTACAAACATTCAAAACCCTGAACTGTTACAACACATTACATAAATAAAAAAATAAAAAAACAACAATAGAACCAATCCTAAACCTAGGTTTGCAAACAGTTACACAATTGATATCTATTACTCAAGCTTCTAGAATTGACAATTTTGAAAAATCCCTGCTAGGACCCAAGCGCCCTTGGGCGTCCTAGTCCTCCAAAAATAACTTTAGAACTCAGAAATAGAATGATATTTATTGTTAGTTTGCAGGTCTACAATCTAGTTTCTAGATTTGTGGTAGGTCTGTAAATATGTTTTTAACCCTAGTTAGCTTAAACGTGCATTGGAAATTAATGATCAATCTTGTAGAAATTATAGTCATTTGATAATGTCAGATCTCTTTCTACAACTGTATTGCATACCTATCAAGCCCTTTAGTCATGATGACTTTGACATGTTAGATGAAGTCCTTGGGACTTCATCTCACCTAGATTGTCCACTAAGACTTCTAACATTCCGAAAAATGCAATCATTAATACTCAGCTACTCTCATAACATCTCTCCTAATTGTGAGAGTATCTTAACACAAGAAAATGAAATCATTGACACATTTCTTAATATCAATTTGCCAAATCTTCATTCACCTCCCAACACCTTCCCTACTTGTGAGAACACTTTGGTGCAAGCAGATGAAATCATGGGTAATCATGACAATCATATTTGTTATTCTCTTGATACTTCACCCACTTGTGAGGAAGGTATCATGATGTTAGAGGATCCAATTGTTGATTTTCATGAGAATCTTGTTTGTTTCTCTCCTAATACTTCTCCTACTTGGGAAGATATTGTGTCTTAGGAGGATGAAATAATTGATACATTTATTTCAACATTTATAGTAAGATGGATGACATAGATGAAGATGCTAAGTTGACATTAGACCCCCTGAATAAAAGGTCATCAAAAAGTAGATAACTCAGTCAAGGTTATGAACGCACAAGTAAAAATTGGATCTCCTTTAATTAGTGAACCTCATAAGTCACCTCCAGTCATAGGACCACCTCAAAACAAACCAAAACCTCTAGGCAATATCTTGAACTTTGCAAAGGAAACTCACTAGTAAACGTGTGTTGTAGCAACCAAGTTATCACACAGTTGCTCAAACATATAGAATTCATCAGTGTAGTGGTAAAGAGTAGATCTTGTTGAGCAACTTTGTCGTACTCCAGTAAACATATCTCTTTGGGATTTGATTCAAACATCACTTACATACAATAGGATGCTCCAAGAGATTTTGCAGAAAGCTGATGTCCAATCTTCTATTAAACCAAATGATGTAGCTACCTCATTTGTGTTGGTGTAATTAATTATTTAATTACACTTCATTAAGTTTACTTAGGTAATAATTAGTTTACTTAATTAATAATTAAGCTTTAATTAGTTGATCCTTTTAGGTCAAAATTAGGTTTTACCTTTAGGGTTTTGCATACTTTGCTTTTATAAATAAATTCATCTCATTGTAATTTATTAATTCCTGAATACAATTCATTTGCACATCCTCATGCAAATTGCTTTGATTTTTTATGTTTTTCTCTTGTGGAAGGTTTTTTCTAGTTTGCATGTTTGGTCTTCGTTTCTAACATGGTATCAAAGCCTTGATTTGCAGCCCCTTCTCAGTTTTTGGAGAAATTCTTTGCAGAGCACTTTTAGGGTTCCTCGAGGGTTTCATGCCTTGAGTTTATTTATGAAGCATTTTGGATCAGGTCAGGTATCTCCATTGGATTCAGAGCACTGGAAAAAGTCAAGATCGGCTTTTGTTTCATTGATTTTGGTCATCGTTGAAGAAATCTGTGAGGGTTTCAAGCCTGGTGAGTTTTTGCAAGATCTGGGGGTAGCCAATTTTTTGGGGCACTTTGGGCACAAACAAACGTCACCATCGTGTTCAGGGCACCCAAAAACCCTAGGAATGCCTGTCATTTGGTCAATTTTGGAGTAGTTGATCTAGGAGGCAAAATGTTTTTGCCAGGGAGGTACGACCTCCCTGACACACAGTTCAAGGCGCGGATTTCAAAAAAAATAAAAAATAAATCAAAATGTGCTTTAAAACTGCATTGCCGGTGTAAATCCTCCCATTGCTGAGTGACTAGCGCTTAGTCGCCAAGCGGCCATTGCAGTGCCGCCCAGCGGCCTCCTCCGCCGACCCGCCGCTGGCCCCAACACTAGTCCCTAAGGGCTTCACCACCAAATGTTGCGGTCATAATGGGGACTGAGCGCTCTACGCCCAACCCCTGGCTGCCTTCAACACCTTGTACGATCTTATTTAGGACCAAGGGCTTCGCCCAACCCCCTGCTCGCTACCCCCTGGTCGCGCACAAGACTAGGGGCCAATTTTTTTTTAGCCCCCTGGGCTGCGTGTAGGCCATATTGGCCCTTTTGGAGCAATGTTCACCAAATCAAGCGTAACTTTTGTGTACGGAGTTGGTTTTTCACAAAAGAGATACCGTTGGAAAGCTAGTTCTGAGCCCATTCTATTGGTACAAGTATTTTTTCCTGATTTTGCTCCAGATTTATCTTGTAGGTCTTTGAAGTCAGATGAAGAAATTTTCGCTTCAGAGGGCATATCTTTTGACTCGATTATCTATTTTTTGCCATTCTCGCGGCATCGAAAAGCTGATTCACTCCTCTACACAGATCTAAAGTCTTTATTTTTATCATGGAGGTAGATGTGAACATTGGTTTATGCATGCACTCTTTTTTATTTTCATGCAGTAGGTTTGCATTTTGTCTTTAATTTATGCATGTTTTGCATGTTCTCCTTTTACAATCATGGGGTATTGTAATAAATGAACTTATATAAGTTCTATCGAGGGGATTCTTGCATAATAATTTGATTAGAGTGTAGTTGCACTTTGATCTCATTTTTGTATTGATGACAACTCGCATGAGTTGTATCTGGATTATGTTGTTTCTTTTGGCCACATCTTGTTCATAGCTTGACAAATTTTGGTTCACATCGGTTCACATCTTAGATTGAGAGCCTATGGTTACTGATCCTAAATTGCATCAGATTCACATCGGGTCATATCTTAGTTTGAGGGCCATTCATTTTATGGTTAATGTTTCAGAATCTTCATGGTACTTGCTGCTATGGATCAATTTTAGTCACAGTTTGAAATCGACATCGAGATTCACATAGCTTCCAGATTATTTCATCATATCATTCCCTATGGGGGGAATCTTTTTTCATCTACTGTTGCTTCATAGATTCCAGTGTTCCTTGGCATCAAGTCTGTTGTTGCATTATCATGATTCCGCTCGAGTCCTTCAGTGACTCTCATATGGTTTCTTGTAAACAGAGGTATCTTTCCTTGCTTTCCAGATTGAGGATTCTAGTGTTACTCCACCAGCGTTCTTTCAATGCTTCTTTGTAGCAGGTCATCTCATTGAGGGGGGGTTTATCCCACTAGGTTTTCTCCTCTTTCCCATTCATTGCATTTGTACATGGGTACCTAACATGGCCTTGTAGCTGGGACCCATTCATGCATTCATGCATTCATCCTAGCATTAGGTGCATGTTTTTTTAGTCTCCCTAAGTTGCACTTAAGGGGGTGTTGGTATAATTAATTATTCAATTACACTTCATTAAGTTTACTTAGGTAATAATTAGTTTACTTAATTAATAAGTAAGCTTTATTTAGTTGAGCCTTTTAGGTCAAAATTAGGTTTTACCTTTAGGGTTTTGCATACTTTGCTTTTATAAAGAAATTCATCTCATTGTAATTTCTTAATTCCTGAATACAATTCATTTGCACATCTTTATGCAAATTGCTTTGCTTTTTCTGTTTTTCTCTTGTGGAAGGTATTTTCTAGTTTGCATGTATGATCTTGGTTTCTAACAATTTGATTATATGCAAGTGACAAAGTCAAATATTACGTTCCCTCAACATGAATTACCATCGCTTGAGATCCAAAATAAACATGAGGCCTTAATGATAAAGGTGATCATTAATGGAACTGAAGTTAGGCGTACTCTTATAGATAATGGAGCAAGTCTTAATGTTTGTAGCATTGATCTTCTAGATAAAATTGGCGTGTACAAGAATATTATAGAACCCAACGATGTTAATATTTGTGGCTTTGGCAATATTAATAAGAAACCATTAGGAATGATCACATTACCCATTGAGGTTGGACCCATGGTTTTTCCTACTCTTGTCCATATTATGTCATGACCTCTTTCATACAACCTTCTCCTAGGTAGACCATGGATTCATGTCATGAAGGGAGTCCCATCTACTCTTCATTGTGAGATGAAGTATGAATATAAAAACAAGATATACATGGTTAAAGCAAATGAAGAGAGTTATAAGTTACAAGCCAAAGCCAAACATAATACTTCCAATTCTCTTAATAAATTGTTTCCAACTTCAAAGGTAGAACTTATACAATTTTATGATACTCCTAATTGTATTTCACCCACAACAAAACTCTTAGATAATGATTTGGGTTCATTAGATTTTACACCCTCCTTTATGGGAGAGTACAAAATCTCACAATCTAAAGAGTCTACTGCTATGTCTTCTATATCAATGGATTCAAAAACATCACCACATGATGGTGATGGGGGATCTTTAACTCTCATCCCTCATCTGAGGAAAATGCTTAACTTTAAAAAGCTTAAAAAGGATTTTTATGCTTATGAAGAAGCCAATCTTTCTCGGAAGCATGTAGATAGAATCTCTTCATCTGAGTTGGAAGCATGTTATGGTCTTGGATACAAAATTATTTCTAAACACGGATGTAATGAAAAAATGAAGCAAAATGATAGGAATCAAGTGAACTCTATATTGTACTTTTCCAAGAAGGGTCTAGGTTTCCAACATTCCTCCTCGTCTTCATTTAATGCTTTATCATCTATTGTATGTATGACATCTTGTGATAAGAAAGCAATATTTTCTTCACAAGAGAAATAAATTTCCCCTACTACTGATCAAGAGAATATCTTATCGAGGCTTCTCAAAGCCCGCCCGATTTCTCTCCCTCTAAGAACACAAAATAAATTCTACAACAAAAGCTCATTTTCTGCATATCATCTAGTTCATGGTCATTCTACCAATGAATGTTAGGCCTTGAGTAATAAAATACAATAACTTAAGGATTGTGGTGCTCTTCCTTGTGTTGATGCACCTAATTCCTCTAATCAATAATGATCTTCATCCTATCGTGTTGCTCATCACTATGTGGCATTTGTAGCTTTATGTGTTTTTCTCATTTCCATTCATGGTGGTACAATATTAAGTGCAACCATAATTTTCATGGCAGCAACATGATAGTCCTTGGTGTGATTGTCCTTGTATCTATACTGGGGGAAAGGATAGATAGTTTTGTGAGGCATGCATTCTTTTCAAGGATCCTCTCTTCCCCTCTTTCTCCTTAAAATACCAACATAGCAAGTATGTTGACATTTTATGGAGGGGGCATATATTACCCTTATCCATTTTGTCTTGTGATGTTTGACCTATTGACATACCCCCTTTGGTAGTGGTGTTGTTTATAACACCCCCTAAGGCGCGGTTATCAATTCATCCTCCAAGACGTTAAACTTTATTCACCCCCTGAGGTGAGTTTTGTTGCACCCTTGAGGTGAGTTTTTGCAAGATAGTTCATGGATTCAACATAATAGAGCTTGTTGGGTCATGGAATTGAGCACCCATTTTTAACATGGCCACTTAGCATAACACAACTTGCTTTCCAGTGAAGCCATGAGTTCATGAGTGATTTTTACATCCTTGTGAGAGCATAATTTTATTTTGACAACACATTCAATGGATGACATTTGGTATTTGAGACAATTTAAGATTGGGGTCTCTTTTCCTTACCGACTCAAATATTTTAGTACTAAAATTATGTTTGTTTTATGTCTTTTATGTAGCTTCTTCATGTCTACATCGTGTTGACATTGTGTTTGTTTTAATTTCATCTTGATCTTTATGTTTCATCATGTTGTGTGTTTTCATTATGTATGCTTCATGTTTTTTGACATGTATATTTGTGTATGTTGTGTTGCTGCATATCGTACATATGTGTGTGTGTTCCTTTATGATTATGTTGCTTTTCCATGGGATCTTGGATATTGGGGGCTTGCACACCCCCCTAGATTATTTGTCATCCTGTCTCTTCAACATTGGGACAATTGGACCCCTCTTGACATATTTTTCTACTTTAGTACGAGTCTGAGTGTAAGTTCATACTCTCACTAAAGTGGGGGCTAAATTTAGCATAGAAAATTGTCACCCTTAACAATTTCATACTATGTTTTGGCCCCCCTAAATTATTGAACCTAATTGACCCCATAATGTCCTAAAAGTATGCATTTCAAAGCCCATTTGTACCTTTTCAATAAATTACAAGCATTGAATAAATGCACCTAGTTCATGTGTTGCCCCTAACATTCAATGCCCTGGAAGTTTATGCCAAGAACCATATGCCCTTGGGCATATGGGTCCCCCTTCTTAGCCAAGACCCATTTTTTGGCATGTTGTTGGCAACATTTTAACATTCAAATTTCAATTTTTAAGTGTCGGCTTTTAGGATCTAATTTTCAAGAAATTAGAATAATAGCATATAAATACCTAATGTAAAAAGAATTCCTTCAAAATATATGAGCCCATTAAAATTGCACTCATGCACTATGTTTCCATGTGGATTATAATATCATTGGTTGTCCCACTTATGTTAGGTTACTAGGTCTGATGTTGTGCCGATGTGTCAGTTCCTTATTGATAATGCACAATCTCCTTGCAGCGCAAGTTCTAATTGTTCAAGCCTTCCAAAGTTGAGCTCGTGCACTTTTCCACCATGTGTCTCTCCAACAGTTGAACCTTTCTTGACCAGTATGTGCTACATCATCTGAAGGTGCCAAGCTCTTATTGGTCTATTATTTAAGTTTAGTGCACTTCTTGAGAAAATTATAGATCAAACATGCACTATAGAGACATGTGTCATCCATTGAGTATGGGCATAAGAAATTGTTTTAAATATCACTACATGCCAACAAGAATGACTAAGTCCCATGTGTCATGCCTTCATTTCAACTCGAGCTCTCTTCATAGCATGGGTTATAACAATAAGAGTTATTTGAAACTACATTGGTGCACTCTAAGGACATGTGTCCTCCATAGTGTAAAAGCATAACAACCTAGCAATATTTGTTTAAGGGCTTGACAGTAAGTGTGGGGTCGTCCACATGACTTGGAAATAACTATAAATGATTATTTCTCAATGCAGCACATATGGTCTTCACAAAATGATTTTTCCAACAAAGATTCAAATGGTTTATGCGTTAAGGTGAAGTGATGCACTATCCATCAATAAAAATTTCTCCCTCCAAGATTAGTGATCCACATTCAACATTGAGAATGGCTAGCAGGAAACCCACATGTTTCACTCGTTTAAGCCATAACTATAAAGGTAATTTGTGTAAGAGAGTTCAACTATTGGAGCAATTTCAAAAGCTACAATTGCACGAACCAGGGTTTCCAATCACTGAGAACTATGGCTTGCAAAGGAGATGCATTTTTCATGATGAGAAATATAATGGGTAATCAATTACTAGGTCAACATCATTAAGGTTTGTCTTCATCATCATTTCAAGGTTACATGTTTCTTCAACGACTTCAACAACGTTATTTTCTCTTCTGTTGTAATAAAGGATAATCTCTTCTATTAACGAGTTGTTACACCGTTTGGTTTCAACAAAGTTTTGGGTTGCCACATGTAAAATATTACAAGTGTTAATTTTCTCCTTGAGCCTGTGTGCTTATTATTTCTATATAAGGAGGATCTCGTGTTATTGTTAAGGATTTTGGGAATTGTAATCTTGGGAGGTGTTTAATCTATAAAGTATCCTAGGGTATGTTGTTAAGGTCTATAAATAATTTTATGTAACAACCATATTATTTTGATTGAGGCATATATGAAAACATGGAAACATGCTTTAGTGTGTTAATCATCTCTAACTTTGTAACTCAATTTCCTTTATGAATAAAAAAATCAAGCATTATCGATTTCTTCATTACAAAGTTCTTGTAGTGTGTTTTTGTTGATAACTTTTGTTTAAGGAATGGAGTAATAGTTTTCATGAAAATGTAGAGGAAATTGTTGTTGCAAATGGATTGTTAAGTGGGATCACATTGTAAGTCCTTAGTAGATTATGCTATTGCAAGGTGATAACATTAAATTGACTATAAAAGTATGTTAAGTGTATGTGAGGAGAAATTTATGTGATCCTAGGACTATGTAACCCTAATTTGGCATCGATCTGATTGAAACAATCCTTCTCAAAACCCCCAAAAAATCATAATGATAAATCAAAATATAATTATAAATTATTTTTAATTATATTAGCTTCTCATGCAAGGATATGAAAGCTTACAAGGATATTTGAGTTTTTCATGCCATATTGTATAAATCCTTGTCCTAATGTATGAGAAATAATCTGCTAGGTATCATTTTCTATCATAGTGCATATTTTCAAGTGATACCATAAGGGAAACCCACCTAGGTTTTGGAGAGACTGAAGTGCAAAGGAAATTGGACTTAAGAGTAAATTTTTGTTTGTTTGCCACTATCCTAATATTCTTAATCATAACACATGGCTAATCTTTAAAGAATATCAAGGAATTAGTTGGGAACACAAACATATACGAGGACAACATGTTGCACTGCATAATGTGTACACAAGTATCATGTGAAACACAAGGACACTAACAACACAAACAACCTCACCATTTTTATAAGCAATGTGGCACTAGAAAAAGACTTACCAGTCATTGTATTAATTCACCATGATGAACTTACAAGAGTGGAATGGAACCCAAACAATGATTAGGTACTAACTCATGATTATATTCCTTTATGAACACAACATAAGGGTAGGATAAAGGAATCATCACCTTGAAGCCCCATCAAAAAAATTCTTATAAAATCTTACAAAACCAAAGGAAAACCATACAAACAAGTGAGTGACTAGGAGTTATCATATCTCAACTAGACGACACAACCACCAATTCTCATAACAGGGAGTAGCGTGGGGGTAAAAACCACTTCCAATCCACTCAAAAATGACTCAAATAACACCTAAACACAAGGGAAAGTCTTCACATAAGATTGCCTTACTAGGAGGTGCAAGCCCTCAATCAATTGGGACAACAATGAGTCATTTTCAAGTAACAATACACTTCTTAATGCAAAAGGTGTGATAACTCAAGGTATGACACTTGTTGACAAAAAAACATGGAAGACTCACCAAGCCAAGGGGAATGACTTTTGTATATAAGGTTTCCCTAAAAAAGGTCAAAATAACTCGTTTGATGAAATAGGGGACATCAATGAGCCAAAGGACTATAACGCCTGAAATGACACTAGCATGCTGGGAGGACACTAACATACTAGTCCACATGTGTCCCAAAATTCACTAGCATCCTCAAACTCTGTAGGTGTCTAGAAAGTGTGTTGGAGTCCTGAATCTACATTGTAGTCTTGACAATACATTGTAGTCTTGGCCAAAAACTTAATGGATGACCGTTTTCAAGTATCATGCTTAGGGACAACACTTTGGAATCACAAAAACAAGAATACAACACAAATGGACACCCAAAATGGTTGAAAATGACTAGAAGACTAAGAGGGACAACCCCGTCCAATCCCCAACATATGAGCCAACAAAGGATATGCTCCCTACAAGATGGAAGGATTACAAGGTACTCCAAAATAATTCCAAGTACATGAGGGACAAATGGAAAACATTCCCAACACACCCTACTTTCCCTTTAACCAAGATAACCTAAACACCACCACCAAGTGGTGAGTTCTCACCAACACACCACCCCAAACTTAGGAGATGGAGCACAAAAGATCTAATGCCAAAATTGAATGTTTTCTAACACATCAAATTCATTTTAAACTCAAAACCAAGTGTACTCTAAGTTCATTTTACCAACTTAACCATAATGATAAAGAGAATAAGAAATAGTAACAAAATTTGACACCAACATTGAGATAGCATAACAATAAAGATAACATCATCACCACTTTTATGGGAGGTTTGCAATCCATCCAATAGGAGGTTCCAAAATAACATATTACAATTACAAGATAGGACTCCAAGTCATGAATTATACATTTTACATCATATTACAAAAATGAGAAAAAATGAGGCAAGGAGTAGAGAACCTCCACTTGCGCACTAACCAAAGATCCTCTAAGAACTTCAATCCCCAATGGTGATTCCATGTCACCAAACCACTTGCCACCCTTAGGTCCACCAAACCATGCAAGGAGATAGCCATTTGGGCATAGGCACAACACTCACACAAAACAAGGGAGTGTGGCTCACAAACATACCAATTAATATGAACAATCAACACAATATCCACATAGAATCAAATGAGATAAATTGTCATCATAGTATACACATGGTACAAGCATGATCAAGATAAAATACACAATAATCCAATAAGTAATATCATCCAATCATAGAATACACATACTCAAGGGGGTAGCATCACCAAAAATAAGCACAAGGGATAATCCACAATCACATGGCATAGACATGCCAACAAGGAAACATACAATGTAGACATGAACATGTGCAAACATGATCTCATCAGCACAAACATGGCTAGAGATGGTATCACATAAGACACCAAGTCCAACATCAAGGATGAGGAACTTAAGGGCTAGAGTAGTGTATTCACAATAGCTCAAAGTGATGGATAGTTGAGATTATGCATGCCACTTGCCCTACAAGGGTACTTAATTGACAATATCCAACGAATCTAGGAGAGTAGCAGGCCCTTAGCAATCTCCAACAACCTCCTAAATGTGGCATGTGTTTTGCACTCACACCAAGCCTTAACAAGCACTTCAAATATGCCACAAAATTAACATCTTAGTTATTTCTATTACTTAATGAATTTCTTTAGTTATCACTTAATTAGTAACTCTTAGCTCATCATATCTTGGGATCCCCTTGTATCCCAGCAAATGTCAAGAGCCACTCCTTTCCTACACCTTATACATAAAATCCTAGGTTCATCACATCAAAACACTATTTAAATGTGGCATGGATTTTAATGCACAAAATTAGGATAAAAATTTCTTCATAGTCTCAAATGATTCTAAGCTGAATAAATTAAGGATACCTCTTTTCTTTCATTCAAATTAATCATAAATCATTCCCAATTTCAAAATTTATAAAATTATTTTCAATGAAAACCATAAAAAATTCTCAAAACTCCAGTGTTTAATGCTCAAAATTTCAAAATTGAAAATTTCAAAAGCTAAATATACCCTTCGGTTTTAATCACGAACATCACTCTTTTGAAATAAGATTCACATTTCATGAATTTTTGAAAAAATTGCTATAACCATGGCTCAAAATGGGCATGCTTTCAATTTCAAAACAATTAATTTAACCAATAAAAATTTATGAAATTAAATCTATAATGGAAGCCATGTGCTTTCGGAAGGGTAAGCATGATAGACACAATTCAGAAAAAAGCTTCCAAACAAAGAAAAAGATGAAAAATTGCCTCATGTTGGAGCTTCCAAAATTGAGAGCAAATTCAAGATACAATGCAAGCAAACCCTCAATTCTCCCTTTGCAATTCAATTATCAACCCGAGCAAAACCATCCATTTCACCCACCTTTCAAATTTAAGGAGAAGGTTTGAGAGAGTATTTTCAATAACAAAAGAATGAAAAGCTTTTTCTCTTTCTATCTCCCTTTTTCATTTTCTAATTTCATTTTCACTTTTTCTATTCTTATCTTCTCTTTTTCACTTTTTTTCTAATTGGTCAAGATCAAAATGCTTAAGTTATTTCTTTTCCAAAGGAAAATAAAATAATCTCATTTAATCCTTTTCCATGCAATTGAAATAATATAATTTAATTCCCTTCTGAAACTCAAATAATTTGATTTAACTTTTCCACCCAAGAAACGTAGTGGAGTTGGTTGGGGCCTGAAGTTTGCTCCCTCGTGGTCATAGGTTTGACTCCACTTCATAGAGGGGAAGGCAAGGGTCAGTAATTGTGTGTTGTTCTTGCTCCACTGACCCGAGGTATAGGAATAGACTTTGATAAAAAAAATTGATTTAACTTTTCCACAATTTATTTTAATCCCAATTAAACTAATTACAATAATTAAATATCATTTCTATTACATATTAAGTAGCAATTTTCCTCTTTCTTTTCTTTCTTAATTTCCTAATTCCCAATGCCTTAGGCATCATTAACACATGGGATTTCCTTTTGAAATACTATAACATGCATACTAAAAAATAAATAACCACAATATACATCATGCATTTATTGATTTTCTACAACACATGAAATCCAGAATTGCCACTTATTTGAATCCGAAGCCACAAGGGAAAATAAGGCTTATCTTGTACTCAAACCGAATGCAATAGTGGCTACCAACTCATTAGCCCAAAGTGACATCTCCGATTAACCATTGTTGGGGAATAATTCAAACCTACATAATCAAGTGGAGAAATAACCCTATATTTGTACTTGCACACTCAATTCATACATCAAGCATACTTGCTCCATACATACATACTTACATATAGCTAAAGCAAAGTAAAATCATCCGACAAAGTTCAACATCATAAAAATCATTTAATCATGAAATTACAATAATTAATTGAAGGCAAGACATAGAGATCTTTAAATCATCACATCTATGATTCTATCACAAAAGGCATAATACAAACATCTCAAATATATCTGTAAGGAAATACATCAAGTCCTCAAAATTTTTTTGGCACACAATCAAACACATCCCAATACACGCAAACCACAGTCACAAAAATTACTATCAATGGTGAAGTTGAAATAGTGATAAACACTTAAGAAACAAGCACAAGCACAACCTATGCATCCTTTGATACATAGTCGGAAAAACAATGCCTTTCAAAGACATCTCAAGGCAATGAATGGGTGGGTACTACACGACTTTGTTCTTTTGGCAATAGAACACTAACAAAATACTTTCTTTCAAAAAGAACTAGTTTTATCCTAGTATATGTTTGAAAAACGTTTGACTTAGATAACAAAGGACATTCTTAGTTAAATCAATCTTTTCAACATTATAGTATGATGCATGTACATGTATTGTAGAAAATTGTATACCTTAACAATTTAACATTATGTTTTGTACCCCTAATTTATTGGACTTAATTAAGCTTCTAATTTTTCAAATTATGCATTCCAAAGCCTAATTTTTACTATTTTCCGAAGGAGGACAAGTATTAAACAAATGCATTCAATCATTAAATTATCTCAGACTTTGAGTGTCCTAGAAATTTGGGCCAAGACCTATTCACCCATGGGCGACTAGGTCCTCCTTCTTAGCCAAGACCCAAATTTAAATATGATGTTGGTGGTATTTTAACATCCAAAATCCAAATATGAAGTGTTGGCTTTTGGAATCTAATTTTTGAGAAATTGGATAAACACCTACAAATACCTAATCTTTTTATCATTTGAAATCTAACAACTAGCAAGACACACAATTGAGCAACTACTATTGTCAAGAGAAAATCGAGAGCAACATATTGGAGCATTATTACAACAATTCAAGATCCAACATCATTTCAAATCTTATTTGAGTTTATGTGTATGTTCATGTTCATGTTTTGTTAAGGCTAACCCTTGTTGTAGGTCTCCAAAACATTCAAGCATTCAAACAAAGCAAGATCCAAATTCTTGAAGAGATGTGTATGACTTCAGTACTTCAAGGAAGCCATTGAAGGGTGGTGAGTTGCAACATTGTGTTCATTCATCATTTCCTTCCTTTCAATTATCGGTTTATCATTGACATTGCCATTGTGAAAGTGGAAACATTTACATAGGGTTTGACTGAGGTAAGCCCCTATATGACATATCTTCCCTCTTTTTGAATGTGCAGGTTACAAATTTGAAGAAGATTGAAGAGAGTTTGAAGATCCATTTTGCATTGATGCATTTGTTGTCATCAAAGTTGTCAAGCCATGGAAAATCAATTACATAATTTACTGATGACATTTTGACAAGTTTACAATTGGGAAACAGGAGCTCAAATCTAACATCAAAGGATTGCAAAAACAATTTTAGGACCCCTCATCAAGGACGCATTTTCCCAGGGACAACCCAGTTTTGCTACAACACTCAAACTCAGCTTTTGGTGACATGTACACATAAGTTTGCACTTTCTAGATCCACTTGCAAATCACTGTTTCAGTTTGTTTATTTTCGGGAAATTGCATTCATCATATTAGGTCATTTAGTATAATTAGGTCAATCATTCTAAATAATTTCCAATTCATTCCTAAGACTCAAAAGAATTAGATCCAGATTTGATTGACTCACCTTGGAGGTTGTAAGTCAATCTACACACCTTGTTGATTTGCATCCTAATGAAATCCTAGAAATGATGGGCCATTGACCTTGAGTTTTAGACATTAAATTTAAGGTCACCACATTTTTATGTTTTAGTACAACTCAGGCCTATAAACAACCATTATCAACCAAAAATATCTATTTTGTTTTGCAAGTGTTTTCTAATCTTTCTTTTGCAGCACTGTGTGACAATTTTGCAACATTGGATTTGCATCTCTATTGAATTTAAAATATAGTCAATTGCTAACACAATCAACGTTCCATTGAGCCATGTATCAATGCATTCAAATGTTTTTGGTTGTAACTGTAAACATAAGCTCTACTAAATATCTTGAACATGTCCATATGATTGATTTATTTTGAAGTTGATGCATTATTGTTCACCGCATCCACATTTTATTGTACAAATGAGCCTTAATTGGACTGCGCATCAAGTATTTAAATTTTATACCAAATCTTGCATTTAGCAGTTTAATTTTGGATACTAATAGGGTTATATGGAACTGCATTGAATTTTGAGACTCCTAATTTGAGATTCATCCAAGAAATGTGGATTTACATATAAATGAAATGATACACCCAATTCCAAAGTTGACTAAAAGGGAAATCATTTAATTTTGGGACCGTTGATCCTTCTTACATACCTTAGGATGGGGTACTATGTTTTCCTACCAGCACAAATTATTCTACACCTATCTATATAAAGAGAAGTTCAATATCATTTGAGGACAGTCATATTGGACATATTTTGGGAAAGAAAACAAGCTTGGTATCAAAGTACTGTAAGATCTCATAAGATCTATTTTGTAATTTAAAGGCTGAACCATGGATTGGATTGAAGCTCTTGAAGCTATCACATAAACACATTTGCAGAACAATAAATCAAAATTTTGTTTATGATTTTGGTTATATGTTGTGCATAAGATTGAATATTTACTTTTGTTACATGGTTAGACAGTCTTTAATTAGACTTTGCATTGTAAATTTTCTAAATCTATAAATGCTTGGACATCACAATTGTCCCAGCACTTCAACCATTTTATTCAAAGCTTTATTTATTTTTAATCGATAAATGGCAAGGCCAATATATTAATCTTTGAAAGTTTTCAGTTACATATAGATAATTACAGTCATCCAGCCATAGAGAGTTCAAACATATCAACTTTCTAAATTCATTAAATCCAAAAATGAACTATCTATGATTTTTTATCTGCATAATCTTCTCAACGATGTGTGGAAGTCTTCCTCCTCTTGCAATCTGATGAAGAGGAACTCTGCTCTCTTTTTGCTTCCAGTAGGCCTTCCTCTTCTTCGTGGAGCATGAGATGATGATTCAGTCCTCTACCTTTTGCTCAGAGGTCTACCCCTTCTCCTCGATTCTCTCCTAGGATTAAACAGTTTCACCAGTTTATTGCCCTAAGTATCATCAGTTTCATCATACCTAGGAACGTTTGATGCCACCAATCTTTGATCTCCGTAATTCTTTACCTTCTACTGCAAGTTTCCACCACCTTAATTCTGTACCTTCTGCTGTAAGTTTTGAAAGTTCATCAGCCTCCCCATTTGCCTCCTTGTACACATGATTAATGGTGAAATATTCAAAGTATTCTAAAATGGCCAGTATTCTATCCAATAGTGCTTTTAATCTCCAATTAGGAGTCACTGCTGTTCTGATTGCATTCATTGTAATAGCTGAATCTCCTTCCACCTCTATCTTCCTTATTCCCTTTCTTTTACATTCAACTAGTCCAATGTGTAGAGCACTAAATTCTGCTATGTTGTTAGTATCTATTGGAAGAGGAACCACTATTTTGCCTATGGTATCTCCCCTACTGTCTCTAATTATGCATCCTACTCCAGAAGGACCAGGATTTCCTTTTGATGCCCCATCAAAATTTAACTTCAACCATCCCTCTTGTGGTGGGTTCCATGTTGCTTGTTCTCTTTTCCGACCGTTATTCCCTAAGAAAAAAGGAACCTTGAGTCCTAACCACTTAAATCTCATTCTTCCATCCCATTCGGTGAAGTTGCCCTTGATGTTGGGTCTTAATGCTATCTTGCTATTCATATTCTCCACAATTGAGCTTTCAATTATGCTAAGGACTGATTCAACCCGTTTTTCTTTGTTATATAAAATCCTCCTATTCCTCTCCTTCCAAATTTCCTAGATTAGTGTTGAAGGGCTAATTTCCCATAAGCCACTTAGTAGTCCATCCTTGGCCCTAATAGGCCAACTTTGGAATAGTGAAATGATATCATTAGGCAGGGCTGTAATCCAACCCAACTTGGCACAAAGCCATCTCCAACATTTTCCAGAGAAAGGACAATTTAAGAGGAGATGGTCTATACTTTCTTCCTGAGCTTTGCAAAGAACACGCCTTGAAGGGCCTGCAAAGCCCATTTTCTTATTCGAAGTTTTATTACAACCTGTTTTTTGGACAAAAGTTAAATGCAAATTATTGGAAGTTTAGAAGAAGCCAATCTTGACCAAGTTTAGCAAGCTTGAGTTTGTATAGCATATGACAATTTAAAGCTTTTTAAACCTCCACTTTTAATGGGAAGCACTCCAAGTTCCATAAAAGAATAGGTAAAGGTGCTCTTAATTTCGTAGATTGCTTTTTAATTTGCTCAACTTTGCTCCATTTTTTTTGAGATATTCTTCCGCCTGGATGTTTGCAACCATATAGACTTCTATCCAACACTTTGCAAGCATATAAAATGAATGGTGTAACTAGGCCAAAAATTAGTGCTTTCTATTTATTCCAACTCCAGCATTCAAGATATTCGTAGCCATGCTCTTAGTGTCCTCCATTGAGACAGCTGGCAGTTTCTGTTAATTTTCTAGTACTGCATGTTATCTATGCTTTTTGTCGACAAAAAGTGCTATTTGATTTGGGGGGGGGGGCCTGGTTCCTATATTAAATCTCGACCGATTTTAAGGTAGTCTGAATTTTTTATGTCTTTTGATACTAAGTTCTCTTGTAATGGAGCGCGTAACGGTCTAATTTAAAAATAAAGAATTTCATGTTACAAAGTGGACCTACTGGAATGAGTGCACCTTTCTTGTTTTATGACCTTGTTTGTTTGTGACATCTTTTTTTCTTTCTGCCACACTTGGGTGCTTAGCTTCTTTTAGTAGATTTGATTGCAAAATGATTGTTGTTAAGGCAGAAGTTGACTCTGTTGCTTCATTGCCTATCTTTGAGCCTTGAAGTTGTAGACAGGTCTTAATGATCTGCCCACGCTGGTGGCAGCATGGCAATGCTTTCATCACAATGGTATCTTCTGATATTAAATACTGTTCTTTTATGTCATACCTGCTAGTTCTAGTAGGATGAAATCTGGTAATGGTTAATTCAGTTTTATGCTAATAGAGGTTCTTATATATTTAAGAATGGCCTGCTGAAGAACAAGATCAAAAGTGCAATGTACTCTCCTATTGCATTTCGTATTATTCTGAGAGATGATTCTCCTCAAAACTCTCCAGGCAGTAGGCGGAGGTGAACTGATCAAAGCATTGTGATGAACAGACAAACTAACTGAAAAAACAAAGCAGAAATTAATTTCACAATAAGGAAAAACATAGCAGCTTTTACAGAAAAAAACACTGATTAACAGCACAGAATATATTACATATATTCACTTAAATAGCAATACACTTAGACAACAATACACTGTTATTCAAACCCCCTTGCGAACTGGAATGGAGAATGCTAGATTTATAGATCTCTTAGAGATCTCTAGAAGAAACATATGGAGAGCTGGAGGTCGGTGCAGGAAGTGTCTAGAAGCCAGAAGTTTCCAGAAAAAACTGTAAGATACGATGGAGAGTTCTGCCATTAATTTCTTACCTACCACAACTACGTAGGCAAATAAACAGTATTCCAACACCCCCCCATAATGTTTATTTGGAGAGGATAGCAACTTCTTTGAGATGTAACAAGTTTCTTAGTTTGACAAATTTTACAATAGGTAATGCTTTTGTAAATATGTCTGCAATTTGATCCTCTGTCCCACAAAATTGTAGCTCCACCTCTTGAGTTTCAATTAGATCCCGAACAAAATGATGATGCACTTCTATATGCTTAGACTGAGCATGATATACAGGATTTTTTGCTAGCTTGATGGTGCTTTGATTATCACAAAATATAGTAGTGGGAGATCCTTGTGGATGGTGTGTTTCTTCAAGTAGTCTTCTAAGCCACAATGCTTCTTGAGATGCCTTTGATGAACCAATATATTCAGCTTCTGTAGATGATAGTGATACGGTTGCTTGCTTCTTGCTGCTCCAAGAAATTGGTTCTGATCCAAGATGAAAGATATATCCCGAAGTTGATTTTCTATCATCAATATCACCTGCATAATCAGAATCTGTATATCCAACTAAAGTAGGCTCTCCTCCATATTTGTATTCAATGCCAAGCTGATAAGTACCCTTAATGTATTTTAGTATTCTTTTAGCTGCTTTCCAATGTTCAATGTGTGGATCTGCCATGTACCTGGATACAATACTGACAGCATATGCAATATCTGGTCTAGTTATAGTAAGATACAAAAGACTCCCAACCAATTGTCTATACAATTTTCCATTCACCTTCTTTTGAGTAGAGTTAACACTCAATTTTAATCCTACTTCACATGGTGTATTAGATGGTTTACAATCACTCATATTAAATTTTATCAATACATCAAGAGCATATTTAGTTTGAGAAAGCATGATCCTTCCTTCTTCTTGCCATACTTGCATGCCCAAAAAATAGTGCATCAACCCTAGATCAGTTATTTCAAAGGCTTGTTTGAGTTGATCCTTGGTTATTTCAATATTGTGTGTGTGATCTCCTGTAATGATCAAGTCATCCACATATAATACAATAACAACTTTATCGTCACTATGCTTTACATACACATCTGGATCAGCTTTACTTCTTTTAAATCCTGCATTAATAAAGTACTCATTTATTTTGGAGTACCATGCCCTTGGGGCTTGCTTAAGACCATATAATGATTTTTTTAATTTACACACTAGATGTTCTTCACCACTTTTAACAAATCCTGGTGGTTGTTGCATGTAAATTTCTTCTTTTAAATCACCATGTAGAAATGCACTTTTTACATCCATTTGAAAGATTTTCCAACCAAATTTTGCAGCTAGAGCAACTATTGTACGAATTGAACTCATTTTAGCAACTGGAGCAAAGGTTTCAGTATAATCAATACCTTTTGTTTGTGAGAAGCCTCTAGCCACTAGCCTTGCCTTATGTTTTTCAATAGCTCCATCTGAAGTGAACTTTGTTCTGTAGGTCCACTTGCAACTAACCACACTTTTACCTTTTGGAAGAGATGTCAATTCCCAAGTTTCATTTTTCATCAAAGAATTGTATTCATCTTGCATTGCTGCCTCCCATTCTTCTTTTCCTTTTGCTTCCTCATATGTACTTGGAGTGTCAGCCTGCATCACCCTAGTCATAAGAGCATAGTTAGCAAACATATTTCTAGATCCTTCTTGGTAGATTTCATGGATGCTTCTGGTCTTTTGTGTGTCTTCATTATCACTTTTACTTGATGCTTCAACTTGTGTTCCTTCTCCTCCTGCAGAAGATTGCACACCTTGATTTGGATCATTAGTAGACTTATCTTCATCAATCAAGATTGGAAAGTAAGATAATGTAGGAGAATGTTCACTCTCAGTATCTTCATCAAACCATACATTTCTTTTAATATGAATTTCATTTGTCTTAGGATTATATAATCTATATCCTTTTGACTCCTCACTATACCCAACCATTATGCACTTCTCACTTTTCCTTTCAAGCTTATTCCTCTTTTCATCTGGAATGTGGGCATATGCATTACAACCAAAAACTCTAAAATGAGATACTGTAGGCTTTCTACCACTCCATGCTTCTTCTGGTGTTATATTTAAAACTGCCTTAGTAGGTGTTCTATTCAAAATATAAACTGCAGTACTAATTGCTTCAGCCCAAAATTTAGTTTCTATATTTCTAGAATGAAGCATGCATCTAGCCATTTCTATTATAGTTCTATTTTTTCTTTCTACAACTCCGTTTTGTTGGAGTGTGTAGGAGACAGTTGATTCCTTCTTTATACCATGTTGTTTACAAAAATCTAAGAAAACTTTGTTCATATATTCCATACCTCTATCTGTTCTTATTATCTTTAAAGATCTTCCACTTTGATTTTCACTCAATGCCTTAAACTCTTTAAATTTATCAAACACTTCATCCTTCCTTTTTAGAAAATATACCCAAATTCTTCTAGTGTAATCATCAATAAAGGTGAGGGCATACCTTGATCCTGCAAGTGATGGTGTTCTAAAAGGACCCATTACATCACTATGAACCAAATGTAAAGGAGTTCTTGCTCTCCATGATTTACCTTGTGGGAAACTTTCCACATGTTGTTTTCCCATTGCACATCCTTCACACACCTTGTGACTTGATGAGATTTTTGGAAGCCCATGCACCATATATAATTTCTCCATAAGCTTGAGACTTTGATAGTTGATATGTCCCATACGCTCATGCCATAACCTGCTCATATCATCATATTTGGCAATAGCACACATATTCTCATTTTCACATTTAGAAGTGAATTCTTGAAATTTATATAACCCATTCTCCATTTTACCAATTGCAGTCACTTTGTAATTATTACTCACATCCTTGATTAAACATTTGTCATTGTAAAATTCTATTTTATACCCTTGATTAGCAATTTGAGATACAGAAAGAAGATTTGTCTTCAATTCTGGAACTAACTTTACATTTTTAAACACACCATTATCAATTTTAACATTTCCAGTCCCTTTAACTTCTAAAGCACTGTTATTTCCCAAATATATCTTCTCTACATTGCTTTCACTTATTGATTCAAACTGTTCCTTATTATGAGACATATATTATGTAGCACCAGAGTCAATTACCCAGTCATCCTTAAAAGAGTTATTTGCCTTAAATGCAACACAAAAAGCATTACTTTTAGAATCAAAAGATTTTGTGAACTTATTTGGCTTCCTTTCTGCATCTCTATTCCTTTTATAGCATTCATTTGCTTTGTGGCCTAGCTTACCACAATAATTACATTTCCACTTACTTTTATTATAATCCTTAGATGGGATATTTTTATTCTCATACTTCCAATTTCTTTCTCTAAACTGATTTTCTTGTGTCTTTTTGTAATTTTGTTTCCCTTTCATTATGAATGCTTGAGATTCATCATTAAATGACTCTCTTTCTTTAATTTGACGTTTTTCTTCTTGCACTAGCTTAGCACATAACTCTTCAGATTTAATACTCTTTAATTTATCTGCAGTATCTAGTCCCCTTATAAATGATTGATAAGATCCTGGAAGACTTTGTAGAACTATTTGCACAAAATCTTTATCATCAATATTTTTTCCAAGAGAAGCAAGCTCATTTTTCTTTTCCTTTAATTTACTTAAATGAGGGGTTAACTCCTGTGAACTTGATAATTTCATATTATATAATTCTGCAGTGAGAGATAGGATCCATACATCACCTGAATTTTGATATGTATTCTTCAAAATTTCCCATACTTTGACTCCACTTCTTTCATTGCGAACTTCTGGAAAAACTTCTTTTGAAAGTGTAGACTTGATTAATGCTGCTGCTTTTTTGTCCCTTGTATCCCAATCTTCTTGATCTTTTCCACTACTTGCTGGTCTCTTTTCACTACCATTAACAATTTCATAACAATTTTGAAGAGTTAGAAAAATCTCCATGTGAGACTCCCAATCATAATAATTCTTTCCATTTAGCTTAATTTCAGGTAGAGGAATACCAATGAAATCCATTATATTAAATTCCCTCTTTTTGAGATGAAAATTAAAAAGACTTAAAAAATCTTTAACACCCAGATTAGAAAAATTGAAAATTTCTCACCAATTTTCTGTGTAGAGATTCTTTCCTTTGCTGCAATAGTATTCACTTGCCACAGTCAATTCTTAATGCTGCTCTCAACCAAATTGCAACCTGCAAGAACAAAATTCTGATACTGCACAATCTCCAGATCACTGCCCAAGATTTATGATGGCTCTGATACCATGATGAACAGACAAACTAACTGAAAAAACAAAGCAGAAATTAATTTCACAATAAGGAAAAACAGAGCAGCTTTTACAGAAAAAAACACTGATTAACAGCACAGAATATATTACATATATTCACTTAAATAGCAATACACTTAGACAGCAATACACTGTTATTCAAACCCCCTTGCGAACTGGACTGGAGAATGCTAGATTTATAGATCTCTTAGAGATCTCTAGAAGAAACATATGGAGAGCTGGAGTCGGTGCAGGAAGTGTCTAGAAGCCAGAAGTTTCCAGAAAAAACTGCAAGATACGATGGAGAGTTCTGCCATTAATTTCTTACCTACCACAGCTACGTAGGCAAATAAACAGTATTCCAACACATTGTAGATGGCAATTTTTCCGCAGGTTTGAATCTCAAGGATGGATGTTTCATGAACAAACTAGCTTTATTCATCAACCATGATCGTCCTTGAAATGTTGCATCCTTTTCTGCTTTCAAGAAGAAACTTGTTGCAAACTATCCTTTTGGCATTAACATGATTGCTTTTGAAGAAGATACTTTCTACATTTTAGAAATCTGGTTTTAAAGCGTTTTCTAGATTGGATATAAATTAAATCCAGGATCAATGCATTCTCTTTCAGTTTCCATAACCTTTGCTCTAATTCTTTACTCGAAACAGAATTTTGGGGATTGATTTGGAATGTTGCAGCCGTCTGTATGCAGCCTTTTTGGCATGTTGCTGAAACCATCTGAACCATGGGAGAGTTGGATAAAAAGTATGTACAGGCAAGGCTTAAAATGAGAAAATTTGAAAGAGAAATCAATATTTACAGCTGTAGATGATAAGAAGTTAAAATTGTAACAATGAATTTCAACAACTTGAAAACTCAGAAAAGAAAAATAAAAAATCAATAGTTTCTAAGATCCTTTCCTGGAATAAACTATAGAAGGCTTCGATCAAGATAATGGTAAATGCATCTGCAATGAATGCCGTTAAACAATATGAAACTGCAACGGCATGGCTCTATCCCTCATGAAATTCAATTTGCTTTTATGGCACACCTCATTGTAATCACCGTAACTGCTAGTCCATACCTCCAAAAATCAAAAGAACTCTTCAGTTATCAATTTCAAAACCTTATGCTTGAAACAGTTGAAATTAAGATATTCAAGATTCAGTAGGACCTTTGAGTATGTTCTGAAGCCAAATGTTACAAACTGATTTTGCATTTTTATAATGAAATTTCTCCATTGGAAAAAATAAATAAATCAGGCCATGGCTTTTATTTTGTCATTTGGAAAATTTTCAAAGAGAATATTACTAAAAATTTATTTAACTGTACAAGATTCTCAAAGATTCAATTGATCCAGTAGCTTTCGCCATCGAGATGGCTCTTCATCAAAAATATATGTTAAAGGAGAAACGAGGACTCCACTACCTCCAGCCTGTAGAAAAAAGTCCACTCCCTATCTTAGTTTAGATTATAAGCAAAACATTTATGATATTGTATAATTATACTAAACTCACATTTTCCTGAAGACACACAACACTTATGATATAGATGAACAAAAGATGAAACAGAAGCCCCTGGATGAAATCTTGCTGAACAGTGCTGTAATTAAGTAAACACACATCTAATTACTTACAGCTCTCAATTGGCGAACACACTTGTAAAGGTTGTGCTTGGTTACACATAGCATTATAGCATAATAACCAGTCCGTACTTCTCCATTGTTTCTCCAATAGACTGGACCCACCGTTGGCCCCTGTAGCACCCACCAATCACCATCCAGATAAATAAATTTATATATCAGGGAACTTGATCAGGTAGAATTTTTACCATTTTTTCAAAAAATAAACTGGAAATCTTCTCCAACAATTTTGCAATTTTCTAAAATCTTTGAATGTATAAAAAGACTCAATCCTGCAAAAATTTATGTCTATTTTCTTAGTTTTATTTTTTTGTTAATATGAGAAAATAATATTTATGTTCTTCAGTTTTTGTATTTTATGAGATTCACATACTATAATATATCAATAAATTTTGGTCTATTGCTTTATTTTTCCATAAAAATCGATATTGTGAAATTATTGATCAATGCATGATCCTGTAAGGTATTCTCCTAATATTTTTCCACACTGTCACCTGAAACCCATGGAAGTCGGTGTGCATAAATATTTTTTCAGCCACTTCCTGTGCTGAGCTGCCTCTCATATTAGCAGTTACCTGTGTAAATGAAATGAACAGCTTCAGTAAGAGAATTCTTTGAAGATGAATGATACAAATTTAATGGGCACTATCTTTGGAGTTAAACTAAAGAACATATGTATTCCCAAGAAAGAAAATTCTACTACAGTTCTGAGAACCTTGACGTGAAATGGCGAACATTTATCAATGATGCTTGCTTTCCAATTATCTCCTAATCACATTTCACAGATGTATTGGCAGTGAAGATGCTGACTAGATAAGATCAATACCTTGAACTCTCCAACTGCCTTAAGATGTGCTTCCAGCCTTTCAAGCATTTCATGTGCAATCTCTAATACATCTCTATGATGAACCAAAGCTTGCTTGTTTGCAACAAGTACACCCTGCAATAAAAGAAACAACTAAAATAAGACAAGATATGATTCATACAGACAAACCTTTCAAACTTAGCATTTATTGTGAGAGGAAAAACAATCTAGATTTCCACATGCCAAAAGGCATTTCATGAGCGCAACAGAATGGCATGTCACTTTCTAATGAATGAAAGAAAAGTACATAATCAAAATTAACTATAATTAATCCAGATTCAGAAATTTAGTATTGACTATGAAAATGATTGATAATTTCATAAATAGTAACTAAAATCAGAATTACCTGGCTATTCAAAACCTGGCCACCTTCTATTTCCTTTAGATTGTTCTCATCCAAAGTTGTTCCGCTACTCACCAGGTCCAATATAGCATCAGCTATACCCATCTGTCACTCTCAAAATGTTTAAAAAAAAAGGTACTTTCTGAATACAATGATAACATATTGGGCACTTAAAAGCTAACATATCATGTCCTGATAAGCAGATTCCATTTCAAGTTCAATATTAAATATTTACAGATTCAAACTAATCATTACAGTTCTACTTCTTTCTGTGTTATTTATTTAATGCAATCTTGTTCTCAATGTTCTAGATGGCATCTCCATAATCTAAGCCTTGAATCTCTCAGTACCGGCTGCTACACCACAAGCTAACAAGAGCACTATATTGTATAAAACTACAGCCATAAGTACAAACTAATGGTACATTCTGTGCATCTATTGAACAAAGAAAATACTGAATGAAAAATGTGTATGGTTATAAACACCCACTTTACTAAAATTATTGATGCAGGAGAATCTGGATCCATTGAGTAGTCTTGCATTTCCCAAAAAAATTCAATTAGTATATGTAGTTATTTTTAAAGCTTTTAGTTGTATTTTGTTTAATTAGCATTTCATCGAATACTTCACAAATGCATGGTAATGATTGGAAGTCCTCAGGCCACCTTAGACAAAACAAATGGCATGAATTAAATGGGTTTTGAATGCTGATAGTGTGGCGTGATTCCTTTGGACTCGAAAGGAGCAGATTGGAAATTACAAAATTAAAAGAAAATCTTGCCAAAAACATCCAAGAAGGAAGCAAAGCAGTTTTGGAAGGGATTTTTCTAGAATGTCATGATTGGGAATCATTTATAGGCTTCCATAAAGCCATTGAAGACAAAGAAAAAGACAAAACAAAAGAAAGAGGAGCAGAGGGTGAGCTGAAGGATTGCAAGATGTTTTCAATGAAGGCGGATTGCAGAAAATAATTAGAAATGCAAAAATGGTGAGCCAGGGCAAGAAATTACAGCCCAAGCAGGTTGGAGGACATGGATACAAATTATTCACCTACAATGGGGTGGGAAATGAAGAGAATGTTTTCATATTAAAAATAAATAATGGAAAACCTTGTTTGTTGAAGCTAGGTGTAAGGCATGCAAGGAAGAAGGTTGAGTTTGAAGGATACGGAGATCTGGAAGGAACTAGGCTACATAAAGACCAAATTTCAGCTATCATTATATTTTTAAAGGTGCAAGAATTTCATTATGGTGATAACTCCTCCTAGTTGGGGGGATTTTAATGGTCGAAATTCAGACTAGATATTTGACAAAATGCTTAAAAGCATGTTAGAGCTATTGAAATTGACGGAAAAAGTTGTTGAGTGTGTGGGAGATCATTGCGAAGTGCTTGAGACCCACAATATTATGTAAAATGAGTAAAGAATTGATGCTGTGAATTTTTATGGTCAATTGTGTATTTGTGGATTGTTTAGCTAGATGGGCTTCTGATCATTTGCAAAATTGGAATATTGTAGAAAGGGGTCAATTATCCCCGGATTTGTCTCAACAGTTGGACCACTTAGTGGGGATTGACATGTGTGTGTAATGCCCCTGCTTTGTACTGCTCTTTTTTGGACCACTTAGTGGGGATTGACATGGGTGTGTAATGCCCCTGCTTTGTACTGCTCTTTTTTGGTTTGAATAAATTTTTACCCCTCTTCTTTTATAAAATCTATGTCAAACCATGTGAAGTTGGGAATGTTACAATAGGTTGTAGGATTCAATTTGAGTACTCACACCCTTGGTGTCTTCATTGTTTTAGACAATTTGAGTTGTAGGGAAATCTTGTCTTGTTTAATAGTTAAAAATCTCATAAAATCATAGAATTTGCAAATTGAGGGTTTCTTGCTTGCGATGTTTGGACAACATTTTCATATCCCCTAGATACCTTGCTAAATCTTTTGCATCACCCCTAGCCCCGATGTAATTTGGACTAGGGATGGATTTTTAGATTCTATTAAATGAACATGTATATAAATGTGTGTGTGTGTGTGTTGATTGTGAAACTTGATGTTAACGTTAATGAATGTGATTATTAATCATATTATGTCATTTTAACTTTGATGTACTGAATTGTTTAGCCTAACTCAGACTAATAATTGGTTGTTGGATTTGTGTGAGGTTTGTCTTTGGTTGCAGGTACTCGGGGTGCATGATGAGGTGGATTGTGTGGTCCAGTGGGATGAGAGACAATCAATTGGTAATGTCATTCTAGTGCCAAGACCTTGCAAGTAATTTCCGACAACTTGAAGTTCATTTAAGCCTAGGACCTTAGTTGTCTATTAAATTGCCATAGTTATCCGTTTAGGCTAGATGAAATCTTCAAATAATTTGATTCATTTGGATCAATTAAGAGCATCGAATAATGTTATAATTTATTAAGGAATGGAAAAAGATAAATAAAAATTAAATATAAATATATATATATATATATATATTAATAATAATAATAAACAAATAAAGATTAGAATAAGTAAATAAATAAATAATAAATCATAAAATGTAAGTCCATGAAGTATATAAAATAAAAGCAAATTAAATAACCCAACTATATTACTATCTAGGCACCATAAATTTGGAGCAACTAAATAAGTCCATCTATTGAATTTCCCATTAATGAAATAGTGAAGCCAAAATAAAATAAAATGAATAGAGGGCATTCGAACAAGAAACGCCATTATGGCGCAACTTCCACCCCACGGCCAGGAGACAAGATAAATTTATTGGGTATGGGAGCAAGCGGGGAAGAGAGGAGGAAGGGAGGTCGTGCCATTAATGGGCATGGCTCCCTAGTGCAAGACGCCAGTCTGCAAAACGTACAGGAAAGAAAAACGTGGCTGCCTTTATAAACACTCGGGGACTTTGAAAATGGACGCCAGAAGCTTGTGAGAGGTAGAGAAAGAAGGTGAAAGGTTAGCAGTGCATAGCTGGGAAGGCAGTGGCGGCTAGGGTTTTCTTCCAGTGCTATCTCAGACTCCAATCACTTGGACCTTTCAATCTCAGGTTCTAAACCCCTTTCTTTAGCTGTAGATTTGTCTATATTCAATATTCATAATAAACTCTTACTTTTGGCTTGAATCATTTTAAAGAAATATTCTAAGGATGGTCTTAAGGTTGCTGAAAACTCATTACTCTTGGATCATATTTCTAAAAAAACTATCTCTTTTCTACTGTTAGTAATGATACTCTGTAGATGAGGGTTGTAGTTTGGGGTTTTCCTTGAAATTTTGACTTTGTAGCCTAAGCATTAGATTTTGCCTTATTTTCCAGACCATACTTGTTCATTCTTTGTTCATATTGGAGTGCAATGTAAGTCTAGGGAAGCTTGTAATGTTAATAGAGATTTAAAGGATAACTCAAAACTCCAAATACAAGAGTCTCTTTGAAACTTATTTTGGACCAGCATATCAAATCTTTACTTCAGCACTCCAAGTGGTAAATCATACTCTTCAAATCCCCAAAATTAGTAACCTGGCTGCAATTAAATGTGAAAATGGTGTCTATGCCATAATATTGGTTCTTTAACCTTAGTTCTATTCTGCCTAGATATGGGTGCCATGAATAAATGAGTTTGAGAATGGGTGGTCTCACAACCACGTTATTGGGAACCTTATTGTTAGAAAACTACTCTTGAACACTCTTCATACCAGTTAGAGTTCATTAAAAACTCTCATTTAAACATTTATTGCTTTACTTGATTAACCATAACAACTATCATAATTGTAATTAAGAAATTCATTAAAAAAAAAAGGGGTCATTGGCTGCTGCCCAAAACCATTCATACATTTATTAGCATTAGAAGTAAGAAATAAAATAACAGAAATATTTAGTGTAGAAACCATGAATCTTTAATCGAAGTCACGGAAGGAGTGATAGAGATGCTGCTCACTG
The DNA here is from genome assembly GCA_007115665.2 of Sequoiadendron giganteum. Taxonomy (NCBI): domain Eukaryota; kingdom Viridiplantae; phylum Streptophyta; class Pinopsida; order Cupressales; family Cupressaceae; genus Sequoiadendron; species Sequoiadendron giganteum. The sequence continues at coordinate 18,174,686 of CM021109.1, forward strand.
AATCACTATAGCTGCTAGCTATACAATCAATTCCACCTCTAAATTGCTCTTTTTCTGTAATTTCTCATTGAAGAAGGAAGGACAAATAGTTGTGAGGTTAAGCTGTTGCTCAATGAATTAGGAATTATATACCTATAATCTACCTCTCTCGCTCAAAAAAAACAAAAAACAAATGTTAAATCTGCATACCACTGTGTTGCATTGATGGCTGCTAGGTCTATCTTAAATTCTAATATGTTTGTTGGTTGCTAGGACAGCCATAGTTAATCACACGTTTAATTTCTGCCATGTATTGCCGGCTGCCAGGACAGTCATAGCTAACCACTTGGTTAATTTCTAAAATGCTTGTTGGCTGCTAAGATAGTCTTATGTGTTCAGGTAGCAAAATCTTGTTATGAAATGAGAAAATAAGTCACCTACGGGTCCTTTTCTGGAAACATATATTAAGGGATTAAATATAAGTAGGGTATCAACCACAAACTATCATGGGGTGAAGAGCTACCTTACTTCCAACCGGGAAGAGTCTATGAGTGTGTAATGCTACCATAGGAAATATCTATTAATGCCATTCATGGCTGCAACTAAATTGGGAACCTGCTTGATTGCGTTAGGAACATATCTTCCAGTCATAGTGCTAAGAGAAGACAAGGAGTAGTACCTTCTTGCTCGAGATTGATAGGTGTCTAGGGGAAATACTTGCTCGAGATGGACAGAAGTCAAGGAGCAAAATTTGTAAGCTCGAGATTGACAGGTATCTAGGGGCAGTACTTGCTCGAGATGGATAGAAGTCCAAGAGCAAAATTTGTAAGCTCGAGATTGACAGGTGTCTAGGGGCAGTACTTGCTCGAGATGGACAGTAGTCAAGGAGCAATACCTTAATTCTTGTGATTGACGGGTGTCTAGGAGTTGTACTTACTCGAGATGGACAATAGTCAAGGAGCATTCTATGTCAGAGATGGGTAACCTTGTTTGCTTAGCCGTCCAATGGATTGCAGGGAAGAAAGTTCCTAACAAGCTCCAGTAGGTAACATATGAATCACCTCGTAACCTTATAACTATGGGAAACAGTATCTTAAGTCTACCACTGGTAGGTACATCTTGAGATTTGGTCACTAGGAAGATATTCTATATATTGCTTATGGGTCTAAAATGACAACTCTCTCTCGCCACGAGCCACATAATCCACTTGGAGGGGTGGATAGGGTTTCAATCCACATTGGTTGGGATCATTTTGCACCCCACCATAATCCAGAGCAAACCATGGGCATGGAGCCTTCTTGGATCGTAAAACATTTAAGGTATGTGCACTTCGTAATGGCAAAAATATTCTATTGGTTTTGAAGTAAGCTTTATTTGTAAGATGTATCTGGACAAGATGATTATGATCTAAATGCTGATTTCTCTATCTTATGTATATTTGTTAGTTCAATTCCATGTATTCCATCTTATAATGATAGCAAAAAAATAAATTGTGCAGAAATTCTTCCTTTCGTTGTGGTTGATGTTACAAACATTCCTTCGGGTGTATGTTGGTGTTTGGAGGTCTATATTTTTCAGAGACTCAACATAAGCATTGTGTAATTTAACTATCGGTGTGTTTTGGTAAGCCTTTTAAGGTCAATATTGGTCATAGTTTTATGTTATAAACTTCTTTGTGTTTACAATTGGAAAATCAATATGATCGTGAGTTTTTCAGGCTGCAAGGACAAGGTAGTCATTCAATTAACCCCATATCCTTGACTAAATTTAGCCACATTGGTCAATTGAACCATTGGGAACCATACTTAACTAACTTGCATTGTAATAGGTGATCTGTTGAAGGAAATATAAAATACAGCCTTTTTCTTGGTAGATTTTATCCACCTTTGGTTTCTCCAAGGTATATCTTGTGCCAATTGTGTGTGTGTGTGTGTGACTGTTGTCATTAATTTCGTTTGATGTATATTCAATTTCCTTTTTGCATATTTAATTCATGTTCATTGAAGAACGATTTGTGTTTGTTTCCACTACAAATAAAGCATAGAACTTGGTTGACAGTAATAGAAAGCACATTTTGATCATTAATTCCTGTTAAAGTATATTTGTGAGTTGTCTTGGGAATATCTTAGGCAATTAAAGATCACCTAGACCTTAGAATTGACCAAGCTGGCCAAGAAAAAGGATTTAGGCCTGGCCTTGCCCAGAGCCCTCATCTCAACCTGCCAAGAACTTTTCCAATAGAAACTGGAATTTTAAAAATGAAAGTGTCACTAAGACCAATCAGTATGATGTCCAAGCCAAATTTGTAGCCTTAACCACCAATATTGTTACCCAACACCCTTTGGTTCAAACCTATCAACCTACCTTCTAATTCCTTCTTCCCCATATATCTACAAGAGCTCTATCAACTTGTACGTTTCCATCATCTTCCAATCCAAGGTTCTCCTCAGCAGTCTCTAGTCTAGTGGCAAATTCCACAAGCTGCCCAACATATGCTTCCATTGATATTTTAGCCTCATGTACATCAAACTACACAAAATCCATATTGCCAGCCCAATCAACCACTTTTGTACTCAACCATGTAGGAGTCCCTGTCACTTTGACGGTTTGACCCCAATATCCCCCTCCTTGATGGTATGATCCTAGGAAATAGTGCCACTTCTGACGTCTTGGCAATAATAATAATAGATTTTTTGAGTAGCATGGATCTACAAGCCAAAGTCCAAGAAAGGAAATCAGCCAAGGCTCTCTTCAAGCCCCTCTTGACCACAATATTGCCATTTATAAGGATCCTTTTCCAAACCATGCTCAAACACATCAGCCCTGAACCAAGGGTCAACATGACCCTCCAAACCTATGTCCCAATAGTTAATAATTTAGCAATTTGTTATTGTTGTGCCTTTTCACAATGTTGGGTGAAAATTATGTAATCAACTTTTCAACAAATTACACAACCTAGACTTCAACCACAACTATGTGAGATAGAATCTCTCCTCTCAGAAAGGGGAAGCGCCCTTCTTACTGCTAACAGAAGCTACAGTAAAACTAATAAAGTAGTTACACAATGTACACTACACTTACGAAATGGGGTGGGTGTGTTACATTCATGCTTCTCTCTTTTTTCAGAGAAGATGTTTTACAATGCTTCACGGTTTGAAAGTTCTAAATCTGATAACTTTAAACTTAACAAAAAGTAGTAATGCCAATATCTCTATCTTGTCAAAGCAAAGCGTAGAGATACCGGATGTGATTGATAATAAACAAATAAAGGAAAAGGGAAAGCTCACGAAGGCACAAAGTCGTTCCGTAGCTTTTTCAATGATGGATCTGCGAAAGATGTATCGATTGTCGCATTAGAAGCACAAAGTCTTCTTAGATATAGCAATTCCTCAAACAACATGAACGATTACAAGCACAAAGTCTTGTAGATCTTTCAACCAAAATATCCAAACATAACATAAATCCAAATAAGGAATGCGACATAAAGTTTACATAAATTACTTGAAGGCCTTCAAATATCATTCACTAATCACCACCAATCTCATTCAAATCAAAAGAGAATTGATTCCAACACAAAGTCTAGCATGCAACTTTCTTCTTTATTGATTAGATTCAGATTCACAAAATTGAACACAAAGTTTCAATGTTCGTTTCAAAAGGGCAGCACTTCGTTGCAAAATACTAAAAGGTAAAGATTACAATAGAGATCCCTCATATTTATAGAAAAGAGGGATGAGCTAATCTAGGAAATCAGTAGAGTAAAGTTAGGAAATTAGGTGAGCAAAAATAGGAAACCCTAATTTTGACTAGGTCAAAGTGTAATTTATCTCTGTGGAATTACATCTATATTTTTGGTGTAATTACACTTTACAAAAAGACATTTAAGATGTCAAAAACTATTTACAAAATGCATCTAGGAAAGCATCAAAATATTCAACATTGGGAGATCAGGAATCTTCATGGTTCCTTTGCTTGGGTGCGGAAGTCTTCATACTTCTTCCTGGTCTCTTGCATGAATTTGTCATCCGGACCAACGGTGTAATCCACTATGGTGTGAATCCTCGCGATTGATTTCTTGGCGAATGAGTGAACCTTTTTGCACCTGTCAAGATGCGTTTTGAGGTTGTTAAGAGTGAGCCTTGTATCACAAAGATCATTTATAGAGGCATCTGAAAAGTTTGTGCTCTCTACTTGATTCGTGATGGCTTCTTTGAAGGTCTCAGAAAGTTTTGTGGCCGGAAGGAAGATATGGTTTTCTTCAAGAATCTTGCTTGGCGACTCTTTAACTCTTTTTTCAAGAATAACCCGATGCTCTTCCACATCTTCCTGTACTTGGTGGAGATCTTCTGTAAGAGATTTGATCATCTGAATACGATGCCTCAATGATTCTCTTACTTCAACATATTTCTCTTTATTGGGAATCACCCCGACTTCCACCAATTTGCTGAGCTTTGCCTGTTTCATCTACGACCAAAACGATAGGCACTTTTCCATTTCTTTGAGCTCCTAGGAAAGGACAACTTCTTTATCCAACTCTAATTTGAGCTGAGCTATAAGAGATTTGATCATCTGAATACGATGCCTCAATGATTCTCTTACTTCAACATATTTCTCTTTATTGGGAATCACCCCGACTTCCACCAATTTGCTGAGATTTGCCTGTTTCATCTACGACCAAAACGATAGGCACTTTTCCATTTCTTTGAGCTCCTAGGAAAGGACAACTTCTTTATCCAACTCTAATTTGAGCTGAGCTATCTGAGTAGCCTTCTCATCTGTGGCAATTATAATTTGAGAACCATGTTCTACAACCTTATTAATGAAGTCATACAACGCTTTACCTTTGGAGGAAAATTTCTCAGCCTTCTTGATAGCTAGGTCCTCAGGGCTTACCATTGCCAATGGTTGTGCACTACTTGAAGATCCTGCAAGCTTCCTTACAATAGCGGCATAGTGCTCTGCCCTCTGTTTGTATAAGTTTTGAGCTTGCTCCATCTTGTTTAGTCTTTCTGCCAGTATGTTCAAAGTTACTTGTGCATCTGCCTTCGCACTTTCATTTGTAACCTTGCCAAGCTGGACTCTTGTAACTGTGTAGTCCTCCATATTGACATCTCCTTCCTCTTGAGGTGGAATGCCAATCTCTACATACTTTTGACCTGTTTTGTCAACTTGAAGTCGTGAATATACTTTTTCCTTTTTCTTACCCTTGGCTTTTGGAGGGGCTATCTATTCAAGATCGAGCTCTTTTGGGGAAATCATTTGCTTTTTCCGCTTCGATACTTGAGATACCAACCAAGGGGGAAGAGAAGAGGTAAAAGCTTCTTGGTTGACCGTCAACTCTTTTGTTACCACCACTTTTGAAGGAATGGCGGGTATAGAAACAATTGGCGAAGTATCTGTCATTACTATTCCAGAAACCTGCTCATGATCTGATTCTGCAAAGAGTCACTCATAAACCTGTTAAACTCAGCTTCTGAATTGAGATCATATGATGGGGATGACAAGCTGGGAATAGATGATGGAGAACCTGACAAAACGTCAACCATTTGAATACTTGTTACCGAAGGAGTATCTAGTGTGGTTGATGCTATAGGGAGTGGTGCAATGCCCACTACGGATATGGTAAATGTAGGAATAGGTGACGTGGGAAAAGGTGGTGGAGGAGTGTTCGAAATAGGAAGTGTACGAGGAACGTTTGAAATTATAGGTGATGACGACTAGGGAAAATCTTCATCATGCCTGAGTTCCTGTTGATCACTTTCTTGATCCTCTAACTCTTTTTCACCTTCTTTGTCACCTTCAGACTCACGTTCATCTTCAAAATGTTCTTCCTCATCGGAGTCTATTTCTTTTGAATCTTCATCTTCATCAGATTGATCACTTGAATTTTCTTCTTCATCGGAATCTATCTCTTCAGAAATAGACTCCTTTCCTTTCGAGCGGGATGGTTCAGATTTCGTGTTTTCTTCTTCATGGATGGATCGAGCATCCTTCTTGCCAATAGTGAACTTAATCCCAGGGCCTTTTCTGGAAGAAGTGGGAATAGCCGCTGATTTATCTTTTGGGAGGGATTCTTGTTGTCGACTGACTTCTGCTCTGGATTCTTCTCATTTGGACTTTGTCCCGAAAATTTTCATCTCAAAGCCATGCTTATGTAACCATTCAACAGTGTTAGCCAATATTGGCACCAACCTCTCTTTGATGGAAACATTTTCCTTTTTAGACCATTGGATTGCAGGCAAAGGTTTCTTAGAGATTTGTTGTTCATCATAAGCGACATTCATGATATCACTAGGATCTGTAACTCCTCTAGCAGGTCAGCAACACCAAGATCTCTGATCTGCTGAATGGTCAACCTGCAATAATCCATCTTACAGATAGCCTCTTCATCTCTACAATCAGCCCAGATGTCTTCAAAGTGGTATCCATGCTTGTGCCCCCTTTTCAGCCTCTTCTTGACATCCTGGTAATCAAAATCAAGCCTGTATTTGTAAGTCCTGATTGTCATGATCTGCATCTCAGCATAGACTGATTTTGCCTTTTGCACACTCTTGATGGTATACCTACCGATTGTCAGTGGAAACTTAAAACCAAGTTTATGAATCCTTCGACGTTCCTTGTGGACTGAAATCAGCTGTCTGCATAACTCCATCAATATCCACTTGTTTGAAGGATATCTGGGCAACATGTAAGGGCAGCCAGTGTAGCATCCCACCCTTAAACAAGTAAAAGTTAGGAATTGGAGATATATGCATCCGACTTTACTTACCACTTTGTAGGCCTCATCAGACACCCTCTTTTTCTCGAGAGTTGGGTCAAAAATGAAAAGCAAAGGCGCAAAGAAAGCATCGGTGACCCTCCTGAAATGGTGATGTCTTTCCTTCAGTTCCAGCTGGTAGAAATAATTGTACATAGGTGTAGAAAGTTGGTTCCCTTTTGTAGATAAACTTGGGAATTGTCTCATCACGGCTGCAACGTACACCAGGTAAGAAGTCATATAAAACTTCAAGGTGGTTGGGACATTTATCAGTTGCTCATGAATTGCATCACCGATCTGTTTGCCCCAATCAATATGAGCCTTTTGCCTTCTTATGATTCGAATGTACTCGTACACCCAATCATGAAAATGAGACGTTTCAAGCAGTCCCTTAACTCTGCTCAAAAGTATTATCATGTCTCTGATATCTTCCTTGAAATCAGCTCGCGGAAGTCCCTTTGACCATCTGGAGATAGTATGCCTAGGTTCTTTCAACCATTGACTATTTATCAAGTATTTAGCCTTGTTCGGATCTGAGTCATAGACTTCCTGTGCTTGTTGTACTGAAATATCAATGTACTTCTCCATCTGTGGAACTTTGAAGACAATATCAAAGAAATCTGGGTCTAGTCTCAAAATCTCATGTCTAGAAGAATCAATGATGCTCTTGCTTTCCCGGATGTAGTGAGATGCAACTTGGAGGACAAACTCTGTATGATGTGCAGTAGTCGGGAATGTAGAAACAAGATGTAGGTTACTGTGCATAATAGCTCTCAAAGAGTCTTCGAGAGGTTTCTGCTCGGTCCTCTTCACGAAATCAATGAGGTCTTGGTGACCAACCTCGGTGTCTTTAATCCCATCCACTTTTGAAATCACTACCATCGGAGAATAAATGCCTTGGTATTTGTATTTCATTTTGCCTTCAGCTTTTGAAGATGAAGTAGGCTTCTTAGCTATCATCTGAGAGCAACTGGATCAAGATATGCAATCTCCAAGGATCCTTTGACGAGATCTGAAAATGAACTGCAGATAAGAATCAACAATCGTTAGTCCTAAAAATTGCATTGGGATGCGCGAAGCGAGCAAAGATGTCGAGTAAGCATGATTCAAGTGACGAGGCACGGAAAATGAGGTGGAAGCGGAGAAACGGGCTTTGGAGTCAAGGAAGAGCAACTCGAGAAAGTTTAAATTGAAAACTGGGAAAAGTGTAAGGGCATTGAAAATCAGCACCCTTGCACTTAGAGGAAATGCACTTGGGTGCAGTGGTGCTGATTTTCAGTGCCCTTGCACTTGAGTGTTGAAGACTTAGTGAAATATGTTAGGGCGCTGAAAATCAGCGCCTTGACACTTGTACTTAAGATTTGGAAATTTGAAATGGAGCAAGGGAGCGGATGTTCTAACGCCTTTGACATTTGGAGAAAAAGGAAATCTCTCTAATAAATAAGAAAGATGTTTGAATCACAAGCAATGTACATGTATTCATTTTAAGAAAACGAATGTCACTTTATTTACCCAAAAACGCATGTATCCAAGAACTTGTTACGCATGGGAGTGTAAAAGAAAAAGAAAAACGGAGGACAAGGATGTAGATACGTGATTCTCGGAACAAGGGAGAGAGAGAGATCATCTTACGAATGTAATGTCCCCTTCTCAACAGTGATCCGACAGTTGGCCGTTAGTCTATCCCGGTGACCCGTAGACTACTCAGTAGTGGAATTAGGGTTCCCTATCTTCTAGGAGGACGTTTCAGCTTGTGTTAGAGTGTGCTTCTGGAATCTTGGTGTTTGGTTGGCAGCTCTTTTCTGGGTTTTTAGAGAGCTTCGCGATGGTATATCTGGCATGATGATCCGAGTTACTTCCGGAATTTACTATTTTTAGTAAATTCTATTTCTGGCAGTTGTCTTGTTGGCTTCAGTGTTCTTGGCTTGCCTCATCAGTTGGTTCAATTGGTAGTATCAGATATAGCGCCTGAATGCAGTTCTAGAGAGATAAGTTGTTTTAATTAAAATAATGTTTTATTTTAATTATATCCCCCTTGGTCTAGCTTCACAACTTAAGTCATTTTAAAAAGGAGACTTTTATGGGTAGGCGCCTCATCCAAAGATTTAAGTGAATTTGTATCTTTGTTTATTAATGCTGACTTGGTGAAAAGGTACGCCACATGAGGAAGATTGTAATAAGTTAAAAAGGCGTGGAATTTACCTTGGGAAAAGGGACGCCATTTCTTGAGTCAAAGGTCAATAGGGAATTAGGGCAACCCTTGAGTGGAGCGCACCTTCTAGAAGGTTCTAGAGGTGCTTGGAAAAAATTATAAGAAGGAGGTTTTGGGTTTTCATTTAGCATCTTGAATTTTATGCAAAGTTATGCTGCCGGAATGGTATTAGACTTGCTTCGAGGGATGCATACCTCCTAGCTGGCTTAGCTTCTTGCTTGAAATATAGCAACTAGTTAAGAGTTTGTTTCTATAGAGTTATTTTGCATTTTGAGATAGAGTTTTGTATTTTCAGTCCATTTCACAGTTGCTGTTTTAGCTGTGGTTGAACTGGTTTTTCAATCATAAGTATTTGAGTGATTTTTATTTGCTTATGGGTGTTTGAGGTTTATGCTTGGTTGGTTGTGGCGACCCCTTCCACCAAATTGCAGATTTTATTGTTGAGGACTCATTTTATTATGGCAAAATCGCCCCTTCTTGAGGGTCGTACCATTTGGGAGTGCATTGGAATGCGTACAAATTGAATGTGTTGTGTTTTGGTTGGTTTCTTGGTTCCTTCTTGGGCGCATTTAACATTAAACATGTTTGCACTTGGTTTCATGGGATTCGGGTGAGAATTGAGTGAGTTATCATTAAATGAATGGGTTTCTATGTTGCTGATTCTGCAATTTCAGTGCAGGTCTGACATAACCAGATTAGCATAATGGGATTTGAGAGTGGGGTTTGCTGTTTGTGAGGTCAAGATAGGTATAGGGGAGTCTTCCTATTTCATTACAGCAATTTATACATATCCGGATGGCATGAAGTTCTATCAAATTGTAAGCTGAGCAGTAGTACTGCTAGCATTCTTGGCTTTAGCTATTTCCCACGATTGTGGAAGGGACTGGTACTCTTTCAGTCTATAGTTTAAGTTTAATCACTGCATTCCTGCTGAACAAGTGGAGGAGGCCAGCTTGCCGCCTATTTACCTTTATTGTAATGCACTCTCATCAATTGCTGATCAGCTAAGCCGTCAAAATGCTCCCACTGAATAAGTGGTTGAGTTGCACTTTATTTTAGTACTATACTCTCAATTCCAGTCCTCCCGCTGAACAAGTGGTTGAGTGATTGCTTTTCTTTCAGTTACTTTCAGCAAGTTCTTGTTCCTAACGATCCCCTTTCGTGTATGCTCTCAACCTTGCCCGCATTGGGATTTGGGTTGATAAGAGGAGAGGGTTACATTCAGCTGGTTTATGAATGCTAATGGGTGAATTTAGCTGTGTAACAAAATGAAAAAATTGGTCGGTATATTTCAACGAATGATGCCAAGGAAGGAAGAAACACGCGAACAATAAAAACGCGATTTGAGGAAGGATACGTTCAAACCAAAAATGAAACCCTAGAATGTAAAAATAAGTTGAGAGAAAAACGTGAATCACTATCAAAACTTTAAGAGAATGAGTTTAAAGAGAAACATACCTGAAACAATCAAGCAAAATCGAACCAAAAACTTGAAGAGATCATGAAAACGTGGGTTGAGCTTGAAGAATGGACGCCCAACACTCTTGGAGTGAAAGAATGAAATAAAAACAAATTGGAATCACTTTTAAGTGATTTGGAAGTGAAATGGCGAACTCAAGTCGAGCAAGCACGATCCATGGCATGAAAAGTGGAGAAAATGAAAAACGTGTAATAAGCTTGAAAAAAGACGCCCCTGTCAAAAACTTTAAGTTAAAAACACTTTTAAGTGTAGGGGCGCTAATCTTGCACCGAGGTCAAAAATCACTTAAGTGTAAGGGCGCTGATTTTTGGAGCCCTTACACTTTTCATACTTAGAAAAAAATTGGTTGTGCTTGAGCGCTCTTTTTTCAGATAGTCAATTTGAGCATCCCCCTATGTTTGCCTCGCAAAGACCTTCGAAACAGATCAAACATAGGGGGATGCTCAAATTGACTATCTGAGACTTTGGAACGCATTTCGAGGTGGATCAAAAATTGCCTCGTTATGGAACCTAGGAAACAAACAAGTTTCATAGGGGGGTTATCCGTGGAATGAGCGCTGCTAGTTTTCGTGATAACACACAACATGCCCCATTTTGCTTTAGGAAAAATGAGGACCCCCTTTTAGCTTAGGTTTTAGCCTTCCTTGCAACGATTAACAAGTTCCTCTAAGTCCCCTTAGGTCTCAAATCAATTACCTCAATGGTCATCAATTCACCATAAAGTGAGAGAACTTTGAAAATTAAGCATATGTTCCTTTAAAAGTTCTTTAAAATCCATCAAAACGAGAAAATTATCCATTTGTGGGGTTTCCATCTCCAACCGATTCAATAGACACTTTGCTTGAGTCTTCCCGCAATGTCTAGTTCAGTTGAGTTTTCTTGCAAACCAATAGCATGCTAAATTCCCGCTGTCATTTGAATGTCATGTTAAAAAACTAAATTACTTTCCCAAGTTCAAGAGTTGCTAAAGGTTCTACCTTGAAGAACACCAAAATGGGTGTCATCATTTAAGATTTCGAAGAAATTGGTCAAAAGAAAATGAAGATAGTAGAAATTGAAGGTTTTCCTTTAGTTGGAAACAAATCAAAGGTTTCGAGGGTTCTTGGAACACCTGGAAGCCCTGATACCTTCCTCAATGTTCGTGTCAATAAAACTTAGAGGTATATTGGATTTTTGGCAATTCTTATCGGGCTTGAAATCCCCAACAAAGGGAAGGAAGGATCAAGCATTGTGCTAGTTCTCGATAGGATATAAACTCCCAATTGGTTCCTATCCGACTATGAAGCCTCGACTAGTGCCTAATCTCATGTGAAACCCTCGATAAAGCAATGCCTGTAGAAAAGAAAAGTCCTGCACTTGCGAGAAAGTGACCTCAAGTGGACCAAGCATGGATTTTATGCCTGGTGTCCAAATCTTATTCCAAGTTTAGCGCACGTGGTATAAAGGGTAAACATACATGTTTTGCAAGGAATCTTATTCTAACTAAACATGACTAACCTCGATTTTCGGATGCATGGCGAAATACCACGAACTTTAAAAGGTAAGTAAAAAGGTAAATGCATATGTGTTTGTGTAAAATCTAGTTCCATCCAAACTCGACTACCTCGATAGTCAAAATAATAATTGATGAAAAGGTAAAATCCTGATGAAGATGATAAGTGAGGATTAAATCATCCTTTTATCCCCAAATGTGAAAAGAAAAATATAAATAAAGAATTCATTCAAAATTTTCTTGTGCTATGAGATGTAACATGGTATCCTGTTGAGTATCAAATCCCCACAATGCCAGTTGCATATGAAATTCCCGCATTGCCCTTAGTGTCTAAAACCTCTGTAATATTGTATTTAAGAGATACATTTTTTGCGAGAAGGTTAAAAATTATAGGTGAAGGCGAATAAAAAAGCTTAAATATTAAAACACTTCATATTCTAATAACCATCGGATTTCCGCACGAGGAAATAATGAGGAAAGCAAAACAAGTAAAATCACAAGCAAAAACCAACAAATTTAAAGGACAAAATAACTAACCAAAGTAAAAGGAAAAGTGAATAAAAGGATTTATGCACGGGAAGAGACATGTAAATGGATTAATAATATAAGAAATATGGGTGGAGTCATAGAAGCCAAATAATTTTGTTCACGAATAAACAATGCTTCTCTCTATTTTCATTCAATACAAGTTACATATATATAGGAGTTTCATTTCCCATATTATAGGGAACCTCCTATAACAACTCCTTAATATATTGGGTTGTTTTAACAACTGAAACAAAAAAACAAACCAAATAACAAATTATCTACGGGAATGATGTGATATTCCCAACAAAGGAAAGAACATAGATTTGAATGCATTATCATTTAAAAGAGGACATAAATATTTAAAAAACTTTAATATGTCTTTCTTTTATTAATTCCGTGTGAGCAGTTAGTTAAATTCTTTTATTGTTGCAAGGGAAAGAGAAACATTAGAAAGAAAATATTTAATTCAATATTAAAAGTGATGAAAAAGTAATAAATATTAAAAAGGGTAATGATAAACTGATTTTATCATTATTATTTTCTTGTGATTTCAAATGGTAAGGGCATGAAAGTAATTATTTGCTTAATGTTGTTAAGTGACCGTCCAGATTTGTTTCTTGCAAAGGTAATGATATTTGATGAATTTATTTGGTTTTTTTTTTTTGCAGGGAAATTGCAATTAATTGGAGCTTCCAATTGTTGATTCATTTTGTGAGAATATCTACACAACCTATTAAAGAAAAGAATATTCCAGGAATATGCAAAGAACTTACCAGAAGATGGAATATGCTAATTGAGAAGTGGAATATGCTACCATTTCAAATCTGATCCATTGATTGAGAATTTAAATTGGCCATTGATTTTTTAACTATTTTTTGAGCGCATGTGTCTATAAAAGGCCATCAGAGTGCTCATTTTGGGAGATCGAAAATTGTTGATAATTGTGGGACAAATATTGAGGAATTGGCAATATTTTTCTTACTTCATGGTTTCCTTTCACTTAAATTAGTGAATTTTGTTTGTCTATACTTGTAGAATTGTAAATTTGATGTCCACTAAAGGTCATTTCTCAATTGTAAATCATACATGACTATACACTTGTCATTTTCTTTGAAATATCAAATTGTTGCACCAATATTTGGGTGCATTTGATCAATTTCTCTGTGTGATGAGTTTTCCTTTGGAGATTTGCACCGTTTATGTGTAATTGTGATAGGGTCTGGTGAAACATAAACTGGCAATGATATCTTTTTTCAGTTCTGGAGTATATTCATGCAAGGTTGCTGAGAAATTTAGGATTTCTAACCTTTCTCTCTTTCTCACTCTTATCTTTTTCATTTTCTTTCAAAATTTAAAATTTCAAAGCATCAAAATATTGTAGATTAGATGACAAAAATGTTTTGGAAAGCATAAATTTAATCAAATTATAGATCAGAGAGCACTTATTTAGGGTGGAATGGGTGAATTAAGTTGTTATTTTCCAAATCTAACCCTATTTTGTAGTATCCAGTATGTAAGTCCTGTTGTTAAAACAATATCCACTTTGAACCACTGAGTTACCTTGCATGTCAAGACCTAAAATTCGAAGCCTTGGGATAATTGAATTTTGTTCCATAATTTAATTTTCTTTGAAGAGAGGTAAAGTTTATTGTGAATTTTATCTAAGTTGACTGTGACTAGTAAACACATCAACAATTACTTTCTTCTTTCTAGGAATTCTTAGTGTTGTCCCTAACCAAAATTGAGTCAACCTAGCAAAATTTTATACAAAGATAAAGGTATCCTTGTAAGTTTAGTATTTGATAAAATTTTGAAATATATTAATACCACTACACAAGATATGGCCGAGACTAAATCTGAGGTTTATTCCCATTAAATTTATTTCTTTTGAATGGGGATGTCAAAGTGAAGAGACCAAAGCGAAAAAAGTGTGTTGTTGGGGTTGAAAGACATTTTGGTTGTCATTGGCAATAGGATTGGTGATCCATAAACTAGAGAAAGCTAAGACTGCAAGTAAATCTATGTGAACTAGGAAAACGAAAGATCCCATTAAGAATGTCGAGACTCTAGGATTCTCCTAGTTGGAGAAGGCAACTACCATAAGCAGTGACAAGACTTTTTCCTTTAGCCAATGTCAAAATTCATCTACATCTAACCCTTGAGGACAAATCTCATCATTAGCAAGATATTGTGATGAGCACACACTTATATTGAGAAGGGATGGGGTGGGTCGGTGGGCGGGTTGGGGGAGCGGTGCGTGAATCAATATAAGACAATCTCTGAAGCACCAACTCACTAAGAATTTTCACAACATAGGAACACTGCATTCTTGACTCCAAAGTACATTCGACACTTCAACTGAGTGGCTCATGCTTGCATAAGTAATCACTATTCAAACTCATAAATTTTTGTATTCAAAAATTAGCTTCATCTACAGCAGTGTATAACATCTTACCTTCATAACTTGCTCATCCAAAGAAATGCAAAACAAAATTTTCAATATCACATCAATCCACCACTCAATACAAGAAAGAATACAATGTCCTCATATCACACGTCTCCTGCACACCTCAACTTCACCTAATACAAAGTAACTTAAGAGTGATTTCCTTTTTTCTCAAGTCGATGATAGTGCAAAAACAGAATTGAAACCCATGATCATGCAGCTCACATCACATGCAAATCGACCAAGGAAAAATATGACCACTGCAAAAATAGTAATCGCTTGGCTGTAGATAGATTTCACACTGAATGACCCGATTATTTTAGCATCAAAAAGTGAATGGTTTGCAATATTTTTAATGCTACGAAGGCCTTCCCTTAATGCATGCCGTAACTTTCACACATTCATTCTTTCTGACTAAAGTCGTCACTACAAGACTAAGAATACTACAAATTCATAAGCCGCCCCACACAATGGAGTCGGCAGAAAATTTATTTTTTGTGATCATGGTCAAGTTTCCTTCTCCCACGATTTCCACGCAGCCAAGATTTATAATTTTTGATATATAAAAAGAACTTCCATGAAGAATGAATTTGAGCCGTCCCACTTCATTTTTGTCAAGGATATTTCAGACATTAATATTTGTAGCCTTCGCCTAGAATAGAGTTGACAGAAGTGTGAGAATCTAACATCTAGAAATAAGGAAGCCGTCGTTGAAATCGACAGAGGTAAATAAATTTGTTGCCTAATCAAGGTAAAGCTGCCCCATACACAACGGAAACGAAAGACCACCATAAAAAACGAGGCTGACATTATTCATGCAAGACACTAATAGACATAAAGACAAAAACGCGTCAATTTTTTTAAAACTCATGGCTTTCCAAAAAAACTCAAACACATGAAGCAAGCAGCTAGTAGAAATCTCAATCGATTTCATTTTCAAAGGTATAAATCTCGTCGGCTTTATTTTTTGATGTCCATTGTAGGTATAAGATTAAATTCTTTAAAGTCTGAAGATGATATGGGCCTTGAAATAGAAGTGCTCATTCACAGCCTCATTTCCTTCATTGCTTTTCACAAAGCATGAAAATGACTTGGACTTTTTAAAAAAAGTCACTGAACCCGCTTGACCAAGTCTTCTAGACCAATAGAATGCAAAGCAATATACTGGAGCACTTCCTAAGATGAAGCAATATGAAGGCCTTAGGAAAGTAATCTGAACCTCCAACATCAAGCAAAGCACCGCACATACATATTGACAACAATCTTAGCCAGTTATAATCAATGGCAACACACTTCTAGATATTGCATAGGCAAGTTTTCTAACAACACACTTCGGAGCAATATATGGAGCACTTCCTAAGATGAAGCAGTACAAAGGCCTTAGGCAAGTTTTTTGAACCTCCAACATCATGCAAAGCACCACACATACATATTAACAACAATATCAACTAGTTATAATCAATGACAACACACTTCCAGATATTGCATAGTGTATGACACCTTGTTCACTCCTAAACAACATAGAATGATATGCAAAACCTTTGACATCAATGACAAAATATTCAACAATCTCCCCCTTTGTCATTGATGGTAACATCTTTTGAAACCAGTACTTCTTCCCCTGACTCACTACTCCCCCTTTGACATCAATGGCAACAACTTGCATAACTAAAATGGGGCTGACAAAATATGACAATGAAGAGCTCCCCTTGAGTGTAAACAACTGCTCAAAGATGGAGTAAAATCACTCCCAACTTCATTTGCAAATATTCAAATGTTTCCTTTGGAGGAGGCTTAGTAAATATATCCACAATCTGTTCTTTAGTAGTGACATATTCCAATTTAACTTGCTAATCACTAACTCGTTCTCTCAAAAAGTGATACTTGATAGGAATATGCTTAGTCCTAGAGTGCATAACTGGATTTTTTGAAATATTAATGGCACTCGTGTTATCACAAAAGATAGAAATAGGATGCTCATACTCTACCTTTATGTCCTTCAAGGTTTGCTTCATCCATAGGACTTGTGTGCAACAAAACACTGCTGCAATATACTCCGCTTCAACTGTAGATAAAGAAATAGAATCTTACTTTTTTCTCAACAAAGACACAAGGCAATATCCTAGAAAGAATGCACCTCCACCTATTCTCTTTCTATCATCAACACATCCACCCCAATCTACATCTGTGTAAGCTATGAGAGTGAAATCTTTGCCTTTTGGATACCACAACCCATAGTCGATAGTACCCTTGAGATATTTGAAGATCCTCTTAACTGCATGAACATGTGTGTCTTTTGGAGTAGCCTGAAATTTAGCTACATAACGAACTGCTTGCATAATGTCAGGTCTAGTAGCTATTACATACAACAAACTTCCTATCATAGACTTGTACAAAGTTTGGTTAGCATCTGGAGACTCATCATTTTACTCAACTTGCATCTTGTCACCATGGGGGTACTTACAGGATTGCAATCCTCCATTCTAAGGTTTTTCAACATTTCTTTAATATACTTGGTTTGAGAAATGAATATGCCTCTATTTGATTGACAAATTTGCAAACCAAGAAAGAATGACAACTCACCAAGCATGGACATTTCAAACTCCTTCTACATGTTTGCAGCAAAAACTTGACACATCTTCTCACTATTGCTTCCAAAAATAAGATCATCAACATAAACCACTACAATCAACATATGCTTACCTTCTTCCTTGACATATAGATAGTTGTCTGCGATCCCTCTTCTAAAACCTTGTTGCTGCAAATATCTGTTCAATCTAGCATACCATGCACATGGGGCTTGCTTAAGCCCATAGAGTGCCTTCTTTAACTTGCACACATAGTTCTAATTTTCTGAAATGATGAACCCATCTGGCTGTTCTATATAGACTTCTTAATCCAAGTTACCATTTAGAAAAGCTGATTTTACATCCATTTGATAAATCTTGAAATCTTTGAAAGTAGCAAAAGCTAAGAACATTCTAATAGCTTCTAAACGTGCAATAGGAGCAAAAGTTTCTTCAAAGTCTATACCTTCAACTTGTGCATATCCGTTACATACAAGTCTTGCTTTATTCCTTACCACTTGATCATCTTCATTCAACTTGTTTCTAAACACCCAATTTGTGCCAATCACATTCTTGTTTTTGGGTCTTGGGACAGGTTCCCAAGTTTCAATTTTCTGTATTTGATCAAGCTCTTCTTCTATTGCAGCTACCCAATGTTTATCTTCAGTTGCTTCTTCAAAACTTTTAGGCTCAATCTTGGACAGCAAAGAGACATCTTCATCTTCAAAATAATTAACAACTCGTCTTGTGGTTCGTGGTCTTCCTTCTTGTATAATTTGATCTTCTGGATGATTTCTTTGAACAAACTTAGATGAAGTCTTTAATAGAGTCTTTGATAAAGTCTCATTTTGATCTTTTGTAGGTGTATTTTCTGGAGTTGTTTCTACTATCCCATATTGATCATTTGAAAGTGTCTCTTGATCAATGCTTTCCTCTTCATTTTCTTTGCAACTACTTTCATCACTTTGCACCTTGTTTTGAAAGTTTGTTTCTTCATGAACCTTCACATTTGCACTTTCAACAACTTTGTGTAATCTCTTGTTATAACATTTACAAGCCTTACTTTTAGAAGAATATCCTAAGAAAATTCCTTCATCAGCCCTAGGATCAAACTTTCCTTGATTATCTTCATCCCTTTTAATATAGCATGGACTTCCAAAAAAATTGAAATATTTTACTGAAGCAGGCTTACCTTTCCATAATTCATATGAAGTCTTATTGTGTTTTGCTCTAATCAGCCCACGATTTTGAATGTAAACAGCAGTATGGACAAATTCTCTCCAAAACAAATCAGACACCTTTGTAATGTCCCCTTTTCATCAGTGATCAGTTCAGGAGCTCACCAGCCTATTCCGGAAGCCCGTAGGCTTGTTGAGGTGAAATTAGGGTTTCCCTTGTTGGAGGTTTTGTTGGCATTTCTCTGAATTTACTATTTATAGTAAGTTCTATTTTTGGCAGTATCTCAGTTGTCAACACTTCAGTTAGTTTTCTCTTCAGTTGGAGCAATAAGGTGATTTTTAGTTCTAGCTTTAAAAACTTTATTTGGTGAGTTTTTGAATATAAGGCATTAATGTTATAATTTTCAGTTGACCCCTTGGCCTAGTGCATCAACTTAAGTTGATTTGAAAAGTGGTCCTTGAAGGTGGGCGCTTCATGAAGATATATTATTCAATATTTTTGCAAAGTTTAATGCCTTTAATGTTGGACGCCATAAGGAGGTGAGATGAAGTGTTTTTTAAAATTTAATATTTCATTTATGGAGAAAAGGGCGTCCCTCTCTCTTGGGAGTTACTGAAGCTGAAGAGTCTCATCAATTTCTATAAAAGAGAGCTTTGTTCCAGCATTTGGTTATCTTACATCTTTGCTAAAGTTATGTTGTCAGAATGACTATGTGCCTTTTGCTTCGAGGAATGCTTACCTCCTAGCTTTCAACGAATTTCGTGTTTGAAAGACAACACCTAGTTGGTCTTATTGCTGCTTCTCTTTCAGACTAGCAGATGGAACTGAATTGTTGAAGATTTTTGGAGTTTTTGTCAATTTTGGAGTTGCTGGTTCATCTACGGCTGAAGTCGACTTTTGTTCACAGCTTTTGGATGACATCTAAATTTGCTTTGGGTATTGGTGCTTTATGATTGTTGACCATGGGCGACCCTTCTCATAGAAGATGAGAATTTATTATCAAGAATCTGATTTTTAAGAGCCAAATCGCCCTTTTAGCCAGGTTGTACCTTCTTTGAGCTCCTTGGAATTCGTGCCAAATCATTTGGTGAGTTTTGATGCTGTTTCTTCATTGCAATTGGGGCGCCAACCTCCTAGAGAATTGTTGCACTTCGTTTCAGTCAATTCGGAGGTATATTTATGAAGTTATGAGCATTTCTTTGATTTCGAGTTTGCTGGTTCATAGTTTCAGTCTGCTGGTTTTTGTTATCAGACCTCACTAAGTTCAGATTTTGGCTTCATTTTCAGTCTTTGAGAGTTTTGAACATTGCTATATTCATTCTTCATATATTTGCATTCTTTCTATTATTGTAACACTCATAATTTGCAGCTTCTTTCAATTGTAAGGTTGTGAATTAGTAGTACTAATCCAACCATTATTATTGCAATTACTTGTGATTTCTAATGCAAATACTATAACCCCTGGATGGTTTACCGCCAGTGTTGAGGAAATTAACTTGTATCTACATCTATCACCCACTGTTAAGTGGAGAATTCCCACTGTTGAGTGGATGCCTGCCACAACGGATGAATTGTTTTATTTGTAATTTCATTCCCCCCCACTGATTAAGTGGAAGTGTGGAAAATCTCTCATGGCTGGTTATTTGCCTAAGTTAATTTCAGTTTTGTAATAAGCACTCCGCCATATGCTATCACCTCGCCTTCCGAGGATCTTGGTGAACATTCTTGGCGTTGAGTTTCTTTCAGTTGCATTCAATTTCAGTTATTGAGTTATTTAGATCTTAGGGATCCTTTGACCATATGCCGACCCCTCCTCCCTCATCAGGTCTTAGGGCGCATTCTTAGTTAGAGTTACTATTCCACATCGTTTTGGTTTTGGAGCTAACCTTAACGGGTGCGTGTTGCATTGTAATTGATATTAAAATCAAGAAAAAAATGAGTGAGCATTTTACAACCTTTGACTCATTTAACATGCTACGAGCCATTTCTTGGATTGTTCTGTTTCTTCTTTCAACCACACCATTTTGTTGTGGTGTCCTTGCTGTTGAAAATTTCCTTTCTATCCCATGTTTTTTGTAGAAATCTACAAATTCATTTGAGGTGAACTCTTCACCCTTATTTGAATGAAGACATTTGATTTTCGGACCAGTCTCATTCTCCACTAAGGCTTTGAATGCCTTAAATTTTTCAAGAGCTTCTGATTTTTCCTTCAAAAAAGCAACCCAAGTCATTCTTGAAAAGTAATCAATTAATAACATAAAATATCTTTCACCTTGCATGCTCTTTGTTCTAGTTGGCCCACATGATGTTTGCGGGTTTTGTAAGCTTTGGCATATCTCTTACTGCTTCCTATTGTGACCTTTTCACACATCACACCATTCAAGATGGGGACCCCCTAATTTTTGCTCCATTCTAGTCTTTTGGCTTTGGTTTTGCCTCTCTCTCTCTCTCTGATCCTTCTATCCTTCCGAGGATGTCCCGTCGTTTGGCCTAAGTTGGAAACATGGGCTAAGTATGTGAAATTAGGGTTTTTATCCTTCAGGCTTGTTTGAGGTCAAATAAGGTTATCAAAGTAGAATCTGAGCACAAAACTACAATCAGAAGGCTCAAGGCAAGGTCCCACTGAATTTTCACTGAAATCCGACAACTTACTATTTTTAGTAAGTACCTAATTTGAGGCCTTTTCCTCAGGATTTTGGGATTTTGACTGCTTCAGCACATCTAGGTAACTTCAAGGTGTCTGCATGTAAAATTTGAACAAATTACGACAACTTGCTATTTTTAGCAGTTCAGCCTTCAAAGGCTATTTTTAGGGTTTGCATGCAGAGCTTTTCAGTGCATGTCAGGATATTCCTCATGGGTTTTGCGAGAGCTTCATAGTGATGTCACATGCAAACAAGATAGATCATTTTTCAGGGACTTACTATTTTTAGCCAGTACCCGCATGTGGACCAGTTTTCTAGGTTTTTTGAGATCCCACGGGCAGTTTAACATGCAAACTCATCCGATAGTCGGTTGGTCACTTTTCAAGCGCTTACTATAAATAGCAGGTTCACTCCAGCAGCTCCCGACACTTCAGTTCAGCAAGCAGAACGAAATACAACAAAAATCAAGTCGAACGGAAACCGTTCAGGGCACATTCAAGTCAAATTAGGGTTTCCACTATTATGCCTAAAAAAGGGGGATGAAACACAAAAGTTGTCAAAACGAGGTACACCATCATAATCAACATCTTTCAAGCTGCCTCCTAGCAGAATTTGAGCACAATCGAAATACTTACTATTTTTAGTAAGTCACTTCATGGCTATAAATAGCAAGTCTGTGCCAAAGGTAGGTGTGAACAGGTCACTTAAAGCATCAAGATCATGTGGAACAAATTTCAAGTCAAATGGAGCTGCAAAGGTCAATCAATTTTAGGGTTTGCTAAAAATAGCAGACAAGTGTGGACAACAGGTATAAACAAGGAAGCAAGGTCAAAAGAGGCCTAATCACGCCAGCTCCAGTTCAAAACAGGTGAAAATGCATGGAAAAGGCACACTTCTCCGAATTTACTGAAAATAGAATGGCAAGGGGTAGCTGGGGCATTGAAGATTTCCAAGTTGAAGCTGACAAGAGAAAGCATGAAATGCGCCCAAGGTGAGGTGGTGGCATGAAAGAAATTCTAAGTAAGAAAAATGGATGTAGCATATGCCAAATGCGCCCAAGGTATGAGAGGAAGCTAATAAAAATGCCAAGTATAAGGAATTCCTCCTCATGGGGTGAAATGCGCCCTCAAGTTTGAGAAAATTCCTTCACCACATGTCAAATGCGCCCAAGGTGGCTACAAGAAAAACGTGGTGAAAAGAAAGAATGCTAAGGCATAAAATTCCTTCACACACCTTCATATGCGCCCTAGCTAGATGCAAGTTCCTTGAGCACATGTGAAATGCGCCCATAAATGCCAAGGCAAGAGAAAATATTCTAAGGTGTGAGATTTCCCTCACACACCCTCAAATGCGCCCTCATATGGAAGTGGCATGGGTGAAATGCGCCCACAAGGTTGAAAATGGAAGTTCACATGCTCAAATGCGCCCTCAAGTTCCTCCTCCCTATAGAAAATGCGCTAAGAAAGAACAAGGCAAGGGGAAAAATGATTAAGGCGTGGGAATTCCTTCCCACCCCTCTAAATGTGCCCAAGAGTTCCTCCACTACATGTGATATGCGCCCAAGCTTAAAAGAAATTCCTCGTCATGGGGTGAAATGTGCCCAAGGTGAAGGGGCCTTTTCTTTTTAATTGCAAAGTGGGAGAAAATTGCTAAAGGCGTGGAAATGCCTAAGAAGTTAAAATGGAAGTTGATACATGAAAATGCGCCCCTCATGGGTAAGTTGATTAAATTAAAATTTCTCCAAGACATTACAAGGTGAGATTAAAATACGCCTAAAGGAGATGATGAAGTTAAAATTTTCCAAGTGCTAGGCGAAATGTGCCCGAGAACAGAAGGGGAAATTCTTTAGAAAATCAAGGAAAATACCAAGCAAGAAAAATGAAGACTGCGGGTGTGGAATGCGTCCAGAATAAAAAAATGAACAAACCTTAGCAAATTTTATTATTTTGAGAAAAATAATAAAAATTAAACGTACCCCTTCGTCCAGATACCCATGAAAATGATGAGTTCTGAAGGGAAATTTCTTCTGGGTATTGGACATTTCCCACTGGGAGGTGATTTAAACTTGTTCCACACCTTGCTTGCATCGTTTTGACAAAGATTTTTTCCTGGCACCCGTTTAATGAATTTCTTGGCGAAATTAAATTTCTCTAAGGCAAACGAGAAATGTTTTTACAAAACATGCTTCGGCTTGTGAATTGAGCTAGATGACTGGAATAATTTTGTAGAGTAGAATCAAATTCCTTAGCCAGATGAAATGAAATTGTTTATGAAGAAGTGATTGATTTAATATTTTAAGATGCAAACATGATGAAGCAGGCCTGTGCAAGGGTGATGAATTTTCAAAGTTCTAGAAGTCAAATATTCCGATGCTTCGAATGACAAGTGTTGTGACTGGCAGAGGAGGGAAAATGGAAATTCAAAAGTTTGCTAAGATTAGCCTCTTCTAGAATTCAACCTGGCTATAAGAATTCAAATTCTTTTCATAATCCTCACCGGTTGCTGAATGCAAAATATTCTCAAAGGCTGAAAGTACGAATTTGAGAAAAGAGGACTTGAGTTGCTGAAGGTGCGAATTTGAGTTGAAAGAGTTGAGTTGCTAAAAGGGCGAATTCAAAAACAGAAGATTTAAGTGCTGAAAGTACGAATTTGAGAATAGAGAAGTTGCTGACGGTGTGAGTTTGTAAAAGAGAAGATTTAAGTGCTGAAGTTCGAATTTAAGAGGAAGAGTTTCAACTTGCTGAAATTTCTAAGTGGCTGCAAGCAAATCTTTCTAAGTGCTGGGTGTTGTGTTGCTACAAGTTAAAAAACTTCTAAGCGTTGAAGTGAGAAGGGCTTTGAGGTTTGTAGTTGGAAATGTCGAAGTGTTGCAGCCTTTTATTTTTGAAAATCTGCTGGCACTCTCAAAATGTTATTGTTTTATAAAATCTTATTTTCTAATGACTGCCTTTTATTTTTGCAGAATGGCTGAAACAAGCAGAAGAGCTGCAGGGAGAGGAAATCATGTTGAGTCCAACAGAGCGAGCACATCAAGGCAGGCTGTAATAAAGAAGTTGAGCAAATCCTTCCTGCTAGAGTCAAAGTTTTCTTCGAAATTGGGCAAGTTAAGTGACACAAACCTTGGCTCATTCAACTTGGAGACTTTCAGAAGGCGAATAATGGAAACTGGAGGTCATCATCCATCAGTCACTTCGCACAACATTGTCAGAAGTGGACTTTATGCAGCTGCTGGTTTTCCACCCTCAATCCGGTGCCCAGAGTTGATTATGGAATGTGCTAATTGCTACAACACGGAGCAGAGGACTATCATTTCACCGGATGGCAAGCTGTTGGCCAACCTTACACCTGAAGCAATTGGAGAGGCATTTGGAATTCCAGTCCATGAAAAGATGACATACAAAACGAGGGAGAGGGCTGAAAGAATGTACTCATCCACATTTGATCGATGTGCTGACTTGATAAATTCTAGATGGATGAACAAGCCTAAGCCAACTCGCATAAAGCTGCCGAAGCAGATAATTTCAAAAGACTTAAGGCAGGAATTTTGTGACTTAATCATGATGTTGAGCAGAGTTGGAGGGTGGCCCAAAGCATTCATCTTTGAACCTTGGATGTTCTACTATATCAACCTTGTGCTGGAAGGCAAAGAGCATGCGGACTAGGCATTGATGATCAGTGATAATCTACATGAGCAGCTCAGAAGTCTAAGGAGAACAAAAACATTTTACATGAGCTCCTATATTGTCTACATGCTGGCCCGGATGACAAAATATAGAGGGATATCATACAAGGAGCCGATTGGGTGTGGCTCTCAACAGTTCAAAATTAATGAGGCTTGTCCGTAGTTACATTTGACAAGTACCTCCAACTACAAGAGGGTTAATGACGCCTTCACAATGCATATAATGAGGACCTTGCAACAAAGGATTCATCACAAAATATCCAAAGAGGCACAAGAACTGATTGAAAATTTCGGATGTTGGTTTATCCAGTTTTCGAAGTTTACCTACATCAGGCTGCAAGGGTTTTCCTCTTATCCGTACAGATTGCCTTGGTATCCCACAAACAGGATTGTGATGCTAGAAATATCTAGGCAACTCATTGCCTATGATAAGATTCAAAAGAAGAAGAAGAAGGGTGGACTTGGATTCCCTATCACCATGGGGAATTCGAATGAAATTTGTCCATCACTACAGGCAGCTAGGGAAGCAGAAAGTGAGCTTCAGTTCTTCCACCTTTCCTACCATACCAGTAGGCAGCATTATGACCCCCATAGGAATATCAGATGGATACTGTCTAAGGAATTCAGGCATAAGGCACAGATTGAGGACTTTTGGGCGAGTGCAGTGGATGAGGCCGAAGTCAGGAAGAGGATGTTTTCGTAGATACTATTGGAGATGATTAGGGAATGTGAGATTGTCCCAGTGCCAGACCAGATTGAGGAGGATATAAATGTGATATAGGCTGATTATGAAATAGTGAGGGATACGCCACTCCCACTCCCAGATTGGTCAGAGCCAGAGATCACAGACTTGGATACACTTTGCATCCCAGTCTTGACATTCACACAGAGTTGGGTGGAGAGGCGTGTAAACCGACTTAAAGGCAGATCAATCCCCCTTACTTACAATTTGATGGGAGATCACAAATCACCGGCTGCTAGGCAAGGAAGGCAAGTTGCTCAAGCTCCAGAGCCACGAGGAAAAGAACTAGTCTATCCTGAACCTCAAAGAATTGAAGAGCCCACACATACCCCATCACAAGCACATTCTCCAACTATGCAAGAAGTTTCACTGTTTGCTGATTAAAGAGAAAAATTGAATGAAAAACAGGTATTGCGAGAGGCAAGTCAGCCACCTCGTAGATAGTCAGTGGGCCAAAGCATCAACATGCCTAGAGAGGAAAATCAGCAGGAGACACAGGAAGGAACGACCACTGATACTCAATTTCAGCATGAGATTGAGGCGACTCTTGAGGATGATGCTACTTCAGATCAGGAGGCCCAAAGCTCTAGAGATACCGAGTCTATAGAGGATGATGAGCCTCATCGACACGAAGGCATAGAAGAAGTTCATGAGGTAGAGGCCAGAGTTGAGCAGCCCTTCGTTATTTCTGACTTACGGTAGGAGGTGCCAGAATGGCTAAGGGACAGGATGAGGCATGATCCTGTTGATGAGATTGATCCAGCAGCTAAGATGGAGGAATTGTTGAGTAGGATCAATGCACCTCCAACGAAGAAGAAGGCCAGAAAGTTCTCTAAAATTTCAACAGATGAGGATGGCTCTCGGACATTGCACGTGGCTGTGCCTAGGATAGAATGTGATAGAGATGAGGCTGTTCCGGAGAATTATGTGATGACTACTATGGAACTTGGCCGCCCTACTGGAGCACAGATAGTTGAGGAGCGCGACAATTCATATCAGGCACTTAAGGACAGATTGCTCTATATCGAGGGCAAATACAAAATATTGAAGGTGGAGCACAAAACATTGATTGGCTATGTACAACACTTGTCCCGTCCTTGTGGGCAAGAAAATCCAGCAATTGAGCTCCCAGCCGAATTTCCCAGAGAGTCAATCAGTGGTCTAGAGGATTTGAAAAGAATGACACAAGAGGCAGATAAGTGGGTTGCTAATGTTCGCGTTGAGACAGAAAAGTTTATGGAGGATCTTGCACATGCCTATCGGCAAGCCTCCGACATTATGGCAAGAATGGAGGCAGTTAATCAAGCTTGGGGTGAAGCTCGTATCTATTAGACGAAAGTTGTTCTTCGCCTAGGGGCTTTGATGCACACACCTCTACAAACTTTGGTTGAGGGAGGCGTGATTCAGGAGGCTGGTACTCTTCAGTGGTCATGGGCCGAGGATTCTATGATGCATCACAGGCAGATTCGGTCAGGGTTAGAAAGGCCATGACAAATATTTTTGATGGAGTCCTCAATACGCTACAGGCTATCTTTGCCAGGAGGTTGACTTCTAAGGAGGTGACTGCAGATGGTTTGAAGAGTAGATTGGCACCATTCTTTTCTCAGGTGAAGGCCTTTGTCCAGGATGATTTCAAGAACACCTCCACCTTCTCCAACATTATTCAGAATACTCTAGTTGCCTGGAAGAAATCTTGTGCCCAACATGGGAAAACAGTTACAGTATTAGAATTTCAGTTGGATCATATCCCTCCCATTTCAAATCAGGAAGTTGAGGTTGTGTTGACCAGGTTCTTTGGTTTCGCAGCCAGGGAAAAGGAGAAAGAAAACGCCCTTCTGGATGATGATCTTTTGGAAGGGGATGATGTGCATTGATTGCAGATAATGGTTCCTACAGAGGAGTGGAGAATCTCCGGTGCATTCATTGCCCCACTCCTCTCAGTGGCGGTTTTTAGGGCAGAAACCCTAATCAGGGCATATGTGGCTCAATCTGAGCCCTTCATTGTATTTGAATCTAAGTCGTCCACTGGATTGGGCTTGATATAAAAGGGGCATCCCCCCTCATTTGTAATATTATTAGAATAGTTAGACAAGAATCAGAGATAGAGTTGAGCTAGAGAGTAGAGAAGGCATAGTGAGTAGTTAGAAGTTAGCTTAGATTGGAGAGGAAAGAAAACTTTCCCTTTGAAAGTTTTGTAAACAGTTGTTGTGAACACTTTTCATAATATAAAGAGTTTCATTGCTTGGTGATTTATTCTTTCGTTATGAGTAGCTAGCGAGGCCCTTTCATCTTTCCAATTCAAAGTAGATAGAGTAAAGTAGATTTTATTTTATGCAAATAGTTGTTAGTTGTGGGATGCGGCGTTTGATTTGAGCAAGTCTTCTTTCATCCATACCACTAGCGGGCTCGTTGACAGTGAGTTTCGCCTTGCGTGGTCAATTGGAGTATTGGCACTTAACTTCGATTGTGATTCATATGTCCATATGCATCGTTGTGATGGTATGTGCATGTTGTGTCATAATTAGAAGACCTTTCTCATCCTTTGAAGATTGCACCAATTTTGTAGAAGTTATCCGAAGGGAGGCGAAGCAAAGTCTGGTTCAAAGCTTGTTAAAGTTGATCCCCGTGTTCCACCTTTAGGAGTAGACTATAGAATCCATACCCTTATCCTTTTAAATTCAGCATTTTCCTGGTTAGTCTAGAAATCAGAGCGCCATAGCCAAATCTTTCATCTGCTTCAAAAGTTGAACAATTGCATAAGTCCCCTTGGAATACCCAGCATATTCACATCAAACCAATTGAGGCTATCCCCTTGCATAAGGAACCTTGGAGTTGAACACATGATCTTTCATGCAATCTTAGCATGCGGGACATGTTGACGTGTTTTTTATGACAACACCAACACAGAATAAAATATCCAACGGTCACTCTATTCCCTCTTTATCAAAGTATTCCGCATGCTAAGATTGCGTGAAAGTTCATGCGTTCAACTCCAAGGTTCCTTTTATTGCGAATAGACTCAGTTGGTTGATGTGAATATGCTGGGTATTCCAAGGGGACTTACGTAATCGTTCAACTTTGAAGAAAGGATTTTCAAATTTCGGGAGATCTGTCAATGAAGCTTAGATTCTTAAACTAACCGGATAATGCTGAATGTAAATGGATATAGGGATTAGAGATCTACTCCTAAAGGGTGGAGGACGAGGATCGACTTAAACAATCTTCAAACCAGACTTTGCTTCGTCTCCCTTCGGACAACTATGACAAAGTTGGTGCAATCTTCAAAGGATAAGAAAGGTGTTCAAATTATGACACAACATGTATATACCATCACAACGATGCATATGGACATATGAGCCACAATCGAAGTTAAGTGCCGATACTCTAGTTGACCACGCAAGGCGAACTTACCATCAACAAGCCCGCTAGTGGTATGGACAAAAGAAGATATGCTCAAACCCAAAATGCCACACTCCACAATTAACAACTACTTGCATAAAGTCTACTCTACTCAATCTACTTGAATCAGAAAGATGAAAGGGCCTTGCTAGCTACTCATAACAAAGAAGAAATCACCAAGCAATGAAACTCTTTGTATTATGAAAAGTGTTCACAACAACCATTTACAAAACTTTCAAAGGGAAAGTTTTCCTTCCTTTTCAAACTAAGCTATCGTCTAAGCTAACTCTCTAACTATTCTAACTTCTATTTTCTCTACTCTCTGATTTCTTGTTCTAATCTACCTGAATTACAAATGAGGGGGGATGCCCCTTTTATAGCTAGCCCATTTCAGTGGACGGCTTAGATTCAATTACAATGAAGGGCTCAGATCGAGCCACATATGCCCTAATTAGGGTTTTAGCCCTAAAAACCGCCACAAAGAGGAGTGGGTAATAAATGAACAGAATATTCTCCATTCCTTTGCAGGAACCACTATGAGCAATTAATGTCCACTATCTTCTTCTAGAAGATTCTCGTCCAGAAACGTGTTCCCACTGTTCTTCTTTGCCAATTCTGTTGCGTTAGGAGGAGGCAAGCACACAACAACACTTGGTTCAAACCCTCCTTGCAAAAAGTTCTTCTTTGTTAAGTCCTCCTGTTGCTTTCATTCCTGGATGCATTTCTCTCTTGTGACTTTCACATTTCTTTAGCCCACTGCCTTGGGTGCATTTAGCTCCTTTTGCATCACATTTTTAATGCCTTAGCCAAATCTTCACTGCCATTTCTCTTTCCTTGGGAACCTTTTCAACTTTGTCCCAACACTTAGCCATTTCTTTCAACATCTTCTTCCTGCAAAACGAACAAAAAGAAGAGCATCAGAACATTATAATATAAACTCACTTCACTTACCTAGTTCTCATGTTCTGACTGATTGATCTCCGGATCTTGATAGAGTTCATCATTTCGAGCAAACTTTCATAACTTCTCAACAACTGGGTGCACGATGTTCATTTCATGAGGTCCTTTTCAAGGGCGCATCCACCACCTTGTGCTTGGAGTTTGTGCCTTAGAAAACATTTCATCTTGAGGATGCATTTGAATGCTTGATGTTCGAGCTTCAGTTCATTTTCAAATTTCTCCATGCCTTAGACAAATTTCATCTCCACCCTGTGAGTGTATTTGACCTCTTGAGCTTTATTTTACCATGCTTTAGAAAATTTATCCCTCAGAGCCTTAGGAAATTTGTTAAACGGGTGCCAAGCCGAAATCTCTGCCAAAACAACACGAGCAAGGTGTGGAAGAACCTCAAATCATCTCCCAGTGAGAAATATCCAATACCCAGAAGAAATTTTCCCTCAGAAATCATCGTTTTCATGTGTATCCAAACGAAGGGGTACATTTAATTTTTATTATTTTTGAAAAATAATAAAATTTGCTAAGGTTGATTCCATTTTATTCTGGACGTATTCCACACCTGCAGTCTTCATTTTTTTATGCCTTGGCACTTTCCTTATTTCCTGAAGAAATTCCCTTTCTCGCTCACGGGCACAATTCACCTTGCCTTTGGAAATTTTAACATCACCCCCTAGGCGTACTTCACACTTTCACCCTTGAAAATGCCTTAGAGGAATTTAAATTCCTTGACTCTACCTTGGGTGTATTCGAGGTCTTCCACTTCTATTTTCTTCATCTTTTCATATCCTAGCAATTTTGCCTTAGGCAATTTTATCCTTGCCTTCTCCACGTTCTTCTTTTTTTTTTTACCATACCTTGGAAATTTTCTTTGGCTGCCTGCACAAGCTGGGTGCATTCTGAAGGCCTAGCTTCAAGCTTTCTAACTTAATACATTTTCCAACTTCTCATTCCTCCCTTGGGCGCACATGGGGGTGCCTTCTTCTAGTTTCACCACTTGAGAATTTCTTCAACTCATAACTTTACTTGCTGGGCGCATTTACCACCTTGTGTTTTCATTTTTGTGACTTAGAATACTTTTCAAGTCTTGCTCCTTTCAACCTTAGGCGCATTTTGTATGTGTTACTTCCATCTTAAATACTTAGAAATAAAATTATCCTTTCAGCAACCTTGGGCACCTATTCATGTGCTTACTTTCATCTTATGCCTAAGAAAATTGCCACGCCTTAGACAAATTTTATGCCTTCTTACTTCTCCTAGGGCGCAATTACTACCGCAAACTTTCATTTTCATTATGGGCGCATTCCCATGTGTAAGATTTTATTTTGAAGGTGGGCATGTTCAAGCATGTCCACTTTTATCTTCAACACTTGGAAATTTTTCAAGACCCCCATGTTACCTTCGGCGCATTTTGCCTAGGTAGCTTCCATCTTGCCTTAGAGTATTTTTCTAAGTTTTCATTCCTTGAGGTGGGCGTATTTCACTAGGGGAACATTCATTTCATGCCTTAGATTATTTTCAAAGGCTTTCACTCCTCCTTGGGCGCAAATAGGCCAACTTACTTTTATTTCCATTGCCTTGGAAACTTTTTCACCATATAACCTTTTGTAAGCTGGGCGCATATCCATGCAGCAACTTCCATTTTTCAATCTAAAATTTTCTACCATGCCACCACCTCACCTTGCCATCTTGGGTGCATTTACCTATGCAAGCTTCTATTTTTCATGCCTTAGAAACTTTTCAAACACCTCTTCACTTCATGGGCACATTTCCATGGTGGAGCTTTCACTTTATGCCTTAGAATATTTTGAAGCCATTTCTTCTTGACTTAGGCGAATTTTAGATAGGCTACTTTCATCTTGTGCCTTAGAATATTTTACTTGAATTCTTCATGGTGGGCGCATTCAACCTATGGAGGAGGAATTTCAACTGTGAGGGTGCATTTTCCCATGTCAACCTCCATCTTCAACTTTGGGCGCATTTGGGACCCCTTGCTTAGATTTTCAACACTTAGAAATATTTTTGAGTGGCTTTCACCTCAAGGGTGCATTCAAGGGGGTGGGATTTCATTTCATACTTAGAAACTTTTTTATATCATTACCTTCCTTGAGGGCGCATTTACATGTGCAAGCTTCTATTTCTCTTAAGGGCGCATTTTCATGGGTGTGCTTCCATTTGAGTGCCTTAGAAACTTTCTAGCCTGCCATCTACTTTTGGGCGCATTTCACCCCTAGCACCTATGTTTTCAATGCCTTAGACTTTTCATTGCTTCATGGGCGCATTTTGCATGCCAAGCTTCCACGTTAGGGCGTCATTTGAACTTCCATGTTAGGGCATCATTTGAAGGTGAAGTCTGATTTTATACTTAGAACATTTTGATCTCTTCAGCCTGTCTCCACATTCTATTTTTAGTAAGTCTCTGCTATTTTGACCTCCACAGCCCCGTCTGTCATGAAATTTTCACCATGTGACCTCCTTTGCTTGGTGAACTTGTTTTCGCCTGTCCTACATGCCAACTTGCTATTTATAGCCACCTGCTATTTATAGTAAACCCTTGATTTTCTGACTTCCACTGCTTCGTTTGACTTGAATTTTTCACCACGTGGTCCTCATCGCTTGGTGAACCTGTTCACACCTGCCCCTCATGCTGACCTACTATTTATAGCTCTGCTCTGGAGGTGACTTACTATAAATAGTAAGTGCTCGGATTGCGCCCAAATTTCACCAGTAGATTGCTTGAAGGATGCTGATCGCAGTGGGATACCTTCGTTTCTCAAAATTCTGGCCTTTTACCCCTCTTTTTAGGCATCGAAGTTGGAAACCCTAATTTGAATTGCATATATCCTGAACTGTCTCCGTTTGACTTTGTTTCTTCTGCATGTCGCTTTGTATGCTGAACTGACGTGTCGGGTGGCTAGAGTGAAACTGCTATTTATAGTAAGTGCCCGAAAAGTGGCCAATCTGTTGTTGGATGAGTTTGCATGTCACAGTGCTCGTGGGATCTCAAGAAACCCAGAAAACTGGTCAACATGCAGGCACTGGCTAAAAATAGCAAGTCCCTGAAAACTGCTCCCTTTTGCTTGCATGTCATATCGTTGCGAAGCTCTCGGAAAACCCAGAAGGAATATCCGGACATGCGTTGAAAAACTCTGGATGCAAACCCTAAAAATAGCCTTCGAAGGTTGAACTCTGAAAGCGATCACCTCAGTTTGCATGCTATATCGTTGCGAAGGTTTTGAGAAACCCGGAAGTAATCTTCGGACATGCAATGAAGAATCACATTTTGACCCCTGAAAATGGCTCTTGAAGCTTGAACTGCTAAAAATAGCAAGTTGTCTGATCTGGCTCAAAATTTACGTGCAGGCACCCTGAAGTACCCTAAATGTGCTGAAGCAGTTAGAATCCCGAAATCCAACTTGATTTGATCTCAATCCAGCCTGAAGAACAAAACCCTAATTTTGCAGACAACCAAAATTCCAAATTAGGTCAAATATGGAGACACCCCTGGAAGGACAAAAAGATCAGAGAGAGAGAGAGGCAAAACAACCCAAAAAAAAACCAAAGCCAAAAAACCAGAAAGGAGCAAAAATTGGGAGTCCCCATTTGAATGGGGCGATGTGTGAAAAGGTCACAACAGGACACTTTCATCAAGAGAGGATAGAGTATCCGTTGTAAACTTTATTTTGTGTTGGTGCGGTCATAAAACACTCGTCAACACTTCCTTTCTGCTGATCTGAACAAGATTATCGAACTTCAAGTGTTCCATCCTTTTGTGCCATAACCATCCTTCATCTTCGTGACTCAAACAACACTTCTCACTTTTGATGTCATCAAGAATATCAAGATTGTTAGCAGCTCTACTAGCTTTAACAATATGTTTTCCATCCATACTTATTTCACAACTATCATGGTTAAAAACAAGAGTGTGCCCTTTGTCACACATTTGACTCACACTCGGTAAATTATGTTTTAGACCTTCAACATACACAACATTTCCAAATTTAGTTCTTTCGTCATCCAACATAAGAGTACCTTTACCTGATATCTTTGTTGAAGCATTGGCACCAAATCTTACCGTTCCACCATTCGTTTTCTTCAACGTGAGAAACTTGCTTTTGTCTCCTGTCATATGTCTAGAACAGCCACTATCAATGTACCATTTATCTCTCTCATTTTGTGCATGTAAGGCTATTTGCACAATCATAGATTCAATTGCATCTTCTTTCTCTTTCTTCCACACCTTTGTAACTTCTTTTGCTTTGTCCTACTTTTCTTCCTTCTTGCTTTGCTTAGAAAAATATGCTAGATCACTTCTACAAGCTTTTTCAGTATAATCAAAATTATTGCATTTATAGCATATAGTATTGTAATTCATCAAAGGAGAAAACGAGTTCCTATTCAAGAATCCTTGATTTCTATTCATAAATCCAAAATCACTTCTTGCATATATAGTTTGTTGCCTTGTGACCAAAACGTTTGCATGTAAAAAAATACCCATAAAAGAAAGAATTTTTAAACCTGGGCATGTGAGCTTGCTTTGAAATAGGAGGTCTTTTGAAAGTGTTGTTTCTGATTTTGGATTGAGAACTTGTTGTGCTATCAAAGTTTCTCTTTTGCTAGCTTGGAGGTTTTAGTAGCTTCAGAACTTTGACCTTCTTCATATCCAAACCCACTTTTATTAGCAGAAGATTTATGTGAGTTGATGATCTCATCCAATGTGTAATTTCCTGTGAGTGAAGGGCTAAACCCTGACGGATGTAACCTATTGTGCTGGCAAGCATGTACCTAATAACTAGATGGTGGGGCTCCAAGACCACATGTCCACTATATTTGTGGCTTCTATGCCTTCACCTCCAAGGTTGGTGGGACACAAACCTCACCCTTAACACCCTGGGTAGCCGCCCTCACTACTAGGTTGGTCTTTTGGTGTAGTGGTTGGCCCTTTGTGGTATCAAAGCCAAGGTTTCGAGGTCAAGCCCTACGAAGCATGGTGGGCTGTAATGTCCCGTGCGTGAAGGTTTAAACCCCAATAGATGTAACCCGTCGCGCTGGCAAGCGTGTACCTGATAACCAAATGGTGGCACTCCACGGCCACGTGTCCACAGTGCTCATGGCTTCTATGCCTTCACCTCCAAGGCTAGTGGGATGCAAACCTCACCCTTAATACCCTGGGTAGTCACCCTCACTACTAGGCCGGTCTTTTGGCGTAGTGGTTGGGCCTTTGGAAAAAAATGGTTGTTACCCTCAGGCTGGCAGGATAATGGCTTTGATACCACTATAATAACCCCGACCTCTAGGGCCAAGATTATTGTCGATTTCTCAAGTTTGACAATGTTATTTGTCAAACTAATTTTGCATGTCTCAGTTTGAAACTATTTTACTATATGCACCCTTGTTGTTCCAACATTTCTTGACTGATCTCACTAATTTGGTTTACACTTGTTTGATGTGATGGCTTTATATACTTTATTGAAACCTCATAAAACGACTAAATTAAGACAGTTCTTTTGCAGATAAAGACAATAAAACATTATAGATTGGATAAAGGACGTTTCATTACAAACTTCCAAGAAACACATTATATAAACATTTAGCTTCTCAATAATGTGGGCATATTCATTTAATTTCTTCGAGACATAATATACTGCAACACGAAGTAGTAATCTTATGCAGCATTAATATTGCAGTTCTTTTATCCTTTAGAGGACATACTCGTATACAGTTGGCATTCAGACAACATATAGAATGAATTATTTATCCACTAAGCCGCATAGATAAATAAGGTGACACCAACTATAGGAGAGACGAGCCAATTCCATGAGTGTTCACCCAATATGCCAGTGTCTATAATATCTCCCTTCATCGCTTTGATAAATATTCTTTCCGGCAATATAGAATATGGAAAATCCCGATAAGTTGAACTTAGGAATCGCGAATAGATACAATCCGCCTATAACAATCGTAATATGAGTTTAGGCATGAATGCGCTACTGTTTCATTGAAGAGTCTCCAACAGTTGCATACAAATGTAGACAATTCCAGCCAATGGCTACACCAGTCGACCATATATGACTTCACGACACTATCAAATTCCAACAGGAATAGCAATGGAAATGTCAACGACGTCAAAATTCTGCCAAGACCCAATAAAACATATGAACGGTGTCAGAGATAATGAAATGTGGGATCAAAACCGGAAGTCTCGATATCAAGTCTCTCTCTCAATTACTTCCGTGCTTTGAGTTTATGCCTTCCACAAAACTAATAAACTATATCAATGTGATTATCTGCTAGAATTAATCTCCCGTGGCAATCCTTTTGCCCAATAAAGAATAAAGATGCAGAATTAAAAGGTCAACACAAGACGATAAATTATTCCAATGGCCATGATCGGGTTTTCGTCCAACCAGGCTTCTCGATCTTTGAGAGGTTTCATTCTCAGTGATCCCATTACCAAAGTTCCAAACTCCTTCATCCTTCCGTGATGATGATTCAATTCCCCCGTTCATCCTTTATTTTGCCAACTTTCAGTTTGTAAAACTGAATTATTAATAAAAGCTTTATTCACAGTATAACATTTATTAATATAATTAAGTGATCAAATAATTAATAAGTCTTAAAGAGAAAAATAAAGACTCATTTAGATATTTAATTAATTATTTCCCAAAGTCGTTTGGCTTAAAAATGGGGACATCACACAATGATATAGAATTTTTTTGATTTTTCATCTCATTATTGAGCTGTAACATTGATTTGTCTAATTTCCTGAGAGACTATTTCAGCTTCGAGTCTTTCACAATTTTCTTACTTCATTTTGAGCAGATTTCTAATATCTTCAACTTTTCTAGCTTCTTCAATGTGAATTTTTAGATCAACAATCTTCTTTTCAACTTCTTCAAGTGCTTGAGATATTTTGACCTTTGATTCATTGTCTTCCTATTGTTGTAATCTCAACTTTTGATTTCTTTTTCTGAATTTTTTAATTTCACTCAGAGCACTTTCAAGTTCTACTTCAAGATATACTTCTCCTTCTTCATCATATTGCTCATCTTCTACATCTTCGTCTTCAATCTCAGGCATATTTTCTTCTTCAACCATAAATAAGATTTCTTCATTAGAAAACTCTTCATCACTATCTTTTGTTGAGCTATTGTGATCTTTTGAATAAAGGATTTTTGCAGATTTCTTAAACTTTTTCTTCTTACCTTGATACCCCTTTTAAAAATATTTAGATTTCCTTTCAGTATCACTGTCCTCATTCTTAGTATAGGGATATTTGCCTGCAAAATTTCCTACCTTACCATAGTTGAAGCATTTGAAAGGCAACTTGCCTTTGTATTTTCCTAAACCCTGTTTCAATTTCCTCATGAAGTGTGCCTCTTCAGTATCCGAATCTTCATCTGAACTATCACTAGTTGCAAGCTCCTTGTCTTTTCCCTTTTTTGAAACTTTAAAGACTGCCTCCTTTTTGGATGATTGATTAGGAATTGTTCTCATCTCATAGGCTATGAGAATACCATGTAACTCATCTACTATCAACTTGTCAAGTTCTTTCATTTCTTCAATAGCCGATACCTTTGCATCAAAACGCAAAGGAGATCTTAAGATCTTCTGAACAACTGTGGATTCCTCTATCTTCTCTCCTAGGCCTTTGATTGTGTTAACAATTTCATCTACACGAAGTGGATATGCATCAACACTTTCTTCTTCCGGCATCTTAAGACTTTCAAATTGTCTCCTATGCGTTTGAAGCTTTGCCTTCTTGACTTTATCATCTCCTTCATAAGTTTTCTGAAGTTTGTCCCATATTCCATGAGCTGTATCACAATGCATGACTTTTACAAATTCAGATTCTACCAATCCACACAGGATAGCATTCATCACTTTAGCATTATTTTCAAAAGCTCTTTTTCCAGCTGCATCCATTGGAGGAGTTGTTGGAACTATATATCCATCTACCACAACTCGCCATATATCAAATCCAAGAGACGTCAAATAAGTACGCATTTGTATACTCCAAAAGGCGTAGTTTGAACCATCAAATAGAGGAGCTCTGTTTGTAGAAAGACCTTCATTTGAAGCCATGTGTGCTAACAGGATCTACCTTCAAGCAATTAAGATCTCTTTCTGAAGGAACCTTTCTTTAATACCAATTGAAGAGCACACAAAATACTGAGAGGGGGGAGGGTAAATCAGTAGTTTAGAACTTTTAAAACATAAAACTTTAAGAACTAGCAATCAAAATAGTGAGAACAAACACTTGACAAGAACATCAATATCATGTGGAAAACCCTTTCGAGTAAAAACCAACGGCAGAACTATAAATTTCATTAACTTCAAAAGGGCACCAACCCAAGAGACTACAATCTCCAGATTACAAAAGTGAGCACCAACTTCCATGAAGCACCAACTCCAGTGTGAGCACCAATTCGCTAAGAATTTTCACAACATAGGAACCCTGCATTCTTGATTCCAAAGTACATTCTACACTTCAACTGAGTGGCTCATGCTAGCACAAGTAATCACTGTTCAAATTCAGAAATTTTTGTATTAAAAAATTAACTTCATCTACATCAGTGTATAACATCTTCCCTTCATAACTTGCTCATCCAAAGAAATGCAAAATAGAATTTTCAATATCACATCAATCCACCACTCAATACAAGAAAGAATACAATGTCCTAATATCACATGTCTCCTGCACACCTCAACTTCACCTAATACAGAGTAACTTAAGTGATTTCCTTTTTGCTCAAGTCGATGACAGTGCAAAAACAGAATTGAAACCCACGATCATGCAACTCACATCACATGCAAATTGACCAAGGAAAAATACGACCACTGCAAAACTAGTAATCGCTTGGTTGTAGATAGACTTCACACCGAATGGCTTGATTTTTTGAGCATCAAAAAATTAATGGTCTGCAATATTTTTAATGCCACGAAGGCCTTCCCTTAGTGCATGCCATAACTTTCACGCACTCATTTTTTTTGACTAAAGTTGTTGCTACAAGATTAAGAATACCACGAATTCATAAGCTGCCCCACACAATGGAGTCAGTAGAAAATTTATTTTTTGTGATCATGGTCAAATTTCCTTCTCCCACAATTTCCACGCAGCCAAAACTTATAATTTTCGATATATAAATCAAACTTCCATGAAGAATGAATTCAATCCATCCCACTTCATTTTCATTAGGGATATTTCAAACATTAATATTTGTAGCCGTCGCCTAGAATAGAGTTGACGGAAGTGTGTGAATCTAACGTCTAGAAATAAGGAAGCTGCCGCTGAAATCGACAGAGGTAAATAAATACGTTGCCTGATCAAGGTAAAGCTGGCCCCATACACAACGGAAATGATAGACCACCATAAAAACTGAAGACGACATTATTCATTCAAGACATTAATAGCTATAAAGACAAAAATGCGTCAGATTTTTAAAAACTCCTGGCTCTCCAAGAACTCTCGAACACATGAAGCAAGCAGCCAATAGAAATCTCAATCGACTTCATTCTCATAGACAGAAATCCCGTCGACTTTATTTTGGATGTCCATTGTAGGTATAAGATTAAATTCTTTAAAATTTGAAGGTGATATAGGCCTTGAAATAGAAGTTCTCATGCACAGCCTGATTTCCTTCACCGCTTTTCACGAAGCATGAAAATGACTTAGATTTTTCAGAAAAAAGTCACCGAACCTGCTTGACCAAGTCTTCTAGACCGGTAGAATGCAGAGCAATATACTGGAGGAGTTCCTAAGACGAAGCAGTACGAAGGCCTTAGGCAAGTTTTCTGAACCTCCAAAATCATGCAAAGCACCGCACATACATATTGAAAACAATCTCAAAGAGTTATAATCAATGACAACACACTTCAAGATATTGCATAGGCAAGTTTTTTGACTACACACTTCGGAGCAATATATTGGAGCACTTTCTAAGACGAAGCAGTACGAAGGCCTTAGGCAAGTTTTTTGAACCTCCAACATCATGCCAAGCACCACACGTACATATTGACAACAATCTCAGCCAGTTATAATCAATGACAACACACTTCTAGATATTGCATAGCGTATGATGCCTTGTTCACTCCTAAACAACATAGAATGATATGCAAAACCTTTGACATCAATGACAAAATATTCAACACATCTATCTTCACAAAGGAAGGCCACTAGTAGTTTGTATGCACTCTTTCATAAAGTAATCACTCCTCTTCATAAACTAAACACTGCTCGTTATGACATTAATTACTGTTCTATATTATGCTCAATCAATCGTTGATTCTTTATTCTTTATTACTAATCGCTGCTTATTGATATTTATCACTGCATATAAGGATTTGCTGCCTTCTTAACATAGGTCACTGCCCATGATAACATATCTGCACTTTATAATATTATTTGCTGCTCTTAATACAAACTAAATTGCTGCTCTTCATTATGAATAGACTTGGGTGATTTATATAACGATATGTGCCTTTGTCTTCCAGTAGTGATGTTGGCCATAAACTAAAAGCATAATTAATCTTTGACTTGGGCGTCATTCATGAGGTTGGCCCATTATAAATGAAACTTGTCTTTGCTAATAAGAAAGGGGGTCAGCCTCCTTAATAATAAACTTATTTATATGCCTTTTAAATTATATCAAACTATGGTCAGCCAGCAAGAAAGTGATGAGATAAATATTAATTTAAATGTCTAATTTCCTTTGACAGCAATTAGTGGCCTTTGGCCTTAACAACCTTATTCAAGTTCTTTCATTGAAATTATGCTTACTTCACCTTTGACATCAATGACAACAATCTTGGACAATGAATTCCTTCTTGACATCAATGACAACATTTGCAACATCTTGAACTAAAAATCTAGTTGGTACTTGTACAAGCATTAAAGCCACCAAGAAGGATGACATCACCTAAGGATTAGTGGGAAATCTATAGGTAGAGATCAATGCAAGAATATCCCTAAATGTGTATAGCATAGTCAAAAGAGTAAAGCAATAAATAGCATGCAGCAATGAAAACATCCTAGACTGGGGTCAAGACCCTCTAAACCTTGAACCATGTATATATGGAATGTAAATTAGAGGCCAACCAAAAATTCCTAGAATGGAACTATCATGAGAGAGACAAGCTAACCCGCTTGAACCATGAACAACTCTTATCTATGAGTCTCACACAAAAAGGTAGATGCCCAAACATAAACCTATGACTAGAAGGAGAGCCCGCTTCGAGCTCTCATGGATCTCAATAAGAAAGGTGATATATCAACCCATCTTGAGATATCACTAATCCTAAAGATGCAAGTTCCATCCGCATGAACATGCATTTCTTCAAGTTCACATGTAGCTTTTCCCTCCTTAGTTCTGTGAAAACCTATTATAGGTGCACAAGATGCTCCTCCCTCATCTTACTAACACAAAAATGTCACTCAAATAAACAACCACAAACTTTCCAAGAAATGGATTCAAGGCCTCATTCATCACCCTCATCAACATACTTGGGGCATTCATCAACTTAAATGGCATCAATATCCACTCATAGAAGCCATCATTCATCTTGAATGCAGCCTTCCATTCATCTCCTTCCTTGAATCTTATTTGATGGTAACTACTCTTCAAGTCAATCTTGGAAAAATAAAACACTCCACTCAAAGAATCCATGAC
The DNA here is from genome assembly GCA_007115665.2 of Sequoiadendron giganteum. NCBI lineage: Eukaryota > Viridiplantae > Streptophyta > Pinopsida > Cupressales > Cupressaceae > Sequoiadendron > Sequoiadendron giganteum. Next base: position 18,216,417 of record CM021109.1, read on the forward strand.
ATCATCCATCCATGGTAATGGAAGTCAATATTTGATGATGATTTTGTTGATAGCATGGGAGTCCATACACTTTTTCCACTCCCCATCCTTTAGCATGAGTATTGCTAGCACTACCCAAGGACTCATACTTTCCCCTATCAAACCTTTCTCCAACAATTCCTCAACTTTTCTATTGAGTTGTATATACATATCTAGGCTCATCCAATGCAATACCTTGTCTTGTAAGCTATAACTAGGAATCAAATGCATACAATATGAGATGCTTCACATTGGTGGCAATACCTTTGGCATCCCATTGCCTATTACACCTACAAAATCTTTAAGTAGCACTTCAATTTATAGCTGCTCTGTGATGTGCAACCTCTCCTCTTTTGGCATGGGCTTGAGTACCAACATATAACACTCCTGCATGTTTCTCACCTCCTTGAGAAACTCTTTGTTGTTCACCCAAGGACTGATACTTTCCCATATCAAACCTTTCTCCAACAATTCCTCAACTTGTCTATTGAGTTGAATATGCATATCTAGGCTCATCCAATGCAGTGCCTTGTCTAGTAAGCTAGAACTAGGAATTGGATCCATTAAGTGTGAGATGTTTTGCATTGGTGGCAATCCCTTTGGCATCCCATTGCCTATGACATCTACAAAATCTTTAAGTAGTACTTCAATCTATGGCTGCTCTGTGATGTGCAACCTCTCCTCTTTTGGCATGGGCTTGAGTACCAACATATAAAACTCCTGCATGTTTCTCACCTCCTTGAGAAACTCTTTGTTGTTCACCAACATCACCTTGTTCTCTATGCATTTTTATTCCTTCATGAGCAACTACTCAAACCTCTTCCTATCCTCTCAATGGGGGACGTGTTCCTTATTCCACGATGGAATGTGTTTCCATCATACTACCATGATCTACCCAACAACACATGACATGCATTCATTGGAATTACATCACACCATACTTATCTACATATCCTCCAATTTGGAATGCAACCAAACACTATTCTATCATAGTGATTTTTTTTTCCTTTTGCAACCAAAAGGCTGTATGGTGTGGGGTGTGCAACAACTTTCAATCCCAACTATTGAACCCCCCAATGGACACTAGGTTGTAAATGACGCCTCCATCAATAATCAACTTGGAACATTTACTACCTAATATACACTTAGCGCAAGATATTCTCTTCCTCAAAAATGGTTCTTTCTCTTTTTTGGCAAGCTTGAGCAATACTTTGCGCATCATCAAATTTTCTCCAACCTATGGAGTTAATCTTTTTGATTCACTCTCTTCTTCTTCAATGTGTGTGATGTTAGCATGTTTCTCTATATGCCATTGCTCACACTCTAATTCTAGACACTTGAATGTCTAATGAACTACTCATCCATATCTTATGTAAATCCCTTTGAAGCCACTTCCTATTTGGCCTCCTTTCCCTCTATGGCCTAAAATTTGTTCACCCTCTGAGCTTTGTGTGGAACTCATTTTTGCATTCTACTTTTGCATGTATGTCTTCCTATACCTTGTTTTCTCTTTGTGTCTCTCCCTCTACCTCTTGCTCTCAGTTGTCAATGAGACTTCTTTTCTCTAAACATGAGTCGATAGGATTCCTTGATGGAATGTCCTTGTTGAAAAAATACCTCATTTTGAATTGAGATGCACAAACCATTAACATACCTTGTAGAAAAAATACCTCATCTTGAATTGAGATGCACAAACCATTGACATACTTAGAGAGCTTCTTAACACCATCTTCCTCATGAACTATCCAAATGCTAAGTTGGAAGTAATCTTACACGTACTCCTTCATGATATCTCCTTCTAGCACATATTTTGGAGTCTCTTAAACAAGTACAATATAGTTCAATGGAATAAAATTTCCTTTGAGCTTAGGGACCATTCAATCCCAACCTAAAGTTTGCGACTTATCCCTTCTAACATGGTCTCTTTGAAAAAATCCCACCACAAGGTGGCATGACCTCTCAACTTGGTGCACGTACTTCACTCTTTGAGGGTCCTCGATTGTTTCAAATTCAAGTTATTTCTCCAATCCTATTATCCAATCTATCAACTATTTTGGATTCGAGTTTTCAAAGTAGGTTGGTAGATCAAAGATTGGTTTGTTTCCAACTCCTAGTAAGCCCTAGCAAACTTATCTTTTGTGGTGACTTCCTCTTCAAACTCAATAACTACCTCTCCTTGTGTAGTAAATCATGAGTAAGAAGGAAAAAGTTGTGTGTGATATGCATAGTCAATAATGTTGGTGTGAATGGGTTTTTTTACTTAACTAGTTCATCACCTAGGTCCTATTCACTCTAGTAACTTAAGTTCACTTAGGGTACACATAGGATAGTTATCACTCTATGTCTCAAGTCATAAGATTAAAACACATGTCATAATCTTATGTAATCCTATGTCTCACTTGGTCTATATAACCTAGGGGTTCTTTTTGTAATCTAAATCCATTTCATTTTATCATTTAAATCCTTTGATAGAATATATATTTCTCTCATATTTGATCTCGCTTGTACTTTCATTGAAGCTCCTAGAGATTGGGTGGCTACATCTTTAGCCAAATATTGCATGGTATAGAGTATTCTATACCAACTCTAATATGATATTAGATCTTCTGGGATTGATTCTTGTTAGTCTTAATTGAGAAATCTAGTTTGCAAATATTTGTGGATCTTAAAAATTTGAGTATGCTCTTCTCTTGCATCGAATGATGACCTAGAGAATCAAAAAACTTGATAAGAATACCATATTTGGGAGGATTTCTCTTTGTGGATTTGTATTGTAGGTTAATTTTAGAGCATGTTGGTGTAAATATGAGCTCATCATTGAGTTTAGGGTGTCCAAGAATGTTAGTTTAGCCTTTTGATTTGTCCAAATTGGAAATGTGAGGCTAGACCTACAGGGGTTTGAAGTTGTGAGGTGGTTACCAAATCCAAAAGGTAGCTATAGTTTTGAAACATTTTGGGTCAAATTTGGCCTTGCCATCACATCTAGGAGCCCCAACCACCTTTAGTGTGGCTTAAGAGGGGGTGTTGAAAATAAGCTAAAGAGGCGTTAGTAGCTCAATTAGTAGAGCACTTCAATAGCGAATGGATGGTCTTAGGTTTGAGACCTAGCTAGTCCATATGAGTTATAGCTCAACATGCGGTATTGAAGCCAAGCTAATATCCCCATGTAAGAGTTGGTATAGAATGCTTTATACCATGCAAGATTTGGCTAAAGATGTTGCCACCCATGATCTAGGAGCCTCAATGAAAGCACAAGAGAGATCAAATATGAGAGAATAAATTTATTCTATCAAAGGATGCAAATGATACAATGATAATGGATTCAAATTACAAAGAGAACACCTTTGTTATATAGACCAAGGTGAGACATAGGATTACATAAGACTATGACATGTGTTTTAATCTTATGACTTGAGACATGAAGTGATAACTTTGTATGTGTACCCTAACTAACCTTAAGTTACTAGCATGAAAAGGACCTAGGTGATGAACCGGATAGGTAAAACACCCCATTCACACCAACAAAATGGTTTTTGGTCATTGTGGAGGGGCTGGCTAGGTCCACAAGAAGCCTTTGTGACACACCATGTGGCACCTTTTTGTTGGCATGATACGCTTGCAACCTACAATGGTTTGCAATGCTTGCATAGGCAAGTACGACTGCTTGTGATATTTTTCTCTAATTTTAATTTAAAAACAAAATTGATTTTTTTAACCCAGCTATACTTGCACAAGCATTGCACATGATGATGCAAGAAAACAATATTTTGTTGTCAGAATATTCTTTGCAATACAATCTGCATGGCTGAGTAGGGGAAATATTTTCTCTAATGGCCCCAAGAAAATTACTCCAATTTTGAGAAATTGACAGTCAAGTTTAGGTTCTTGTTTTGGGAACTTTTGAGGCTCCATTCAAGCTCATAGGTACATTATTTTATGCAATTTTTTGAAAATGCATAATTTTTTGTGTACTTTGCAGTGGTATGATCAGATTGGTCCCATTCTATCAAAACTTGTACTTCATTTTTGTGGCCAAATTTGGCATTGGCATGTACGAAGATCAAGTCCACCTCATTGTTTTTGGCAAGTGGCACCTGTAATTACACTAAGTATAAAGTTTCAAGATCATATATTATTGGGGGCATAGTTGAAAAACTCGCCAAATTGAAAAACTCTCCAAGCCCAAAAAACATGACTCAAAAAAGACTCGGCAACTTAAAAAATTGCTTAGATTTTATTAAAACACATTTTTTTTTGCAAAATTCAATGATAAGATGCATCCAATGAGTCAATAAATGAGGTCATAAAAGAAACAAGTTGAGTCTAGTTGTATTTGATTGATTTGAAAGCAAATTGGGTACAAAATGGCATCCTCATGTGGAATGCGTTGATACTGATAATCTGAAACAAAATGAAAATAGCAAATTGTTTTTGTAAAATTGAAAGTAAATACTACATTAATATATTTTACAAATTTACATGTTCCTCTTTCCATGTCTAGTGAAAACTAGGGGAGAGGTAGAACTAGATGATATTATAGATGAAGACTTGTAGGAAAACTTGGAAACTTGGACTTGGAGAGTACTTAGTAAATAAAATGAATTCAATGGGAGTTTGAGGGCAATGCCCCTAATGGGGTCAAGGGGCAGCACCCTTTGTGGGGGTCTGGGGGCAATGCCCCTAACACGCTCCTTGTCACGATACAGGGTGGAGCCCCCACCACCAATCTCAAATTAAGACCTCCAAAACCACACAAACCTTCATGGTGCACATCATTTTGTATTAACAATAAAACCCAAATTAAGATCATCAAAGCCACACAAACCTTCATGGCACACATCATTTTAGCAGCTGCAGAAGTCTGTTTTTTCGATAGCCGAGTTTTTTTGTCGAACTCGCCGAGTGTTTTGCCTTGGCTTGGCGAGTAAATGCAAGAAAAACCCACAGTGCAAAAGAACTCATTAAAACTCATCGAATAATCAACGAGTTTTTCAACTATGGCTGAAGATCCTTGATTGAGTAATTTGGGGGGATAATTTTGTGGTGGTTAATTCTTTTCTTTTATTTGTTGTGTGTTCTTGCAATGGGGAAATCTCAAATTGAACTCCTAACTCCATATAATTATGCTTAATATGGAACTATCCAATGGAATAAGGTTATCTAGGCTATCTAAGAGAAACCATTCTTGAACCTACTGATGCTAATGTAAAGACAATATAGGAGACCAATTGTGAGAAAACACTTGGATGCATATGTTCAAAAGTGTCTTTTGATTTACAATTTTATATTGAATCGTGTAAAACACCTGAGGCTTGGGAGAATTTTTAAAAAAATTATGATAAAATTGATAAGATTAGGGGATATCAGATTGGCAATGATTTGATGATTCTTGATCCTAAAGGTTTGACCACATCCAAGACTACATCTCCAAGATTAAGCAACTAAGAACACAACTAAAAGATTGTAATATCATTAAGGAGGATTTACAAATGATTCTAAATGTGTTATCCAAGCTTGGTCCTAAGTATTCAATATTTGTTTCTGGCTTTCACACCCATCAACTTTCTATGGGAGCTACATATGTTGATCCTAGTTTTGATGAATTTTCAAATATTCTAATCCAAGAGGAAGCAAAGTTAATTCAAATGCGTCTCATCAAGTCTTCTAAACCACAAGCATTGGTGGCTAAGAGCCTAAGGCAGAGAAAGAATTAGGAATCCTAAAAAGAAACAAAAGAAGAAAAAGAACAAGCTACACAACGATTTTGAATCCTCCCCCTCTTAAGGGGAATCATCTAAGAAGGAGAAGCCTAAGTGTGCATATTGCAAGAAATTAGGGCATAATGAACATCATTGTTATTCAAAACAACTTGATGAGTTGAAGTATCTTCTTAAAAAGAATCAAATCAATTTGCCTTTGACAATGTCAATGGGTTCATCTTCTTCTTCTTCAAATTCAAAGAAACATAAAGGGCAAGAACTTGTTGCAGTTATAGATTCTAAGTCAAAGAGGTGGATACTAGATTCTAGAGCTTCCCATGTAATGTCCCCATTTTTGGTCACATCAGCATTGTAGTTACCTTCGACTTTCTCAATCGTACTAGAGGGGATGTTTGATGTTTCCGATGAGCTCCTGAGTATTTTGGCACCTTCAATTTTCACTTCCAGACTATTTCTATATTTTCCACATCTTTAGTTGGCTGTGCAAGGAATATTTAATAATTAAATAATTAATTGTAAGTTGTCGGAAAAGTATAAATTAAAAGACTTAAATTAATTATTTATAAGGAGTATAAAAGTGACTTAAGTGCCGGGAAAGTTAATTAATTTAATAAAGTCACTTTTTGGTGAAATAAGGATTAATTTTAATAAGGGATTTAAAAATATTAAATTCTGAAAAGTTTTCAAAGGAGTTTATAAAAAGGGCTGAAATGGTTCATTTGAGTTATTCAGAAGATTGTTTAAATTTCTTTGGAGATTTGTGCTTGTGGTCAGATTTCTCACCGGAGGGATGAAAACCTCAAAAGTATTCCTGACAGACGAAAACCCGCAAGGCAATGTGATTCCAACCGGGGATTGACAGTGTGCTGAAGATTTTGTAAACGGGAATGAAAACCCTTGTTTCAGATTTAGAGGCGAATTCATACAAGGTTCGCAGGTGTGCAGATTTGAAGGAGTTTGTGCGAGAAATTGTTTGAAGTGAATTATCTTTCCAAAAGACACAAATTTACAGATTTTCCAGGTGTGTAGGTACAAATTTATTAAATTTGCAGGCAAATGATAAAATTGTTATTGTGGTGTGTACACTAGTAAAAAAATCAGAAAATATAATTTGTGTGTGCAAGTGCATATATCTATAAGAGACCATTTTTGTTGTATGTTGTGGTGAAGTGATATGAGAATATTATATTTTATATCTGCTGAGTTTATCCAGCCATACACCTTGTGCTATCCAAAAAGGTGTTGTACCCTTTTCATATTATAGAGCAGCAGAAAGGGGTGATTAATTTATATGAAGGCTTGAAAGCCTTTTACATACCAACGTGGCCCCCACTAAATCCTTACCAAGCTAGGCACAACTCATTTTAGTAATGGCAACTCATTTTCCAAGGCTTCCATACATCATAAAAGTCTGCCATACACTTTAATATATTTTCAAGGAAGAGCCAATTCACATTGGGAGGCTTAAAAGCCTTGTTTAAAGTCCAATGCAGCATTTCAAGGAGTCAAAAGGGAGTCAATAAGAGCTAGTGCAGCCATAAAGGGGTTTTAAAAAATCAATGATAGCAGCCTAATTGTCCATCAGAAGGTGACGTGGGAAGGAGGGGGTAAGAGTTGATCTCCAAAAAGTCATCGCAGGTCAACAAACTAGAGCTTGAATAAAATTTGGTTGTGGGAATTAAGGGTGGCTTAATTTCATTCAAAAGAAGACAAAAATCTGCATGTGAGACACACTTGGAAGATTGTATGAAGTTTTCTTTGTGTTTTTTTATCTCCAATCCACTTTCCTTCAGAGGCCCATACAATGGAAGTAAAAGATCAACCATTCAGCTATAAGGATGATTTATTAAATCAGAAATAATTTGACTTTGGTTTTCCGTGCCCATCAACATTTCAGGTCAGAAAACTACTTTATAATATATATATATATATATGTATTATGTATTTTCTGATTTTTATATCTGCATACGCTTCAGCTGTTGTGCATGCTCACTATGATCAGAAATATAGTGCTAATGATATCAACATTCAGATTTGTGGGAATTAATTCTAGTGATGAACAAATATGAGAACATGTCAAAACAACATATAATGCAAAAAATTTAGAAATATTCCTGTATGGTATATTACATCCCATCATATGGCTTTATCATAGAGTATGTTCTCTTCATTTGAGTCTTGTTCATCGCCACACGTCTTGATGGCTAATAACACATATATGCATGTTTGTGGGAAGGGATCTATTGACATGGATGATGAATCATTTAATGATCTTTTGTGCATGCCTTCATTGTCAACCAATATCCTTTCTATCTATCAAGTCACACATGGTGGAGCAAGAAAGAGTGTTGAGTTCACACCAGATTCTATCATCATTCGGGATTTGCATAGCAAAGATATAGTTGTAGTTGGGGAGGTTGATCATCAATCTCGAGTCTACACCTCACATTTGCTATGCCCTTTGTATTAGTGTACATCGGGTTATGAATAATCGGCTTGTGGCTATCTTAACTCCTAATTAAGTCATATTATAATTATTACACTGATATTTAGTTAATCAGGTTGGCCTAAGGCTTATATAGGGTTATCTAAGTTGGCTTGGGTTATATCCTAGGCATAAATAAGGTATATATAGGAGGTAGTGAGTCTTATTTCATCATCATATTGCAAATTGTGTTCTCATTGGAGATATTTAGAGGTTTTCCACCTCAAAGTGACTTGTTATTCTCAATTATTATCAAGTATTTTCAACATATTTCCTATCATAGTCTTCTATTGTGCAATTTATTTCATTACAAGTGGTATCAAAGCATGATCTTGGCACCATAGAGGCAAGGCATTTTCTTAATATTAGAGGTCATTTTGGGAAGATTATATCTCTCAAATTTTGACACATTTTTCTCAGATTTTTAAAGCATTTTTGAAGAACATATTCAAGAAGCTACAGTCCAAATTTTAGAGGAGTTAGAGCAGAATTGAGCGATTTATTGTAGAATTAGGGTTTCTGTCCAATTTATTTGGAAAGTGCATATCTCCCAAATCCTGCAAAATTTATTTATGATTTTTAGTGGTGTTGGTGTAAGAACTAACACCTCTGGAGTGTGAGTTTGTACGTACAGCTATGCACATTACATAATGAGTGCTCTTCAAATTAGGAGGGGAAGCTCCCTCGTTGTGCTGGAATGCATGAAATAGAAAACTAAACTAAATCCTATCTTTTTGTTCTCAGCTGGTAGAGGCACAAGGTTAAGAAAACCTAGAACGTTGCAGCTAAGTGTTTCTAGTTTCGCAGATCATCTAACTACAACTAAGCTAACTTCTTTAAATCTATCCAGTTTCCTCAAGAAACAGAGCATGAGGAAATGGAGTAGGAATGTATTATACGATAAACTTCAGGTGCGGGCTCACAACATGAAGGCAAGGGAGGCGCAACTATTTGCTAATCTGGGAAGAAGTTTATTAAAACAAACAAATAAACGGTAAACCTGGTACAACTTCACAACATGAAGGCAAGGGAGGCGCAACTATTTGCTTGGCTGAATGAGTCCACTATCACACACATCAAACGATAAGCTTTAAGTATAGTTTTGCAACATGAAGGCAAGGTGGGCACAACTATTTGCTCTTCTGAATAGGCTTATGATAAACAAAACACAAGGTAAGCAACTGGGACAGTATATTGTATAGACGCAATACACATGCAATAACGATCAAACTAGCAACCCCATTTAACTAAGATCGAATAAAAACCATGATAATAACATGAAGGCGAGGTAGGCGCAGCAATTTTTTATAACAGTAATCACTCTTGAACAGATACAATAATAGCAATACTACAGGCAAGGTAGGCGCAACATGTATGCTATCAAGCAAAAGTTAAATTACAAATGAGCTTAAAGCTCTTATTTATAGACTCCAAGGTGTAGGCAACCCTAAAATCACCTTGAGTCAACTAGAGTCTTGCAATGCATGCAACATCTTATTCCTAAACCCTAATTGAATGAAACTATCATCAGTTAACTGAAACATCTAATCTAAATGGACAAGGTGCAACATGCACGTCCTTATTGAAAGCAAGTCAACTGGAATGCTATCATCAGTCAACTGAAAGATCTAATCTATACTCCAAGTGTGTGTAGATGTTTCCAAGAAAGACATGGCATGCAATGTGTAATAACCAATTAACTCGGAAAGAAGCCTCGAGTTTAACTCTTGTGTCTAATGTCTATCTTGGAAAAGGTGGGACGCCTGGAACTGAAGTTTACTAGCCCTGATCTCTATCAATTAACCCATCCACGAGGTTGTTGAATGCATCACTATCTAACGGTCGAACATGTCTCAACTGTCAATCCACTATTTGTCAGCAACTCAAGCAAACCTGGAAATCTCTGCATACTCAAACTGGCACTTCACTGACTGATAACCCTGGCGTCTTTGTAATTGAAGTGATGGCCACTGTTTCTTCTACAACTTGACGCTTCTCACGTTGTTCACGCTTTGACACTTATCCAATTTAGCATTGAATGCTTGCTCGCTCTTATTCATGGAAATGCCCAACCCATCTGGACGTTGAGGAATATCCAAACTTCGCTCGATATCAAGAGATTTGAGACTGCATATGACACGTCCATCTATTGACCGTATCTCTCGTGTAGCGGAATTGTAATGCTTGATGCAAGATATTACAAACTCCACGCAATGCACTGAAATAGGTATGGAAGCTGCCTCGAGTAAACCGGATTGCTGAATGTTCTTGATAATCGAATCCCTGATCTTAAGTGGATCCAAAACTACTTCCGGCAATACCTTATGTAGATTTGTATCAACTGTCCCGATGAAGTTATGAGCTATGATCGACTTGGTCTTGAATTCGAGCTGAGTGAACTGCATTCTGAAAAACTCGCCTGTTGACTGTGAACACGGCTGTATTCTGACAACTTTTCTAGAAAACCAAAAATAGCCTGCTAAGGCTAAAAATAGCTTGTTGGATGAGAATTTTTACAGAAAAATCTGAGATATGGGTTTTGTCCAGAAAATGATTCCAAGACAACCCAGAGCGTCAGAAATGTAAAAATCTGCCCTTTACTCAGCCATGCAAAAGAATTTCGGTTGAGAAAATTAAAGCTTCAAGAACAGATGTTCTGGAACAAATTTTCTTGAAAAATTCTGGCACATGGGTTTTGCTGAGAAAGCTCTTCTGAATCAACCCAAATACTTTGTTTTGCCAAAATCTGCCAACACTTCGAACATGCGAGAGAATTTAAGACGAGAAGATGGAAGAAATCTAGAAGAGAAAAGACGTTTTTTTATTATTTTATTTGTTTTTGTGCCTTCTTCCTTCAAAATCGCCACTCTGTCTTTGAATTTGATGCTGAATCTAGACTTGAATCTGCAAAAGAATTTACCTATCGCCTTCGAGCTTGATTCTCTGATGAAAATTCGCTAATCTCTTTGAGGAAATTCGAACTTTCAAAGCTGTGTGAATGAGAAAAGATGCCATGCTTGGTCAAATAGATAAATTCGTACCATCATGCATGCATGCTGAAACCCTAATTGTGAAGAAGGAATTCGATTGGTCTCTCACCAGTTGAACTGCCACTGTCTCTGAGTCTTTAGTCTAAAAATAATATTTTAATTTCAAAACATACAAAGAGCTAAAAGTGGCGCCAATATTTATCTTTGAAGAAATTCGTCACTTTTAATGCTCTCCATGCAAAAAATATTTATTTTATCATTTTGCCAAAAATAGCCTCTTGCTGTGCTCAACACACTTCACTGATTCTAAAAAGTCAAATTTTTATTTTTTAGGCGTCCATTTGCAAGAGTTATGAGATTTTTGAGAATCTCCTATTTTATAACTGACTACGAAATTACATTTGACCATGTTCAACTCTGATTTTCGGATGATTGAATGATCCTGCAACCGTGCTGAGATATCCACTGTGAAGCTTGCATAACAAGGATGAAACGTTTGCTAGGAGCAACAACTGTTAAAATCATCATCTGACACCTTAGAAAACTAGGTGCCTCTGATTAAATTGATGCTTTGACTCTAGACTTAGCCATTCCCTCGTATTGCCTTCTGTTGCTTCAAATTGCTATTTGACGGTGAATGATGAGCCCTGCTGACTAGATAGTGGATTCATTGCGCGACTGGAAGTACTCTGCATCCGATGACTGTATGTAAGGTATCTGGAAATTGTATTAGGAACCCCAAAAGAATGGGCGCCCCTATTCTGTGATAGCTCAAATACCATTTTGACAAAAGTGTGATTTTCATCTGAACACTATACTTCGACCCTTGATACCGGGAACTGGAATGCTCCGATTTGCGTGCCGCTTGTCTCTCTGTATAATTTGGTCAACTTGCAAGAGATGTTCTTGGAGAAGACGAAGCCAAAAAACTGCTTCTAAGGCCTTTAAAAGAGAATCACCTTTTTCAAATAAAATTCTAGCCTTATACTTAGTCATTTTTTGAACTGTCTTCAACCACTTCCACTTTATAGCATTGTCACCTTGACCTCGCACGTACGAGCACTCGCCAAATCCCGGAGGCTGTCGGCTGGACTCGTTGAATGGCTGGGGTAATTGCACACAAGTCTTGTGAAGACTGCAATTGCAAATAACCCCATCTGGCAGGCCTAAAGGCTAGGCGCCCCTAGCCTACAAATGTGTAGCTTTGTGTAGCTATGCTTCACCATCCTTTGTTTTACGTGCTCGGCAAAACCTCTGTCATGGTCTCTCAGAATGCCTGATCGTCTTGTGAACTGCTATGTTGCAAAGCTAGATTGAACTGGAAAAGATCTCAGGAAGACCTCGATTGCAAATTCATCCATCAAACCAGTCATATTCAGGATCGCCCCTGGGCTACAGGGGAGCGGATTTGCATTTCTGGAAACCTCTTCTAACATGCATCCTGCCTGCAATTTCCACTTCTGACGCTGATAACTGGAGTTTTGTACTGGATATGCTTCCACTTGATAGCTCATTGAAAAGCCAAACTAATTCTGCAAAGACTGCAACCATCAAAACACACATGCATCTAGATCTGGGCCTTCAAAAAGAAAATCGCCCCTGGGCTAGAGGGGAGCGGATCTGCATTTCTGGGTTGTCTCCATGATGAAAACACCCTTCGTAGTCTCTGCTTCTGCCTTCGTTTGCTAGAGTTCTGCCATTCTGATGATCTCGCTCCATAATTAATCGGAAAACTGACTGAAAACTGAACACAACAAATGTATTCTCCATCCAAAGCAGTTAAATCTTGACCTTCTAAAAGAGGGGCACCCCTGGGCTACAGGGGAGCGGATTTGCTCTGAATTCATTGATTTTCACCATTTTATGCTTTGCAAACGCTGTATCCATCACTGCGGTTGACCATGTTGAAGTGTTGTGACTGCCAAGGTGTGTGTATGACTATACTTCATCATTTTCACATGTACGAACACTGTAAAGTTGATTTGCACGTTGATTGTGCAAGTGTCTACCATGTTACATAGTGAAAAAGTGATTCCAGACTTAGAATATTTTAGCACTTTTCTGCCAATTTGAAAATCCCCTCCGTCAAAAAGCATAATTTTTTTCAACTTTCATCATAGAGCGTTCTTCTTTGAGTTTTAGGCTTAGATATTGATACCTGGTACTAGCCAACTGCCATTGACGACCTTGGAGGTCCTAACTTTTCTCCTGAAAAAGTGAAAACTACCCACCAGCCTTAAATTGACTTTTAATTGAAACTGACTTCACCACTGTGATCGTGATGTGAAATAAGCCAATCAAAATTAATTTCAGCCTATTCTGACAAGTTCCTATTTTTTAGGGTTTTGAGCTAAAAATAGATTTCAAAAACCCTAATTTTCAAAATTTTCAAATTTTGCTAGTATCTTCCTGGCATCACACTAACTAAAAGCCCATACTTTATTTGCCCAAAAACTGTGGTTTGACCTCATTTTTACAAGGTTTAGACTATTTTAAGCAAAATGCCTTAATGAAGCAAAAAAATTTGGTTTGGGTACAACAAGTGGGTTTTTGAAGTAAGAGAGGAGCCTATAGTCCAAATTTCAAAGAATTTGAAGCAAAAATAAATGATTTATTGAAAAATTAGGGCTTCAAACAAATTTACTCTCAAGGCTGCAAAACACCAAATTTATTACCACATTTTTCTCTTATTGTTCCTTCGACTGATGTACACACTTAGGAATCTAGTGTGGACACTTTTGAGGAGATTCAATATGGTCATTTGAATCTTGGTGTTCTCTCATCTATGGAGGTTCTAGAGACATGTGTTGACATTCCTTCTCCTCCATCTATGTAATGTCCCCTTCTAGTTAGACATCAATTTGTCAGCAGGATTAGCCTATCACTTGGACCCTTGTAGGCTAATAGTTTGGACAGAGGGTCGTTTGGTGGCAGAAACCTGGTCAGTTGAGTTTTTCTTCTCTAGAGTTCAGTGAGGTTCAAGTTTGGCCTTTGCAAAGGTAGCAGGACTCAGTTTCTCATACTTACTATTTATAGTAAGTCTTTTTGCCAGGGTTTCTAATTATAGCAAGGCACCTGAGTGGGATATATTGGCAGTGTCGATTCCGGAGTTCAGATGGCTTGATAAAATGAGGTGTATTGCATAGTTATAATGTTTATTTATTATTAAAGGTAACTTTAATAATAATTAATATCATAAGCTTATAAAATGGCGTTATATTGCACTTTATAATATAAAGGTCCATTAATCATGAAAAGGGGGCCATTTCAATTAATCACTTGGGCGCTTATTTCAAGGTTCATATTTTAATATTTTCCAAAGTGCAAACTTAATATTATTTTTAAGTGATTCAAAAAGCAAAAGGGATGGAATCGAACTTTTAATGAGAAGTATATAAGCTGCCAATGAAGAAGGTCGACTCATCTTATGAGCATTTGATAATTTCCTTTCATGAACTCTTTGGCGTTTGGAGGAGTGAAACCTAGGGTTTCTTCATATCTAGAGCTTCTCGGCATTGGAGAGCGTAGCTGCTTCAGTGTATCGGCATTATGAGGTTCTGAGACTATCAGCTGAAGATTGCTTTACTGTTGGCTTCATCCAGAGGTCAAGTTTGGGCTTATCAGAGAATATATTCAAGGGTTTTCAAGCACATTTCTTGTGAAGAGAATAATCATCATAAGGCTGCCATTCTTAATCATTTAGCAAGCATTACACAAGCCGTACTATCTGACTGCAGCAAACCATACAAGCACCTTGCCCTAGGCGTGTTTTCTTCAAGGCTGAAACGCCTTTTCTTTTTGATGCCTTTCATCTCTATGTGAGATGACTATGCTTATGAAGGGTTTTGGCAAAGGTTTTAAGGTGGAGAAGTCATTATATGCAACAGGTCGAACTCCTAATCAGACTCAACAGTGGCTGCCAGTAATCAGGTTTTTGATATAATAAACTTTCTTCTCTATTGGGAATGTATTTGATTTGTAAAAGCCCGTTGAAATAAGTTGAATAAAAGATATTGGTTACAACAATAGTTTACTTTTTTGTAGTTGATAATTTCCTTTAGTTTATTTTCATGCCTAGCATTGTCATTGGAAAAATACCAAAAAAAAGCAAATAGTCATCAAAACACAAAAAATCACAAAACAAATGAAACAATTCCAGCAGTCAGTTTCAGCAGTATAGGGTTTACAGTTGGGAGAACTTCGGGTTCTTACAATCTACTATTGCTTTTGATGAAACCAGTGTTGCTACATCCATGGCTTCTAATTATTTAGTGTAGCACGACATACACAGTCTTCCAAATATAGCTACTTGGGATGAGTATTTGACAAACATTGCAAGTTTATTTTGTGATTCTTATCTAGAAAACTTGGAGGACACTATTGAGGATATTCATCTCCTCTTTAATGTTACTTCTTATGGAGTTGCATCATCTTTTTCAAATGTTGTGGGGGAACATCTAGACCCTCTTTGTTCATTCTCTACCTCATCATTTGTCACAATTTGGCATCGGTGTGGAGATGCTTGAGAAACATTTGGAGGAGTCACCTTTGTCTTTGGATCATGTTCTACATTCATCTCTACTAGATTCCAGATTGTCATCTTCATCAGTATGGCCTAGAATACTTGACTTGATTGTGGTAACTTTTGGTATCAACATGTGAAATATGCCGACCAATTTTTTCATTTTGTTACACAGCTAAATTCACCCATTAGCATTAGTGTAAACATAAACCAGCTGAATGTAACCCTCTCCTCTGATCAACCCAGATCCCAATGCGGGCAAGGTTGAAAGCATACACGAAAGGGGATTGTTAGCAAACAAGAACTTGCTGAAAGTAATTGAAAGAAAAGCAATCACTCAACCACTTGTTCAGCGGGAGGACTGGAATTGAGAGTACAGTACTGAAATAAAGTGCAACTCGACCACTTATTCAGCGGGAGCATTTTGACGGCTTAGCCGATCAGCAAATGATGAGAATGCATTACAATAAAGGTAAATAGGCGGCAAGCCGGCCTCTTCCACTTGTTCAGCGGGAATGCAGTGATTAAACTTAAACTATAGACTGAAAGAGTACCAGTCCCTTCCACAATCATGGGAAATAGCTAAAGCCAAGAATACTGGCAGTATTACTGCTCAGCTTACAATTTGATAGAACTTCATGCCATCCGGATAAGTATAAATTGTTGTAATGAAATAGGAAGACTCCCCTATACCTATCTTGACCTCACAAATAGCAAACCCAACTCTCAAACCCCATTATGCTAATCTGGTTATGTCAGACCTGCACTGAAATTGCAGAATCAACAACATAGAAAATCATTCATTTAATGATAACTCACTCAATTTTCACCCGAATCCCATGAAACCAAGTGCAAACATGTTTAATGTTAAAGGCGCCCAAGAAGGAACCAAGAAACCAATCAAAACACAACACATTCATTTTGCATGCATCCCAATGCACTCCCAAATGGTATGGCCCTCAAGAAGGGGTGATTTTGCCATAATAAAATGAGTTCTCAACAATAAAATCTGCAATTTGGTGGAAGGGGTCGCCTCAACCAACCAAGCATAAACCTCAAACACCCATAAGCAAATAAAAATCACTCAAATACTTATGATTGAAAAACCAATTCAACCACAGCCAAAACAACAACTGTGAAATGGACTGAAAATGCTAGACTCTATCTCAAAATGCAAAACAACTCTATGGAAACGAACTCTCAACTAGTTGCTATATTTGAAGCAAGAAGCTAAGCTAGCTAGGAGGTATGCATCCCTCGTAGCAAGTCTAATACCATTCTGGCAGCATAACTTTGCAATATACTCAAGATGCTGAAAGAAGACTCCAAACCTCCTTTTTCTAACTTTGCTAAGCACCTCTAGAATCTTCCAGAAGGTGCACTCCATTCAAGAGTAGCCCTAATTCCCTATTGACCTTTGACTCAAAAAATGGCGTCCCTTTTCCCAAGGTAAATTCCATGCCTTTTTAACTTATTACACTCTCCCTCATGTGGCGTACCTTTTCTCCAAGTCAGCATTAATAAGCAAAAGATACAAATTCACTTAAATCTTTGGATGAAGCGCCTACCCATAAAAGTCCCCTTTTTAAAAATGACTTAAGTTGTGAAGCTAGACCAAGGGGGGATATAATTAAAATAAAACATTATTTTAATTAAAACAACTTATCTCTCCAGAACTGCATTTAGGCGCTAAATCTGATACTACCAACTGAACCAACTGATGAGGCAAGCCAAGAACACTGAAGCCAACAAGACCACTGCCAGAAATAGAATTTACTAAAAATAGTAAATTTCGGAAGTAACTCGGATCATCATGCCAGATATACCATCGCGAAGCTCTCTGAAAACCCAGAAAAGAGCTACCAACCGAACACCAAGATTCCAGAAGCACACTCCAACACAAGCTGAAACGTCCTCCTAGAAGATAGGGAACCCTAATTCTGCTTCCGAGAAGTCTACAGGTCACCAAGATAGACTAACGGCCAACTGTCGGATCATTGTCGAGAAGGGGACATTACAGTCCGCCCTTCCCAAAATTGCTTGCCCACAAGCACCTGTAAACTAGCATGCTGCAAGATCTCCTCATTCTCCCAAGTGGCATCCTCTAACGGCAAATTCTTCCATTTCACCAAATATTCTTTGATTGTCCTTCTCCTCAAAGAACGTTCCCTGGAATCGATGATTCTTTCAAGAACCAGCACCAACAATCCTTCCTCATCCAAAGGAGGAAGATTAGATGAAACAACAATTTTATGCCCTAATGCCCTTTTGAGGCGAGACACGTGGAAAACATTGTGTACTTTACTGCTAGGTAGTAACTCCAGCTCATAAGCCACTGCGCACACCCTTCTGACAACTCTAAAAGGCCCATAGAAGCGGGGTTTTAGCTTCTCAGCTCCACTCTTCTTGAGAGTAGACTGTCTGTAAGGCTGAAGGTGAAGGTAAACCATGTCCCCCACTTCGAAGGAGCGCTCAATCTGCCGCTGATCAGCATACAACTTCTGCTGATTTTGTGCCATCTGAATGTTATTCTTCAAGGATTTCAGAATATCCTGACTCTGTTGCAGCATATCTTTGGCCTGAGGTGCCTTACTATCTCCAAACACCAAATCTGCAAAGCCGGTAGCCTCATAACCATAGAGGGATTTGAATGGTGACATCCTAATAGACATGTGATAGGATGAATTATAGCAGTATTCCCCCAAGTGAAGCCATTTGACCCAAGCCTTCTGCTGTTCTGAAACATAATTCCGGAGATACCCCTCTAACCATTTGTTCACAATTTCCGTTTGACCATCGGTTTGGGGGTGATAACTGGTGCTCGGAGTAAGCACTATACCACTCATCCGGAAAATTTCCTGCCAAAAGGTGCTTAGGAACTTGTTGTCCCTGTCACTCACAATGTTTTTAGGTAAGCCATGCAACCGGAACACCTCATGAAAGAACAATTCGGCTACCTGAGCTGGTGATGGCAAAGAAATGAGCAAACTTCGTTAATCTGTCCTGTTGTGACCTTTTCACACATCGCCCCATTCAAATGGGGACCCCCAATTTTTGCTCCATTCTGGTCTTTTGGTGTTTGTTTTGCGTCTCTCTCTCTCTTTGATTTCTCTATTCTTCTAGGGATGTTTCTATATTCGACCTAATTTGAAATTTTGGCTGAGTCTGAAGTGAATCTGTGAAATTAGGGTTTTGTTTTTCAGGCTGGATTGAGATTAAATCAAGTTGATAAATTGACATCTGAGTGTAGCCATGCAGTCAGAGGGCCCAAGACAGGATCCCACTGAAATCTTACTGAAATCCGACAACTTACTATTTTTAGTAAGTACTTAATCTGAGGTCTTTTCCTCAGGATTTCGGGATTCTAATTACTTCAACACATTCAGGCAGCTTCAGAGCATCCACATGTGAAATTTGAGCAGATTCAGACAACTGGCTATTTTTAGCAGTTCAGCCTTCAGAGGCTATTTTCAGGGTTTAAACGAACAATTCTCCAATGCATGACTGGAGAATGGATCTGGGTTTTCCAAGACCTTCGCGATGGTGTAACATGCAAATCAAGATGGTGACTTTCAACGGTACAACCTTCTAAGACTATTTTTAGGGTTTGCATGCAATAATTTTCAATGCATGTCCGGATATTCCATGTGGGTTTTTCGAGAGCTTCGCAACAGTGCGACATGCAAGCAGAGAAGATCAAGTTTCAAGGACTTACTATTTTTAGCCAGTGCCCGCATGTCGACCAGTTTTTTGGGTTTTTTGAGATCCCATGGGCACCGTGACATGCAAACTCATCCGACATCAAATAGACCACTTCTCGGACACTTACTATAAATAGCAGTTTCACTCCGGCAGCCACCCAACACTTCAGTATCACGAGCAGAGCAGTATGCAGTAGAAATCAAGTCAAACGAAGACTATTCGAGGCACATGCAAGTTAGATTAGGGTTTCCAGCTTCGATGCCTAAAAAGTAGGGTAAAAAGCCAGAATTTTGAAAAACGAAGATATCCCATCACGATCAGCATCCTTCTGGTAATCTATTGGCGAAACTTGGGCATAATCCGAGCACTTACTATTTATAGTAAGTCGTCTCCAGAGCAGGGCTATAAATAGCAGGTCTGCACTCGAGGTAGGTATGAACAGAGCACTCAAGTTATCAGGATCAGGCATAGCAAGTTTCAAGTCAAACAGAGCTACAAAAGTCAGGCAACTCTAGAACTTACTATAAATAGCAGGTGGCTATAAATGGCAGGTCAGAGCATGGAACAGGGAAAACAGGTTCATCAAACTACAAGGATCATATGGTGAAAATTTCATGACAAACGGAGCTATGGAAGTCAGAAAAGCAAGGGCTTACTAAAAATAGAATGTGAAGGCAGAGGCATGAAAATTTTGCTAAGTATGGCAAAACAGAGGCTCATACCCTTGAAGGCACCCAGCTAAGAAGAGAAAACTTCCCAGTCAAAAATGGAAGCAGCATGTTCAAAATGCGCCCAAAAGGAGGAGAGGTGACTTCAAAATATTCTAAGGTTGGAGAAATGGAAGTAGGGGTATCAAAATGCGCCCACCCTGAAAAATGAGAGCTCACCTAGCAAAAGGCGCCCTCAAATAAAAGCCCATAGACTAAAATGCACCCAAGGGAGGTGAAAGGTCATGAAGGATGTGGGAAATTCCTCCTACCCATGGCAAATGCGCCCAAAAATTCCTCCTCACTATGAAAAATGCGCCCAAGGCATAGGTGAGGGTTGATAAAACTTGCTAAGTATAAAATTTCCCCTCATGAGGTGAAATGCGCCCTCAAAGGTTTAAAATGGAAGTTGCCTAGGCTAAATGCGCCCAAGGCACAAGCAAAATTCCTCCTCCACCCCTCAAATGCGCCATGTCTTGAGCAGGGATGTTTAAAATTTTCTAAGGCAAAAATGGAAGTAGCACCTCTAAAATGTGCCCAAAGCTACAAGGGGAGTGAAAGAAAAATCTAAGGCAATACAATTTCCTCCAGCCTAGGTGAAATGCGCCCAGCAAGAGGGAGGATGTTTAAAATTTTTCTAAGTGTGGAGAAATTCCTCCTCACACCCCTAAATGCGCCCACCACAAGCAAGGTGCTAGGAAATTATCTAAGGCATGAAAATAGAAGTTGAGAGGGCTAAATGCGCCCACCTTGAGTGAGTATTTGAAAATCTTCTAAGGCAAAATGGAAGTAGCACATGCAAAGTGCGCCCTCAAGGGAGAAGGGTGGCTGAAAGTTTCTAAGGCATGAAACAAAAGCTCCAAGGGTAAAATGCGCCCAAGAGGTGTAAGAGGTTCAAAAACATTTCCTAAGGCATGAAATGAAGGCTCAACTAGGTGGAATGCGCCTAAGGCAAGCAAATTCCTTAACATTAGGCCAAATGCGCCTTCAAAAGAAAATATCATGTGTCAAATGCGCCCAAGGGGTAGAATGGAAGTCAACACATGCAAATGCACCCAAGGGGTAGAATGGAAATCAATACATGCAAATGCGCCCAAGGTGATGTGAAGGTGATAATTTGCCTAAGGCATGGAAAATGGAAGTAGCATGTAGCAAATGCGCCCAAAGAAGAAGGTGGTTGATGAATATATTCTAAGGCATGGAAAATGCTCAAGGAGCATACGTTAGGAAATACGCTTAAGGAGGAGATAATACAAAATTTCCAAGCACAAGATGAAATGTGCCCGTAAGCAGGAAGGGAAATTCTCCGGAAAATCAAGGAAAAATGCCAAGACAGGAAAAATGGAGATTGCAGGCCTGGAAGAACATCCAGAATTAAAAGTGGAATAAACCTTAGAATTTTATTATTTTCAAAAATAATAAAAAATTAAACTTACCCCTTCGTCTGGATACACATGGAAATGATGATTTTTGAGGGGAAATTTCTTCTGAATATTGAACATTTTCCACTGGGAGATGATTTAAAATTGTTCCTCACCTCACTCAAGCTTTTTCGACAGATATTTTTGCCTGGCACCCGTTTAATGGATTTCCTAGGTGAAATAAAAAATAAAATCTCTAAGGCAAATACGAGAAAAGTTTCTACAAAAAAAAAAGTGCTTTGGCTTGTGATGTCAAAGTGAGCGCCTGGATTATAGTGAATGAAATTCATAAAGTAGGTAAAATTGTCTAAGGGAAAATAAAGCAACAAGGGGTCAAATACACTCACTGGGAAGAAATTTGTCTAAGGCATGGAGGAATTTGAAAATGAACTGAAGCTCGAACATCAAGCGTTCAAATGCATCCTCAAGATGAAATATTTTCTAAGGCACAAACTCCAGGCAAGGTGGTGGATACGCCCATGATGAAAGTTTGCTAGAAAAGTGATGAATTCTACCACATCCAGAGATCAATCGGTCAAAACGTGGGAATAAGGTAAGTAAAGTGAATTTAGATTATAAAGTGTTATGATGCTCTTCTTTTGTTTTGTAGGATGAACGTTGAAGCCAAGGCATGAGGACTTGATGAAGCTAGACAACGTTGCAACTTTGGAAAGAAGAAACGACAGTGAAGATTTGGCTAAGACACTAAGAACGTGATGCAAAAGAAGCAAATGCGCCCAAGGCAGTGGGCTAAAAAAATGTGAAAGTTACAAGAAAGAAATGCATCCAGGAATGAGAGCAACAAGAAGAATCAACGTAGAAGAACTTTTTGCAAGGAGGATTTGAACCAAGTGTTGTTGCCTCCTCCTAACGCAACAGAATTGGTAGAGAAGAACAGCGGGAACGCGTTTCTGGACGAGAACCTTCTGGAAGAAGACAGTGGGCATTAATTGCAGATAATGGTTCCTGCAGAGGAGTGGAGAATATTCGGTGCATTCATTGCCCCACTCCTCTTTGTGGCAGTTTTTAGGGCAAAAACCCTAATTAGGGCATATATGGCTCAATCTGAGCCCTTCATTGTAATTCAATCTAAACCGTCCATTGGACTGGGCCAACTATAAAAGGGGCATCCCCCCTCATTTGTAATCTATTAGAATTAGAAGTAGATGTTAGATCAGAGAGTAGAGGATAGAAGTTAGAATAAATAGGAAGATAGCTTAGAAGTTAGCTTAGTTTGGAAAGGAGAGAAAGACTTTCCCTTTGAAAGTTTTTTTGTAAAAGATTGTTGTGTAAGACTCCCATAATATAAGGATTTTCATTGATTGGTGATTTTGTCTTGCATTGTGGGTAGTTGAAGAGATCTTTTCGTCTTTCCGATTCAAGTAGATAGAGTAGAATAGACTTTATTTTATGCCAGTGGTTGTTAATTGTGGAGCGTGGCGCTTTGGTTTGAGCATATCTTCTTTCATCCATACCACTAGCGGGCTTGCTGATGGTAAGTTCGCCTTGCGTGGTCAACTGGAATATCAGTACCCAACTTCGGTTGTGATTCGTATGTTCACTTGCATCGTTGTGACGAAGTGCACATGTCGAATCACAATTTGAACATCTTACTCATCCTTTGAAGATTGCACCAACTTTGTCAGAGTTGTCCGAAGGGAGACAAAGCAAAGTCTAGTTTGAAGATTGTTTA
Source organism: Sequoiadendron giganteum (assembly GCA_007115665.2). Taxonomy (NCBI): domain Eukaryota; kingdom Viridiplantae; phylum Streptophyta; class Pinopsida; order Cupressales; family Cupressaceae; genus Sequoiadendron; species Sequoiadendron giganteum. Next base: position 18,239,675 of record CM021109.1, read on the forward strand.
AGTCAATCTTCGTCCTCCACCCTTTAGGAGTAGATGGTAGCATCTCTAATCCTTATATCCTTTTACATTCAGCATTATCCGGTTAGTTTAAGAACCCAAGCTTCATTGACAGATCTCCCGAAATTTGAAAATCCTTTCTTTGAAGTTGAATGATTACATAAGTCCCCTTGGAATACCCAGCATATTCACATCAACCAACTGAGTCTATTCGCAATAAAAGGAACCTTGGAGTTGAACGCATGAACTTTCACGCAATCTTAGCATGCAGAATACTTTGATCAAGAGGGAATAGAGTGACCGTTGGACATTTTATTCTGTGGTGGTGTTGTCATAAAAAACACGTCAACATGTCCACTACCACAAAGATGCAATCCTTCCCTTGTGTCTTAAGCAACCCCGTGATGAAGTCCATAGAGATGCTCTCCCATTTTTGATTGGGAATAGGTAGGGGCTGCAATAGTCCCGCGGGGTATGTGTGGTCATTTTTGTTTATTTGACAAATGTGACATTCCTTGATGTAATTCAACACCTCATTCTTCAACCCCTTCCATGTGAATCTTTCACGGATCTGCCGGTAAGTTTTAAAGTAACCTTGGTTACTAGTAAGTGGAATGGCATGGAAAGTTTGCAAAACCTTCTTTTTGAGCTTAGAATCGGATACCAAAAAGATCCTATCCTTGTAATGTATCAACCCATCAACTACTTTGTACTTTTCATCCTGACAAATACCTTCAATAACGTTGGTTGCAAACTGATTTTTGGCATAATCAGCAAGCAACAACTCTCTCCAATCAGCTGTAAGCTCGCATAATGAGCTCAAGTGAGGCCTTCAAGACAAGGCATCTGCCACCACATTATTCTTCCCCTTGACATACTCAATGTCGAAATCATAAGCCTGTAGCTTACTCACCCACTTCTGCTGCCTTTCGTTCAAGTCCTTCTGACGCATGAAGTGTTTGAGACTGTTGTGATCAATCTTGACAACAAACTTACTCCCCACCAAGTATTGTCTGAACTTGGCTAATGCATGCATGATTGCAAGCATTTCTTTGTCATAGATTGAGTATGTCCTTTCGATGCCTCTCAACTTTCTGCTTTTGAACACGATGGGGTGTTTCTCTTGCATCAAAACAGCACCTACCCCTTCTCCCGAAGCATTGCATTGCAGCTCGAATGGTTTAGAAAAATCTGGTATGGCCAAGACCGGACAAGAACTCATGATCCTCTTGAACTTATCAAAGACCACTTGTGCCTTTTCTGACCACAAAAATGCCCCCTTTTTGGTTAGATTGGTAAGAGGAGCAGCACTTTGCGAATATCCCTTCACAAACCTTCTGTAAAAACCACATAGACCCAACAACCCTCTCAAATGGGTTAGAGTTTCCGGGGTTGGCCAATCCATGATAGCCCTAATCTTTTCTGGATCAACTTTGACTCCCTCGGCACTGATGATGTGGCCAAGGTAGAGTAACTCTCCCATACCAAATTCACTATTTGATTCTTTTGCAAAGAAACTTTCTGTCTCCAGAATGCTAAGCACTTCCTGCAAATGTTGGAGGTGTTCCTCCCAAGTCTTGCTGTAAATGAGAATGTCATCAAAAAATATCAACACGAACTTCCTCAACTGCCTCTGGAAGGTTCTGTTCATGCAAGATTGGAAAGTGGCCAGAGCATTAGTTAGCCCAAATGGCATGACTAAGAATTCATAGTGCCCATAGTGGCACCGGAATGCCGTCTTCTCCACATCCGACCCCCTCATCCGAATCTGATAGTATCCTGACCTTAAGTCAATTTTTGAGAAAAACTTAGCACCATGCAGCTCGTCAATGAGCTCATCAATTATGGGAATGGGGTACCGATTTTTGATGGTGCTTTGGTTCAAGGCACGATAATCCACACACATGCGGATGGTGCCATCTTTCTTCTTCACAAGTACAACTGCTGAAGTGAAAGGACTTTTACTTGGGCGAATGAAACCCATCTCGAAAAGCTCCTTTATGTTTTTCTCAATTGGGGGTAAATCAGCAAACACTTTACTTCTTTTTGTAAGCACAGATTGAATATCCTGCGGATATTCCCTCTTTGTTTCAATCGGACTAGCTAGAAGGACCATGCACTCCGCAGCCCACTCAACTGCATCATGTCGGATCAACCTTTCCATCCTTTTGAAAGAGACAATCTGGGGACCTCCATTTGACATTCCTCTTAGCACTACCTTCTTCCCATCGGATTGAAACTTAAGCTCCATGGTTTGCAGGTTCAGGGAGATCTCCCCAAGAGATCGCATCCATTGAATGCCAAGAATGGCATCAGTATCCCCAATGTTAACAACATAGAAGTCGTCTTTGACTTCATGGTTACCTAACTATAAGGACATGTTAGTAACCTTGTGAGTGCAAGCGATGTGGAACCCATCCGCAACCATCACTTTGAAACCTTCAAACTCTTTTGTCTTGAGGTTCTTCTTTGCAACCAATCCTTCATCAATGAAGTTGTGTGTTGCTCCAGTATCAATTAGGGCAATCACTCAATGCTTCCCAATCGAGCCACGAAGCTTGAAGGACTCGTTCTTTTGGAAGCTTGAGAGTTGGGCAAAGGTGCCCTCACCCCCCTGTTCTTCTTCCACCTCTTCTAGCTCATGTTCTTCATCACTTTCAGCAATTTCTGATTGCTACTCTAAATGATCAGATTCCGATCCATAATCGGAATAGGCCTCCATATGGTTTGAACAGCCTCTACCATAACACCGGTGTCCTTTTGACCAAGGCTCCTTGCATGTGTAACACTTTCCTTCCTTTCTAAGCTTGTCTCGAGCATCATCATCCAGCCTAGGAGGAAATTTCTTGTGCTGATTTGAAGAGTGCTTTTTGTCTTGCCTATGAGGGAAAGGCTTGGACGAAAACTTGGGTCTTGGTGTGGACAACTCCATGTTTCTAGCCTTCTTGATGGACTCTTCAAGGCTTGGTGGGTCAAATGCTTTTGCCCATCCCTTCAACGGTTCCATCAATCCTTCAGAGAATAGCACCACTAATCTTCTTTCAGTGATGTTGGGCACCATTACGAAAAGTCTCTGGAAGTCTCCAATGTATGTTTCCAAGGAACCATGTTGTTTCAATTGAGCAAGCTCCCGAAATTTCACCTCAGGATCCTTAGTGTCGAACCTGTCAATCAACTTGTTGGTGAATTCTTTATAAGTTTTGATTAGGTTGTGGCCAAGGGTGACCAAACCATGATACCACCACTCATGGGCAGCACCTTCTAAGTGTAGGGTGGCAAATTTGATTGCGTCTTCCTCCGCCATAGGTCTCGAGGATAAATAATTATCCAGTTTCTGCACCCATGCTCTAGCTGTGCATGCATCACTTCCATCAAAATGATCCAAGGACACCTTTCCAAGAGCTTGTTGGTAATCCGTTCTAGGACCCATAGGAGCTTTGTATTCATTCCTTCCACCATTCTTTCGGTTCCTTTGATTCATGAACTGGTCAAACGACCACTACTCCCTAAGATCAGGAGGGAAAGAGGCATACTCCAAGTAGGCCTGTCTGGCGTCATCTACAAAGTTTGTTGCAGCTTCAACTTGGGTTTCTTCTGTTTGAGTAAATGTGGGGAAAGGAGGCCTAGAGGCTGATCCTCTAGATGTGGCTTCATGCTGACCAATGGTTCTGTCTCTCCCACTGCCATTGTTTCCATTAACTCCACTAGCTTCACCGTTGGAATTGTTTCGAGTATGGGGGGAATTGTTTGCAGCCTGCTGATCCATTTTTGCAAGTAAGCGACCCAGCATGTCAATCATCCCGTCAAACTTCTTCTCCATTCTGTCATCTCTATCATCCGTGGGTTGTTTGTTACTCTTTGCCATCTCTGCAACTGCTTTACCTCTGTCAACTGTTTGCCCTGTTTCTCTGAGTGCCTCAGAAAAAGTGTCTGCCTCTGGTGTACACGGAAACTGATATGGTGGATTTCCCGCCTGACTTTTGGTGTAGTATCGGTGGGCTTTGTCACTCATCGGAAACTGAACTCACTAGACCACAGGTTGGCAGAATCATAGCTCTGATACCACTGAAATATGTTGACCAATTTTTTCATTTTGTTACACAGCTAAATTCACCCATTAGCATTAGTGTAAACATAAACCAACTAAATGTAACCCTCTCCTCTGATCAACCCAGATCCCAATGCGGGCAAGGTTGAGAGCATACACGAAAGGGGATCGTTAGCAAACAAGAACTTGCTCAAAGTAACTGAAAGAAAAGCAATCACTCAACCACTTGTTCAGCGGGAGGACTGGAATTGAGAGTACAGTACTGAAATAATGTGCAACTCGACCACTTATTCAGCGGGAGCATTTTGACGGCTTAGCCGATCAGCAAATGATGAGAATGCATTACAATAAAGGTAAATAGGCGGCAAGCCGGCCTCTTCCACTTGTTCAGCGGGAATGCAGTGATTAAACTTAAACTATAGACTGAAAGAGTACCAGTCCCTTCCACAATCGTGGGAAATAGCTAAAGCCAAGAATACTGGCAGTACTACTGCTCAGCTTACAATTTGATAGAACCTCATGCCATCCGGATAAGTATAAATTGCTGTAATGAAATAGGAAGACTCCCCTATACCTATCTTGACCTCACAAATAGCAAACCCAACTCTCAAACCCCATTATGCTAATCTGGTTATGTCAGACCTGCATTAAAATTGCAGAATCAGCAACATAGAAAATCATTCATTTAATGATAACTCACTCAATTTTCACCCGAATCCCATGACACCAAGTGCAAACATGTTTAATGTTAAAGGCGCCCAAGAAGGAACCAAGAAACCAACCAAAACACAATACATTCATTTTGCACGCATCCCAATGCACTCCCAAATGGTACAGCCCTCAAGAAGGGGTGATTTTGCCATAATAAAATGAGTTCTCAACAATAAAATCTGCAATTTGGTGGAAGGGGTCGCCTCAACCAACCAAGCATAAACCTCAAACACCCATAAGCAAATAAAAATCACTCAAATGCTTATGATTGAAAAACCAGTTCAGCCACAGCCAAAACAACTGTGAAATGGATTGAAAATGCTAGACTCTATCTCGAAATGCAAAACAACTCTATGGAAATGAACTCTCAACTAGTTGCTATATTTCAAACAAGAAGCTAACCCAGCTAGGAGGTATGCATCCCTCGAAGCAAGTCTAATACCATTCCGGCAGCATAACTTTGCAATTAACTCAAGACGCTGAATGAAGACCCCAAACCTCCTTTTTTAAACTTTGCTAAGCACATCTAGAATCTTCCAGAAGGTACGCTCCATTCAAGAGTAGCCCTAATTCCCTATTGATCTTTGACTCAAGAAATGGCGTCCCTTTTCCCAAGGTAAATTCCATGCCTTTTTAACTTATTACACTCTCCCTCATGTGGCGTACCTTTTCTCCAAGTCAGCATTAATAAGCAAAAGATACAAATTCACTTAAATCTTTGGATGAGGCGCCTACCCATAAAAGTCCCCTTTTTAAAAATGACTTAAGTTGTGAAGCTAGACCAAGGGGGGATATAATTAAAATAAAACATTATTTTAATTAAAACAACTTATCTCTCCAGAACTGCATCCAGGCGCTAAATCTGATACTGCCAACTGAACCAACTGATGAGGCAAGCCAAGAACACTGAAGCCAACAAGACCACTGCCAGAAATAGAATTTACTAAAAATAGTAAATTTCGGAAGTAACTCGGATCATCATGCCAGATATACCATCGGGAAGCTTTCTGAAAACGCAGAAAAGAGCTGCCAACCGAACACCAAGATTCCAGAAGCACACTCCAACACAAGCTGAAACGTCCTCCTAGAAGATAGGGAACCCTAATTCTGCTTCCGAGTAGTCTACGGGTCACCAGGATAGACTAACGACCAACTGTCGGATTGCTGTCGAGAAGGGGACATTACAACATGGGAACACTTGAGTAGAGTTCAAAGAAATCACCTATCTTGATCTTTCTTCCCTCATCTTCCTTCCAGGAATGGGAAGGCATCTTGCATACATTCTTGGTTTTTTTTCTTCCTAAGGAGACGAATGTTGTTCAACGGTATTGAATCATCTTTAACATTCATTGTTGGGCATCTACCATCATTGTAGGAGACTCTACTTTGACGGGGGGCTACATAGTCTCTCTTCTTCTCTCTTATGGGGGTACTTCTTCCTCACATGAGGTTTTGCTATTCTCATTCTTCTTTGCGAACTTTTTTTTTCTCTTTTGAAGAGGATTTTTGTCCCACTACGTTTTCTCCTTTTCCTTGTTTGTGAGAGATTGCATTTATACATGGATACCTAACATGACCTAATAGTCAAAACCCATCCTTGCATCTTGTACATTCTCCCTAAGTTGTACTTAAGGGGGGATGTTGGTGTGAATGGGGTGTTTTACCTAGCTAGTTCATCACCTAGGTCCTATTCACACTAATAACATAATTTTACTTGAGGTACACATATGATAGTTATCAGCCTATGTCTCAAGTCATAAGATTAAGACACATGTAATAATCTTATGTAATCCTATGTCTCACCTTGGTCTATATAACCAAGGGGTTTTCTTTGTAATTCGAATCCATTATCATTGTATCATTTGCATTATTTGATAAAATAGAATTACTCTCATATTTGATCTCTCTTGTGCTTTCATTGAAGCTCCTAGATCTTGGGTGGCTACATCTTCAACCAAATCTTGCATGGTCTAGAGAATTCTATACCAACTCTTACAAATAATCTAAATAAGAGCATAACAAATATTTTGAAGGTGAACTATATAGGAAATGTGTACTCATTAAGGAAACTCTAAATTTTCAAATACACAAAAATAAATAGGTGGATGGTAAGGAAGAGAGGAGTCAAAAGAAGAAGCAAAATTTAAGGCTCATTAAATCACTCCAAAAGAGAAGAATACCATTGAGGTAGGATTACACAAAATAACAGCCCTTGAAGGAGGAGTCACTTCAAGTATCCTTGCTATGAGATTCCAAACCAAATAACATATCTTCCCATCTTCATTTCCAAATATACATATCTCTGTATAACCTCTCCTCTAGCAACTATTGTCAACAATGAAATTTTAAGTTACTCATTACATGTTTAACCAACTATTAGTTTATTTCACAACTTATCTATCTGTCCCATCCCATCTAAACATGGGTTATGTGAGCCACAAGTTGGCTACTACACAACCCATTATGCACTATCATATGTTGAGATACATAACATGTGGTAAATGGCATTATTGGATTGAATTCATAATTGCAAATCAAGAGGGAGGTCCAAATATCTGTAAGGGAAAATTCCATAAGAAGAAACATAGAGTATAGGACCGTATTTAAAATCCCTAAAATTAACGTGTTATGTGTAATGTCCCCATTTTCGAGTTCTCTTGCATTACAGTTGGCACAAACCTTCTAGGTGTTTGTCAGCACTATCAAAGGAGTTATTTGATGTTCCCAGTGAGCTTAGGTGGTCTGGAGGATTCATATGCCACTTTCAGATATGATATTTTGCATCTGGTGTGGTCTCCAAGATTTTTGGAGGGAGCGTCTATTTTTAGTAAGTCACCTAGTCAGGTCCGTTTATCATCTTTCATCATCGAGATCACTCTTGCACAGTCGGTTTTCGGTTCCGATGCATTTCAGCCATTTCCACTAATTGTGTGTAATATTGAGCTATATTTAATTAATTTTACCAAGGTTGCCATTTTAATTAAAATATTTAATCAAGCACCTCAATATTATAGCTCGTTGGAAAGAGAATGTAAAGATTTAAATGATGGGATGCTTAAAAGTGATTTTCATTGCCGGAAATGTTATAAAAGTAAAATAAATCACTTTTTGGAGTTAAAAGGCTTAATAAATTAATAAATTGTTTTTAAAAGGGAGTTTCTAGAAAGTTTCCTAAAAAGCATATAAAATAAGGGGATTGAGAGTTCATTAGGGATTATGCAATTTATTCTATTTCTCTAATTGAAACCCTTGTGGTTCTGGAGATCGAACTTGTTTCATCTCAACCTTCTTGAGGACGAAAACCCTCTTGGCAATGATCAACTTTGGTGGGTGAAAGACCCTCCCAGGTTGATTGTTGGTAAACTTATTCAGAGTTTATGCTTTGCGCTTCACTGCAGGATTTTGGCATTGTGCATAAGGGTTTAGCGAAGATCAAATTTATCGAAGATTTGAGACGAATAATAAATTTGTTTATTTGGAGTTTTTGAGGGTAAGAAACTTTGATGTTATTGGAATATTTTATTGTTGTGAGAATTTGTTGATGTTTGTCGTGAGACCATCCTAGGCGCCTTATACTTCTACAGCTACATGGGATCTTCTCATACCTGGCCACTGGGTTAATGAGTCACATGGCTCTTCTAGTGCATATCGCTGTTGTTTTGGGCTTCTACATAAGGCATACCTAGCATACAAAGAGAATTGTGGGGTTTCCAAGGGCAGCCACCCTCTTGTGTATAGCTTAGCACTTATAATACTTGCATTGAGGGAGACACAGCTATCCTTCAGCTGGTATGTGGAAGTCTAAAAGAGTTTATTTGATGCCAAACTTGTTCTTATCCACTATATGTGAGATTAAGCTACAGCAGTGAGGGTTGTTGAGTAGAGTGAAGTCCTTGAAGTTTGTAAGCATTTTCCTTGTGAAACTCAGCTACAGCAACAAGCTCTTCATGACAGCATTCTGATAAAGTTACAGCAGCATGTATGTTTGTTTTGGCAACAAAATATCATTGTGGTTATGATTTTTGACCTTGTAACTCTGTTGTTGAAGACTGATTTGTATAGCACCAAGCTAACTCATTGAAAATCAATACAATCTGTTGGAGTTAAGGTCAGAATGAGTTTTCATTGTTATTTCAATTTCATGCAAAGTGTTTGCTATATTGTCTATGAGATTTGATTGCATTGTCGAGTCATTTCTTGAGCAATATTGTACAAAACAGCATATTGAATGATCTCATGCACAAACACATTGAAATGCATTGAAAACTACAACAAAACTTTAAAACAGGAAAGTGTTTGATGAAATGTCAGCTCACTAGATGTCAGTTAACTTACTAGGTGTTTGAGAAAAAAAATTGTTCCCAACTAGGGTGGGACATTACATTATGTTATATTGTACCCAACTATGTATTAATCACTTGTCCTGTTGTGGATAGTTGTTAGGAGTCGGTTTTCAATGGTTGTTCACAATCATGTTTTTCTCAACAAAAATCGGGTACCTTAAATAGGCTTCTCATAGTCAAGGAAAGTAGTCTAATCCTTGGTTGGTCATCCCTAATCTACTTCCATGTAAATAAGTAATAACTTCATGTGAATAAAGATTTAAATCTGTTACTCATTCTGCTATGCATTGTGTTTAACATTCATTTATGCAAGCATTAGTCTTATCAAGTAAAGGAGTAAACTTTTGTGTCATTGCCTTCAAGAAGTTGGGTTGTGTTTAAGAAATTAATGCCCTTAGACCTCAATTAAAGTGAGAAGAGACCACAACATGGTCAAAACCAAGAGATTAGAAGGTCTCTAAGATTTGTGGAACAAAGTGAATGAAGAAGTGTTACACCCCTAATTGTGAGCTACTATGTAATAGTATTGCATAGGGCCGAAAGATTGTAATGTGAACTCAATGCTTGAATAAAATGTGTACCTTGTTGTCAATTTGAGTATTGTTACATTTAATGATTGTCTCATTTTAATGCATTTCAATTGATGTCATTCTTGGTGTAATTATGCATATTAAGTTATAGAATTGTTAATATTCTAACTTGTGAAATGTTGTATCTATATTGTTATGTTGTGAGCATTTGACTTCCGTTGACGTATGTCAATGGATGCAGGTATAGGTACCATTCCTCCAAGTGAAGAGGAAATATCACTTGGGAGAGGGGCTTGGTCGATTAACCGGTAATGTGAACTATCCGAGTATACACACACTTCACCTTAGAGTGAGTAACTGAATCAGTTGAGTTAGATAAGTCATCCATAGTCGTAGACTGGCATTAGGAGTCGTGTCTTCTTTTGTACCTCTTATAAGTGATGTTTATTTGTTAACTGTCTCATGGTATTAAGTTCATTACAATGGATCATATTTGAATGCAAGTAATTAGGTAGGGAATATATATATACATATATATTATATACACGCTTCCATATGTATATACCAGGGAAACCCGGGGACGCGTCCCCCCCTCCCCCCCCAAAATGCCCCGTACCCGTTCTCGGGACGTCTCGAGTATCGGGGGACGGCAGGGGACCGTCCCTCTTTTTCCAGAAAACCCAGGAAACGTACCAGGGACGGGGGGACGGCGTTGACTGGAAGAGGGATGGCCAGGGGACGGCTGAGCCGTCCCTCGACCGTCCAAGGGACGGCCGGTCGTCCCCCGCGCTTTAGTCACTTCTAACTTAAAAAAAAATCATAAATTTTAAAAAATTCGGCCCAACCTACATGGCATGTGTGGGCCCCATGGATTTTGACTCTCTTATGAAAAAAAAAGGGCCTCTCTAACCTCATTATGTGCATTTTGTTTGTTTGAGCAGCCAAGGGTTTGAGAGCAAAAGAAGTTGCAGCCATTGAAGGAGAAGGAGCAGCAGCTTGAAGGAGGAGAGGAGGTTGAAATAGTGTTGAAGGGAGTGCAAATCCACTAAAGAGGTATGCATTTTCTTTCCCTATTTTATTTTTTTCATTTTTTTGCAAAATGTGAAGCATACATTGTCTGATTTTTTTTATTTTTTTGCATTTTCAGTTTAAACTTGCATTCTAAAAACAAAAAACATGAGCAGCAGTGAGAATGGAAGTGATAGTGAAGTTGAAATGCAAATTAGAAGGCAAAGTGGTGAGGGTGGTAGTAGAACTAGAGAGCAAAGAAGTGAAAGAACCCCAATCCAATGCCATCCTTCATCAACCAATACCAAAACTATGGAAGACTATGCAAGACACCCATTAAACCCAAAAAAGCCATTCCTTCGATATGTTACACCCGTAGGTGAAAGACAAAAAAATTCAGGGGGGAGTAGGGTTTGGTTTTGCCATGTTTGTGAAAAAGACTTTAGGGGCAGCTACACAAGAGTTAGGTCTCATTTTTTGGGTGAGGTGGGCCATGGAGTTAGAGTGTGTCCTTCATTGACAAATGACCTATTTTTAGAATGCCAAAAAATTCAAATAGAGTGTGATGGTGGGGTTCAAGGTGGGTCTCCTTCTTTCCCAAGTGCACAATCAACCATGCCTACTCCTAGTCCTTCCACGATTGGTAGTAGTGGAGTTCTCTTAAGAGCAAAGAGGAAGGTGAGTGGTAGTGGTAGTGAAAAGGCAACCTTAGTTGAGTCCCTGTTTAATAACCAAGCACGAGAGAGTATTGAATCCGCCATTGCCAAATTCTTTTTTGCACATGCCATTCCATTTCATGTGGCCCGTTCCTCTTATTTTTAACAAATGGTGAGAGAAATAGCCACAGTTGGTCCTTCATTCATACCCCCTGGAGATCATAAGCTACGCACCACCCTCCTAGACAAAGAGTACTCCAAAGTTAATGTGTTAATGGAGGAGATGAGGCAAACGTGGATGAGGATGGGGTGCTCTATAGTGATGAATGGGTGGACTGATTGTAGACGTCGGCCACTCATCAATGTCATAGTCACATGCCCTGCTGGTTCTTATTTTCTTAGAGCCGTAGATTGTTCGGGGAAACGTAAGGATGTAGAATTCCAGTTTTCCATTTTGAGAGATGCTATAGAGGAGGTTGGGGCTGCAAATGTGGTGCAAATGATCACCGATTTTGCACGTGTGTGCAAATCGGCTGGGTTGATGGTGGAGGGTAAGTACAGGCACATATTTTGGACCCCATGTTGTGTTCATGCATTGAAAGACATAGGGAAGTTGGATTGGGTGAAGAAAATAGTGGCAAAAGCTAGAGATATTCAAATGTTTATTTGCAATCACCAAGCCTCACTTGCTCTCTTCAGAACATTTTCAAAAAAGGAATTTCTCAAACCTGTTGAGACAAGGTATGCCACTCACTTTATTTTGTTTCACTTTCAATTTGTATTCATAATCTGATTTTGTTTTAAATTTTTATTTTTTAATGAATCATTGAATCAATGAATGAACATTGAATGTAGATATGCCACATACTTCATCTTGTTAGAGAGGATGGTAGAGGTGTATGAGCCTCTACAAGCAATGATGGTCAATGCAGAGTGGGCTAGATGGCCTAATGCAAGTTCTACTGAAGGAAAGAATGTCAAACAAAAGATCCTCGATGACGATTGGTGGGCCAATGTGAGGTAAGACATTAGATGGCTGATTTTCATATTAAATTTTTGATTTTAATATTTTAATTTTATTGTCCAATGTTCCAACTTTTGAAGTTTCTAACATGTCAATTAACTTGTCAACTAATTATTTTGAACTTTTTGTTTGCATTTTGCAGATATATTTGCTCCTTCATCTCCCTTATTGTAGATGTCATCAGATATGCTGATACAGACTCTCCTAGTCTTGGAGAGATTTATGAGACATTTGGCAGTATGCTTGGGAAGATCAAGCAAGTTATTTCGGCAAAGGACCCCACTTTGGATTTATATGAGTAACACATTGGGCCCATTGTGACGCGAAGGTGGAATATAATGAACACCCCGCTTCGCATGGTTGCCTTTGCTCTAAATCCAAAATGGTATGCACCAAGGCCTGGTAGGGTGCCTCCATGTGATGATAGTGAGGTTTTAGATGGGTTCACACAGGCCATTGAAAAGATTTATCCAGCAGAGCAGGCTTCACTAGTTCGGTCACAATTCCTAGACTTTGCAAATCTTACGGGCCCAAACTTGAGTAAACCACAGGTGAGGTTGGATAGAGCTGTATTAGCTCAATCGAACCCTATTGGATGGTGGACCTATCATGGGAAGGATACACCGCAGTTGAAGACACTTGCTACTTGCCTTCTTGCACAGGTTGCTAGTTCCTTTGCTACAAAGAGGAATTGGTCCACGTATAGCTTTATCCACTCCCTCAAGAGGAATAGACTTACCTCTAAACGAGCGGAGAAGCTAGTGGCCGTTCATAGTGCTCTTCGGCTTCAGGATCGGCAGACTCTAGAGTATCAACAAACTCCAGCTCTACGGTGGGATATTGATCCCGAGGACATGGCCCAGGTAGATGAGGAGGAGACAGCTGAGGGTTTGGTTGGGGTTCCGTTGGTTGAGGAGGAGCATCACAGTGGCAGTGACTCAGAGGATGACTCTGATTTTGATGCGGTTATGAGGGATGATTAGAGGCAGCAGTGCTCTTTGACTTTGTTTATTCTGTATTCATTACTAACATTGTATTTTGATTTTCATAGCAAACTTGAAAACTATATGGCAGCAATGTAGCCTTTGGGCATTTTGATATAAGTTTATAAATTATAACTTGGAGGTTGTTTCATGATTCGTGTATGTTAATTTTGAATGCGTATTGAGTATTGGCATAATGTTGGACACAAAAGTTATATGTTAGTGTTCTATAATGTGTATTATGCATGCCTTATCCATGTTATCATATGAATATTTAAAATTTCCCTATATTTTTATATAGCCATCCCCTGCCGTCCCTAATTTTGGCCTCAAAAATCGGAAACTTGGGGACTCGTCCCATCGTCCCCTATGGCACCCGTCCCAGAAACTTGGGGTAACCTTGGTATATACATATCAATACAAGTGTGTGATTGGCAAATGAATATGCTCACACAGTTCCATCGATATGGTATACATACACATACGTGTATATCGAAATATATATGGACGTATGTATATGTATATACACCACCTATTACATATAGGATATTAATAAATTATATTATTATTGCCTGTAATTTACATCTACACATATATGTATATATGTATAGATACATATATAAACATATCGGAAATAACAAATGGGCTTACGATATGTTGCAGGAGTTATATATATATATACACGTGTACATGTAAATATATATATACGTATTAATATTATATAATGAATATAAATATTAAAGTAAAAATAATAAACATAAATATATATATATATATATATATATTACTTTAATACATATATAAATATATATAATATTAATAAATTTATATATTTTATTTTATAAATGGAAATCATTGTTTATTCATTTCTCATCACATATTTGGAAATCGAATGTTTCCAAAGTATAATGAAATCAACTTCTCCTATTTTCATCACTGAATAAATTGAAAATGAGTTAGGGCTCCTCTAAAGTTTAAAAAGAAATATTTGATTCATCACTATTGACTTAATAAAGTCAGATTTGTAATATTGAAAAGTTTCTCCCGTGAAATGGAAATGGCGGAGGAAGAGAAATACGCACGACTGTATTGAGCGCTTCACCAGAGAGAATGAATCAACACGGGTGACGCAGCTCATGAGGGTGTTGCTGTTGGAAATTAAACCAAGAATTTTTCTCAGCAAGATGAATCACCTTCTTGTTGGCGCCAAATTTGGGAATTATCTGTAAGTGGTGATTTCTAATAAACAGTTGAACAATTCTGGTTTTGCTGGCATAAAGGTAAGTCGAATCACTTCCAAAAATGTTATGTAAGGGATTGGAAACCCGCCAAGTGCCTTTGAATAAGTCTGGCTATGTGTGTTGTCAGTTTACATGCATTCTCGTAAGGAAATGCGTTGCATTTCATGACTCTATATAAAGGCTTTCAACTGCTGCGAATAATTACCAATTCACACAAATTCATAATCATTGATACTCATTATCACGCATTCTTACTCGTTTTGTTTCTTGAGCAACTCCTTTGTCATTACTGTGAAATTTTGTAGAAAGCCATTGTTGTGAGAAGTGAAATTATATAGAAAGCCATTATCTGTGAGATACCATTGTTTGTGAGAGAACAATTTCTGGGAAGAGTATTTTTCTGTGTGAAAGAACAAAGAAGCTCTGTAAACTAGATTACTGCAAGAAGAGTCCATCATCACCTATGAAAAGCTTAATCCAGGCATGAATACTTTATTCTCATTTCATCTTTGATTTTTATAAAGACATGCTAGATCAATGAAGTACTATTCTGCTCTTTATATCTGCAAAACTTGTAAAGACATGTTAGGCAAACGTAATATGATGCTGTTGTATGATGCTTGCATTATGAATGTCCAAAAGTAGCATGAAGTGAATAAGGCATAGGTGATGCATGATTGTTTAAAAGAATATTTATCTATCTTGAAAGGTAGACAATGCATTTAGTATTATTGCTTATTGTATGATCTCTATATATAGAGAATATGATTGTATTAGTTACTAAATACTAGGACGGAAATGAAGGCATTAAGACAAGTAACAAACCATAGCTTAAGTTAATAGGTTAACTTAGACAGCTTGAGGTACTCCTAGGATGAAGATGTCCAGTAAAGGAAGGGAATTTATGATTACTTGTTATGTTGTTTCATTTCTAGTAGTTTAGTTTGATGTAGAATGTCTGGGGTACGCATTACCCAGTGAAGGACAAAGACCTACGCGTAATGTAAGATAGCCCTAAGTCAAATCAACCTTGAATAGTGTATATGATAGATGACCTTCATTCAAAGTACTGAATGAGAACACTTTAGCCAAAGTAGTGAAATGTACGACATCCACTTAGACTGTGCGATGCTTGAGACTACACTGTCAGTTCATCGTGATCCTTACAGCAAGCTAGTTCGGGATTGTGAAATAGCAAGTTCTAGTTTTGTAGGACACACCACTATGCTCAGTCAGTAAACAGTATCGGTTACCCTACCAATCTCTTCGTTGAAGGGAGGGCCATCTATCGAATGGTAGATGTGCGGGGGACCGCATTATAAGTCCGTGGTTGGCGGAAAAGCGTCCGAGTGATGTTTCTCCTCCTTACCAGGCTACTGAGGCACCGAGATTTGAAAGGCGGATTCCTGGACCTTCTTACCACTATTAGTTCAAAAGCTCAAACGAGCTATGTATGTGCACGTATGTATATTTTCTCTGATGCTCATTTGAAAAGTAAAAGTTTCGTTATTGAAATATATTGTCTTGTTCACTTGAAAGGAAAAAGAATTCAAATTATTAGCTAGCATGTATCTTATTTAATGTTAATGAAAAAGAAAGAAATGTTTCAGTACTTTCTCATATGCTTGTTATTTATGTTAAAAGTTGTAGTTTAAGAAAAAACAAATTACGTAAGAACCGGATCGTTACAAGAAGACTCTATGAAGAAAATCCATCAATATAATTACATCATCAAAATCGAAGTTGAAGTTGAAACTAAAGCAAAAGTAGAAGCTAAAGTGTGAGGAGGAGCCACAGTTTGGAACAAAGACACAAGACTATCTAGATGACTACAAATGTCCAAGAGCATATAGAGGAAGAGTGGGTCGAGGTTGCCAAGTAACTCCCTCTTCTCAAAGAAGGATGCATAGATCTTTCCAATCAAGTTATGTCAATGGAAGAAATGACAATCTCCAAAGTCAACTAAGCTCTCTCTGGACAAGAGAAGTTTTCATTGCGAAAAGGAATTTGAGGACTTCTTGGCAGATGAGGAGCAAGAAGTGTATAAGAGAAATCTACGAGGCATCAAAGTATTGTTCATCAAAAAGGAAACCAAGCCTAAGACAACAAGACAAATCCTTGGAGAAAGAAGAAAAGAACTTGATTGTGGTACTAGCGTCCAAATTACTAAGGTTTGTTGAAGGGTCAAGGATTTGGATGTGTCAAGAAGTTCCCAAGGAGAAAAGGAACATCTTGACCAAAAATTTCTAAGAAAAGGTTTAAACACTGCAGTCACATCAAGTGATAGTGAACCCTCCAACAATTTTGAATGTCAAGAGGCAAAAACTATCAAAGTTCATTTGAAATGGATCTAAAGGCCATGTAAGGTATTGCAAAACATGCATTACCATGTGGGTCGCAAATGGGAAAACAAACTAGAGATATTGGTTGAGATGTTACCCAGCCACACTACAAGGAGTGAAAATAGATTGGTACATGGATATTCCTAATATTGAGAAAGCAAAGTAATAAGGCATTTGAACAAGAGTTTGAATTATTGAGGGATGATAATGAGATTGTCCTTGAAATTTATAATACCCAACAGGGTAAGCATGAAAATGTATGACCTATACTAAGAGGCTTGAGGGATTACTAAGCAAATTTGGTTGAAGGAAGACTAAGGTAGATGGATGGACATGGAACTTCAAAGACCACATTCCCATGGATGAGAGAATACTAAAGAACGTAAAAGATAGAATTACTTTAATGTACAAAGGCCAACTCATCTACAAGAGAGTAGGAGCTTGTCCTAGGGGTTGTAGGTAGCCTAGATATACATCTATCATCTTGGGCATGTTTACTATCATATTGCTCATTAGTCTCATATTGGGTTTGAACTGAAGGTCCAAGTTGATGAAGGCATAACAATACCCACCATACTTCTCTTCTATCATGTTGTATGATCTTGGCCACATTTCTGCATATTGTTTATAATTAGACATTTGCATATAAAAATGTGGTATCAAAGTGGCAATTTGGGAAAGTGAGATATTTGTATGGATTGGGGAACCGGAAATGCTTTTGCTGATCTTTTTCAGGAGAAAACAACAACTTCTAAAATTTGTTCTTTAAAATGCCATTGGAAATAAAACTTAAGATCTTTCTAACAAGTACTCACAATTAAAAATTCAATTCATATTTAGGATTTAAGACCTTGGAAATTTATTGTGTTATCATTGTGACCAAATTATGTTATAATAAATGTTATGTCAGTTGTGTTTTGGACATTATCTAATTATTGTAAAATACATATATTTGTGTTGTGTCATGGCTCAATACATTCATCTTATAGACAATTGATGATTACCTCGCTCATTTATAAACATTTTTTTCTATTGAATATTTTTCAGGCAATATTCTTATTGCATGAAATGTCATATGATTTAGTTCCTTAATCAATTCAGTTGTTAATCTTCTCCATTTCATTTGACCAATCAGAATTAAAATGGAAAACATTCAACAACAATTCAAATGTCTTCATTACCGCAGGAGCTGCTTCCAATACTCCATCTTCTGTCAAAAATGTTACATGGATTAGACCATTCTTCTTTGCAAATTCTTTACCTAGCTGCAAGGAAGAACTGGTACTGATGTAAGAAAAATTTCTTTAAATATGTCAAACAAATAAATGGCAACTGCAATTTTCTTAGACTTACATTTTTAAATCACTGAAAATGCATAGATTTGGTGGATAAATAAAAGCATATGGAACAATATATCTTATGTTTCCACATGCAAACACATTGCAGCTGCTCAAGAAATTGTAAAACATACATTAGTATACCCTGTGGCAATTCGGAGTGGCCTTTCTGTAGTCCATTGAGGCATTGCTGCCAAATGATCCAATGTGGAGATATTTTTATAAATCCCATCATTTGGTATCTGTTAAAGAAAATGACATGCACATTTTACAATGCACCTGAAAAATAACGGCTAAGACTAAAAAATGTACATCTAAAGTAAAGAAAAAGTACAAAAAGCAACTTACTGCAAGTGACAAGCGACATTGTCCAAACTCGAGAGCGTCATGGACTAAAATCAAGTCTTTATTTCCCTGTACATTCCAAGCATTTAGAAAAACATATAATTTTTTTCAAAGGTTACCTTTACAATTGAATATTATTATATTTCTAATTCCAAGCATCATTTTTCAGACTATTCAGGAACTGAAAAGCAGATTTGTGCAGATATTACAATGAAGTATTTCTCGTGTTAAGTAGTATCTTTACCCACAATCCATGAACACAGCACTAGTTTGATAAAACAAAATACAATCAGTATACTTTAGAAATACCTTCAGATAAAATCTACCTTTTACATAAACCCCAACCAAAAGCTATCCCAATCAAAATAAAAGTGATTCACAAATAAAAAACAACCTTTGACACTTCAGAACACCATCAAAGCCCTTCTCAAGTAGTTGTTCCCGACATAAACCAAGCTAATTTTATCCACAAGAGAACTCTGGTCTTCCATGAGTACTTCAAAAGTTCACAACAATCCTTTTGAGCCCCTCTGTATTCCCCTAAGATTGAGTTAATTAAATTGCACTGGTGATAGTTAAACTTTAACAAATGATTGCCTTAAGTTGTCTACCACAGATTCAAGGTATCAAGAGAAAAACATAAACTAGTAAAATGGAAGGAAAGATAATTATCAGTTACCTGTATACATCAGCATAGAGTACTCCATTAAGGTATTTGATCAGGAGATGCCCTTATGCCGATTCAAAATTGATATCAGAAATCAGTGCTGGTGGCGAGAGTTCACTAGAGAAAGAAATTGCATGGAGGGATGCCTAAGGACCTTTTGAGTAAAGAAAACCCTAAGAAATAGAAAGTTGTTATGGGGAACTATTTGAGCATAAAATAATGTTCTTTATCTATACAGGATGTTCTTTATCTTGTTCTTGTTACCATACAAAAAAATGCCATGATTAACCATATTTTTCCCAGGCACAAATGTTTCTTGACATGATAATCGAGAAACCTAGAATTATACCACCTTAAATAAGGAAATGCAATTGGTTTCTAGAAAAGGAAGGATTTTGGATTCAGAATCTTAAATATAATGAAGGTACCTGTACTCCATAATAGAGTTTTCATATTCAAATATGGAGGGCAGTAGGTTTGTACACCTCAAAACAATATTAGGGAAATGGAAAAAGCTATCATCTCATGAAATGTTTTCATAAGGGGCATCTAATACACCAAATAAATTTATTGCTTGGTGGTGGCCTAAAAAACTACCTTTATCATTTACCTTTAATAAATAATTTAATTAAAAAGCTGAAGCAGAAATTAGGCATGAATGCCATTGCAAATGGGGACCCCCAAGTTTGGTTCTGTCCTCTTCGCAACGTCTTTGAGAGTCCTGAATTTGAATGACTTTTTGAGAGTCAGTCCGACCAAAGTGAGATTTTGAACCCGTTTGAATGCTTAAACGTCATGGAAATGCTCAGAAGACCCAGTAGACGAGGAACGCCATTGCTTTCGGTCAATTCTGACACTTCCTATTTTTTAGGGATTCTGCTTTTTTTGCTTTTTGCTTTTTGATTTTCGGCATTTTTAGGCCATTCTGGAGTTCCTATTTTTTAGGGATGCTTTTTGCTTTTTCTATTTTTAGAAAGTTTCTATTTTTGGAAAGTTTCTATTTTTGGATTCCATCAGGCAAGAAATCAGCACACCTCCAGATGTCAAAAGAATCAAGGTAAAATAGCAAAAATTTTGAAAATGGCTAAGTATGAAGATGGTGCCCTCAAGGAAGGAGTGGCATGAAGTATAGGAAGTCCGCCCTACCTTTGGCATGCCAAAGGTACGCACTGGCAAGCTAGGCCCAAAATCCGCCATGGCACAAAGAGAGCAAAGTCCGCCCATAGGCAAGAAGGATGCCAAGTCCGCCCTTGGCATGAAGAGCATGAAGTCCGCCCAAGATGTTTGGAAGAGACGAATGGCACAAGGAGAGCCAAGTCTGCCCAAGGAAGGAGGAAGTGGATGGCGAGCCAAGGCTGAAGTCCGCCCATGGCACAAGAAGGCTGAAGTCCGCCCTTGGCAAGGTGAGGTCAAAATCCGCCCAAGAAAGTCAAATGGCATGAAGGTCTCCAAGTCCGCCTAGCAAGATAGGAAGTGGCTAAGGCATGATAAAGTCCGCCATATGGAAAGTGGCATGGAAAATGTGAAGTCCGCCCAGCCTAGAGGAAAATGGCAAACAACTTATGAAGTCCACCATATGGAAAATGGCATGAGATATGAGAAGTCAGCCCCAAGAAGTGTGGAGAAGGGTAAAATTATGAAGGGGTCCGCTCCAAGGTGTTTGGAAGGGGCGAAATTACATAGAAAATTCGCTATTAATTGAATTAAATGGTGAAATTACAAGTAACGTTGGCCATTGGACAAGGCAAGACCAAAACTCGCCATGGCAAGAGAAGGGTGAAGTCCGCCCTAGACAAATACAAGATAAAACACGCCATTGGCAAGGAATTATGAGAAATTTGCCCAACTTTAGAAGATAAATTTTTCTAAGGCATGAAAATGAAGAAATGTCTAGAGAGAGAAGAGGTTAGGACGGCATGAAAATTACTCCTTAGCAAGACGAAATGAAATTCTTTGGCAAGAAATGAAGAATGCAAGGCAAGGCAAACCATGAAGTCCGCCCCTCTCAGCTTGGAAAAATTCCTAAGGCATGAATAAAAAAATGGCAAAATGGCAGAGAAATCTCCAAGTTCGCCCAACCCAGAAGGAGAGAGAAAATGAATTATTTGGCTAAGTAAAACGTCCAGAAAGGTCAAAAGTCCACCCGAAGAGTTGGAAATTGGTAGACAAATCGTTGAGCACATTTTGGCTAGGCAGACAATTGAAAAATGAATATTTAGCCACAGACAAACAAATTTAGCCATGTATCAGGTTAAACGGGTTGGAATTTTAAATATTTTAATATTTTTAATTATTTCCCAACGCTTAGGGAATTTTAATTAAAAAAAATTCGAAGTCTGGAGATTATTTGGAAGATTAAATTATTCTGCCTTAGATGAATTTAACTTTTCCATGATTCGAAGATTTAAAATACGTTGGAAAATTAATTTTAAACAATTAATTTAATATCTTTTGATATTTTCTCCAACACTTAGGCAATTTTTTGAGAAATTTGAAAATCTCAAACAGAGGTGGCACAGAGATGAAAATTAGAAACTTGCCTCGACAACTGAAAGTGAAATTAGAAACTTGCCGATCTAGGAAGAAAAACGTTTCTAAAAATTGGAAGAAAATCAAAGAAAAGAAAGCAATTCCTTGAGGAAAATCGCACTTCTCAGCCATAAATGAGTTTCAACAACTCAATTCTTCACAATTTCGGCTGAGAAGAGGCTATCTTTCTCGAATCTTTTGGGAATCGTTTGCGAAGGAAAATTTAGTGCAAGTAACGTTGTTGTGAGAATCAAGGAAGTGATTTATTAATGACAGGCGTGATTTTTAGGAAGAAATAAGTCATTTCTTGGCTGAAAATCCCACTTCCCAGCTTTGGCGCACTTCTTCTGGCATATTTTTTGAATTTTTAAATTCATTTGCAGCCAGAACACGATCTTTGAGGTTTGGAAGTTAATCGGCAATATGTTTACACCTCATTCCTATCTTCTACTTCATTTCCAGCACGAATTTCATTCATAGATAGGCGAATTTATTACTTTCAGCTTGCTTTTTTTTGACAGAAATTTCAATTCAATAAGCTGAAAAGTGCGATTTTGTCCAAACTACACCCCGAAATAAGTTAATTTTAAAAGGTCTTATACTAATATTAAATATTTTGTACTTGCAGGTTGACAGTCGATCAAGGAGAAACATCCAGGAAAGCATAGATGAAGTTTGCAAGCAAAGGATCGCAGCCAGAGACTAGAATTAAATCCAAATGGAAAGACGTCTAGGACACCAACCTTGGCCACATTGACCTCGAAGAATTTAAGAAGAGAATATATGGGCATAATGGACCTTTGCCAATGCCTACCGCCAGGAGGATGGTGAGAAATGGTATCTTCCAAGCTGTCGGATTTCTGCCTGCACTGGAGTGTGCTGAATTAATGGTGGAGTGTGTGCTGCATTATAATGCTGAGTTAAGACAAATTGTGGCACCTGACAGGAGAATATTGGCACATCTAGGAGAGTTGGCCATACAAGAGGCCTTTGGCATTCCTTCGTATCCTAAAACCACTTATAAAACCAAGGAAGACGCTCAGAGATTGTATGATGAGCAGCCTGACCTTTGTGCCGCCAACATCAACAAGTCATGGCTGGACAAGCCTAGGCCGTCGGTCAAGAAAATGCCCAAGAGGTTGATGCGTACGGACTTCAAGGAGGACTACGAAGACATCATTATCTTGTTGAACAGAATAGCAGGCAGTCCTTTGGGGGCGCCATTTGAGCCATGGATGTACTATTTTATTGAGGACATCACAAAGGGCGTAAAGATGTTTAACTGGTCACGAATGATTAGCAACAACCTCCACGAGCAGCTTGTCAACCTAGAGAAAACTAAAACGTTTTATATGAGTTCTTATGTCATCTATATGTTGGCTAGGACTTACAAGTATGCAGGCTTGATATGCAAGGGCACGGTCGGCAGTGGATCAAATGAGCTGAAGGCATACGATTGCTATCCACAATTGCAGTTGAAAGAAAAGGCGCACTTCCGGCGAGCTCATGACGCCTTCCTCATGTATATCACGAGAATACTCTAGGGAGGGACGCATCAATGGTTGACTCTTGAGGCCAAGAAGCTAGTTGGCAAATATGGGTCATGGTTTATCCAGTATCCCCGATATACGTACATCAGAATCCAAGGATTCACTGGGAGCCCATATCGTTTGCCCATTTTCCCAACTAACAAGATGGTCCTGTTGGAAGTACTAAGGCAGCTGGAGGAATTTCAAGGCCTCCAACGGACAAAGCAAAAAGCAGCAGTAACCTTTCCCTTCTTTATAGGGAACATGCTAGAGTCTTGTCTGTCATCATAGGCAGCAGATAGTGCCAGGCTCGAGATTCAGCATTATCCTTTTGCTACCTACCCATCTAGGAGCCACTTCGACCCGCATCACCATATCAAGACGGTGGATGGAAGGAGGTACAAGCATAGGTCGAACTGGAAGATTTCTGGGCAAATGTTGCAGACGAGTTTGAAGTTAGGCGAAAGATGTGGTCCAGACTGCCAGTCAGTTTGATCAGAGCAACAGAACTTTGTCGAGTGCCGGATCAGTTGGAGGAAGATGGACAACAGGTACAGTCGCACCTTGATGAGAGCTTGCCTTTGTCGGTGGTTAGATGGTCAGAACCCGAGCACGCCGATTTGAATACTTTGATGAGACCAGTCGTCAAGTATACACAGTGGTGGGTTGATCAACAGATTCAGGAACTCAGGTGAAAAAGGGTAACCTTAACTTATGATATGTTGAGTGAGGCAGAATCCTATTCTTCCAATGCGGATGCATCCCAAGGCGTGGAAATGATAGAGGCCACCACTTCCAAGAAAAGGAAGGAGATAGCTGCAGGCAAGGAGCCAGTTCAGAAGCAGGCTAAGGTAAAGCCTTCCCACTCGGCCGCATCTAGGAATATTGAGGAGATGCTGGCTATTGTAGATGCTTCACTGGCTGACATTAGGGATCCTTCCCCGATTCCGAAAAACAATATGGAGCCTCAGCCGGATGAAGATGCGCCACCATCTCCCACGGGCACAGAAATATTGGAGTCCGATGATGAAAATGTGGACACCCAAAATGAGGATTTCCAGGAAGGAATGATTTCAGCCCTTAGGGGAATTCTGGACGTTCCTGACAGAGAAGACAGGCCTGAGGATGAAGGCATAGAGCAGCCGACGATCCCGGATTGGCTAAGAGAGAGGCTGAAAGTACAAGTGCCAGTGGAGGAGCCAGAAGAGAATGACACTGCTGACTTCTTGGCTAGACTTACGCAGACTGCCGTTAAGAAGCCAGCAAAGAAATTCTCGAGCATACAGAGAGATGGAGCCAGCAACAGGACAGTGCAGATCGCAGTGCCTACAATGGACAGGCCACAAGAGGACATGGCTCCACAAGATTATGCCATCACAACCATAGATTTGGGCCCAACCACGAAGGGCCAAGAAATTGAAGACTTGGACAATTCAGTGTCCACTATCAAGTCAAGGTTGGCAAAGGAGGTAACCAAGAGGAAGGAGTGCCAGTTAGAAATTGAGCGCCTAAAGGAGTATATCCAGCACTTGATCAAGCCACTTGATCAAGACAACACGGCAGCTTCTCTACTTCCGAACTCTTCACAAGGGGCCGTTAAGGAGATAGAAGAAAACATGGTCACCGTTCGGGAAGCCAGAGAATGGATAGCAGCAAAGGGGACTGAAGCTGAGGCATTCGTGGAGAGGTTGACTCTGGTTTATGGTCAGGCCACCGCCCTACTTTCTAGGCTGGCCGCTTTGGCAGAAGTATGGGATAACCTTCCGGATGTGCAAGATAGGATAATCCCTTGCCTTAGGATTCTAAAAGGAGTTCCTAAGCAACAGCTGATAGACGGAGGTGTTATTGCAACAGGAGCAGCCTATGACTTCCACACCTGGTATTGGGCCTTGGCAGCACGAGGCGAAGTCTTGGAGAGGGTGAAGGTTGATGGTATCAGATTGGAAGAACAGGTCAAAGAAGTTCAGGCCAAACTTCTCAACATGATTGCTGATATCCTGGATAAGGAGGCTCTACGAGAGAATGACCTGCAGTTAGAGGTTTTGAAAGGGAAGGTCCAAGAAGGCATCTTTGCCATCACAGGACCTATTTTGAAGTAGGATTGGGCCAAATTGGCGAACTTCTTAAGCATCTAAGAGTCTTTTGAAAAGACCAAGCCAGAGTGGGAGGATACCTTTGCCAGATGCGCCGAGAGTGTGGACGGACTGGAATTCAGGATCGGAATGCTTCCTCAAGTCACCATGGATGAAGTTGCCTTGATCGTGTCCAGATTCATTGAACACACGGCAACGCGGGAGGATCGGGATGTAATTCCTTGAAAATAGCTCCAAAGCGCCACATCACCCTGTCAACTCTTTGTTTACTGAAGTCATTTTGGGAAACCCTAATTAGGGTTTATTTGTTTTAATCCTGGCCGTTGGCTCATTTTTAATTTGAGCCGTTTATTCAAATTCATGAACTCTATATAAACTTGATTACTCTCATTTACAATTTGTGAAGTGAGTAGTATAATATTGTTGCGACAAGACTATTTCCGTCAATAAAAGCTCTAGTGCATGATTTGCTTAGAATCACTTTTGTTTTCAAATAGTGTGCAAGGTTTAATATTTCTCCTTCAACACTTAGAGTAGAATTAGATTAGCATTTCATTTATATGTTTGTTAAGTGGATGATAGATTTGATAGCAGTGGTAGATAAGATTTAGCTCATACTTTTGTCGAATGGATGATTTGTATTTGATGTGCAAAGTTAGTCTAAGCCATTAAATTGTGGATGCTTAACTTCTGTTTGTTTTAATCAATTCAAACATGAAAATTATTATCACTTCCGTTGAAGATTGCACCCGCTTTGCGTAGTTGTCCAAAGGGAGGCGAAACAAAGTGTGGTTATCCTATCTTATCTCGTCGCTGCCGTCTCTTGAGTTCTTAGGCGTAGTTTAGATTTCTAAACCCTTATCCTTTTGCCCTTTTTTTTGGAGAAACTGAAACACCCATCAAAAAGAGCTTCAATGATAAAACTGTCTAAGTCCTCGACTCGTGAAATGAATTTTCTGTAAGTCCCCTTGTGATTACCAGCAAATCACAACGCCCACTGACCTTGTCCATATGTCATAACCTGGCCAAAAGAAACATTGGAGTCATTGTATTACCTTCTAGGTATTTGCAATTACTTTTCAAGAGAGGATAAAGTGTCCTTGGGCATTTTATTCTGTGTATGGTGGCGTATTCAAAACACACACCAACAGTAACCAAGAGAATTTTCCTAAGAAATGTTAAGCCAGTCGGATTGCAAGTATGCTGTCAAAGAGGAAATAGGGTGTGGGTTATTTTCTTAGTAACATAAATTGGAGCCATCCTTGGACAAGGAAACTACTTTGGAATGATGTCATATGAATTTATGCAAACAGGAAGTGACCTAAATGGTCACTACATTTTAAAGTCTCACACGGCTAGAGCAACAGGAAAAAAATCTGCAGAGTGCCTTTGACCTTTGCAAGTGGTGGTAAAATTGGGTGGTAATGAGTGTGTTCCATAAGAGATGGTGATATGCAGACAAAAATAAGGAGATTAATATAAGGAGAAATGTGTGAACCTCCATGGGATAAACGTAGACAAGTAGAGTTCAGCAAGGAGCTAGCTGCAAAGAATAGGTCACTGGAGAAAGGACACAACCCCAATGACTGTTTTTCAGTTTACATTATTAACCACATATCTAATTCCATAAATTTGGCCCTTCGCAAGATCCCTTAAAGCTTATATTTTGTTGACTACATCATTGACATACAATCTCAGTGGGTCCATGAGACATAAATGACATTTTTCTCATCGTTTCTTCTTTCATTCTACATTGTTTTACCAATTGTCTGTAGATCATCCTCTTTTTTTTCAATGAATAGCATGAGATCCTTCCTTATACTTTTCACAATTTTTGTTTATTCAAAATTTCCTATGGAAAAATCAGCATTCAATGAGGATGTTTCCCCAGGGATCCAAGTGATGTCCTGTACATTCTAGATGTCCTAGGGATTTGGAAACTTGGAGGGGACATCACCTTTTTTCAGGACCAGACAGCTTGCTCCATTTGGTGCATAAAAATTAAAAATAATAACTTTTTCAGAAAAAAAAATTGCTATAAATCCTTAGAAAGATAGACGGGGAAGAATTGTCATTGTAAATTCAACACATTGTAATTGATTTTTAATATTTCAGCTGCTTTTAGTTGGAATAATTTAATTTAAAATCCATCCGCCTGCCATTCCCCTGCCATCCCAAAATTCAGGAAAAAAAAATCTGTACCTAAAACTGCATCCATGTCCCTGTGTCCTGCATCACAGAAACTCAGAGAAACACTAGGAAAACCAGAAAAACATTGGAACTTTACAACCTCCCTTGAAACTAATATGTAGGCCCTTATGTAATTGTGATTTAGAGCCTCTAAATGATGAGGTTTATATTTTATCTTTGTGATTTACAGTTATGTTTATGTTGCACAAAGAAATTATATTAGACACTTGGGAACTTTGGAAATGAATGTCAAAAGTGTGGTCTTCTAGGTCAGGAGACAGTGAAAATTTTGGGGGAGATTTCTTAAGAGAACACCAAGAACAAGGAATGGTATGAAAACATATCAGAAATGTCTTTAACTTCTGATAACTCTTGAGAACACTATCAGAGAGTATCACAAAATCTAGGTATGGTACTGAAAAGTTAAAAAATGTTCCATAAGATGAGTTATGTTCTGAAACTTTTGGAAATTCTTAGAGAATGACTGTAAACTGCAGGAAACACTTATGAATTTTCTAGAGACATTTTCAAAAGTTTCCAGCCTATGCAAATGGATCAAACATACCTGAAATGGTTTCTAGGATATAACATCAATGCTTGTTACCCTCATCATTTGTGTATTTTATGTTATACTTTCTCTTAGTGAATAGCATTTTCACATATAATTTGACGCTTAGCTATATTTATAACTGCCACAAAGAGGTCATACTTGAATCTTGTGTCTACTTAGAATTAAATTCTGTCATAGGCAATAGGAGAGGAGATGACATACATCTTCAAGATTGCAATTCTTTCTCATTTATGGAATCTTCAGTGTAAGTGAATAGATGACTCATTCTTTCTTACTAGGTATCTTGTGTCTTCTCTTGAATTTGTAGATTCCTTTTAAAATCCATTATCTTGCCACACCTACACTCATATGAATTGGTGTCAATCCCGGTTCTATTAATCTGTACTTGCTTTCATGCCTAGTTGTCCCAATATCCTACACTTCAGACACTATTTTAATTCCTAACAAAAACTTGGCGCACAATTCTCTATGAAAATTCTAGTTATTGTGCAGTATACTTATGTACAAGCTTTGTTGCTCTGTACATATCTTTTGGTCATAGAAAATCTTAAGGTTCTGTACAAAATCTAGTGCACAGTCCCTGTACTATGTTCGCCATTCATATGACTTGCATAATGGATATGATGACCCTGAAATGTGGCAGAAATGCTATTCAGCCTATTTAAGCCTGTTGGGAGCATTCTGGCCTGAAATAGACATGGAGAATATGTATCTGATATTGCTTATAATGGGAGAAATGTTATCGGAAATTTCATTGCTGGTGTAAATTAAGAAAGTTGTTTGCTAGCTCAAACAGCCAAAAAAACATAGTGGAAATCCATACTTCCCTATAAGATGTCTTGGAAATACCATTTAGAAGGTTGCAGGGGCAAAGTCACAGTCCTCAAAACCCATATTTGAGGTATTTGGAGAGTGACAGAAATAAAATTTTCAAATTTCAGAATTTAAGCCTTACTTAAAACTGCAAAAAGTGAACATTGTTTCAAGTTTCAACTTTAAGATTTCCTTGATTTTCCCTGAAATTGTTCAATTTTTAAGGGTTATCAAAAAGTGGCCGTGACAAAAAGAAAATATTTTAAGATGTGGACTTTATGAGTCTTTCTGGGTGATATTGACAGTGGCCATCATTTTAATATATTCAAGGTGGTTCTTTATATGAAACAAACTTTTATAAACACCATACTCTATGTGAGTTGGATCTCCTCAGTGTCACTTCAATGAAGCAGGCATTCTATCTTGCATGGGGAATCAAGGCCAGACAGCAGAAATGATCAACCACTTCTTCATGCTCACACTGGAAAAAGAAGGTAAATACTTCCAAGTTTCATAAAAGGATCACAGCAAAAAGACAAGGGATCTGCCAAATATTGTCATTATTGCATGATATCCAGAGATTTTAATAACCTGTGCCTCAACTAAAAAGAGGCCAAATCTCAAGCTATAAAAAGAAGAATCAAAATAAGATTGATACACTCTAGTCTCCAATCCCATCACTAACTCACAAGTAGTTCCTCATGAGTGTGAAACATTCATCCCACTACAGCCACAAATTGGCATACTGACAATTGGTTAAATCATCACATTGCTGGTAATGGAAAAATGAAGAATCTCATCCCATGAAGCATGGACGAATACCTTAAGATATCATTACAAAAGCATCTCGACCCTACAATCTTGGATAGGTGACGGATCACCATCCAAGACATATCTATAAATGTTGTAATCTCACTTTTTAAATAGAAACCTTCATCATGTAATCCCCATGGATTACTTTCACCTTGTCACAAGACCATGTCAACATTAGGCATGCCATTTCTGATGGCCACCACAATACCTACAAAATTGCAAGAGGATGGATAAGACCTGGAATAATTTGATCTCTGATAATGCAGTTGTCAGAAGACACTACTAAGAAAAGTAGCCTTTGTATTAATGAGCATGATGAAAAACATATTTGTGAAAATCTGAAAAGGACAAGAATTTTGTAATTCTTTCTCATGCCCCTCTATAAGAACAGATGATATCTCAAAATCTAAGTTCATCAATGTACTTCC
Organism: Sequoiadendron giganteum; assembly: GCA_007115665.2. Lineage (NCBI taxonomy): Eukaryota > Viridiplantae > Streptophyta > Pinopsida > Cupressales > Cupressaceae > Sequoiadendron > Sequoiadendron giganteum. Next base: position 18,269,873 of record CM021109.1, read on the forward strand.
CAAAAGCTGACTGATGTCTCTCAGAGGTTTTTGACTATTTTAAAAAAAAAATTAAAATTCTCTAAGTCAATATGACACTAGAGAATTTCAATGACAAAAAGTGATTTTAAAGGATGACTGTCCGACTTCAAGGGATTGGATGAATTGAAGATGGCAACAAAAATGGTTTTGCACAATTGAATGAAAGATATATATTACTGAATTCATGAGCATCCCCATATACTGCTGATGATGTATGCACCATGAAGTTATAAACAAAGGATCAATCTGACTGGAAATTTGATATAAACCTTAGGACTTTTCTCAAACTACCACAATACATTATTTTTGTTTCTCTGAACTTCTAATGACATATTTTTCATAATCAATGCACCATTTTGAATCTTAACTATTTGTGTCGCACTCATTCCAGAACAGCAAAATTTACAGGTTTACAAGGAAATATAGAAAACTCAAACAAATGAAGGTGGACTTGGCCCCAGATTTGTAGCTATATCAATATCTGTCATGTCTCTGTTAGAAAACATAAGAGCACAAGGAAATACAGAACATGCTTCCATAACAAATTGATTTTGTGAATACCAAAGTTTGTAACAGCCCTTTGTAAACTCATTATGTGTAGTCTGCCAAGCATTAACTCACAAGAGACATCTTTGGCTTTCCAACCACGTGGACAGTTGTCTTTAAACAATTGACTAATAGAAATCAAAAAACTATTTACCGTGCCAAGAATCACTTCAAGAATCAAGATCTTAAAAAACATAGAGATAATGAATGACATAAAAAATATACATTTCTAGCCAGCTAGCTTACCTGTCCGTGTTCAGAGACTGTATCATATCCAATGATACCGAGATCTAGATCCCCACTTATAAGTTTCCGCACAATATCTTTGGGCCGTTGAAACCACACCTCCAAGTTAGAAAGCTGAATGAGAATATTGTGGAACAAATCAGATTGCCATCATTTAGAGCACAAGGACTTTTAAAACAAAGCAAGAATTAAATGATTATAGTTCTATAGTTTGAAAACTACAAATGACAAGACAACTGTTTGCATGTATATAAATATAGATAAAATAATAAGAGACATGGATAAATAAACAAAGCTTGCAGAAGCCACATGAACTATTCTTAAAAGCCATCTATGATCCTCTAGGCATAGTCAAGCTTCTAGATCTCAATCCTATTTATTTTCTAGTAATCTTCAGATAGGAAGTAGACTATATAGCTTACTTCTTTACCATGCCCTAGTGATTATTAAACTAGGGTGGAAATTGCACATGCTCAGTCATCAACAATGGATTGCAATGTCAAATCCTCTTAACATACCAACTGTTTCTACTATATACAATGGATTTCAACATTCAAAAGAAAGAGATCCAACATCTACAAATGTGGAAATGAAACATATCAAACATGTTCAGACTTAAACAATGCAAATTGAACTGGAGAAAACCCAATTCAAGTGAAAAACTCCAACCTAGAGATTAATTTATTCCCCATTCCATTATCAAATAATGAATTACAGATGTTTAGTATACTGACAAGGCTATGAAAAGGTCTCACGTAGGTTATTGGAGCTTAAATACACCTGCAACACACACTTAACATGAATGTTCTATTGTAACATGCCTACAACAATAAAAAATGGCTTCCAAATCACCAAAACAAGAGTGTGCCACTTCCCCCAAACATGATGTTTCCACACCATATATTTATCACAATATTGTGAACAGCTAGCTCACAAGATTTTTACCAAGGGTGTCTAATGTAGCAACATGCTTGGGTCAATGCGATCTTGCATCACCAAAAGATAGATGTGCAGTTCTCCCATGCAAGGTTAACTGGTGCATGCCCCATGTAGTGGTAGTTTGTTCACACACTAGCTCAACTCACACACACCATCTTGTGTTGGGCAACTTGTATCATGCATGTTCTATTACCTACTGGCACATTCTTTGGCAGATATCCTTAGCACAAATTCTTGTGCACTTATGACCCATTGTTGATCTTCCATGCAACCTATTTCCATCCATGTACTACACAGTGATCAATCAATGTCTCATGTCAAGGAGTTGGTCATGTTTTTCAAAATTCTTATGTCAAACAATGCAGTTAGATCTTCTAATAGCATGTCAATTCTATAAGATCGAGAGAATGTCATATTCAAATTTACTATGGAATGGCTAGATTTTTCTTTGTCAGATGGCATCCTATTGGTCAAGTTACCTTCTATTCACACATTTATTTCAGAGACCAACTTCCACCCTACAAGACAACATAAGTTGCAAGCACTATTTATAGTGAAGCTTTGGTCTTTTGAAGAGGTTGGCCATCTAAGAGAAACAAATTGGGTTTTTGGGTAGAGCTTGGAGTTTGATTGTAGTTGCAAGATTCAATTTCACATATTGGTGGCCCTTTGTATTTCTATTAATTATATAATTAATTTGATTTTCCATTGTTTTCTAAGTTTTTCCGTTTTTTGCTTTCGTTTAAGTGCTTTGTGCCCCTTTGCTCCCCGATGGCATATGAGTTACCAAAACTCTTTCACTTTTATAGAGATGGCAAAAGAGACTTTTTGTGGGCATTTTAATTAAATTATGGTATTTTTGTCATTTGTGCAGCTACTGTTATATTTTGGCTGCATGTATTGTGTTTTTAGGTTGCTTCTGTAATCTGCCAAAAACACCACTGTTTACGAATTTGCAGCATTGCTGCAGGTTTAATGTTGTCCTTACAAAAGAAATTCTAGAGATAGCAAAGTGTGGTTGAACAGGATCAAAGACGGCACTGTGAAAAGCCATGTGATGCTTGCAGCACAAAACAGGAACCCTACAACATTGCTACAAGTGAGTATTTCTGACCTATCTTTAGGACCTACTAGATCCGAATAACTGAACCAAGTTTCAGATCACCTAGAAGAATGCATATTGAAGAGTGTTCTTCCTCTAGTGGTCTCCCCTCCTACCACCTAGAACAAGATTGGATTCAAACACGCAGTAAACTAGCTTCAACACAAAATGAAGCTCTTGTAATATTTTGAATGACCCAAATTTGGACCTAAGGTAGAGAACATGTGTCTGCCCCAAAATTCAATAGCCCAAACAAAGTAAGTGGCTGATCGGTAAACATCTTAGATATTGGTGAATTCACCACTTTTTGAGTCTTTAAGAAAAGGTAACATACTTGAACAAAGGGATATCAAAAACATGCACTATTGATAGAATAGTTATAACTTATATGTATAGTGGTGTTATTCATATAAGATTTTGAAACCTGATTGTTCAACTATTTTAGTTTCAATATTAAAAAGCAATAGAATAAATAGATGTAGCCTTGTTGGTGTTCTAATTTGTCAATTTCATGATAACACAAAATAGAACAATGAATATGGTAAAACCATTCTTCAAATTAGAAAACAAAGCTCCCTGAGACATAACTAAACCTAAAACTAACAGAATTCACAAACATTTACAGTATACAGATTGTCAATGGCAGTTTTGTATATAATATAAAATACTACTTTGACTATGTTTTTGATCCAAACACAGCACTGAACTGTCAACAGCTAAGATTGCAGCAAGATTTTCAGATTAAGATGGACTAGCAACTCATGCACAAACATCTACAGCTTCATACCAATTCAAGCAAAGACTAATCTTTAGCTGCAAACAAAGTTTAGATTGATTAACACCAATGGATGCTTTCTTTTGGCTAAAATAGAGACCGAGAATCAGCACCAATAGAAGAAATGATTTAATAAATAAAAATCACATGATTCCATGAAGTAAATAGTTAAATTGCATTCAAAGGTACAATTTAAATAAATTTCTCGTCAATACAAATTTGGCTTAAAACAATATACATTCTATTAACTTCAAGGAATTACAAACAAGTATTTGACAACTACTGCATAACAGCTAGACAACTTTCATAGCATAAGCATAACATCTACTGTCTTTCATTACACAAAAACACTTAACACATTAACTTGATTTCGTCTTTGAGTGACAATATCAATATCATAAGATTGCCTTCAAATCTCCTCCTATATTATGTGTAAATGACACATATTTATAGCTTACCACAAGTATCTTCTAAAGCTCCAAATAATATTAAAATCATAACTTTAAAGCAAACTCTACAGCAATTCTATGTTAGGTCCCTAATATTCTATCTAATATTATGACCCTAATATCATATATTCCTACGAGCACATTTGGCGTGCTTAACCTTAACATTAGTTTTAGTTAATACCTTAAATACTCTTTATTAGGATGAAAGGGTATGTCCCTACATAGTTAAGCCTATAAATAAAGGGGAGATGTTCCTCAAAAATCATCATCTATTATTCAATTCGTATCATATTATCTGATTATTGGAGGTAACCCCCTCTAAGTGGTCTGCAATATTTCTGATTTTTTACGAATATTTCCAAGAAATATGTAATGTCCCCTTCGGGCTAGCCATTCGGGATGCCACTTCGCCCTTTTAATTCCCAAAGGCAAGTGTTGAAATTAGGGAATCATTTATTTAATTATTTAATTATCACCAAGTTTCAATTTAATATTCTAAGGTGATGTTAAGTAATTAATTAAATCGATTTTTGTAAAGTGACTATTAGAAATGTTTTAAAAGGGGCTAAATGAAATATTTCATAAAAATAAAAGAAACTATACAAGTCACTTTATTTGTTTTGAATGGAAAATACAAAAGAGGAAAAAGAGGAAACATTCGATACCTTTGGATATATGCATTTTCTTTCACAGGAAGAACTCAAGCTGTTTTGCCTAGGGTTCGAAGACCTTCACTGTCCAGATTCGGGTGTGAAAGACCATCCCCTAGCTAGAACGACTTCAGGATTTTGGAAGGAAGGAGATCCTCTTTGTGTATGTCGATTTGGAGACGCTTTGGACAATAGTACAAAGCTTATTCCAGATTTGCATGGCTGCTTGCGTTGAGATTTCAATGGCTTCCTTTGAACGATTTGAGGAAGGATTTGGTGTGAGTTGAGGCGACCATCACCAAGCAAACCAAAGACGCCTTTATTTCATCAAGAGATTCAAGGTAAATTCGCGCAACATGGAGGTAGCGGCTGAGACAAGGGAAAACACGATTTGCAGCCTGAGACGTATTTAGTACCCTGTGGCTAGCTGAGTCGTGGCCATTGAAGAGTTTGCTGAAGGCGTTTTGAAGTCTCCCACCTGATGCATTCATTCCTTGAAGAAGCGATGATCTAGGAAGTTGCTGTAGCTGCTGCGAGTGAGTTTTTTGCATAGTGACATCCTTCTAGTCACTTCCAGGCCAGATTCGATGTGGAACTACAGGTTGGGTTATTTAATATTGCTGTCATAAATATCTCCCTTCTTTAACTGGAGAAACCTGAGTTGCTATTCTTGATTAACATCCCATGCAACACTCAGAAAAATATATTACTGAATGCTTGTATCAGCTATGAGAAATAACAATCAAATGTCGTACTACAGTATGTGATTTTCAGACTGTTTTGTACTCAGAACTGTATTTCAGTTGCATAAAATCAGGTCTAAGTCTTGTGAACACCTCTTAAATGACCAACCAGCTTGTAGATCATTAGAAGTCCTAGAAAGCAGTTCAATGTAGGTCTGTTATACCCAAAATGAAATTTTTGGCATTCTGCTTAAATTGAGCTAAACAATGTAAAAATGCCATCAAAATTATGTTTTAGGTCAAAACAAACATGAAGTCTTTGTGGGTTTCTGTCCAAGAACCTATGGTTAAAATTCTGAAAAAATGAAAATTAGGGTTTTACGCCCCTATTTTTAAGGAAACCCTTAAAAATAGGACCTTCCCAGAAATGATTGAGAATAATTCTGATAGGGTTAATTGCCTTCACGATCACACTGATCAAGTCAGAATTATCAAAATACATGTTTTACTCTGGTGGGTCTATTTCTGTTTTTCAGGAACAAAGTTAGGAGCTCCGCAACCATTAATGGCAGATTGGCCAGTACCAGGTGCTGAAAGCTAAACCTCAAAAGCTTCAACAAAGAAGCTATGGCGGAAAAGGATGAAAAGATGTTGTTTCAACGAAGGAGATTCTCAAAACGGAAAAGGCCAAAATTTGGCTAACTCTGGAAGGTGCAAGTTTTGTTGCCAAAGCAAAACACAGTCTAAAGGTGAAAAAGGCGCCCCTCTTGAAGAAAGGCGCCCTTGGATCTCAGAGGGCAAATCAAATCACTTTGCATCTTCAGCTCAGTCATCCTCTTCACTTTCATGCTAGCTCGACAACGAAACAATCAGCAAAATCATCTAATTCAAAGATCACTGGCGAAGCATCAGCAAAGTATGGAAGATCCATCAGCAATGAAGATGCCAAATCAGAGAGCTTCATGGTAAAAGTGCCCCTACTAGCCAAGGGCGCCCCTCAGTTGCAAGCACCAGATGAATCCATAAGCAGCAACTCTATACATGATATCTTTCCAACTTCCTCCCAGCTACGTGGTTAATCTGACAGCAAGTCCACAAGACACGCCAAACGATCGCGAGTTGAGGTCAAGCTGAAGAAGCCAGAATTGAAGAACTGGAAAGACAAGCCAAAAATTGGCTAAGGCATGATCAAAAGCGCCCCTCTTGAAGAAAGGCGCCCTTTCTTGAAGGCATCCAGATTCAGTCAGAATCTTTACTGCCTCCCAGGATGATCTTCTCAGCTATGACCAGTCTCGCCAATGAAACCATCAGCAAGAACTTCTAACAAATCAATCATTTGATAGAGGAGGTCAAAGGCAAGCAGTTCACAGCATAAGTAAAACCAGTCAAAAGCTAAAAGCACCCCTGTTGGCTAGGGGCGCCCTTAAGCTTGAAGGACCTGAACTTGTCTTTTCCAACTGAGGAGTTAGTCATCCTGAGCAAGACCGAGTTGGCTACCCAATGCATCATCAAGCAGAGTCATTCGACTCATCCATCAACGGGAACGTCAGATCAAAGCATAGAGGGTCTGAAAAGGCCAAAATGAAGAACAGTCAATGAAAATTGACTAAGGCACAGCCAAAAGCGCCCCTCTTGAAGAAAGGCGCCCTTCATTCTGGAGGCTCAAACTCAATTTTTCTGAGTTAATCTCTCCCAGGCATATCTCGTCAAGCTAATCCCATCTCGACGACGAATCCATCAACAACTACCGAAGATCAACTGAGCAGCCAGGATCGAAGATCAAACAGAGGCACTTCAACCTGCAAAAATGATCAGAACTCCAAAAGGGAAGCCGAAGAAAGTCAAAAGCAACTGTTGACTTGAGTTAACAAATTTTGGAGGCAAAAAGAGGCCAAACACTCCACAATCAGTGGAAATCACCTTTTTGAACTCCAAATCAGGTTCAATCATGAGTTGGATGCCCAATTGATGCTTGCAACTCCAAATTGACATATCAAAGCATCTAGGCATCCATTATTCATTATTTCTTTGCAGGTTGAGGAGCTCAAGAACGGATATTTTTCTTCTCCAACATTTTTGAAGATCTGATAGAGGGGTTTTCACCGTTCTTCATATTTTTGAAGATTTGTTGCACAGAGGGACTATTTATCAGAGTTTGCATCAAAAGGCATAATTCTTGCAAAGTGGCAGTTTATAACTTCCAATCCATCTTTTGTCTACTTCCTCTATTTTCTGTCTATATTTCTTTGCATGTCATAAGAAACGACAGATAATCACAGATCTGGCCAACTGGGTATGATCAGCACAGCGTTTTCAACAAAACCCACATGTTGGATTTTTCCAAAAAAAGTAGCTCTGCTGCCCCCTATTTTTTAGGATTTTCGAAAAAAGTCATAATTTTGAAAATCAAACAAACTGGGTTTGTTTAGCTTTGAAGCACGAACAAAACCCATGTGTTGGATTTTTCCGAGAAAAATCACTTTTTGGTGCCTCGCTGCCTCTGCCACCGAAGGGCTCTTGCATGTCATAGAAAAACACGTTTTTTCGAATTTCTGACGATCTAGGTTTGTTTAGAGAATTATTCTCAACAAAACCCATGTCTCAGATTTTTTTCATAAAAATTACCCCCGGCAAGGCTATTTTTAGCAGTTCTAGAAAAAGTTGTCCGAGCAGCATCGTGTGCACAGTCAATCTTCAAGGTTTTCAGAACGTAGTTCTCCCAAGACGAATACAAGACCAAATGGTCTTACTCCATGATTTTCTGAAAACGATTGGCACCGATTTGTGTCGGGCACACCCAGAGGTCAATCTAGCCAGATTGACAAGCATAGAAACAAGTCTACAGGTTCCATAATGGTTTCACCTTGTATATCTGATTGCCTTCCAAGGCCAGTTTAGAGGATTGTAACCGTTGGAATTTTACACATACAGCAAGTTCATGTGCATTTCTCATGGTTGGAGTGATCGTGGTCAAACTTCGCGGTTTCATCATCAAGCTTCGCGGTTTCACCATGCGACACTCTTCCATTGAGAAAGATCAAGGAAAACGTCAAAGCTGCAAAAGAATGCGGAAGGTAGTCATTCCCAACACAGAGCCGCCATCGGTTAATACTACATTACCTTCCACGTCAATGTGGAAACACAGACAAAAAGAAAAGGAGTAACCCTCCTAAGGGAAGCAAAATAAAGGAGATGCATACATCAAGTTGCTGACAAATGGTAAGCTGATGATTGACAGGCATGTAACAATCTCCGTATGAAGAAGTCAACGAATGAACAAAAGCACCGTTGACCAATGGTGATGAAGTGTCAAACACCTCAAGAAAGACGGCCTACCCTCCAAATAGCATTAATGATGACTAAAGTCAACTTGATGCCCCCTTTCCAAGTTGACTCCAGATCTCCATAGATCATGCATGTCAGATCCCAGTGATCTAGGATGTCTATTTGACTCCCACGATTTGTGGATCTCAGATCTCCCCAAAAGGTGGATGTCTATTTGGAGACATATTTGTAACATAAGTTCACTTTTAGTTAGGTGTCAGTCAACTGAGGTAGACTTCCAGTTTGACTTTTGTTTAGTTTCAGTTAACTGAAGTAGATTTCCAGTTAACTGTTTGCTCACCTACTTTTAGACATAGAAATAAATCTTGCTGATTGGCAAGAACTGTTTGTTAACTCAAGGAGATTTTAGGGTTGCCTACTCCTTTGAGTTTCTATAAATAAGAGCCTTGGGCTCATTATTTGTTTAACCTTTATTTGCTAGCAAAATTGTTGCGCCACTGTTGCCAGAGTTCACTTGTTTATATCTATTCACTCTTGGATGAGAGTTCGTTGGTTGATCGTAATTGTGCATGATTTCGTGCCTTTGTTGTCCCAACCTTTGTAATTCTTTGAAGAACCTTGAAGAAATAAATCAGATGGTGCAAGCTTGCTTGATCTAATTATTTGACTTATTCAAAGTCTTGTTTTTAAATAGTGTGTTGTTTCAATCTCCTCCTTGGACAGGTGTCGTCGCCTCCTTGGATATTTTGTCATCAATCATTATCGTTTGATGTTGTTTAATGATCTATCTTGCAGCCTACACTTTGGATAGGTGTCGTCACCTCCTCGGGAATCCTGTTAGAGAGGCCATCATTCTATGTTGTTTCCAGTAAGTTGTTTCCAAGCCTACACCTCGGATAGGGGTTCCTCCTCCTTGGCAAGTCTCAGATCCAGTTTACCGTAACGAGTGTTTACTTGTATCGAGCCCTATCTTGGTATATATCCGAAGGTTCAGAGCCTCGGCCACATTCCATTGAGACGGAGGATTCAAGTGATCCAACCCAATCCATTTCGCTCCTACGCCCCCATGCTCTGTTTATCTTGGGGAGGTAGGATAGTTTAGAAGCTTAGTTAGTCGTAGTTAAGATCTGCGGAAACCAGAGAAAAGGCTTAGCTACGGCGCATTGGTTTATGCACCCTTGTGTCCTACCGCTGAGTAAAAAAGATAAGAATCTTAGTACACCCCTTTTTTACAGTAGAAAATCAGCAAAGAGAGATCTTCCTCTCTATAATCTGAAGAGCATGTACTAACACACTTGCAATAGCTGTCTGTTTCCAATAAGCACTCCAGAGGTGCTAATTGAAATGCCAACAAGGTCTAATATGTATTTCTGGGCAGTCTTAAAGGGATGAACAGTCAATATCGATGCTCATTACGAATGTATAACTTGCTGTAGCTATGTTGCCAATGGGGATTGAATCATTGACTGGGTTTATGTTATGCTGATTAACATTTCTGAATGTTGCAAGAATCATATCTGATGCTTATTGTGAATTGAAAATGATGTAGCTCTATTGAAGTAAAACAGTCCTTGAATGCATTTAAACTATCACACTCGGGATTCAATTTGTTGTTCAATCAAATCTGCATTGACGGACATACTCCAAGTTGTAATCGGAGATTATAAAACAAAGACAATCATCTCAAAATCATTTACATCAGGTTAGGGTCTTCACAGTGGTATCAGAGCAAACAATCCTGCCAGCCTGTGTTAGATTTGGGTTATGAACGAGGACATCCCAGATATCAACCCACTTGACATCCATTATAGGAGACTGAGAAGGGGGTTGGGACCATTGGAATTCATGGGGGATAGAGAAGAAATACCCGAGGGCAGCACCCAACACATCTTGAATGACCTAGCTAGAGGTCAACATGAATTAGCACAACAAATAGCGCAACTTGTTCAACAACTTGCAGGTGGTAGAAACAACAACAATGAAAATAATGGCAATAATGGTCAGAATGGGCATAATGGTGGACAGGATAATAACGATACAAGACAAAGCAATGCTAGGGCAGCTAGCAAGGTGACACCAAGGCCTCTAGTGCCTCAATTCTTGGGGGAACATGGTGCTGCAACCCAGGGGCAGCAAGTTCAAGAAGAAGGTTTCGCAGAATATTTCAGGGAATACCAAACTCTAGGGGATGAATTTTATGCAGCGATGTCATTAGGAGATTTTTGCACCATCAAGTACAGGAATAGGCCAAGAAACAATAACCGAGGGCAGCAAAATCAGGAGTTGCAACGAAAGGTTGGGAAACTTGCAATCCCTTCCTTTGATGGGTCTGGTAAATGTATGGCTAGATCTTGGGTTCAGAAGTTGGACACTTACTTACAGCTTAACCCTATGCTGGAGTCCGAAGCCATTAAGTACGCTACTCTACATTTGGATGGTGAAGCGCATGATTGGTAGTACCATGGGCTTGTCACATTGGGACATGCTAATATCACATCCTATTTGGAGTTCACACAGAAACTGATAGATAGATTTGATAAGAAGGATCCTGAACTTCATTTCAGGGAGTTAGCACAACTTAAGCAGGGTGGCTCAGCAGATGCTTATATTTCAGAATTTGAGTGGTTGGCAGTCATGGTGATAGATATTTCAGAGCAGCGGTTGGTTATGCTCTTCATTGAGGGCCTATCCGAACCCCTTCGTGGTTGGATCAAGGCTTTCAGAGTTGATTCCCTACAGGATGTAATCACTAGAGCTAGAGACATGGAGCTCTCCACACCTGACCACAAACCCCCTTCTAAACCTTTTATCCCTCAGAAAAACAAGGGCAAGAAGCCTTTTCAGAAGAAGGGAAACAAGAAAAGTGATCCAGATGAGGAGTATCGCAAGGAGTGCAGAATTAAGGGAATTTGTTACCATTGCAAGGAATGTTGGGAGCCAGGTCACCGTTGCCTAGGGAAAGGCAAGGCTCACCTTATTGAGGTTGTGTCTGAGGATGAGAGCAATGATGACGAGCCTTCTCAGGATAATGATGACAGTAGTTCAGATGAGGAGCAGCCTCAGGGAGAGGGTAAGAGTGGTACCATCGCTACCTTATCAGGCACTCCTAGATTCAACTCTTTTAGAGTTAGAGGATTTTTATAGGGACATCGTATAGCAATGTTGATTAACAGTGGAGCCACCCACAACTTTATTGATGCAGCCCTAGTTGAGAAGCATTCGCTACTCGCAGAGGACTTTGAAGGATTTAATGTGATGGTGGCAAATGGTTATAAATTGAGATGCACTCGGAGGGTCCCACAGTTGCCTATTACCTTGGGCAATTACACAGCCACAGATGACTTCTATGTGGTGGATTTGGGTGACACTCATGCTATACTTGGAGTTCAGTGGTTACACTCATTAGGGAAATATTCACAGAACTTTCAGACCATGGAACTTAAGTTCAGGACAATAGAGGGGCAACGAGTAGTGCTTAGAGGCATGGCTAATGGATCATCCAAGGTCGTGTCTGCTAGACGCATGGAGAGCATTTTTCGACATGATGACATAGCTTGGGCAGCAGAGTGTTTGATCACCACCAGGGAGTCTTCAGATTCAGGGCAGCCATATCAGGTGGACATTCAGGAGCTATTGGGTAAACATGATAGGGTTTTTGGAGAGATACCTCCAAGGAAACCACCTGATTGTGGGTTTGAGCATACCATTGAGTTGGAGGAGGGGGCCAAGCCAGTGATCACTACCCCCTATCGTCATCCTAAGAAATTCAAGGATGAGATTGAGAAAGCAATCAAAGAATTGCTTGAGATGGGACACATTAGACCAAGCTCCATTCCATTCGCTTCTTCTGTGGTCTTGGTGAAGAAGAAGGATGGAACCATGCGTATGTGCATTGACTACTGAGCTCTTAATAAGAAAACTATTAAGAACAAGTACCCCATTCCCAGGATAGATGAGTTGTTGGATGAACTTCACGGGGCAGTGTATTTTTCGAAGATTGATCTTCGTTCAAGGTACCATCAGATTAGAGTCAGAGAGTAGGACATACACAAAACAGCGTTCCGTTGTCACTATGGGCACTATGAATTCTTGGTCATGCCATTTGGTTTGACAAACGCGCCTGCCACATTTCAGTCTTGCATGAATCATATATTCAATGAGCAATTGCGTAAATTCCTATGTTCCACGGCGTTTCGGGGACGGGGACGAGGGGATGGCAGGGGACGCGTTTCGGGGACGGCAGTCCGAGGGCAGATTTTTGGGGACGACGATATAGGAATTTTTCAATATATATATATATATATACAATTACATATATATGTATGAATTTTTAAACATATATTATATATAGAGAGAGAAAGAGACAAATTTGAAATATCAAATATGTGCAACAATATCAATATGACAATATGTGCATAGATAAAGAGTATAACAACAGTATAACAGCAGTATAACAGCAATATAACAGTGATATAACAACAATATAAAGATAAAGGTAAACACTAACAGCAATGCCAATAACTTAACTATTATTTAGTCAATGCCATTCAAATGGGGATAAAACATTTTTATCAAATATAATGAAATATAGAACATTTAATATTTAATATTTAATATTTGATAAAACATTTAATATTTATTAATTATCAAGCAATTTTTATTTAATTTGACAATAAAATTAAATGTTTTATCAAATATAATGAAATATTTAATATTTAATATTTATCAAACAATTTTTATTTAATGAAATATTTAATATTTATCAAGAATTTTTTATTTAATTTGACAATAACATTAAATAGTTTGTTTAAAAATTAAATGTTCTATCAAATATGATGAAATATTTAATATTTATTAGGCAATTTTTATTTAATTTGCTAAAAATCAAAACATTTTTTACTTTGATGAAAGGGGGAATTAAATGTTTTATCAAATATGATGAAATATTTAATATTTATTAGGCAATTTTTATTTAATTTGCCAAAAATAAAAACATTTTTTACTTTGATGAAAGAGGGACGCCTGGGCGTCCTCGATACAGTTGGGGGACTCCTAGCCGTCCCCTAGCCGTTTCGGGGACGCCTTTTATTTTTCAGTTATCCCCTTTTTTGGGGACGCGTTTCCCAGTTTTTGAAAATTAGGGGGGATGCCTGGGGGACGTCCCCTGCCGTCCTCAAAACGCCACAGGGGACAGGGACGTAGGGTTTGGAGGGGGGGATGCGTCCCCGTGTAACACAGGTAAATTCTTGTTGGTGTTCTTCGATGACTTGCTCATTTACAACCAGACTTGGGAGGAGCATTTGAGACATCTTGATGAGATCTTGGGCATCATGGACGAGCAGTCACTCTATGCTAAGGCTTCAAAATGCGAGTTTGGCCTTAGAGAGATATTATATTTGGGGCATGTGATCAGTGCGGACGGAGTACAGGTCCATCAGGAGAAGATACAGGCAATACTTGATTGGCCACCACCTAGGACACTCACAGAGCTGCGAGGCTTCTTTGGATTGTGCAACTACTATAGGCGGTTTGTGAGGGGGTTTTCATAGTTGGGAGCACCTTTGACAGATTTGACAAAAAAAGGTGCATTCAGTTGGTCAGCGGAGGCACAACGAGCTTTTGATAAGCTCAAGGAGGTGATGAGTAGTTGTCCAGTACTGGCGCTCCCAGATTTCACATAGTCGTTTGTCCTTGAGTGTGATGCCTCGGGTGAAGGCATAGGAGCAATGTTGATGCAGAACAGACATCCCATAGCTTTTGAGAGCCGTAAGTTGAGGGGACCAGAGAGACTATACTCCATCTACGATAAGGAGATGCTCGCCATTATGCATGCCTTGGCAAAATTCAGACAGTATCTAGTTGGTGGGAAGTTTTTGGTGAGAACCGACCACAATAGTCTTAGATACTTCTTGGAGCAGAGGGATTTGAATGAGAGACAGCAGAAGTGGGTCAGCAGGATACAGGCATATGATTTTGATATAGAGTATGTGAAGGGGAAGAAGAATTTGGTGGCGGATGCCCTCTCCAGGAGACCTTCAGCTTGCTCACTTTCAGAGATTTCCGCAGATTGGAAGTCCCTCTTGTTGGTGGAGTACTCCAAGAATAAGTTTGCTTGTGAGTTGATGGATGGTCTGATTCAGGATGACAGGTATCGAGTAGTGAATGATGTGATTTACTACAAGGATAGGATTTACTTGGTGCCAGAGTCTAGACTGAAGGAGAAGATATTGCAGGCTTCTCATGACACTCCCTTAGCAGGCCATCAGGGCTATTTCAAAACTTATAGACAGGTTAGGGAGAGGTTCTCTTGGAAGGGCCTCAAGGATGATGTATTGAGACATGTCAAGGAGTGTGTGACTTGTCAGCAGAACAAGTCAGAACATACACATCCAGCCAGATTGCTACAGCCATTGCCTATCCCAGAGCAAAAATGGGAGAGCATTTCTATGGACTTCATCACAGGGCTGCCTAAGGTGCATGGGAGAGATAGTATCTTTGTGGTAGTGGATCGGTTGATGAAGTATGCTCACTTCTTTGCCATTCCAACTGAGTACAGGGTTCCACAGGTGGCTGAGTTATTTTTTAAGGAGATTTTCAGATTGCACGGTTTACCCCGGTTCATAGTCAGTGACAGGGATAGTAGATTCATGAGTGCATTTTGGCAGGAGCTGTTTAGGTTGGCAAGTACTGAGTTGACTCCGAGCACGAGTTATCACCCTCAAACAGATGGACAGACAGAGATTGTGAACAAATGGATTGAGGGGTACTTGTGCAACTACATTGCAAGGCAGCAGCAGGCCTGGATTAAGTGGTTACACTTGGAGGAGTATTGTTATAATACCACTTATCATATGTCTATTGGGATGAGCCCCTTTTGAGCTTTGTACGGATACGATGCACTTTCATTCATGGAGATGGCTTTCGGTGAGAGCAAGGCGCCCAAAGCCAAGGATTGGATGCAAGAGAGTCAGGATATCTTGAGGGTGCTCAAGGATAACCTACAGGTGGCACAAAATCAGCAAAAGACATATGCTGATAGACACAAGGTTGAGCGCAGTTTTGAGGTCGGCGATTTGGTATACCTTCGCTTGCAACCCTACAGACAATCTTCTCTTAAGAAGAGTGGAGCCGAGAAGCTCAAACCCAGATTCTATGGGCCATACATGATTATCAGGAGTGTTGGTGAGGTGGCATATGAGTTGGAGCTGCCTGAGAACAGCAAGATTCATAATGTATTTCATGTTTCGTGCCTTAAGAAGTCACTGGGTCAGCAAGTTACTTCTTCTTCAGAGCTCCCACCCTTGGATGAGGAGGGACATTTGGTCCTAGTCCCTAAGGAGATTGTAGACACGCGAGAGAGGAAGTTGAGGAACAGGGTGGTGAAGGAGTATTTGGTGAGATGGAAAGATTTGCCAGCCGAGGATGCCACATGGGAGAATGAGCAGATTCTACAGCACCCGAGTTTGCGATTGCTTGAGGACAAGCAATTTCAGGAAGGGAGGACTGTAATGTCCCCTTCGAGCTAGCCATTCAGGACACCACTTCGCCCTTTTAATTCCCAAAGGCAAGTGTTGAAATTAGGGAATCATTTATTTAATTATTTAATTATCACCAAGTTTCAATTTAATATTCTAAGGTGATGTTAAGTAATTAATTAAATCGATTTTTGTAAAGTGACTATTATAAATGTTTTAAAAGGGGCTAAATGAAATATTTCATAAAAATAAAAGAAACTATACAAGTCACTTTATTTGTTTTGAATGGAAAATACAAAAGAGGAAAAAGAGGAAACATTCGATACCTTTGGGTATATGCATTTTCTTTCACTGGAAGAACTCAAGCTGTTTTGCCTAGGGTTCGAAGACCTTCACTGTCCAGATTCGGGTGTGAAAGACCATCCCCTAGCTGGAACGACTTCAGGATTTTGGAAGGAAGGAGATCCTCTTTGTGTATGCCGATTTGGAGACATTTTGGACGATAGTACAAAGCTTATTCCAGATTTGCGTGGCTGCTTGCGTTGAGATTTCGATGGCTTCCTTTGAACGATTTGAGGAAGGATTTGGTGTGAGTTGAGGCAACCATCACCAAGCAAACGAAAGATGCCTTTGTTTCATCAAGAGATTCAAGGTAAATTCGTGCAACATGGAGGTAGCGGCTGAGACAAGGGAAAACGCGATTTGCAGCCTGAGACGTATTTAGTACCCTGTGGCTAGCTGAGTCGTGGCCATTGAAGAGTTTGCTGAAGGCGTTTTGAAGTCTCCCACCTGATGCATTCATTCCTTGAAGAAGCGATGATCTAGGAAGTTGCTGTAGCTGCTGCGAGTGAGTTTTTTGCATAGTGACGTTCTCCTAGTCACCTCCAGGCCAGATTCGATGTGGAACTATAGGTTGGGTTATTTAATATTGCTGTCATAAATATCTCCCTTCTTTAACTGGAGAAACCTGAGTTGCTATTCTTGATTAACATCCCATGCAACACTCAGAAAAATATATTACTGAATGCTTGTATCAGCTATGAGAAATAACAATCAAATGTTGTACTACAGTATGTGATTTTCAGACTGTTTTGTACTCAGAACTGTATTTCAGTTGCATAAAATCAGGTCTAAGTCTTGTGAACACCTCTTAAATGACCAACCAGCTTGTAGATCATTAGAAGTCCTAGAAAGCAGTTCAATGTAGGTCTAATATGTATTTCTGGGCAGTCTTAAAGGGATGAACAGTCAATATCGATGCTCATTACGAATGTATAACCTGCTGTAACTATGTTGCCAATGGGGATTGAATCATTGACTGGTTTTATGTTATGCTGATTAACATTTCTGAATGTTGCAAGAATCATATCTGATGCTTATTGTGAATTGAAAATGATGTAGCTCTATTGAAGTAAAACAGTTCTTGAATGCATTTAAACTGTCACACTCGGGATTCAATTTGTTGTTCAATCAAATCTGCATTGACGGACATACTCCAAGTTGTAATCGGAGATTATAAAAAAAAGATAATCATCTCAAAATCATTTACATCAGGTTATGGTCTTCACAAAAAATCATAACAAGTGGTATCAAATCTACAATTTGGGCCAACTTTTTTGTTTCCAACATAACTTCCAAAACAGTGCGAATTTGGATCTGATTTTTTTGGGGTTTTGAGGTATGTATTAGATCAGCTCTCAAAACAAAATTCTGACCTTGAAGGTAAGTTTTCTAAAAGTTATTGAGATTTTATGTTTTTTCATTAATTTGCTTTATAGGCCGAAATTTTCAGATTTTTTTTTTTAAATTTACATTTGTGGAAAGCTTATCAAAAATTAGGCAAGGTTAGTTCTTTGTAATTTACCATTAAAAATAAAATAAATTCTTTAATTTAGTGGTCAAAGTTTAGTACAAATTTTTCATTATTTTGCTCGATAGATTGCAATTTTTGGATTTTTTTAAAAAAACATTATGTTTTTGGAAATCTTATACAAAATTAGGTAGGGTTAATTCTTTGTAATTTACTGCTAGACATAAAATAAGCTCCTTAATTTAGTGGTCAAAGTTTTAGTCAAACTATAAATTTCAAAACCTGTCTTAGCATTTGTTCTAAATTTTTATGGTTATAAATCGCACTAGATACTATCCTTCCTTAATTAATAAAGAGGAATCTATAGTTCAAAAAAAAAAAACTTGAATCCATGTCATCTTTAGGACCAGAGGACTCTTTTATGAATGTGGAAACTGATGACCATCTTTATTGTCCACCGCCAAAAATTGAGGGAATAATTCCACCGGATTGTGAAAAAGTGGTACACTTCATTAAGAATAAATTATTTGACTCATTTACAACATCCTTAAATGAGGGATTATGCAGGTTTGAAAAATTAATACTATCAGAATTGAGGGGTTCAAAAGGCCACCAAGGTGGGTACAACCCTAATAGACAAAATCAAGAAATGGGACAATCTTTTCAAGGTCCAAAATTAAACCTACCTAAAATAGATATATGCAAGTTTGATGGTACATATGTAACTTCGTGGATAAGTCTCGTGGAACAATAGTTTAAACTCCATAATATAGCAGACGATGCAATGGTTGACGAAGAGGAAGAAGTATCTATAGAAGAACCAAATATGGAACTAAAGAGTGAAAATTTAGAGGAAGAAGACAATGCTACTATCTCCTTACATGCATTGAATGGAACAAGAACACAACAAACACTTAAAGTTTTTGGTTATATAAAAAAGAGAAAGGTAAAAGTGTTGATTGATACAGGTAGTACACATAACATTATTGATAGAAGATTAGATCATGAGCTCAATTGTTTTGTTTATCCAGTTTCTAACTTCCAAGTCATGATAGTTGATGGAAAACAACTCTCTTGTGGGGGTAAGTTCCATCATATAAAACTTTAAATGGGAAATTACCATTTAGATTCAAAAATGTTTGTTATTCCAATAGGAGGAGCAAATGTAGTTTTAGGAGTACAATGGCTTAAACATTTGGGAACATTGTCCTTCAATTTTCAAGAATTATATATGACCTTCAACTCTAATGGACAAAATTATAAACGTATAGGAGTAATATCACCACCAACTCAAATTATTAGCTCCCATAGGATGGAAAAATTACTTAAGAAAGATTCCTATGCTCTAGTGGCACAACTAAATTATTTAGAAGCACAAGATGTGAAAACTCAACATCCACAAGAACTTCAAGAGATCATTCAAAAACACCAACAAATTTTTGTAGAACCAAAAGTTCTACATCCAATTAGAGACCATGATCATGCCATTGAATTAATACCTGGAAGCATTCCTCCTAATATTAGACCATATCATTATCCTTATGAACAAAAAACAAAAATTGAAAAAATAGTCAAGGAGATGTTGGATTCAGGAATTATCCATCCTAGTAAAAGTCCCTATTCATCTCCAATAGTTATGGTTAAAAGGAAGGATGAGTCGTGGAGAATGTGTCCTGATTATAGGGAACTCAATAAGCTCACTCTTAAGGATAAGTTTCCTATTCCTACTATTGATGAATTATTAGATGAATTAAATGGTGCAATTTTCTTTACTAAGATTTACGTTTTGGTTTTCATCAAATTCGTATAAAGGAAGAGGATATACATAAAATTGCCTTTAGAACACATGAGGACATTATGAATTCTTCGTAATCTCATTCAGTTTAAGTAATGCCCCATCAACTTTTCAAAGCCTTATGAACTCAGTACTTCACCCATTTCTTTGCAAATTTGTGGTGGATTTCTTTGATGATATCCTTATTTATAGTAAATCATGGGAAGAACATTTGCAACATGTAGAGAAGATATTACAAGTATTGGAAGATAATCAACTCTATGCTAAGCAATCTAAATGTGTCTTTGGGGTAAAATAAATAGAATACTTGGGACATGTGGTGTCACTTGAAGGTGTTGAGGTAAACCCCAAGAAGATTTTTGTAGTAAAAGAATGGCCAAAACCTAAAAATATCAAAGGATCGAGAGGATTTTTGGGTCTAACAGGATACTATAGAAGATTTATTCGTAATTATGCTTGTATCGCAATACCCTTAGCAATATTATTAAAGAAGGATTCCTTTTCATGGTCAGAGCTAGCCACTTAGGCCTTCCAACAACTAAAAGAAGATCTCACTTCGACCCTAGTACTAGCTACCCAGACTTCTCTAAAACATTTGTGGTAGAATGTGATGCTTCTAGACATAGAATTGGGGCAATACCAATGCAAGAAGGGCATCAATTAGCATTTGAGAGTTGACAACTCAAAGGGAAAAACTTGCTAAGGCCCACATATGGGAAGGAAATGTTAGCCATTGTTCATGCAATTAAAAAATGGCATCAATATTTAATGGGAAGGCATTTCAAAGTCAAGACTGATCATGAGAGTCTAAAATATTTTTTGGAGCAAAAACTATCCTCAACATAACAACAAAAATGGGTTACCAAGATGCTAGGATATGACTTTAAAATCATTTATAAAAAGGGTAAAGAAAATATTGTAGTTGATGTCCTTCCTCGACAAGAAGTAGAGGAAGCAAATATTTGTGCCATTTCCTTAATACAACCAAAATGGTTAGAAGTTGCACGAAAAGAGTGGCAACTATTGGTGTAAATAGTGACTTTATCAAACTAGTTAGCTAATAACCTAACTAGGAGAGTCCTATTCTCATTTCTTAAGTCTCCACTTAGGGACTTCCATAGTTTTGTCTCACCTCATGTGGTTGAGACAAGTGTCCTCACTTTATGAGACACCTCTTGCATAGTCACTTTCCACTCACTAGAACACTTGTCATGTGAGTTAACAAGTGGTGTTAGTTAGTCATTATGTTTGACTTGACTACCTTCACCACCTTGCCTATATAAGCAAGGTTACATTGTACATTTTAATCAACTCTTGTATCAATCTCTTAATAATATCAATTAGGCTTATTTATGTGCATGTATTTTGTGGAAGTTTCTAGTTTTTGCTTTATGATCTTGGAAATAATAACATGGTATTAGAGCCATGCAAGCAAAACCCTTCCCGTAAAATTGCACCCCGCCTAGTCAAGAGTTCCTCATAGAGCCACTCTATAGTTGATTATTGGTTTGGTATTGTTTTTGTGAGTGATTTGTTTTTAAAAATAGTGTTGCATTTTGGTTGCTATGTTGTTTTGTTCCTACTGAAGGATTCAAAGTTGAGCCATATCACCATTGTGTGCTCTCTATCATTGTGTGGTGATTGGTCTCATCGACCTATGCATTTGCGCTACTCAACAAAGAGACTACCTCTATTGCCCTTGGTTGCTAGAGGTTTGATCAAAGGAAAATTTGCTTCGAAGAAGATTGGCATCTCATTCTAGATCGAGATTTATTTTGTGGAGGCAACATGATATCACAAAGAGTAGGCCCAATTCATTTGTGGCATGAGAATTTTTCTTGTGCACTTCCCACATATTGCAAACCACATGTTATTTTGCAAGCCACATATCTGCAATTAGGGTTCGTATGAAGGAAGGCCCATCCAAATCTTGATACATGCCATAGTGAAGACCAATCATTATATTATACAGATAGTGACCCCTTGTTTTCTTTGTTTTGGGCATAAACCATAAAAGGAGATTGTGAGCCTCCTTTATTTGCATTGTGTTGTACCCGAAATAAAAAAAATTGCTACACAGGCATTTTGAAGAAATGAGTCAAAGTCTTGTTAAAATTTGTCAATAAAGGTCAAAATTGGGGATTTGCATGTCTTGCATGAGGGTCAAAAACTCAAAATTTTCAAAATTTGACGATCTGGGTCTACTCAAAACGGCCAAGTCTACAAAACCCAGATTTCAATTTTTCGGCCTTAAATTTTAGGAAAAGTTCTATTTTTAGAAACTTTCTAAAAATAGAACTTTTTTGGGTTTCTTTTGAAACAGTTATTGGCAAAATTTTCTAAAAATAAAAAGTCTGGCTTCTAGGGTTCAAACTGATTTTGATTGGTCAAAAATACTTCCTCATCAGGCTGGTCCAATCAGAATCACAAAAAGATCAGTTTTGCCCTAGTGGGTCTATTCTGCTTTTTTAGGAGCTCCAAGGTCATTAATGGAGGTCAGTCAACTACCAGGTGTTAGATTCAAACATTCGAGCACTGAACAGAAGATGAGAAATGATGAACGTGCACGAAGATCGAAGAATGGAGAAAGGGAGCTGTAAAAGTTGGAAAATACAAAGTTTTGGCTAAGTCTAGGAAATCAAGCGCCCCAGCCAAGCAAAGGCGCCCAAAGTTTTGTGCCTTAGAAAATTTTCATCTCCAATAGTCAGAACAAAGGCAAGCACGTCGAACAAAGGAGAAAGTTGAAAATTGCAAAATAAAAACTAAGTCTACCAGCCATGGGCGCCCCAAAAGGAAATAGGTGCCTAGCTTTTCAAGGGATCAAATGATAAAATTAGGGTTTGAACTCCCAGACAATGTTGTTCAAAATCTTCTCAGCTCCGTAGCAAATCCATCGGCACAACCATCTGATCAACCAGTCATCCAAAATCAAAGATTGAACAAAGGAGTCAACCGAGAAGCTGAAGGCAAATCATGAAAATCATCAGAAATATTCTAAGTATGAAAATTTGGGCGCCCCAGAGAGAGAGAGGCGCCTAGGGTTTTGAAGCACCAAATTCAACAGTTAGGGTCTGCAAATATGCTCAATCCTTTCAGAATCCTGCCAACTTTGCAGTGGATATCTAAGCCTGATCATCAGATCACCCAATTGACAAAAAACTCAGAATGAACAGAAGGCATAACATGAGGTCTCAAGCTTCAAGGTGGAAACAAAGCCAAAAATGGCTGTATGAAAACTTGGGCACCTCAAGGAGAGATAGGCACCCAAGATTTTGAGGTATCAGATGAATGAATTTGCAATCACAACCTCCAGCATGACTTCTTCAGACTTGAAGCAACTCTTCAACGCAATTGTCATCAGGTCCATTAGAGTAGGCAATCGATAGATATCGAAGACAAAGCTAAGTGATAAAGTCAAAGGCAAAATGAAGATTTCAAGAAAATTCTATCTGGAAACATGGGCACCCCTAGAGGAGATAGGTGTCCAAGCTTTTAATCCCCTAAACTTAGCTTTCAGAGGATGCAGCTCCCAAGAGACCCCTCTCAGGATTCATCAAGGTATCTAGCGAATTTGATAGTCTGTCAATCGGGTAAGTATAGCTCCTAGATTCGCAAAATCATCTAAAGGTGAGAAAATAGTGTTGAAACTTGAAGAACATAAAAATGTCTAACACTGGTTTTGATGGGCGCCCTAGAGAGAGATAGGCGCCCATGATTTTGAAGCCCAAGATGAAGTTTTTATCGAAAGATGCCTCCAGACAAACTTCGTCCGATTCACTCAAGCTCTGCAATGGATCATTCAGTCGGTCAATCAGATCAACCTAGCATCCGAAAATCAAAATCAAACAGAGGTTAAAAATCAAGAAAAATTTGAAATTTCAAGAAATTTGACTAAGTCTACTAGGGAAAAGGGACCCAGGCTAAGAAGAGTGCCCTGTTAGAGTAATAAGTTATTTCACTTAATTAATTTAATCATATCGGTTAATTAATTAAGTCACTTATCACTTTAGTTACTTAAGCTAAACTTAGGCACATTAATAATTAATTATTAAGTGTGCACACTAGGGTTTCCCTTTTAGGTTACACTTTAGGGTTTCTTGATCTCCTTCATAAGGATTGATCTCATTATAATTATTTGATTCTCTTAATGCATTTTTATAGCTTGAGGCTTGCAAAGCATCTTTGTTGTTCTGTTCATCTTTCATACTTTGTGATAGGTTATTGCATGCAGATGATTCTTGGGGTCTATGAAGTTGGGTTTCTCAACTTCTACATGGTATTAGAGCCTCAGATCTGCAGCTGCCTGTTCGTATTTTGAATGATATTGCCTTACAGTGATTTTTTAAGTGCAAGGGTTTTAGCCAGGCATCCTTTTGCAAGATGTGGGGGTAGCCATTTTTTTTGGGCAATTTTGGGCAAAACGGACGTCACCATTGCATTCAGAGCGCCCAAAACCCCTACAAACGCCTTTCATTTCGTCAAAAAAGGCCTCCGTTTGTCAGATATGTGAGGATTTGAAGTTTATGAGGGTTTCCAGATGCAAAGCGTACCTAAAGTTTTGGAGCATTTTTAGCCCAAACGGACCTCACCATCGCGTTGAGAGCGCCCAAAAACCCCTAAATCGACTGTCAAATCATCAAAATCGGACACAGTGACTCCAGGAGGCAAAAAAAAATCATTTTTGGGTCGTATGACCTGGTACGGCATGCAATCCGAGGAAAAAAAAATTAAAAAGAATGTTTAATGGCCGCCGCCGTCAGTAAACCACTAGCGGTTAATGCTAGCAATTAGCCTAACCACCAGGCTTAACCCTCAAACCTTTTGGAGCAGATATTGGTATTTTGGCCATAACTTTTGCATACGAACTCGGTTTTTCGAAAACGAAATATCGTTGGAAAGCTGGTTCTGAGCCCGATCCAATGGTGCAAGTTTGATTTTCTGGTTTTGCAATTTTGATGCCATTTTTGACAGTCAAAGTCAGAAGTTTTCTTTTTCACTTTGGGGGGCGTAACTTTTGCGTCTAGACTCCATTTTGCACAAACGAATAGGCATTGGAAAGCTGGTTCAGTGCTCTACACAATGATCAGATTTATTTTCCCTGATTTTGCCCCAGGTATATTTTATTCAGCTTTTTGTGTTTTCATAGTTTGTTTAATTACTTGGATGTTTTGGCACTTGGGAACCTCCTATTTGTGTCATTTGGCTCTATTTCATTTGATCTACATGTAGTAAGGTCAATTTTTTTAGATTGTTTAATTTGAAGAGTTATCATGGGTTTTTCTACTCACCATTCAGTTGTAATTCTGGAAAGGGGTAATTATGAGTCATGGGTAAAGGGCATACTTACACATTGTAGGTGGCTTAATATTTTGCCTTATTTGTATGATCTCATACCTGAACCAGCCACTTCAAAGGGAAAATTAGCTTAAGATATCATTAGAGATCACATAGTAGGACTTATATTGTCTAGTGTTGATGATGACACTATGTGGGCTATATCGGACATTGATTGTCCCTACCCACTTTGCACACGTCTTTGGGAGATCTATGGAGACCCCAATCTCTCTCCATTCCCAGAGGATCCTGCTTCAGATTGTCTCTTACCCATTGCTTGGAGAGAGAATATAACCTTTGATCATAATACTTTAGAGGAACTCGAGTATTTAGACATCCTTGCATGTTCCGATGGATCAGAGGCTTGTCTCATAGTTCCTACTCTTCAGACTGAGATTACACATGTATCATCTATTGTTCCTGATGACATCAGTATCGCCACATTGGCCCCTATGGATTCAATTCAGCATCATGACCATCTTGGTCATTTATTAACTGCTACATCATGGGATTCTTATCTTGCAAACACATTCTTGTTTGTTGAGTTTCACACTGCAGATCTTGAGGATTATTTTGAGAACATACATTTCCTCTACCTTGACAGTCAGGTTATCACTGTATGCACACCATTATCCGTGGATTCAGAGGTTGCATTTCAAGAGTCTTCACATTAGTTTGGATTTGGCATCATTTGTTTCAGTTCAAACAAAGAGATTCTTCAGCATCCTATCATGGCACACATCTTGAGATAGATTGGTTCATCACTCTTCACAATGTTTCTTCGACATCGTCCTTTGGATCCGTTTCTTCCCAAGAGGAGGAATATCATTTGTCGCTTCAGGATCTCTTTTTGGATTCTACATCAGGCATCTACCATTGCAACAAGAGTTTCTTCATTGTGGGGTGGCCTTCTTGTCTCTTTCTATCTCTCCTATGGAGATCATTGTATATGTACTTACATGATAGTAGTTGTCTATGGGGGGTATCATGTAATCCACCTCCTATCCTTCTTTCATTAGTGCATTGCATTCCTTTTTTTGCATCCTATTTTGGGGAGGAGTTTTTGTTCCCACTAGGTTTTCTCCTTTACCCCGTTTGGTTTAGTTTGCATTGTTTTTGTACATGGGTACCTGATCAGGCCTTGTTTCCGAGACCCATCTTTGATTTCATGCATCTTTAGTGTTTTAACTTCTGTCTAAGTTCATCTTAAGGGGGGTGTTAGAGTAATAAGTTATTTCACTTAATTAATTTAATCATATTGATTAATTAATTAAGTCACTTATCACTTTAATTACTTAAGCTAAACTTAAGCACATTAATAATTAATTATTAAGTGTGCACACTAGGGTTTCCCTTTTAGGTTACACTTTAGGGTTTCTTGATCTCCTTCATAAGGATTGATCTCATTGTAATTATTTGATTCTCTTAATGCATTTTTACAGCTTGAGGCTTGCAGAGCATCTTTGTTGTTTTGTTCATCTTTCATACTTTGTGATAGGTTATTGCATGCAGGTGATTCTTGGGGTCTGTGAAGTTGGGTTTCTCAACTTCTACACGCCCAAGGCTCAATGCCTTAGAAAAAAATTCAGTTTTCATGGTTCATCATTCGAAAAAGTGTCTACATTCGACGAACCTACTCAAGATTGGCTTCAAGGAGTTTAAAAGTTGGAGAATAAAAGCAGTTCTTATCCTAAAAACCTATTCAAGAGATCTTTTGTCTTCCATTATTCATTTTTGCAGGTTGGCGCCCAGAGCAAGAAGATTTTCTCTTTTTCCTCAGCGAAGATTTGAAGACCCAAACGACATGCTTTTTTGGTGTTCTTCGTGTTTTTGAGAACAGTGAGCAAGAAGGAAAGCTTTTTCATGCTCCAAACTTCTAAGGCGTTGCTTTTTCAAAACAACCACTCAGCTTTTTCCATTTCTGATCACATGGGTCTCTTCGCTTTTTCATCCTCTTGAACATTGAGAAATTTTCCCCTCTTCTAGAAACTGCTTTTTGGCCCTGTTGACGTGCTTTTTATGACAGCGCCAGCACAGAATAAAGTTGCCCAACGGTCACTCTATTCTCTCTTGATCAAAGTGTCCCACATGCTAAGATTGCTTGAAAGTTCATGTGTTCGACTCCAAGGTTCCTTGTATCGCGAATAGACTCAGTTGGTTGATGTGTTTTGCTGGTTATTTCAA
Source organism: Sequoiadendron giganteum (assembly GCA_007115665.2). Classification (NCBI taxonomy): domain Eukaryota; kingdom Viridiplantae; phylum Streptophyta; class Pinopsida; order Cupressales; family Cupressaceae; genus Sequoiadendron; species Sequoiadendron giganteum. The sequence continues at coordinate 18,297,167 of CM021109.1, forward strand.
GGGGACTTACGTAGTTGTTCAACTTTGTGAAGCAATTAGGACATGAATGATTTGGCAATATGGTTCTAGTATCTAGACCGACTCGAAAATGCAAAATTTAAAGGGGATAGGGATAGGGATTCTACAAATCTACTCCTAAAGGGTGGAGGACGAGGATCGACTTAAACAATCTTCAAACCAAACTTTGCTTTGTCTCCTTTTGAACAACTCCGACAAAGTTGGTGCAATCTTCAAAGGATGAGAAAAGTGTTCAAACTATGATGCAACACGTTCATACCGTCAATACGACGCATACAAACATATGAACCATAATCGAAGTTAAGTGCTGATACTCCAGTTGACCACGCAAGGCGAACTTACCATCAGCAAGCCCGCTAGTGGTATGGATGAAGAAGATATGCTTAAATCACCACGCCACACTCCACAATTAACAACTACTTGCATGAAATAAAATCTATTTTACTCTATCTACCTTGAATTGGAAAGACGAAATGGCCTTGCTAGCTACTCATAACAAAGAAGAAATCACCAAGCAATGAAACTCTTTGTATTATGAAAAGTGTTCACAACAACCTTTTACAAAACTTTCAAAGGAAAGTTTTCTTCCCTCCTCAATCTAAAGCTAACTTCTAAGCTAAATGTTATATGCCTTCTACTCTCTAGCTCTGATTCAACTCTTGATCTAATCTCTATCTAATAAATTACAAATGAGGGGGGATGCCCCTTTTATAATAAGTCCAATTCAGTGGACGGTTCAGATCAAATTACAATGAAGGGCTCAGATCGAGCCACCTATGCCCTGATTAGGGTTTCTGCCCTAAAAACCGCCACAGAGAGGAGTGGGCAATGAATGCACAGAATATTCTCCACTCCCCTGCAGGAATCATAATGAGCAATTAATGCCCACTACCATCATCAAGAAGATCCTCATCAAGCAGCGCGTTCCCACTGGCCTTCTCCCGGATAGCAAACTCGATCAACCGGGCCAATACTGCTTCAACCTCCTGTGTAGAGATCGGTGGAATATGGTTGAGCTGGAACTCCAAGACTGCTACCGTCTGTCCGTATCTGATGCAAGATTTTCTCCATGTCACCAAGGCGTCCTGGGTATGCTGAATTATACTAGAGAACGTGGAGACATTCTCAAAGTCATCCAGGACAAGTGACCTCGCAGCTGAGAAGAATGGAGGCAGTCTACTTTTCAAGCCATCAGCAGTTATCTCCTCTGGGACCAACTTTCTAGCAAATATGGCTTCTAATGTATTGAGGACTCCCCCCAAGATGTTGCCCATTGCTTTCCTCACTTTAGCTGAATCTGCCCTTGCTGCGTCGTGAAATCCACGGCCTGTGACCACCGAGGAGTACCAACTGGTGAAATCATACCTATCACCTCTCTGAATTACACCTCCATCCACCAAGGTTTCTAGAGGTATATGCATCAAAGCCCCAAACGAAGTACAGTCTTCGTTTGATAGATGCGAGTATCACCCCAGGCCTGATCTACTATATCCATCCGTGCCAAAATATTTGAGGCCTGTCGATAAGCATCGGCAAGGTCCTCCATGAATTTCCCTGTCTCAGTATGAACACGGCTAACCCACTTGTCCGCCTTCGTTTCCATTTTCTTCAAATCCTCTAAGGCAACAACTGACTCATTCGGAAGCTCCAATGGACGTCCTACCGCTGCGTCTGCTGGTTCACCTGGACGTGCTAGATTCTGCATATATCCTATCAAGGTTTTGTGCTCCTTCTTCAATTTCTTATACTTCCCCTCCGTGCGGAGCAACTGATCCTTCAATGCTTGATAGGAGTTATCGAACTCCTCTATAACTTGGGCTCCCGTAGGACGACCCAACTCTACTGTGGTGATCACATAATTTTCAGGCCTCTCCTCGGTTCGATCACATTCTTCCCTCGGAATAGCCACCTGAAGCGTGCGAGAGCCTGACTCGTCAGTCGAGATCTTTGAAAACTTTCGGGCCCTTTTCTTCTCTGGTGGCGCACTGATCCTTCTAAGGAACTCCTCCATCTTAATGGCCGGATCCGTGTCATCCTCGGGTTCTCTCCTCATTCTGTCGGAAAGCCAATCAGGCACTGTCTGTTGTGGATTACAAATGACAAGGGGTTGTTCTTCCGTTGCCTCCATCTCGTGCACTTCCTCTCTTCTTGCACTGGTTTGCTCGGGCTCATCCTCCTCTATAAGCTGGGTATCTCCCGACCCTTGGGTCCCCTGTTCTGTGTTTTCTTCTTCTTCCAAAGCCGTGTCCAACATCTGCTGAAAATGGGTGTCGGCCATTGTTTCCTCTTCCTCCTCCTGTTGGCCGCCCCTGGATAGACTGACACTAGCTGATTCCCGGGCGTTGGGCTGATCTACCTCCTCAAGTCCCCGCTCTTCCTCTAATCCTGCCCTCTGATCGGCAAATAATGAAACCACTCTTAAACTCGAAGATTGAGTTTGTGAGTGCACGGGTGATGCTTGTTCTATCCTCAACGGTATCGGTTGGGTTGGCACTTCCACTTGTGCCCTCGATGTCTGAGCAATTTGTTTCCCTCTTTTTACCGATAACGGCCTTGGGTCACCCATCAAGCTGTAAGTAAGGGCGATCGACTTGCTCTTAAGTCTGCATACATGTCTGTCGACCCAAGTCCTGGTAAAAGTCATCACCGGGATAGAAAGAGTGTCCAAGTCCATGATCTCTGGCTCGGACCAATCAGGTGGTGGGACAGGAGTATCCCTAACTGACCCATAGTCGGGTTGCATGACGTTGACATCCTCCTCCACCTGGTCGGGAACTGGAATAATCTCACATTCTCTAATCAACTTGAGAGGAAGTCTGGAAAACATCCTTCTTCTTATCTCAGCCTCATCCACTGCATTTGCCCAGAAGTCCTCCAGATGAGCTCTGTGCCGGTATTCAACGTTCTGTACCATCCGGATGTTCCCGTAAGGATCGAAATCCTGCCTGCCTGTGTGATATGACAAATGATAAGATTGCAGCTCGTCCTCTGCCTCTCGGGCTGCTGCAAAGAGGGACACACCTCAATGGAATTTCCCATGGTGATAGGGAAATCAAGCCCACCCTTCTTTTTCCTTTTCTGAATCTTATCGTAGGCAATCAATTGCCTAGATACCTCAAGCATTACTATGTGATCAGTGGGGTATCGTGGTAACCGATACGGATACGAAGTGAACCCCTGCAGCCTAATATATGTGAATTTCGGGAATTGGATGAGCCAATACCCATATTCCTCAATCAATGTCTGTGCTTCTTTAGATATTCTCTGCTGCGTCCTCTGCTGAAGTGTCCTCGCAATGTGCATTGTGAATGCATCATTTGCCCGTTTATAGTTGGCAATGTTAGCTAAATGTAGCTGTGTGCAGGCTTCATGGATTTTGAATTGACCAGGGGCACAGCCGATTGGCTCCTTGTACGAAATCCCTCTGTACTTAGTCATTCTGGCCAACATGTAAATTACATATGAGCTCATGTAGAAAGTCTTCGTCACCTTCAGGCTCCTGAATTGCTCATCGATGTGGTTGCTAATCATCCTAGCCCAATCGACACACTCCTTTCCCTCCAAGATGATCTCGATGAAGTAGAACATCCAAGGCTCGAAAATGTAAGCCTGTGCACTCCCATTCACCCGGCTCAGCATCATTATCAAATCACAGTATTCTTGTTTCACGTCCTCGGCAATTATCTGCTTTGGGAGCTTAGTGCGGGGTGGCCTCGGCTTTTGCATCCAAACTCTATTGATGACTGCAGTGACTCTTTCGAAAGAGGAAGAGTATATCTTGTCCGCCCTTTTGTTTGTCCTGTATAACATCTCTTTAGCAGTTGGAATTCCAAATGCCTCTCCGATGGCATCCGGTGTGAAGTTGGCGAGCAGTTTACCATCCGGAGAGACAATCGTCCTACGTTCTGGCTTGTAGTGATTGGCACACTCCATAATTAGCTCCGGACACTGAATTGCTGGCGGAAAACTAGCAGCTGCGTAGATTCCACTCTTCATTATATTATGTGCCGTGACGGATGGTTGATGGCCCCCTAGCCCGAACATCCTCGATTTGAGTGCATTTAGATTGAATGAACCAAGGTTGGTATCATTTAATCCTGCCAACTTTGAAACTATTGCTGACTTTGGGAGAAATGGCTTAGCGAGCCTCTTAATCATTGCCTGCCGGGATGAGCCAGCCTTGCCTGCTTCAGTGTTTGCAGCTCTGCCTGCGGCTCTGCTTGTTCCTGCAACATCCTTTGCGCCAGCCATCTGCAAAATAAAATAGAAGAATAAGCTAGACTGCAGATTTTTAATAAAATAAAACAATTCCCGAGATGGCTGCGAATACGGAGTTAGCTTTGAAAATAAAATTTCTCAGCATAAATTTCTAACTCCAAACCTCGTACTGTATAAAAATCTCTGAGTTTAGAGACAACTCTCAGCAACTGCACTTCTGACTGGTGAAGAAAAAAAACGCAGCAAGCTAATAACTTTCAGCAATGTAGCTAATTTCTCCAGCACAAATTGTTCGAACCTTGACTTCACTTTGTCAACTTCAGCAGTTAGAGGAATAAAGAGTTGCCAGCAATATGAAATTTCAACTTCCTCAACTTCTCAACGTTTAAACTTCGCAGCAACTCCACTTTCAGCTCTTTGAGAATTAAATTCTCCAGCAACTCCGGAAAATAACTTCAACCTTCAACTTCGAAGTTGCAGCAACACACTTTCAGCTCTTTGAAAGAAAGAGTCTCGGCAAATGAAGATTTCTCCAGCACTTCGCACTTTCAGCAACTCAACACTCCGAAATAAAATAAACTCTCACAGAATTTCTCTCCTCAACCACTTGGAAAATATTTCAATCTCTCAAGAACTTCTTCAACAACTTCAACTTCGAAACAATGTGAGGAGAAATGAGAGAAGAGATTGTTTAAATAACTTTTCCCGGAGAATCCTGCTAAGTAGTGCTGGGGCTATTTTTAGCACCTTCATCAATTTTCCACTCTCTTCGTTCGGAATCTTCTAATTCAAGCGCAGTAGTGGGCTAGTCGTCAGCCGGTCATTATGGCAGTTGCTATTAATAATGATTCCTTCTTCTTCAAATTTCGAATTTTCCTCTTAGTCTGCCAGTTAACAGCTCGCGAGAAAAACAATCACTTGAATTCCATTTTAAAATCTCGCAGTGTTTAAATAAATTCAACTCGAAAAAATTTCGTGGGAGTTGCAAATTTATTTCCAACTTTTAAAATGTCTGTCATTTAAATCCTCGATTTCATAAAATTTGCCTTAGACATTTTAAATTCTCTCATTAAAATGTTCAACTCCGGGCGATTAAAAATTGTTTGCGTGCTCGAAATAATTCGTCCTTTGAGATTTAACTTCCGTCAGGAAAATAATCTAGGCAAAACGAATTTCCTCTGAAAATATTAAAATTTCCCTTAGGAAATTAATTTTCAAACTCTGTTAAATCATGGGTGCATTTTAAACGGGTTCATTTGATTTTCACTTGACCCATGGAAAATATTCATCGATATCAAATCTTCCCCTTGAAAAAATATTCGTCAACTTTCAACTGCCTTCGGAGAACTTTAGAACTCATCAAATCATCCTTCCATGCCAAGGGCGTATTTTTCCCTAGTGAAGTGTTATCTCACTTAGAAAAAAATTTCTAACATTTTTTTTTTTTTCTACCATAGGCGTATATTTCTTGATGAAATATTTATTTCATTAAAAAAAATTCCTCACTTTACACCTCTGGCGCACTTGACCCCTTGGCATTTATTTTTTTGCGACTTAGAAATTTTCTCCTGTCATCTCACATCTTGGGCGTATTTCACTCATGCAAGCCTTGATTTCTCACTTAGAAAATTCTCAAACACTTAGAATATCCTTTCAAGGTGAGGGTGCATTTGCTAGGTTCCACTTTTATTTCGTTGCCTTAGGAAATTTTCTCCAGCAACCTTGGGCGCATATGGGGTCTTGAACTTTCATTTTCTTGACTTAGAAATTTCTCCAAGTCCTAGCCACTTTATCTTGCCTTGGGCGCATTTTGACCTCTCTACTTTCATTTTATGCCTTAGAAGAATTTCGGCCATCTCCTCACCTTGAGGGCGCATTTCACCCATGCAAGTTCTATTTCCTTCTACCTTAGGCGTTTTTCTTCTTAGCATCATCTAGGCTTGGGCGCATTTCAAGGGGTTAACTTTCACTTCAGGGCGCATTTTGATGTGTGTTGGCGTTTCAATTAGCACCTCTGGAGTGCTTATTGGAAACGGACAGCTATTGCAAGTGTGTTAGTACATGCTCTTCGGATTATAGAGAGGAAGATCTCTCTTTGCTGATTTTATACTGTAAAAAAGGGGTGTACTAAGATTTCCTATCTTTTTTACTCAGCGGTAGGACACAAGGGTGCATAAACCAATGCGCCGTAGCTAAGCTTTTTCTCTGGTTTCCGCAGATCTTAACTACGACTAACTAAGCTTCTAAACTATCCTACCTCCTCAAGAAAAACAGAGCATGAGGGCATAGGAGCGAAATGGTATGGTTGGATCACTTGAATCCTCCGTCTCAATGGAATATGGCCGAGGCTCTGAACCTTCGGATATATACCAAGATAGGGCTCGATACAAGCAAACACTCGTTACGGTAAACTGGATCTGAGACTTGCCAAGGAGGAGGAACCCCTATCCGAGGTATAGGCTTGGAAGCAGCTCACTGGAAACAACAAGGAACGATGGCCTTTCTAACAGGATTCCCGAGGAGGTGACGACACCTGTCCAAAGTCTAGGCTGCAAGAAAGATCATTAAACAACATCAACGATAATGATTGATGACAAAATATCCAAGGAGGCGACGACACCTGTCCAAGGAGGAGATTGAAACAATGCACTATTTAAAAACAAGACTTTGAATAACTCAAATAATTAGATCAATCAAGCTTGCACCATCTGATTTATTCTTTAAGATTCTTCAAAGAATTACAAAGGTCGGGACAGCAAAGGCACGAAATCATGCACAATTGCGATCAACCAACGAACTCTCATCCAAGAGTGAACAGATATAAACAAGCGAACTCTGGCAACAGTGGCGCAGCAATTTTGCTAGCAAATAAAGGTTAAACAAATAAAGAACCTAAGGCTCTTATTTATAGGAACTCAAAGGAGTAGGCAACCCTAAAATCTCCTTGAGTTAACAAACAGTTCTTGCCAATCAGCAAGATATTATTCTATGTCTAAATGTAGGTGAGCAAACAGTTAACTGGAAATCTACTTCAGTTAACTGAAACTAAACAAAAGTCAAACTGGAAGTCTACCTCAGTTGACTGACACCTAACTAAAAGTGAACTTATGTTACAAATGTGTCTCCAAATAGACATCCACCTTTTGAGGAAATCTGAGATCCACAAATCGTGGGAGTCAAATAGACATCCTAGATTAGTGGGATCTGACATGCATGATCTGTGGAGATCTGGAGTCAACTTGGAAAGGGGCATCAAGTTGACTTCAGTCATCATTAATGCTATTTGGAGGGTAGGACGTCCTCCCTTGGTGCTTTACACCTCTTCACCACTGGTCAACAAAGTCTCTATCCAGTCATTGACCTCTTCGGCCTCCGGGCAATTAATGCTCTTCAAGATGACTATGTGGCGTCTAAGCATTTCTTCACCCGTCGTAAGCTGCTGATGATAGGTTATGCATTGGGCAGCTGCTTCATCTAACTGGACAGACATGGCTGCAATTTTGGCTAATTTGCAGCCATTGGGATCTTCAAGGAATGAAGATCGGATGACATCCTGGAATCGTGTCTGCACGGTTTCAAGTTCCACATATTCTCCTCCTTCCCGCTGATATTCTAACTCCGGGAAGGATATTACCAATGTTCTTGCGAAGTTGATAATATTGGCGACGAAGCGTCTATAGTCAATCAGCTCCACAGAGTTGGCATCATAGGCTCTCACCTTGTATGCCACCTGTTCTTTCCACTCAAAGAGATGCTGTTTATTTTCTGTGGTCGTAACTGATTCATATGCTTGTTGCAAATCAGCAACTGTCGCCTCCTCTCTCGGCCTCTCTTGAGCTGCCTTTATATCTGACTTCTGGATTTCTGATCGAAGTCCATGTGCTCTGTCTCTCAGCTGATATGCTTCTGTCAACACACACCGCCCTTTGACAACAAACTCATCCACTTGACGTCTCAAGTGTTTACCGTATGTAATCAACTGATGATGGTTCCTTTCAGCTGGGAGATCCAACAGTCCTTGAGGCAAAGCCGAGGAGTTTGGAGTGTCATGTATCAAACTAGAAATGTACAACTTTAGCTGACGGATTTCAGCCTTCAAGGCTGCTTTGTCTTGTCCATCTTTTGTCATCCTTTCTTTGACACTCGCCGAGGCAATTCCAAGAAGGTCTGCCTCCACCTGTCGAGTGGTCTTTCCAAGGTTCACCTTTGAAAGCGTGAAATCCTCAACCCTCACATTATGTATATCTTTGTCTTCAGGTGGGGCAGCAGTCTCTATGATGACCTCGTTCTCTGCATTCTTTTCTACATGTGTCTGCTTCTTCAACTTCTTTACCGGCATGTCTTGTGGGACATGATGGAATTCAGAGAAGTCAAGCTGATATGAAGGCCTCTCCCTCTTTCTCCCAAGCGAGCTTTCCAGCCAGATAGAATCTCGGCTAGCATCGCTGGGAGGAGGAACATAGGTCCCCTGAATGCTAGAAGAACGAGACTGTGCCGTGGCAATGTCTCGTGGTGGCGAGTCCAAATCAATAGGACTTTGTGACCTCTGTGATGGTGGTGAAGCTGGTGGCTCTGTTTCTATCACTGGCACCGCTTCTGCTACAACTTCTTCTACAATGGTTTCCGCCTCTACAGCGATTATTTCAATCACTGGTTCTTGTGTAGTTGCAGCGGTCTCAACTGTCTCAGGCAAATTGGTGGCTGTCTCCACCTGTACCTCTTGCCGGCTTGTGCTGGCAATTCCTTTTCTCCCCCATGTGCTTCCTGACATCCGCATTCCTTCTGGAGGAAAGCTCATCTTCTTCTGTCTGGGTTTCCTCCTAGACGTGGAAGGTAGTGTAGACTGAACCGCTGGCGGCTCTGATCGGGGAAGTACTACCTTCCTTGTCCTTTTACTGTCCAGGTAGAGTTGACTGTGTCGAACTACTCTACCCGTTCTTTCCTCAATAGACGTACTCTCTTTCGCGTACCAGTCTACCTTGCCGAGTGGTTGTGAATCCACTAGACCCGTGAAGAAGGAAGAAAGAATAACTTCTCCTTCGTCTTCAGATAAGCCCTCGATGTCTTCTGACATGAATTCTGCAATTTGTGAGAGCTTGAATCTGCTATGGTTCCTTCTTCTCACTTCGAACTCATCTTCGCAGTTGACCCAAAAATCTTCCATGAAAGGTTCATGTGATGATCTTTGCTCAAGGTGAGCTGCGAAGATGCCTCTGGGGTCATAGGATGGCCTCCTGTCGATGAGGTACTTGAGATTAAATCTCACTATTTCTTGGCTTATCAACCTTGCATCAGCTGCTGTTCTGCATCTGTAGAGTCCCATCTGAAGAGGAAAGTTCACTGCAGCCTTTTTCTTTACGCGAAGGTAAGAGTGAACATCGGCCAATTGCCTCAGGAATTCCATGAACACTACCCTATCTGAGGGGTAACGTGGCATCATGGCGGGGTGGCCATTATAGCCATACACGCGTATGTAGGTGAAAGTGGGGAATTGTATGAACCAATCCGCCCAGTCCACCATTGCTGCCTTAGCTGCTGGTGAAATACGCACGTGCATCTCATGGTCTAGCTCGTGCACGGTGTGCATAGTAAAAAGGTCATTTATTCTTTTGAAATGTCTTTCCGCTAGAGTGAACTCCAAGCGAGGAAAGTATTCTTGTACCTTTTGCACACCCAGGGTTCCCACAGTGTTTAATGTTCTGAAATCGCCTTGGAAGGCTATCAGGTAGACCAGGTATGAACACATGTGGAAACGGTGCTCTTCTAGAAACCCGGTGAATTGTTGGTGGAGTGTGTCACTGATCAGGGAGGCCCAGTCGTAACGTTCTTTTCTGCTGATTATCTTGCCAATAATGTAGAACATCCACGGCTGGAAGGATTTTCCCTCCTCTTGTCCAGTGACTCTGCTGAGTAGGGTGATTAGCACTCCGTACTCGTCTTTGAATTCTCCTCTACCAACTACTCTGGGCAAACTGTTCCTCTTTGTTTTCAGCCAATGTTCAGCCATTATAAGCGAACACTTGTCTTTTGAAGCCTCGAATGCCTTTTCGCATTCTGTCACTGATATGACCTTCTTGGTAGGGCATGGTGGGATTGCAAAACAAGTCTCTATGTCTACTGGCTTCAAGCTGCAAATCACCCTCCCGTCAACTGACAGGATCTCTCTTGTAGTCGGGTTGTAATGCTTAGTGCAAGCAATTACAAGCTCGATGCTTTGTAAGGTGATTGGAATAGATGCTGCTTGAAACAAACCGGATTCTTCGATGTTCTGCAATGTGATTTGATTCATGCCCTCCAAGTCTTCAGAACTGACCTCTGGATTTTTCTGCCATAAGTCTGTATCAGTCGTTTTCAGGTAATCATGGTATAAGACTGTTTTGGTCTTGTATTGTACCTGAGAGTACTGCATTCTGAAAACCTTGAATATTGACTGGGCACTTGACCCTGTTCTGACACTTTTCTGGAAATGCTAAAAATAGCCTCGCCGGGGGTAGTTTTTACGAAAAAATCTGAGACATGGGTTTTGTTAAGAATGATTTTCTAAACAGACCCAGATCGTCAGAAATTCGAAAAAACGAGTTTTTCTTTGACATGCAAGAGCCCTTCGGTGGCAGAGGCAGCAAGGGCACCAGAAAGTGATTTTTCTCGAAAAAATCTAACACATGGGTTTTGTTCGTGCTTCAGAGCCAAACAAACCCAGTTTGTCCGTTTTTCAATATTATGACTTTTTCCGGAAACCCTAAAAAATAGGGGCAGCAGGGCTACTTTTTCTGAAAAAATCTACCATGTGGGTTTTGTTGAAAAAGCTGTGCTGATCATACCCAGTTGGTCAGATCTGTGAAAATCTGTCGTTTCCTGTGACATGCAAAAGAAATATAGACAGAAGTAGAGGAAATAGACAGAAGATGGATTGGAAGTTATAAACTGCCACTTGTAATAATCTGTCTCTGGAAACAATCTTGGGAGAAGAATGCTTTTACTGCCAATTATCTTCAAAAATATTGAAGATCCGTTCAAAACCCCTGCCAGATCTTGAAAACTTGTTCTTGGGAGCTACTTGATGTTTTATCCTTCAACCTGCAAAAAGAATAATGAGGAAAGGGACGCCTAGCATGAATATAAGGCAATTAGGGTTAAGATCCACAAAGTATGGAAGATAACTCATCATTCAGTCCTGATTTGGAGTTCCAAAAGATGATTTCCACTGATTGTGGAGTGTTTTTCTTTTTTTTGGCTCCAAATTTTGCTAACTCAAGTCAACATTTCTGTTTGACTTTCCTTTAGGCGTCCAACCTTGAGTTTGATCTCTTTTGCCTATTTTGCAAGCTGAAGTGCTCCTGTTTGATCTTCGATTCAGGTTGCTCAGTTGATCTCGAGCAGTATCTGACAGTTCTGTTGTTGAGGCAGGATCAATGTGACTAGATATGCCTGGGAGAGGTTAGCTCAGAAAACTGAGTTTAGGCCTCCAGAAAGAAGGGCGCCTTTTCTTGAAAGGGGCGCTTTTGACAATGCCTTAGTCAATTTTCACTGACTCGTTCTTCGTTTTGACCTTTTCAGACCCTCTTTGCTTTGATCTGACGTTCCCGATGTTTGATGAATCAGATGATTCTGCTTGATGATGTGTCGGGTAGCTGGTTCAGTCTTGTTCACGATGCCTGACTTTGCAGTGGCAGCTGGCAAGTTTTGGGCCTCCAAACTAAAGGGCGCCCCTGGCCAGCAGGGGCGCTTTTAGCTTTTGCCTAGTTTTATCTTGGTTGTGGACTGCCAGCCTTTGACCTTCTTCATCAGTCGATTGATTTGTCGGAAGTTCTTGCTGATAGTCTCGCTGACGAGATAGGTCATAGCTGAGAAGGTCGTCTTGGGAGGTAGTGAAGATTCCGGCTGAATCTGGACACCTTTAGGAAAGGGCGCCTTTCCTTGAGAGGGGCGCTTTTAGCCATGCCTTAGCCATTTTCTGGCTTATCTTTCCAGTTTTTTAATTTTGGCTTTTTCTGCTTGATCTCGTCTCGTGATCGTCTGGTGTGTCTTGTGGACTTGCTGTTAGATTGATCACGTAGCCGGGAGGAAGCTGGAAAGATATCATGTATAAAGCTACAGCTCTTGGATTCATCTGATGTCTGCAACTGAGGGGCGCCCCTGGCCAGCAGGGGCGCTTTTACCTTGAAGTTTTCAGATTTGGCACTTCTGTCGTCAATGGATCCTCCATACTTCGCTGACGGTCGGTCAATGATTGCTGAATCAGATAATCTTGCTGATTGTTTCGTTGTCGAGCTAGTATGAAAGTGAAGAGGATGACTGTTTTGACACTGCCAGATGATTTGATTTGCCCTCTAAGGTTCAAGGGCGCCTTTCTTCAAGAGGGGCGCTTTTAACCACTGTAGACTATGTTTTGCCTTGGTAGACAAAACGTGCACCTTCCAGACTTAGCCAAATTTTGGCCTTTTCCGTTTTGAGAATCTCCTTCGTTGAACGTCATCATTTTTATCTTTTTCCGCCATGGTTTCTTCGTTGAAGCTTTTGAGGTTTAGCTTTCAGCACCTGGTACTGGCCAATCTGCCATTAATGGCTGCGGAGCTCCTAACTTTGTTCCTGAAAAATAGAAATAGACCCACCAGAGTAAAACATATTTTTTGATAATTCTGACTTGATCAGTGTGATCGTGAAGGCAATTAATCCTATCAGAATTATTTTCAATCATTTCCGGGAAGGTCCTATTTTTTAGGGTTTCCATAAAAATAGGGGTGTAAAACCCTAATTTTCGTTTTTTCAAAATTTTAACCATAGGTTCCTTGACAGAAACCCACAAGGATTTCATATTTGGTTTGACCTAAAACATACTTTAGATGGCATTTTTACGTTGTTTAGCTCAATTTAAGCAGAATGTCAAAAATTTCATTTTGGGTATAACAATGTGCTTACTTTCATTTCACTGCTTAGAAAATTTCATATCCTCACCTTCCTTGAGGGCGCATTTTGACCTCTCTACTTTCATTTTATGCCTTAGAAGAATTTGAAGGCACTTCCAAGGTGGGCGCATTTCCTTGGGTCTACTTTCGTTTTTTTTGCCATGGGCGCATTTCAAGTGCCATGCTTTGATTTCCAATGCCTTAGGCGTTTTTTCAAACTCCCTCACCTCTCCTTGGGCGCAAATGCTAGGCCATGCTTCTGTTTTGCTAGGTGGGCGCATTTACACATGTGAGCTTTCACTTTCCACGCCTTAGAACTTTTTCAAGGCATCTCTTCTTCCTTGGGCGCAAATGAGACCCTATGCTTCTGTTTTGCTAGGTGGGCGCATTTTCACCATGGGCGCATTTCATAGGTTCCACTTTCGTTTTCATGACTTAGAAACTTTTCACCTCTCTCCTTCCTCTTTAGGCGCATTTTGAGGTATGAGCTTCTGTTTTATGCCTTAGGCGTTTTGAGAGAGTCATCATGGTGGGCGCATTTTGATGGGTCTACTTTTATTTCTGCCTTAGACAATTTTCAAGCCTCTGCCTGCCCCTGCTCTTGCATTCTATTTTTAGCAAGTTGTGCTATTTTTAGCAAATCCCTTGATTTTCAACCTCTAAGGCTCCGTTTTGCCTGAAAATTTCATCAGATGATATTCTCTGCCTTGTGAACCTGTTTTGTCAGTCCTCTGCCCTGACCTGCTATTTATAGCCACCTGCTATTTATAGTAAGTTTGACTTTCTGACTTTAGTAGCTCCGTTTTGCCTGAAAGTTGCAACGCTTGATCTTGATAGCTTGAGGGTCACTCGGATGCCAACCTCGGGTGCAGACCTGCTATTTATAGCCGTGCCCTGACTTACTAAAAATAGTAAGTTCTCCGACTTTGCTCAAATTTTGCCAGCAGGTACCTTGAAGTGTGCTGACATGGGTGGGGTACTTCGTTTCGGCTATTTTTGGATTTTACCCCCTATAAAAGTGGAAACCCTAATTTGATTTGTATGTATCCCGAACGGTCTCCGTTTGACTTCGTTCCTTCTGCATGTCGCTCTGCCTGCTGAACTGGAGTGTTGGGCGGCTGCCAGAGTGTACCTGCTAAAAATAGAAACCGCCTGAAAAGTGACTCATCCACTGCCGGATGGTTTTGCATGTCATATTGCCCGCGGGATCTCAAAAAACCCAGAAAAACCCAGAAAACTGGTCTGCATGCATGCACTGGCTAAAAATAGTAAGTCCTCAAAACTCGATCTTCTCCGCTTGCAAGTCACACCGTTGCGAAGCTCTCGAAAAACCCATAAAGAAAAACCCGACATGCATTGAAAAACACTGCATGCGAACCCTAAAAATAGCCTCCGAAGGCTGAACTCTGAAAGTGGTTGTCTCGGTTTGCATGTTACATCACTGCGAAGGTTTTGGAAAACCCAGAAGGATTCTCCAGACATGCATCTGAAAAGCTCATGTGGAAACCCTGAAAATGGCTCTTGAAGCCTGAACTGCCAAAAATAGCAAGTCGTCTGATCTGGCTCAAAATTTATGTGTAGGCAGCTTGATGTTACCCGGATGCAGTGGAACTGACAGAATTCCAAAATCTCAATAAAATAGTCCCAAATTGAATACTTACTAAAAATAGTAAGTTGCCGGAATACAGTGAAAATTTAGGGGGACTCTGCTGGAAGTCTTCCGACTGCTGCACTAAGCTTAGATTTCAATTTTATAACTCAGTTTGACCTTTAATAAGCCTGAAGGATGAAAACCCTAATTACACAGACTTAACCAATATTTCAACCTGGGTCAAACAACGGGACATCCCCGGAAGGACTAGAGACCAGAGAGAGAGCGAACCAAAGCCAAAAGACCAGAATGGAGCAAAATTTAGGGGTCCCCATCTTGATGGGGTGATGTGTGAAAAAGGTCACAACAGGCCCCTTTTTCAGGACGGATTTAGCTTTTTCAATTTCTAAGCATCTGGGTTTCTCTAGAACATGATTTTCTACAAAACCCAGGTCCCGTTTTTTTTGGAGAAATTGTTATTTCAAGGCAAATCAGCATTCTATTTTCAGCAACACTCTCCACTCGAAATCAAGAAGAAAATTAGCTTTTTGGCGGATGTGATAGAGATTTAAAGCAACAATCTTCTAAAAGCTTTCTTTCAGCTTTCTTTCTAATTTTCATCTCAAGGCTTATCCATTCTTTATGAAGGGCAAATATCAAGATGTAATAGTTGGCACTTTCCTTGTTTTTAGGTTTTCATCGGTGGTTAGATGCTTATCTTGTTCAGTCTTAGAAATAAAGCTTGCATGTTGGCAAATCTTAGTTGTTAAAGCAAGGAGATTTTAGGGTTCCCTACTCCTTTGCTTGTGTATAAATAAGGGCAGCCTTGCCCATTTTTTTGGAATGATGCTCGTGATAACAAAACGTTGAGCCTACTAGTGCCTTCTCATTTTTATCCAGTGTTATTCACTTAGTGTTAAGAGCAAGCTTGCATGCCTCCTTTAGCTACAGGATATTGTTCAGTCCATATATCTTGTGTCAATGTGTTCTAGTTGATCACAAAACTATAAGCCTATTCTGCTACAATCTTGTTGTCCCAGAAGTGTAATCTTTTGTTCTTGAGATTTGAAAAAATAAAGTCTTGTGCTTGCTTTGCTGCCTTGATATAATGTCTCAGATTTCCGTTTTATATGTTACGCTTATATGATCTCTATTTCAGCTTGCATTGAAATTTCAGTAGATGTGCATTGGGATAAAGTTTGTTTAAGTATGTGTCAAAGAATCATTCCTTGTCCATTTCTAATTCTCAAGCTTTGCATTTACTTGAGTAATTAGAAATGTCATTAGAGTAGGCTTAGTCGTAGTTGAATTTCTAAAAGAGAAAATTTCAGCTACAAGGCTTGAGTTTTATAACCTTGTGCTCTTAGCTAAACAAAAAGATTGGCAAATTAGTTTAGTTTACTTTCTTTTAACCAACATCAGCAAAGAGGGAGCTTCCCCTCCTAATTCGAAGAGCAGATTATTTGTGCAAAGCTGTCCATTTCTAATTCACATACCAGAGGTGCGAATTGAAACGCCAACACATTGAGAAACTTGTATTTTCAAACCTAAAATCCTCCATCGATTGATTGCAGGCAGCTCCCTACCACACAACGCCCCACACAGCGCTACAATCATCTATAGCCTCTATAGTGGTGGCATGGGTAGAAGAAACTCAACAACTCGAGACAAGAAGGTAGGCGACGTGTCCATTCCCATTGCATTCCTCAGAAATAAGATTGGCCACATAGATTTCAGGAGTTACCGGGTGCACAAGCCCTCTAAAAGACCACAAGGAAGCTCAACCTCACCATCCAAATGGTTGAAGTTACAAAGCTAGTGTACAATACAAATGTCATTCAGTATCTAGTGAAAGGAAGCACCATTGTCAACACAATTTACGAGCTCAAACTCCCTTCGATAACGAGAATTCTATCTCAAGCACAACCTCGGCTTGAAAGTGAGCAATTTGATGAGCTGCACTTTGCCATATTTGCATGCGCGAAATTGACGATATTAAGACTTATATAGGCCTTTATGGCATCTAGCAGGCTGCGATGGGGAGAGTTGGAAGAGGAGGATAATGCAGTCCTCGACTTTCTTCTATCGCCATCCACCGTCATTGGGCCAAATGAGAATAGCATGAAGAAGACTATCGAGTACAAATACATCGACCAAGGACAGAAGGTAGAGCGCACTACCACCATGCGCATCTGCAAGGTGGTGAAAACACGCCTCAACCAGCTACAAAAGTGTTGCAAAAGGCCGATCCTCACCCTCTTCACACGGTTACAATGCCTCTATGCATGCCATTATAAGCGGCCTACATCTAAGTCAATGATCCACGAAACAAGTGTAAAGCATTTGAATCAGGCTTGGGCGATGCCACACAACCCTTCTACTCGGCCTCATTGTGTATTATCAACGACATCTTTCACGACATGAGCATAGGATTCTAATGCTAGTTTAACTAATATTCAATGATTGAAGAAGCAAAATAGGAGTATGTATTCTCTTTCAAGATGGCATTCATGCACCTCGACTCCCGTACAAAACCATGCTCTCTCAAGTCTGACACTTGGCAACTAGAAAAATCAATTAATATTTATATTGTATCAAACAAAACAACTATTTGTAATTGAATGTTGTTATTTTGTCCAGTTCTAACTGCCTAGGAATAGTCTTCAAACTATCAAGTTTATGCAAGCAATAATCTTCTCCCTCAGTTTTTGTGGATGGATCCTTACCTAGTGGTTTATTCTCATCAAGCTAGTGATACGCAACCTCTGACCATTTAACCTTTTTTTTTCACTTTTAATGTGACATTTTTTTGTTAGCTAGCAGTTAATATAACAATTAGAATTTAATGCTAACCTTGAGTGGTCAAGTTGAGCTGTTAGTATTTATAAAAGATTGTAAAGGGGGTCATTTTCGTTTTGCCATAACTTTCAAAATGTAAGTTGAGAAAAAATATTGGAAGGAGCTCTGCTAGGGTTTTGTGGTTTCTACGGTCATCCTTGGCCCCTCTTGTATCATACTGCGCCTACTGCGCAAGAAATCCTCTCTTTGTGTACGGCCGCATTTACTGTGATTTTAGGGGTTTATTATGCCTTCAACCAATTCTAACCCAACAATTCATGTTTGTGTTAGCAGTTTGACGGCGCAGCTCAATGGCTCCTCCTCTGAACAAACGTCCTCGGAAATTTGTTCTGAAAGTCTTTCACGAGGTAAGAACTCTGATTCCCCAGCTGATGTGATTTTTCCTTTACCATATTTGATTTTGTCTGCCAGTGGCTTGAACAACACACCCTTGTGGGTTATTTTGTTGGGAGGACTCCCCCCGAAAGTGTGCTGAAAGAATGGGTCAATAAGGCTTGGGCCCCTCATGGGGTCTGCCTTAATATGGTCCAAAATTTGACCAAAGGTTTTTTTCTATTCCGCTTCATAGAAGTCAATCATGTACAGGCTATTTTAGCCCATGGTCCCTGGTATGTTAGGTCATCCTTGCTGGTTTTCCAAGCATGGACCCGGGATTTTGTTGTCTCAGACGACACCAAATTGCGGGTTCCGATTTGGATTGAGTTCCTTGGCTTGCCTCCGCCTTGTGTACACTTTCTGAATCACATTGCTTCCTCATTGGGAAGAGTTATTTGTATAGAACCGGATAGGTTTTTCCAGGCTCGGCCCCAAAAGCGGGTCTGTGTGGAAGTGGACCTATACAAGGATTTGAAAGAATCTATTGATATTCAAATAGGAGCTACTAGGCACACCCAGAAAGTCACGTATTTTAATCTGCCTAACACGTGCTATCGGTGCCAGTCAGCTGACCACAAGATCAAGGACTGCCCTTTGGCAGTGCCTCGTACACCTTCCCCGTCACGAGATGTTGAAAAGCCTCATCAGATGGAGCCTTCTGCTAAGGCTAAAACAAAGTGGACTACAGTTACAAACCAGAAAAATAAGTCAACTGGTTCTGGGTCGGCCTTCAAAGCCTCTGAACCACCGAAAGTTGTTTCAAACCCTTCAGAGAAGGGGATAGACGCTCCTTTTGGATCTGTTAATGCTTCGGTGCTGCCCAAGTCAAAGACGACGCCTCAGCCTACGGCCGTTATGTATGCTCAGTCGAATATCCCTCCCATGTCAGGAGCTCAAAGGTGGTCTCGCACTCCGTCTCCACTACCTGAAGAAGGAGAATATGTGTCAGAAAAGCGGAGGTTTCCACCTCCTATTCAGATTGGTTCAGTTCCACAGGATTATCTGAAGAATCGTTTCTCCTCCCTGGATGAGGAAGAACCAGACTCCGAAAATATGGAAGAGTTTCATCCATGAACTTCCTCTCGTGGAATGTTCGAGGTCTAACAGACCTCTGCAGAAAGTATTATGTTAGAGATATTTTGCAGAAATATTCTGGCATTGAAGTGCTTTGTCTCCAAGAGGTTAAAATTTATGGGTTCTTGCTTGCTTCGGCTTGCCGTTCTATTTGGTCGGCCAGTACTATGTTTTGCACTTTGCATGAGGCTGGGCGTGGCAGAGCCGTCACCCTTTTGTCCCCGCGCTTGCATGCTTGTGTTGTGGATCATGGGACTAATCCCTCTCATCGAATTGTTTGGATTCTCCTTAACATTGATAATCATTCCTTTGGGATTATAAATGTTTATGCCTCTAATGATGTTGTGGAGCGCTCTTTGCTTTCGCGTTGGATTGTTGATTCTTTACCAGTTGCCACCTGGTTACTCTGCGGAGACTTCAATATGGTCAAGGTGGCGTACGACAAGGATGGCACCTTGCCTTTCAGATGGGCAACTAGTGAACGTGAGGCGTGGTTTTACATGCGCAATAAATTGGGGCTTTTTGATCCTAATATTGGTTGCCGACATTCTCATTCCCTCTAGCACATTCGGTGTAATTATAGGGCCGGTTCTAACAGAGTATTCAAGCGCCTTGATCGTGCCACGATCTCGGCTCAATCTTTTTTTTCTTTTGACGGCTCTACCTTACCAATAAAGCCGTTAGTGGATGTGACTCTGTCCGATCACTTCCCAATTTCTTTTCAAATTGAATGGGCATCTTGTCAGCCTCGCACGTGTAAAACTCAATTCTTTTTGAACACGTCTTTGCTCTGTCACAAGCCCACTTTGGCCCACATTCATCGAGTGTGGAATTTAGAATACAGACTAGCTAGCAAACAGGCTAGATTACCTGGTGGAATGATGCCATCACTCATACAGCTAGATTTTTGCGCATTTATGGGTGCCAATTGGCCATTTTTCGCTAGCGATCTTATGAAGTGACCACTGCTGACCTGCTTCAGCTATGGAGGCTTTGGTGGCCAATCCTTTTTCCCCATCACTTCAAGTCAGGGTGGCGAATTTAAAGCACAAAAAGCAAGTGGTTGATAATTACGCTGCCAGAGGTGCGCAAATCAAAGCTCGGCTACATTGGCTTATTATTGGTGATCGTGCCTCCAAAGATTTTTTTTGGCACTTTGTGCCAGGCACTCATCCCCGGGCATCAAAAAAATCAAGAACGGCATTCAGGTGCTCTCTGAGCTCCCTGACATTCTCCAGGCCTTTGTGCGCCATTATGAGTAGGTTTTCACTACACAAGAACCCACACCTGCATGACAACAAGCCCTTTAGGACTGCCTTGCTATCATGCCACATAGGCTTTCTTCAGCCCAGAGAAATTTTTGTGATCAATTGTCAAGGAAGCTATTTATTCTATGGCCGATGACAAGGCCCTTGGGATCGATCGTTTCCCTTGTGAATTTTACAAAGCCCTTTGGGACTGTGTTGGGCAATATTTGCATTAGGTTTACCTTGAGGCTTTTCATACTAAATCTCTAGGTAATCTAATAAATAAAGGCAATATAAAGTTCATACCCAAGCCTGGGGATCCAGAGGACATTTGCAACTAGAGGCCCATCACGCTTCTCAATGTCTCCTACAAAATCATTGCTAAGGCTTTGGCTCTAAAAACCCGCCATCTCTTGCCTCAGATTGTGCGCCCAGAGCAAACTGGATTCATCAAATCCAGGTTCATTCTGGATAGTATTATTGTTGTCTGGGAAGGTATGGAATGGGCCCGACACTCAAACCAGAAAACAGTGTTCATCAAAATTGATTTTTCCAAAGCCTATGATCGCATTGAATGGCCTTTTATTCTTGCAATGCTGCAAGCTTTGGGGTTTGGGCCCAATTTCATTCAGTCTATTCGTATGCTTTTTGTGGATGCCTTGGCTTGCATCACCATTAATGGCCGCCAATCTTTTGCTTTTGGTCTTTTTCGCTCAATTTAGCAGGGGTGCCCTCTTGCCCCCTCATTGTATGTGCTTGCGGCTGAGGGCTTTGGCTACCTTTTGGCCCATGCAGTCTCTCAGCAGCGTGTCAAAGGGATTTCTCTCCCTAACTCTCAGGCGCAGCTTGTTAATGGCCACTTTGCAGATGATTCCTTTCTCACTCTCTTGGAGGAAGAAGATTCAATTACTGCTTCCCTTGATTGTCTCAACACCTTCTGTTTGGCATTCGGCCCTGCCATCTAATGGCATAAGACCTTATGTTATAGGCAATCTGTTTTACCCACTCCTGTGTGGCTTCAAAATTACAATTGGAGGTGGATAGGGCAGGGAGAGATATTTCACTTCCTGGGCATTCCTTTGCTTTTCAGGCTTCTCCTATGAAGCTATGGCAAGCTGTGCTCTCCAAGGTCGAGTAGAAACTTGCTTACTAGATTACCAAACCTCTTTCTCTGGCTGGAAAATTCCAGGTGTGCTCTAAAGTGTTGGCAGCCACTCATGTTTATTATTCCTCATGCTGGGCTCCCTCCAAAGTTGCCTATGGCAGGCTTGAAAAATTTCTCTGAGATTTTCTCTGGGCCTCCTCTGAAACCCACAAGTATTTTCATCATGTTGCTTGGGAGTTTTGCTGCCTCCCCAAAGATTCTAGAGAGCTTGGGTTGCTCTCCACTCAACGGCAAGGGACTGCTCTGTGTGTCAAGTGGATTATCCGGGCCCTCACCAAAGACGAAGCCTAGAAGATTCTTCTCAGGCATTGTATTCATTTTGGATTTCTTGTTCACAGACCTGCTTGGAAAGGGATCGGCTTTCAAACCCTTCTAGTTATGAAGGAGCCAGTTCAAATTGTTGGGACTTTTGTTGCCGAAAGCATTTGGCGTGCCTGGGAGGCTGTTAAGCCTTGGCTCCGATGGGCCGGTTCTGGATTTCGTGATGGGCTTTCCCTCAATCAGTAGAATATTTGGTGGTCTCCTCTTTTTGAGCATAATGGTTAGTCTTTGGCTAAATCGCCTTGGCTTAAAGCGCTCAAATTCCACAAAAAGGGCATTCAGACCCTGCAACAGGTCTTTCACCGACCCACTATGTGTATTATGCAATGGGAAACTTTTAGGGCCTAGTACAGACTTGAAAACCAAGACCGTGTTACTTACGACGGTCTGGTGAGTGCCATTCCAACAGAAATGCTTCATAAAATTGGCATTCATGGGAACAAACCTTGGTGGAAAGACTGGAAGTGGTTTCCAGACACTCCTTTCAGAAACTACAAGCCGCGGCTTGGTTACAAGTGGCTTTCACCTCATTTTCCTATGATCCACAGTTTGAACTAGAGGTGGCTGCTCCATTCTTCTACTCATGTTTGGCGTAAAATATTTGTTGCCACTTGGTCTACAAGTGTTAATCCGAAGCTGACCCACTTTGCTTGGTGTATTTTTTTCCAAGGCTTGCCTGTGGGCTCTCGTCTTGTACACTTGGGGGTCCAGGACCCTCGTTGCCCTTTTTGTGGGAAACCTGAAAGCTTTAAGCATCTTTTCTGGTTTTGTCCCAGAGCTCAGCAGCTTTGGACTTGGATTCATGACTTCTTTCAGCCCATTCGGCCAGAACCTTTTTCTTGGCATATGGTTCTGCTGGGAGATCCGCCTGGGACTCCTGCTAAGTTCACCCAGCTTTGGCACACTTTCAGGGTGGAAATCCTCTTCAATATCTAGAAAGACAGAAATGCCTGCATATTTGATTATTCTCAAAAGGATATTAATGTTTCTCTCTATGCTAAAGTTGTTATTTGTTCTAATGTGCTTTTACAAATTCAGGTGCAAGCAAACAAGGTTGCACTGGAGGTTGCTCACCTCCAAGTCTTGTTGGACCACTAGGGCAATGTCCCGTGCACTGTGGCTCGGGTCCCCGACTCGCCTTCCTCCTCCCGCGGTCGGTCGCCTTCTCGAGGTCGGCAGTGAAGTGGCTTCGTGCATCCCTACTCTCAACAACCTGCTCGGCGGGACTCTCGCCCTCCTCAATGTGTTCGCTCTCCTCCACCACGGGCTGGTCAGGGATGGCCTTCTAGTGGTGTTTCGCGGAGTGGCGGTGGCGATTCTGAGTGGCCCTTTGATACTCCGCTGCCTCTGGTTCTGGGTGGCCAAATAGTGGTAAATGCTTTCCACGTCTGGCACTTGCAATCTCGCCCCGACGCAAGGAAGAAGATAAAGAAGAGAAAGATAATGACAATGGCTGGGGTTGTCCTCCTGATGTTACTCCAGACCTTGCTGATGTATGGGGGAAGAATATGGATGACAGAGACCCTCCCAACTTTGCTAGCACTGCTTTGGTCACATAATGGCCTGTTTACTGTTTTTATGTTTTATGCTATTGGTCTTCTAGGCTGGGCCCATGTGACTTGTTAAATTTTGGTGATTTCTGGGCGCTGCCCATGTGACTTTCACGGTGTGCCTTTCTACCACCCACCCTTTTTTTGTGAATATGTATTCTTATCTTTAAATTAATATAGATAACTGCCTAATCATCAAAATGTAAGTTGAAAATTCGATTGTGAATAGTCATCAGAAAGCTCTTTTCGAGCTAGAAAAACTAGTGTCGAGACGATGTAAAAAATGTGTTTAAAACATATTTTGTTTCCTTTTTTAATAGAAAAACTTAAAGTTTCTAAGTGCAAAATTAGGCACATATGATTATTGTATCTTTTGATTAGCTACTCAAAAAGAGTAATGCTTTTGTGAAAGTGAATATCACTAGCCCATTTCATTGGAAACGATATTGCACTCAATTATAAAGTGTCATTATTCCTTACATTGAAATTGTTATATGCACTAAAACATATAAAGTGCCAATTCAGAGGGGATCAAAATAATCAAGGGGGGTTGTCATTATCATCGTGCCTTGAGCATTTTATATTTCTTTTGTGATTCTAAGTTTGACACTCAAAGAATGTGGGAATGACTGAAAATAATGATTAAAAAGACGATCAACTCATCCACCATCATCTGCTACATGAGTTTCAGAGACACTTCATAGAAATAATCTAGAGATTCTTTCTAGCAGAACATCACTACTTGCATCAAAATTCAAAGGCGCTTCGTCAAGAGCATCCAAAAATTCTTCACATCACTTCTTTGGTACTTGTTCTACATTAGTCTTCACATGGAGGATTTGAGCAACACACAAAGAAGTAATCATCATTTTATGGGGGGGGCTACATAGTCTCTCTTCATTATATATCATCTCTTTTGGAGAGGGGTTTTTTATTTCCCACAAGTTTTTTCTTCTTTTCTCCATTTCATGAGAAATTTGTACATGAGTACCTAATATGGCCTTGTAGTTGAGACTCATCATCATGCATACATTACTCCCTAAGTTACACTTAACAGGGGGTGTTGGTGTAGATAGTTGTCATGTCCCCGAAATAGCAATACCATAAAGACCAAGTGTTAAAATACAAATAAATTAATAAATAAAACAAATAGCAATATTAAAATAAATGTGTACCATATCAATATAAACATATATAAATACGAAATAACAAATATAATAATAATATATAGGCAAATTATTGTTATTACACTCTAGTATTAAATAGCTTAATATCAAAAATAATAATAATAAAAAAATATTATAATCATTACACATCAAAGATTGTAATACATTAGAATAAAATAATTAGATATTAGCAAATTGGTTTTATTATTAACTTTAATGTTAAAATATGTTCAATAAAACATCAAAATAAAATAATAAAATAAATATATAATCTAAAATATCATAATTATTAATAATAATATATTATTTTCAAAAATAGATATTATTGTGATAATAAGTCTTTAAAGGAAGCAATTAAATCTAACAAAGGGATATATTTTTATGAAAAGTCACCTCTTTCACCAAACAATACATTCCCCCCATGAGTCACCTACCTTGAATGGTATAAATAGAAGGAAAATAAGGAAAAGGGAAGAACATTGAGAAATATGATTTGCAATTCAGAACAGCAGCAACAATGATTGTTATGCATTGGAATATAGAGCCATTTAATATATATATATATAAAAGGCATACAAGTATATATGCTTAGATATAGATAAATTTTACAAGGAATAATATGCAATGAATAAAAGAATATATATGAATATGGAAAGAATAATTATATATATATGAAGTATATATATATATATATACAAAATTATGCAATAATGATAGTTATAAGTAATGATGACTCTTTAATATAAACATAAGTAGATTATGTATATTTATGAATTATCCTCATCCTATGATCAATCCAGTATAAGGTTGAAGGAAGACGATTAAGGAATAAAGAGTCATGGGAAGACATAGACGATCAGGTGAGACTACTCACTTAGTTTTAATGTTTAGTTATCTTCAATTTGACATAACCATGATGCATGAACCTTGTTGCACATCCGATCTGTGTACTATTAAATGTAACCATAGAGTCTATTCATGGAATGCACATAGTCACTTCTGATGTGTAGAACCATGCCTTCTTGATATCAAATCTGGAAATAGACTTCACTAGATTAGAAATCAGCAGTGTATTTGAACAGACTATGTAGTCCTTGACTGATCATAGGCCAAATGGTTTATCTTCTATAGATATGGTTCTAATGATGATTAATCTGCATTTATATTTGATTTTTGCAAATATTGGACTTGCAGGATGTATTGAATTGCAAAAGAACATAATGAACATGTAGGCATGAATATTGCTTAATTTAGTTTTGTATTCTGATATACCTTCATATTAGGACTCAAGGAATTGTTTGATCATATTAAATACTCTTATTGTATAATATGTGCAAAAACAAATGAAGTACTAATGGCTGCATATTTGGTGACTGCATATCAATTGTCTGAATTGTGATTGTAATCCTGCCAGGAGAGCTGAGTCATGACTTAAGTGGTTTGTCTAAAAACCTCACCTAGGTTCTGCCCCACAGGCCCAAAGCAAGGGTTGGGCAGTCTGCCCCATAGGCCCATTGCAAGGGTCGGGTCATGGAGGGGTGAGGGTTCCACCTAGGCTTTCTGCCCCACAGGCCTGAGATAAGGGTTGGGCATTGGAAGGTGGTAGACCGTAGGCCCCTTAGGGATTCTCCTCTCCTGATGGGCTGAGTGACTCTTCTTATGTTTTCAATCTGCAAGTATGATTATGTCTGCATAATTGCATTATGATAATGTCTTATTTTTTATATCTAGATATTAATGCTAATAGATATGTTGTTAATATGGATGAATACAGGATTCCAATCTAGAGTTATGGAATTAGGAGAATACTCATTTGGAAGGAAGAAACCCTAATCCTAATCAACAAATGAATTCTAGGGCAAACAAGTGAGTCCTAGGACAAGGTTGGGTAAGGGACATTATGTTGGCGTTTCAAATCGCACCTCTAGAATGCGTTCTGGAAACGGACAGCTATGTGCAGTAAACTGCTCTTCGAATTAGGAGGGGAAGCTCCCTCTTTTGCTGAGTTGCATAAACAAAAGTAATCTAAACATAATTACGCTTATCTTTTTGGTTCAGCTGCGAGAACACAAGGTTATAGAACACTAGATGTTGCAGCTGAGGTTTTCCCTTTAATGAAACTAAACAGCTATAGCTTAACCTATGCTTAGAACGTTTCTACCCTCTCAAGTAAACGCAGAGCAAGAGAGTTAAGAAATGGACGAGTTTGATTTCTAACAAAGATACTTAAATAAGCTATTCTTCAACATACGTTTTAAGGCAAGCTGAAAAAAATATCATAAAAGCATTACGGAAATACGAGATTTTTATTTCAAGGCAGACAAAGCACGCTCAAGATTTTATTTACTCATACTTCTAACACAAAACAAATAGACTGAAATTTGAGATATTTATATCGGGGCAGACAAAGCACGCTCAAGATTTTATTTACTCAAGTTTTTGGAACAAGGATTACAAGTTCGGGACAGCAAGTTGTAGCAACACGCTTGCAACATGCGATCAACCTAATTATAATCAACACAACACATGCACTAAACAAGTATTTGCAGCTAAAGAGGCATGCAAACTTGCTCTTTACACAAAGTGAACAATACTGAATAACAAAGAGAAGGTACTAAAGACACTTATGTCTTGTTATCACAAGCATGGTTAAAATAAAATGAGCAAACACTGCTCTTATTTATAACTAAGCAGAGGAGTAGGAAACCCTAAAATCTCCTTGCTTTTACAACTACTACTTGCCAACATGCAAGCTTTATTTCTAAATCTAGCAAAGATTAAAACATCTAAACCCTAGAAAGCTTTTAAAAAGGAAAGTGCCAACTCGTGACAACTTGTTACAATATTTTCTTTCTATCTTCAAAGAATGGAAAAGATTTGAGACAAGAATAGAAAGAAAGCGTGGAAGACGCTTCTAGAAGAAAGCAGATTTAAAGCTCGATCACATCCGCTAAAAAGCGGGCAACTTCATCTAAAGTAGGAGTGTTGATGCTATTAATAGCAAAATGCCGCTTTTCCAAGATTTCTTCGCCATTTGTAATTGATTTCAAGAAATCTTCACTCTCATTGGTCGCTTTCTCGAACCTTGCTAACATCATAGAAATCATCATCATTCTCCCAACACTACCATCGTTGCCAAGCAATATACTCTGAAACTCAACTTGGACTACGTCAAGCCCAATGTAGGAACCATCCTCGAGGCAATACTGACAAGGAATTGCTACAACTACTTCTCTGACGAACCTAAGAGTATCAACAACTCTTTGTTTATACGCTACAAACTCCTCAGATATTGTGACATATGTAATCACCTTGAAAAGATGACTTTCTTTCCACTCCAAGATTTGTCTTTTATGTTATCTCGCCATTGTAGAGACATAAGCCATCTCTAAATCTGCAATTATGATTTCGTGCATTGGCTTGAACTCGGCTATCAGTTGTTCAAAATCCTGGATACCTTGACGTAAATCATGAGCTTTGTATCTCAACTGGAAGACCTGTGTTAGAACATCTTTTCCTCTGTTGATGATCTCTTCAATCCACTCATTAGCTTGTTTTCCACAAATAACTAACTGCCTTAATTGTTGCTGATCAGCTGGTGTTTCTAAGACTTGAGGCAGCAACTGAGTTGTTTGTGAGGTGTCTTGGATAAGATTTGATATACATAACCGGAGTTGACGATTTTCAGCCTTGAGGGCTGCCTTGTCTTCTCCATCCTTTTGCACTCTTTCTTGAATGTTTTCTGTTACCATTTTAAACAAACTTATGTCAGCATGTCGAGTACTTTTGCCAAGGTTTGCTTTGACCATGATAAAATCATCAACATCCACCTCATCTCTGATTTTATCCTCAAGAGGCGTGGCTGTCTCCATGACCATTTCACCCTCAAGATTCCTCTCAAAATGCATTTGTTTCTTGGCCTTCTTCTTGGGTGCTTCCTGGTATATGCTAAGGTCATCAACATTTACCTGATACGAAGGCCTTCTTCTTGTCCTTCCCAAGGAGCTCTCAAGCCAAGATGTGGTATTTTTATTAACATCCAAGGGAGGAATAATTGTAACATTGGCCTCTATCTCCTCGTCTTCCAAATCAATGTGAATTGGCAAAGACCTAGGAGATGGTAGAGTTTCTTGTATCAAAGGTTCATCATGTTGTACTTCTTCTTGAAGTATGGGCTCTGGTGGAGGAACTTTTGTTTCAGCTGTAGGCTGCTCCTGTATAACAATCCCTGTATAATCCAACCTCCTTTTAGCACTCTTTGCTGATCTACTGCCCTTTGTGACTTTTTGAGACTGAACTTTTTCTTTGTTCTTTAGTTGCACTCTTGAAGAAGAGGGAAGAGATGAATGTTTCTTTGGCGGCTCTGCTACTGGAATAGACTCCCTTCTCTTTAGAATCAAGAAAGTCTTACTGTATTCTACCACTTGTCTTGTCCTTTCTTCCACAATGATACATTCTTTATGAGCCTAGTTGACCTGTGGAAGAGGTTGATGCTCAACCTTATTTCTAGTGTAGGCTGGAAGAATTACATCCCCGTCATCATCTAACGACCCTTCAATATCTTTTGATAAGCAATCTTTCATTTGATGAAGGGTTAACCTACTGTGACTTCGCCTTCACACCTCATACTCGTCTCTGCAATTAGCCCAAAAGTCTTCAAGTGCGAGCATATGAGCATAGTTCTGACCAAGTCTAGACGCATAGAAGCCATGGGGATCATATGATCGTCTCTCGCTGAAAGGCTTGAGACCAAATTTGTCTAACTCGATACCCATTAGTTTAGCTTCCACGGATGATCTACAAGTGTAAATGCCTAAAGCAAAAGGAAAGCTGAAGGCTGGCTTCTTTTTGTTACGCAGACGGGTGTGAACATTTGAAATCTGCCTAAAGAATTCCATGCATACTACCTCATCTGATGGATACCTCGGTAACACAAGTGGAGCCCCTGAATAACCGTACACCCTTAGGTAAGTGAAAGTGGCAAACTGAATAAACCAATATGCCCATTCTGATATTGCAGCCCTAGCAATGGATGAGATGCAAACATGTAGCTCGTTGTCCAAGTCCCTCATTGTGTAAATCAAGAATGCTTCATTCACCCTTTTGTAATGACGTGATGCAGCGGTGAATTCCAACTGAGTATAGTAGTTGTAGACATGTTGAATATTTAAAGAGCCCTCCATGTTTAACCCTCTGAATTTACCTTGATAGGCAACCAAATAGACTAGGTAAGAGACCATGTGAAATGCATGTCTATGAAAATACTCAGTTATCTGATGATGTAAGCAATCACTGATCAATGTAGGCCAATCATAGAACTCTGTCTTTTTCATTATATGAGGTATCATGTAGAACATCCAAGGCTGAAACCTTGTTGCATCTGCTTGACCTGTAACTCGATTGAGTAGGGTTATTATGATGGCAAATTCATCTTTGAACTGTCCTCTTCCAACATCCTTTGCCAATGTAGAATGTTTCTCTTTCAGCCACCTATGCGCAATCTTCTTGCTGTATTTATCCTAATGTTCTTCCCATATCCTTTCACATTCTTCCACGTTGATGGTGACACTTCCAGGCCATGGTGGAATGGAGAAGCATTTCTCAATCATGTCTGGTTTTAGGCTGCAAATGATTCTCCCATCAACTGACTATATCTCTCTTGTAGCTGGATTGTAATGCTTGATGCAAGCAATTATGAACTCTAAGCTCTGTACTGAGAAAGGTATGGATGCTGCTGCAAGAAGACCTGAATGGCCAAGATGCCTAATGGTGGTATTGCTTGCATCTTCTAAAGGACGTATATTGAACACCAGCTTTATGTGATGCAAGTCAGTTTCGACTGTTTCAATAAAATCGTGGTAAAGCACTGATTTGGTCTTGAGCTCTGCAGGAGTGTATTCCGTTCTGAAAGACTTGAAAATTGACAGTAAACACGCCTAGGTTCAGACAAATTTTGGCAAACTTTCTAAATTTAGCTTGCCGATTTTTCTTCTTCCAACGGACGAATTTTTGAGATTTTTTTCTAAGATATGGCTTTTGACTAAATTTTCGTTACAAGCCAACCCAGATCGTCCATTTTTTAAAATATGAAGTGGAGACTGAAAAAGCAACAAACCCTAATTTTCCCCAAAAAAAGTAGAAAAAAGCTGACATCTGGGTATTGTTTTGAGCATAATCTGAATGGACCCAGTAGATTAGATTTTGAAAACCCTGGCTTCTGACTGAAAAAGCAACAACTTTTAGTTTCTCTGAAAAAGCTGAGGTATGGGTTTTGTCTAGAAGAAGGTTTAGCATAGACCCAGAAGACTAGAAATGGATGAATATGAAGTTTTCCCTGACATGCAAAATAAAAGCAGTTGCTGCAACTTAGAGAGAAATCTTCAACAATTTGTCCAGAAGATAGAACAAAAATGGATCATTTTGCTGAGCTTGCTGAAATTTGATAGTATAGGCCTTCTTCTTCACAAATTCGATGTTTTTGATGAGAAAATATGAAAGAGGACGTCTTCTTTGATTGCTGATCTGAAAATTTATGAGAAACCAGCAAGTTAGGGTTCTTGAATCTTGAAAAATATAGGTTTGAAGCTGCTGCTCTATTTCTGTTTGAAGGCACTTGCAAGAAAATATGAAAAATAATACATAGAGGTGTCTTTAAATAAGTTTTTGCTTTGAAAACGGCTTCTCAAACCCTAATCTTGAAGAAACCCTAAACCTAATTCATGCCTTGAGTAAAGGCGTATTTCTCTTCTCTTTGAAATTTAAAAAAAAAACATTTAAAAATAAACTAAGGCATGAGGGAATGGGCGCCCCTCTTGAGGTATGGCGCCCAGTCTTCCCAGACTTAGCCAAATTTCTATCATTTTCCACTTTTGTTCACTTTATGACCCTGCTTCAGCTCTGTCTCCCGACCTCTAGATTTATCCAATGAACGAACTGATTCTTCTATCGCGGAGCCTGATCACATCTAACAACTTTGTTCTGGAGACGTCATCTGCTAAAAACTTCATTTGTCCCTACGAAATGTCAGGTGCTTATCCTTGATAAGGGCGCCCATTTCTTCCAGTGTTAGACATTTTCATGATCTTCAATCTTTATGCTTGTCTTCTGACCTTCAAATGATTTCACTATTCCGGGTGCTATGCTTGTCAGATTGACTGGCTATTAAGTTCACTGGATAGCTGAGATGAATCTGGAAGGGATCTTCTGGATCACTCATTTCCGGAAACTGACTTCTGGTGGCCTTAAACCCTAGGCGTCCTTCTCCTTCAGGGGCGCCCATAGCTTCCAGTGTTAGTTTTTATCTTTGAATTTTCACTGTTGCTTTCCACTTTTTGCCATTTCTCACACTTTTTCTCCTCTGTTCGCCTGGCAATATCTGATGACTGCTGACTCTGACGGACGAGCTGACGGATTCGTTGGAGAGCTGGATTTAGTCTGACAAAGTTATGCTGGAGGAGTCTTCTGCAAATTTGACCATCTGCTATCTCAAAAGTTTGGGCGCCCTTCTCCTTTAGGGGCGCCCATCTTATCCAGACTTAGATTTTATTTCGTTTTCTTCATCTTCAAAGTTTTAAAATACCTCTCTGTGGCTCGTGTTCATCTTGAATTTGCCAGTGACTAGATGATCTGACGAGCATGCCAGCTGATTCGTTGCAGAGCTGGGATGAACCTGAGCAACATTGACCTAGAGATGGAAACCCTGATTTTGACTTTTGACCTCTTGAAAAGCTGGGCGCCTTTCTCCTTCAGGGGCGCCCATGGCTGGCAGTGTTAGAAATTTTATCAACTTTTCAATTTTACCTTGTAACACGTGTTTCCATCGCCTCTGACTGCCAAGATGAAAAATTTTCTAAGGCATTGAAACATGGGCGCCACTTCTTGACAAGGGCACCTGAAATCTCCAAACTTAGATAAAATTTGACATTTTTCATTTTTCAACTTCCTTAGCTTGTTCCTCGTTTCTCGTGCACATTGTTCATCGACAATCTCTGTTTGATGCTCGAACGCTTGATTCTGACACCTAGCAACTGACTGACTTCCATCGATGACCTTGGATCTCCGAAGCAACTTCTAAAAAAGCAGAATAGACCCAGTAGAGTAAAATTGACCTTTTTGTGATTCTGACTACACCAGTCTGGTGAGGAAGTATTTTAAGCCAATCAAAATCAGTGTTAACCCTAACGGCCAAAATTTCTATTTTTAGAAAATTTTACAAGTATCCATTTCATAAGAAACCCAGAAAAACCCAGAAAAAGTTTTTATCTTTAGAAAACTGCTAAAAATAGAAATTTTCCTAAAATTTAGGGATGAAAAACTGAAATCTGGGTATTGTAGGTTTGATATTTTTGAACCGACCCAAATTGTCAGATTTTGAAAATTTCAAGTTTATGACCCCCATGCAAGACATGCAGACCCCCATTATGACTTTTTCTAACAGATTCAACAGTATCTTGACTTAATTCTTCAAAATGCCTAAGTGTAGCGAAAATTTTAATTTGGGGTACAACACATTACAATAGTAACTTTAACAAACTAGTTAGCTATTAACCTAACTAGGAGCCTATTCACATTTCTTAAGTCTCCACTTAGGGACTTCTATAGTTTTGTTTCACCTCATGTAGTTGAGACAAGTGTCCTCACTTTGTGAGACACCTCTTGCATTGTCACTTGCCACTCACTAGAACACTTGTCATGTGAGTTAACAAGTGGGGTTATTCAATCATTGTGTTTGACTTGACTACCTTCACCACCTTGCCTATATAAGCAAGGTTACATTATACATTTTAATCAACTCTTGTATCAATCTTTTGATAATATCAATCAGGCTTATTTGTGTGCATGTATTTTGTGGAAGTTTCTAGTTTTTGCTTTATGATCTTGGAAATCATAACAACAACATGATCCTCAAATACATAATCTCATTCTAAAACTTCAACATGACCCATCTTTTTTCGATAGGTATGTTTGGAAAGAAGATTCGTTATGGTACAAAGATAGATTATTTTTATGTAAAATTCTCATTTAAAAGAAAACATATTATCCAAAATGCATGATTCACCAATAGTACATTCAAGGTTTTTAAAGACCTGTCATCATATAAAGAAAGATTTTTTTTGGGAAGGTCTAAAAGGAGATGTTGTTATGAAATAACTTGCACAATAGAAGAATATAATAGGAATATGCTGCAAATACTTGATAATAACATGCCACTTTGAGGGGGCAGCCTCCTAATTCGCTTTGAGGGTGATACTTCCAATACTCTTCAATAAGAACACAATACTCAACATGATGATAATAACCTACCTATACCTCCTATATATACCATACTTATGCCTAGAATATCACCCAGACCAACCTAAATAACCCTATATAAGCCTTAGGTTGACCTAGATAACTAAATAACAATATAATAATAATATTACTTAATTAAGAGTTAAGGTAGCCACAAGCCAACTACTCATAACACTGTACACAGTATAGGGGTGGGGGAACAATATTGCCCTCCTCTTTACAAAATCATTTTCCTCAATGCTAACTTTTTCTTTTTCTTCTTCCTCATCTCCTTTTTTACTTCCACTTCTTCTTCTATTACTGCTTCGTGTTCTTCTTCTTATTATTCTTGCTCTTTTTTTTGTTATTGCTCTTTCTCTTTCTCTTGTTCTTTCTCTTTCTCTTTCTCTTTCTCCTTCTATTTTTCTTATTCTTCTTTTTTCTTCTTTTTTGTGGCTACTTTTTGTTGTGAAGTTCTAGAAAGATAATTTTGCAATAAATCACACAAATGAAGTCAAAATATTTTGAAACATTTTATGTAGCTTACCAAGGCCTAGGTTGCACTTTCCCAGAAAAATCCCCCCAAAATTAGGTGTTTTCCAGCTTTGAGAGCGAAGTTGTTGGAAGCCCTAATTCTGCAATAACGTACTTAATTCTACTCCAATTCCTTTGAAATTTGAACTGTAGGCTCCTCTCTTACTGCTTCAAAAACCCACTAAAAATTAGGAACAAATTCAACAATATTTGAAAGATACGTGTTTTCCAAATACATTGGGTAGAAACCCTAATTTTGCAATAAATTACTCAATTCTACTCCAATTCCTCTAAAATCTAGACTGTAGGTGCTTCAATATTTTCTTCAAAAAACCTTTAAAAATCAGACAAAATTTTTCCAAAACCTAAAAGATATGTGTTTCACAAAATGAACTCCAAAATTGAAAAAAGTGCCTTTTCTTCTCAATACCAAGATCATGCTCTAATACCACTTGTGAAATAACATGCACAATAGAAAAATATAATAGGAATATGCTGAAAATTCTTGATAATAGTATGTCACTTCGAGGGGGCAACCTCCTAATCCACTTCGAGGGGGATACCTCCAATACTCTTCAATAAGAACACAATACTCAACATGATGATAATAACCTACCTATACCTCCTATATATACCATACTTATGCATAGGATATCACCCAAGACGACCTAAATAACCCTACATAAGCCTTAGGCCGACCTAAATAACTGTTATACCCAAAATGAAATTTTTGGCATTCTGCTTAAATTGAGCTAAACAATGTAAAAATGCCATCAAAATTATGTTTTAGGTCAAAACAAACATGAAGTCTTTGTGGGTTTCTGTCAAGGAACCTATGGTTAAAATTCTGAAAAAATGAAAATTAGGGTTTTACGCGCCCCTATTTTTAAGGAAACCCTTAAAAAAAGGACCTTCCCGGAAATGATTGAAAATAATTCTGATAGGGTTAATTGCCTTCACAATCACACTGATCAAGTCAGAATTATCAAAAGACATGTTTTACTCTAGTGGGTCTATTTCTATTTTTCAGGAACGAAGTTAGGAGCTCCGCAGCCATTAATGGCAAATTGGCCAGTACCATGTGCTGAAAGCTAAACCTCAAAAGCTTCAACGAAGAATCTATGGCAGAAAATGTCAAAAAGATGCTGTTATAGCGAGGGAGTTTCTCAAAATGAAAAAGGCCAAAATTTGGCTAACTCTGGAAGGTGCACGTTTTGCTACCAAGGCAAAACACAGTCTAAAGGTGAAAAAGGCGCCCCTCTTGAAGAAAAGCGCCCTTGGATCTCAGAGGGCAAATGTAATCATTTGGCATCTTCAACTCAGTCATCCTCTTCACTTTCGTGTTGGCTTGACAACGAAACAATCAGCAAAATCATCTGATTCAGGGATCATTGATCAACCGTCAGCAAAGTATGGAGGATCCATCAGCAACGAAGATGCCAAATTAGAGAGCTTCATGGTAAAAGCGCCCCTGCTAGCCAGGGGCGCCCCTCAATTACAGGCACCAGATGAATCCATAAGCAGTAGCTCTATACATAATATCTTTCCAGCTTCCTCCCAGCTACGTGATCAATCTGACAGCAGGTCCACAAGACACGCCAAACGATCACGAGTTGAGATCAAGTAGAAAAAGCCAAAATTGAAGAACTGGAAAGACAAGCCAGAAAATGGCTAAGGCATGGCTAAAAGCGCCCCTCTTGAGGAAAGGTGCCTTTTTTTGAGGGCATCCAGATTCAGTCAGAACCTTCACTGCCTCTCAGGATGACCTTCTTAGCTATGACCTGTCTCGTCAGTGGGACTATCAGCAATAACTTCCGACAAATCAATCATCTGATGGAGGAGGTCAAAGTCAGGCAATTCATAGCATGAAGAAATACAAGCAAAAGCTAAAAGCGCCCTTGCTGGCCAGGGGCGCCCTTTAGTTTGAAGGACCTAAACCTGCCAGCTTCAACTGAGAAGTCAGTCATCCTGAACAGGACCAAGCTGGCTACCCGATGCATCATCAAGTAGAGTCATCTGATTCATCTAGCAACGGGAACGTCAGATCAAAGAAAAGAGGCTCTAAAAAGGTCAAAATGAAGAACAATCAATGAAAAATGACTAAGGCATTGTCAAAAGCGCCCCTCTCAAGGAAAGGCGCCCTTCTTTCTAGAGGCCTAAACTCAATTTTCTGAGTTAATCTCTCCCAGGCATATCTCGTCATGCTGATCCCACCTCAACAACAAAACTGCCAACCACTGCCAAAGATCAATTGAGTAACCTGAATCAAAGATCAAACGGAAAGAACATTACGACTGGGCCTCTCTGATCAGTGACACGCTCCACCAACAATTTACCAGGTTTCTAGAAGAGCACTGTTTCCACATGTGTTCCTACCTGGTCTACCTGATAGCCTTCCAAGGTGATTTCAGAACACTAAACACTGTGGGAACCCTGGGTGTGCAAAAGGTCCAAGAATACTTTCCTCGCCTTGAGTTCACTCTAGTGGAAAGGCACTTCAAGAAGATAAATGACCTT
Organism: Sequoiadendron giganteum; assembly: GCA_007115665.2. Lineage (NCBI taxonomy): Eukaryota > Viridiplantae > Streptophyta > Pinopsida > Cupressales > Cupressaceae > Sequoiadendron > Sequoiadendron giganteum. The sequence goes on from CM021109.1 coordinate 18,333,978, forward strand.
TTCACTATGCACACCGTGCACGAGCTAAACCATGAGATGCACGTTCGTGTTTCACCAGCAGCTAAGGCAGCAATGGTGGACTGGGCGGATTGGTTCATCCAATTCCCCACTTTCACCTACATACGCATGTATGGCTACAATGGCCACCCCGCCATGATGCCACGCTACCCCTCAAATAGGGTAGTGTTCATGGAATTCCTGAGGCAGTTGGCCGAGGTTCACTCTTACCTTCGTGTAAAGAAGAAGTTTGCTGCAAACTTTCCTTTTCAGATGGGATTCTACAGATGCAGGACTGCAGCCGATGCTAGGTTGATAAGCCAGGAAATAGTGAGATTTAATCTCAAGTACCTCATTGACAGGAGGCCATCCTATGATCCCAGAGGCATCTTCGCAGCACATCTTGAGCAAAGATCATCACATGAACCTTTCATGGAGGATTTTTGGGTCAACTGCGAAGATGAGTTCGAAGTGAGAAGAAGGAACTACAGCAGATTCAAGCTCTCGCAGATCGCAGAATTCATGTCAGAGGACATCGAGGGCTTATCTAATGACGAAGAAGAGGTCATTCCTTCTTCCTTCTTCATGGGTCAAGTAGATGCACAACCACTGGGCAAAGTAGACTGGTACGCGAAAGAGAGTACGTTTATTGAGGAAAGAACTGGTAGAGTAGTTCGACACAGTCAACTCTACCTTGACAGTAAAAGGACAAGGAAAGTAGTACTTCCCCAATCAGAGCCTCCAACGGTTCAGTTTACACTACCTTCCTCATCTAGGAAGAAACCTAGATAGAAGAAGATGAGCATTCTTCCAGAAGGAATGCGAATGTCAGGAAGCACATGGGGAAGAAGAGGAATTGCTAGGACAAGCTAGCAAGAGGTACAGGTGGAGACAGCCACCAATTTACCTGAAACAGTTGAGAACGCTGCAGCTACACTAGAGCCAGTGATTGAAATAATCGCTGCAGAGATGGAATCCATTGTAGAAGAAGTTGCAGCAGAAGCGGTGCCTGTAATAGAAACAGAGCCACCGGCTTCACCACCATCACAGAGGTCGCAAAGTCCCATTGATTTGGACTTGCCACCACAAGGCATTGCCACGGCACAGTCTCGTTCTTCCAGCATTCAGGGGGCCTATGTTCCTCCTCCCAGCGATGCTAGCCGAGATTCTATCTGGTTAGAAAGCTCACTTGGAAGGAAAAGGGAGAGACCTGTTGGTGTGTGTTTTGAGTACGCCACCGAACACAGAATAAAAATGCCCAAAGGACACTCTTATCCTCTCTTGAAAAGTGCTTGCAAAAATCTAGTAGACAATACAATAACTCCAAGGTTTCTTTGGTCAAGTCTTGACATGTGGATAAGGCCAGTGGGCGTTGTGATTGCTGGTAATCACAAGGGGACTTACATGAAATTCTCTTTGCAAGTTGGAGACTTAGACGGTTTTATCCTTGAAGGCTCTTTCGGTGGGTATCTTCAGATTTTCCAAAAAAATAAAAAGGATAAGGGTTTAGAGATTTAACTATGCCTAAGAATTTAAGAGACAGCAGCGACTAGATAAAATGGGTAACCACACTTCGTTTCGCCACCTTTGGACAACTACGCGAAGCAGGTGCAATCTTCAACGGAAGTGATAAGAATTTTCATATTTGAATCGGTAATTGAAACAAACAGAAGTTAAGCATCCACGATTTAATGGCTCAGACTAACTTTACACGTCAAATGCAAATCATCCACTCGACAAAAGTATGACCAAAATTTTATCCGCCACCGCGATCAAATCTATCATTCATCTAACCAATGCATAAATGAAATACTATTCTAGTTCTAATCTAAGTGTTGAAGGAGAAATATTAGACCTTGCATACTACTTGAAAATAAAAGTTGTTCTTAGCAAATCATGCACAAGAGCTTTTATAAACGGAAATAGTTTCGTCGCAACAATCTTTTATTACTCACTTCACAAATTACAAATGAGGGTCAATGAGTTTATATAGAGTTCTCAAATTGAATAAATGGCTCAGATTAAAAATGAGCCGACGGTCAAGATTTAACAAACGAAACCCTAATTAGGGTTTCCCAAAATGACTTCAGTTAACTGGCAATGAACAGAAATGAGTTGGCATTTGGAGCTATTTTCAAGGGACTACATCCTGATCCTCTCGAGCTGCCGTGTATTCACCGAATCTGGACACGATCAAGGCAACCTCGTCCATGGTAACCTGCGGAAGCATGCCGATTCTGAATTCAAGCCCATCCATGCTCTCGGCGCATCTGGCGAAGGTCTCCTCCCACTCTGGTTCAGTCTTCTCAAAGGACTCTCTGATGCTCAAGAAGTGCGCCAACTTGGCCCAATCCTGCCTCAAGATGGGCCCAGTGATGTCGAAGATATTTTCCTGGGTACTTTTCTTCAAAACTTCCAACTGCAGGTCATTCTCTCGCAACGCCTCTTTATCCAGGACATCGGCAATTATGTTGAGGATTCTGGCCTGAACTTCCTTGACCTGTTCCTCCAATCTGACACCATCAACCTTAACCCTCTCCAGGACTTCACCTCGTGCCGTCAAGGCCCAATACCAAGTGTGGAAGTCATAGGCTGCTCCCGCTGCGATGACGCCTCCCTCTATCAATTCTTGCTTAGGAACTCCTTTCAGAATCCTAAGGCAAGGGATTATTCTATCCTGCACGTCTGGAAGGCTGTCCCATACTTCTGCCAAAGAAGCGAGCCTAGAAAGCAAGGCAGTGGCCTGGTCATAAACCAAAGTTAGCCGCTCCACAAATGTCTCAGCTTCAGTCCCCTTTACGGCTATCCATTCTTTGGCTTCTTGAACCGTGAGCCTGTTTTCTTCCATCTCCCTAGTGGCCTCCTGTGAAGAGTCCGGAAGTAGAGGAGCTGCCGTAGTGTCCTGATCAAGTGGCTTGATCAAGTGCTGAATATATTCCCTTAAGCGCTCAATCTCTAATTGGCACTCCTTCCTTTTGGCTACCTCCTTTGCCAACCTTGATTTGATGGCGGACACAGAATTGTCCAAATCTTCCATTTCTTGGCCCTTAGTGGTTGGACCCAAGTCAATGGTCGTGATGGCGTAATCCTGTGGAGCCATATCCTCCTGCGGCTTGTCCACTGTAGGCACGGCGATTTGCACTGTCCTGTTGCCGGCCTCGTCTCTCTGTATGCTGGAGAATTTCTTCGCCGACTTTTTGGCCACGGTTTGAGACAGTCTGGCCAAAAAGTCTGCCGTATCATCCTCTTCTGGTTCATCTGCCGGCACTTGTACCTTTAGCCTCTCCTTCAGCCAATCCGGGATCGTAAGCTGCTCAACACCGTCTTCCTCCGGCACGCCTTCTCTATCAGGAACGTCTACAATTCCCCTAAGGGCTGAAATCATCCCTTCCTGAAAATCCTCATCTTGGGTGCCCACATTGTCGTCATCTGACTCCAATATTTCGGTGCCCGTGGGAGAAGGTGGCGCATCCTCATTTGGCTAAAGCTCCGCGTTGTCCTCAGGAATCGGAGAAGGATCCCTCATATCTGCCAGTGAAGCATCGGCGGTAGCCAATATCTCCTTAATATTTCTGGAAGCGGCTGATTGAGAAGGTTTCATCTTCGCCTGTTTTTGGACCGGCTTCTTGCCTGCAGCTATTTCTTTTCTTTTCCTAGACGTGGTGGCTTCTATCACTGGGAGGTCCTGTGATGCTGCCGCATTGGAAGAATAAGACTCTGCCTCGCTTAGCATGTCATAGGTCAGGGTTATCTTCTGGCGCCTTAATTCTTGAACTCGTTGATCAACCCACCACTGAGTAAACTTGATGACAGGCCTCATCAAGACGTTCAAGTCAGCATGCTCTGCTTCTGACCACTGGACAGCGGGCAAAGCTGAATTCTCATCGAAGCGCGGTTGCGTCTGATTCTCGTCCTCTTCCAACTGATCTGGCACGTGACAAAATTATGTTGCCCTGATCAAGCTGAGAGGTAATCTGGACCACATCCTCCGTCTGACCTCAAATTCATCCGCAGCATTTGCCCAATAGTCCTCCAGTTCGACCCTATGCTTGTATCTCCTTCCATCCACCGTCTTGATGTGGTGATGGGGGTCGTAGTGATTTCTACTCGGATATGGGAAAAAAGGGTAATGTTGTATCTTGATTCTGGCACTGTCAGCTGCCTGTGATGATGGGCAAGACTCCAGCATGTTCCCTATAAAGAAGGGAAAAGTAACTGCCGCCTTCTGTTTCACCCTTTGAAGACCTTGAAATTCTTCTAACTGCCTCAACACTTTGAGCAGGACCATCTTATTCGTGGGGAAGATGGGCAGACGGTACGGGCTTCCAGTGAATCCTTGAATTCTGATATACGTAAATCTTGGATATTGGATAAACCAAGACCCGTATTTACCGATTAGGCTTTTGGCCTCGTGTGTCGGCCGCTGATGCATTCCCCCCTGGAGTATCCTGGTGATGTACATCAAAAACGCGTCGTGGGCTCGCCTAAAGTGCGTCTTCTCCTTCAGCTGAAGTTGTGGGTAACAATCATAAGGCTTTAGCTCATTCTCCTTACTGCCAACTGTGCCTTTGCAAATCAAACCTACATATCTGTAAGTTCTAGCCAACATATAGATGACGTAAGAACTCATGTAAAACGTTTTGGTCTTCTCTAGGTTGATAAGCTGGTGGTGAAGATTATTGCTTATCATTCTAGCCCAGTTGAACATCTTGACACCTTCTGTGAGGTCCTCAATGAAGTAATACATCCATGGCTCAAAGGGTGCTCCTGAGGGATTGCCTGCCACTCTGTTCAGCAAGATAATAATATCTCCATAGTCTTCCTTGAAGTCCGTGCGCAGCAACTTCTTGGGCATCTTCTTAACAGACGGCCTAGGCTTGTCCAGCCACGACTTGTTAATGTTGGCGGCACAAAGGCCAGGATTTTCATCATATAACTTCTGAGCATCTTCCTTGGTCTTGTAGACAGTTTTAGGATATGCCGGAATGCCGAAGGCTTCCTGAATGGCCAACTCCGTCAGATGCGCCAATACTCTCCCATCAGGCGCCACAATCCGCCTTGACTCAGCATCATAGTGAAGTGCACACTCCACCATCAGTTCAGCACAGCAAAGCGCAGGCGGGAATCCGGCAACTTGAAATATGCCGTTTCTCACCATCCTTCTAGCGGCAGGCGTCGGTAAGGGTCCGTTGCGTCCATATATCCTCTTTTTAAATTCCACGAGATCGATGTGGCCAAGATCAGTGTCTGAGACATTTTTCCATTTAGACTTTATTCTGGTCTCTGGCTACGATCCTTTACTTGCAAACTTCATCTGTGCCTGCCTGGATATTTCTCCTTGGTCGATTGGCAGCCTGCAAGCACAAAATACTTAACATTAATACCAGATTATTTAAATTTAACGAGTTTCGGGGTGTAGCTTGGACAAATCGCACTTTCAGCCTTATTAAATTAAAAATTTCTGTCAAAAAGCAGGCTGAAAGTAATTAAATTCGCCCATCATGAATGAAATTCGTGCCGGAAATGAAGTAGAAGATAGAAACACAGTGCAAATACATTGTAAACTGACTTCCAAACCTCGAAGATCGTGTTGTGGCTGCAAATGAATTTAAAAAATTCAGAAAATCTGCCAGAAGAAGTGCGCCAATATGCTGGAAGTACGACTTCAGCAAAGAAATAAATTACTTCTCTCAAAAATCACGCCTGTTAATAAGAAAATGCTATCTCGATTCTCACAACGATGTTATTCTCACAAATTTCTCCTTCGCGAATGATTTCCTGAAGATTCGAGAGAGATAGCTACTTCACAGCCGGAATTGTGAAGAAATGAGTTGCTAAAACTCATTTTATGGCTGAGAAGTGCGATTTTCTCCAAGGCATTGTTTTTTTTCCTTTGATTTTCTTCCAATTTTTAGAAACGTTTTCTTCTCAGATTGGCAAATTTCTAATTTCACTTTCAGTTATCGAGGCAAGTTTCTAATTTTCATCTCTGCTTGAGATTTTCGAATTTTCTCAAAGAAAATTGTCTAAGTTTTTAAAAGATATTAAATTAATTGTCAAAATTTAATTTTCCAATGTACTTTGAATCTTCCGAACATGGCAAAGTTTAAATTTATCTAAGGCAGACTAGTTTAATCTTCCAAATAATCTCCGGATTTTGAATTTTTAATTAAAATTCCCTAAGTGTCAGGGAAATAATTAAAAATATTAAAATATTGAATTCCAACCCGTTTAACTTTGATACATGGCTAATTTCTTTTGTCCGAGGCAAAATATCTCTTTTCAAATTGTCTGCCTAGCCAAAATATGCTCAATAGCTCATCTGCCAAATTTCAACTTTCTAGGCGGAGTTCTGACCTCTTTGGACATTTTTATTTAGCCAAACGATTCATCTTCTGGGTTGGGCGAACTTGGAGATCTCTGCCACTTTGCCATTTTTTTACTAGTGCCTTAGGAATTTTCCAAGCTGAGAGGGGCGGACTTCATGCTTGCTCTGCCAAACACTCTTCATTTTGTGCCAAAGAATTTCATTCCGTTGTGCCGAGGCGTGGTTTTTATGCCGGCCAAAACCTCTTCTTCTTCTAGATAATTCTCCGTTTTTCATGCCTTAGAATAATTTTCCTTTCAAAGTTTGGACGAATCTCTTATAATCTCTTGCCTATGGCGTATTTTTATTATCTATTGGTCTTAGACTTTCCTTGCCATGGCGAATTTTATTTGTGCCTTGTCCAACGGCAAATTCCACTTGTTTCAACCATTTGATTCAATTTCTAGCGAATTCCCTTGTAATTTCACCCCTTTCCAAACATCTTGGAGCGCACCCCTTCATGTTTTACCTTCTCCACACTTCTTGGGGCGGACTTCATGTGCCTCATGCCATTTTCCTTTAGGCTGGGCGGACTTTGATCTTTTTGTGCCATCCTTTTCTAGGGGCGGACTTTGACTTCCTTGTGCCAAGGGCGGACTTGGCAACCTTCATGCTTATGGGCGGACTTCAGCTTCTTTGTGCCATGCGCCCCTTCCAAACATCTTGGGCGGACTTTCGTTTCCTCATGCCAAGGGCGGACTTGGCAACTTTCATGCCATGGCGGACTTCGGAGACCACCTTGCCTATGGCGGACTTGGCAACATCCATGCCAGTGCCTATCTTTGGCATGCCAAAGGTAAGGCGGACTTTGAGGTTTCCATGCCATCTTCTTTCTTGATGGCGCCATTCTCAAACTTAGACATTTTTCCAAGATTTTTGCCATTTTTCAAACTTTTTCACTTTACCTGGATTTTCTTGATTTCTGGAGATGTGTTGATTTTCTGCTCTGTGGGATCCAAAAATAGAAACTTTTTCCCAAAATAAAAACTTTCCAAAAATAGAAAAAGCAAAAAGCATCCCTAAAAAATAGGAACTCCAGAATGGCCTAAAAATGCCAAAAATCAAAAAAGCAAAAAGCAAAAAAGCAGAATCCCTAAAAAATAGGAAGTGTCAAAAACGACTGGAAGCAATGGCGATCTTCGTCTATCAGGTGTTCTAAGCACTTCTATGACGTTAAGGCACACAAACGGGTTCAAAATCTCGACTTAGCCGGACTTAACTTTCAAAATTTATCCAAATTCAAGACTCTCAGAGACGTTGCGCGGAAGGCGGAACCAAACTTGGGGGTCCCCATTTGCGATGGGGCGATGTGTGAAATAGGTCACAACAAGACCTTCTTATCAGCTTGACTTCTCTGAATTCCACCATGTCCCACAAGACATGCCGGCAAAGAAGTTGAAGAAGCAAACACATGTAGAGAGGAATGTAGAGAACAAGGTTGTCATAGAGACTACTGCCCCGCCTGAAGATAAAGACATACATAATGTGAGGGTTGAGGATTTCACGCTTTCAAAGGTGAACCTTGGAAAGACCACTCGACAGGTGGAGGCAGACCTTCTCGGAATCGCCTCAGTGAGCGTCAAAGAAAGGATGACAAAGGATGGACAAGACAAAGCAGCCTTGAAGGCTGAAAACTGTTAGCTAAGATTGTACATTTCTAGTTTGATACATGACACTCCCAACTCCTTGGCCTTGCCTCAAGGACTATTGGATCTCCCAGCTGAAAGAAACCATCATCAGTTGATCACATACGGCAAACACTTGAGACATCAAGTGGATGAGTTTGTCATCAAAGGACAGTGTGTATTAGCAGAAGCATATCAGCTAAGAGACAGAGCACATGGTCTTCGATCAGAAATCCAGCAGTCAAATATAAAGGCAGCTCAAGAAAGGTCGAGAGAGGAAGCGACAATTGCTGATCTACAACAAGCATACCAATCAGTTACAACCACTGAGAACAAACACCATCTCTTTGAGTGGAAAGAACAATTGGCATACAAGGTGAGAGCTTACAATGCCAATTCAGTGGAGCTGATTGACTATAGACGCTTTGTCGCCAATATTATCAACTTCGCAAGAACGTTGGTAATATCCTTCCCTGAGTTAGAATATCAGCGAGAAGGAGGAGAATATGTTGAGCTTGAAACGGTACAGACACGGTTCCAAGATGTCATCCGATCTTCATTCCTTGAAGATCCCAATGGTTGCAAATTAGCCAAAATTGCAGTCATGTCTATCTAGTTAGATGAAGCAACTGCCCAATGCATAAACTATCAACAGCAGCTTGTGACGGGTGAAGAAATGCTTAGACGCCACATAGTCACCTTGAAAAGCATTAATTGCCTGGGGGCCGAAGAGGTCAATGACTGGATAGAGATTTTGTTGACCAGTGGTGAAGAGGTGTAAAGCACCAAGGAAGGACGTCCTACCCTCCAAATAGCATTAAATATGACTGAAATCAGCTTGATGCCCCTTTCCAAGTTGACTCCAGATCTCCACAGATCATGCATGTCAGATCCCAGTGATCTAGGATGTCTATTTGACTCCCACGATTTGTGGATCTCAGATCTCCTCAAAAGGTGGATGTCTATTTGGAGACACATTTGTAATTGTAAGTTCACTTTTAGTTAGGTGTCAGTCAACTGAGGTAGACTTCCAGTTTGACTTTTGTTTAGTTTTAGTTAACTGAAGTAGATTTCCAGTTAACTGCTTGCTCACCTACTTTTAGACATAGAAATAAATCTTGCTGATTGGCAAGAACTGATTGTTAACTCAAGGAGATTTTAGGGTTGCCTACTCATTTGAGTTTCTATAAATAAGAGCCTTGGGCTCATTATTTGTTTAACCTTTATTTGCTAAGCAAAATTGCTGCGCCATTGTTGCCAGAGTTAGCTTGTTTATATCTATTCACTCTTGGATGAGAGTTCATTTGTTGATCGCAATTATGCATGATTTCGTGCCTTTGCTGTCCCGACCTTTGTAATTCTTTGGAGAAAGCTTGAAGAAATAAATCAAATGGCGCATGCTTGCTTGATCTAAATACTTGAGTCTATTCAAAGTCTTGTTCTAAGTAGTGCATTGTTTCAATCTCCTCCTTGTACAGGTGTCGTCGCCTCCTTGGATATTTTGTCATCAATCATTATCGTTTGATGTTGTTTAATGCATAGTTGGAAAACTCGCCCCAAAAAAAAACTTGCCAAGCCAAAAATTGGAGAGTTTTTTAAAACTCGGCAAAAACTTGAAAAAAATCGGAAACTTAAAAAATTAATTAAATATCATTAGAAACATTTTTTTTTGCAAAGCTGAGTTTTTTCAAAAAACCCGGCAAAAACTCGCAAGTTTTTCGAAAAAACTCGGAAAAACTCATCCTCGCGAGTTAAACTCAGAAAAACTCGTTTTTAAAAAAAACTCGCGAGTTTTTTGCGAGTCTGCCAACTATGGTTTAATGATTTGTCTTGCAGCCTACACTTTGGACAGGTGTCATCACCTCCTCGGGTATCCTGTTAGACAGGCCATCGTTCCTTGTTGTTTCCAATAAGTTGTTTCCAAGCCTACACCTCGAACAGGGGTTCCTCCTCCTTGGCAAGTCTCAGATCCAGTTTACCGTAAGAGAGTGTTTACTTGTATCGAGCCCTATCTTGGTGTATATCTGAGAGTTTAGAGCCTCGGCCATATTCCATTGAGACGGAGGATTCAAGTAATCCAACCCATCCATTTCGCTCCTACGCCATCATGCTCTGTTTATCTTGAGGAGGTAGGATAGTTTAGAAGCTTAGTTAGTCGTAGTTAAGATCTGCGGAAATCAAAAAAAAGCTTAGCTACGAACGCATTGTGTTTATGCACCCTTGTGTCCATTCGCTGAGTAAAAAAGATAGGAACCTTAGTACACCCCTTTTTTACAGTAGAAAATCAGCAAAGAGAGATCTTCCTCTCTATAATCCGAAGAGCATGTACTAACACACTTGCAATAGCTGTCCGTTTCCAATAAGCACTCCAGAGGTGCTAATTGAAACGCCAACAATAACTAAATAACAATATAATAATAATAATATAACTTAATTAAGAGTTAAGATAGCCACAAGCCGACTATTCATAACACTATGCACACTATAGGGGTAGGGGCATAATAGATGTCAAGAAATTTGTGGTTGAATGTTTGATATGCCAAAGAAATAAAGGTGAAACAATAAAGACTCGAGGCCTCTTACAACCATTAGGAATTCCAACACAATGTTGGGAGGAAATATCAATGGACTTCATTATAGGTCTGCCAAAATCTAATAATCTTGATGTAATTCTGGTTGTTGTGGATAGACTCACCAAGTATGCACATTTTTGTGGACTCTCTCATCCATTTCATGCTAGTACTATGGCCAAAATATTCATGGAAAATGTACAAAAACTTCATGGAATTCCCAAAATCATTGAGTGATCGTGACCCTATCTTCACTAGCATTTTTTGGACAAACTTATTTACATGGGGTACAAAACTAGCACATAGTTCCTCTTATCATCCACAATCAAATGGCCAAACAGAAATTGTGAATAAATTTTTAGAAGGATATTTACATTGTTTTGCCTTTGATAAACAAACACAATGGTCCAAATGGCTACCATTAGCAAAGTGGTGGTACAACACATCATTTCACACATCCACTAAAATGACTCCATTTGAGGCTCTTTATGGCTACCCTCCACCATCTACTACTTCTTATTTACAATCTCATTCTAAAGCTCATGCAATAGAGAACCATATTCAACACTAACAAGAAATACTACAAATCCTTAAGGATAATTTGGTTATGTCTCAAAATTGAATGAAACAACAAGTTGATCAACATCATAGTGAGAGGCATTTTGAAGAGGGAGACTGGGTATTTATTCAATTACAACCTTATAAACAAATTTCCCTTAAGAAAAATAAGAACATGAAGCTCGCACCTAAATTTTATGGTCCCTATAAGGTTCTCCATCGAATAGTAAGTGTACCTTATAAGTTAGAACTTCCACCTCTTCCAAAATTCATCCTATCTTCGATGTATCTTGTTTAAAGAAAGTAATAGGTAACAGTATTCCAATCTAGTTAGAATTTCCAAAGTTAGATGAAGAAGGCAAGTTTATTTTAGAACCTGAGAAAATTATTGAAAAAAGAGTGAAACAGTTATGAAATAGAGCTATCTCTGAGTTCCTAATCAAGTGGAAGAATATGCCAATTGAAGATGCCACATGGGAAGATGATAATTCATACTAAAGCATCCAGAATTACTAAGCATTGAGGACAATGCTTTTTTGAAGGGGAGGGGAATGTTAGGTCCCTAATATTCTATCTAATATTATGACCCTAATATCATACATTCCTAAGTATAATAAGTTAAGCACTTGTGGCATGCTTAACCTTAACATTAGTTTTAGTTAATACCTTAAATACTCTTTATTAGGATGAAGGGGTATGTCCCTACATAGTTAAGCCTATAAATAAAGGGGAGATGTTCCTCCAAAATCATCATCTATTATTGAATTCATATCATATTATCTGATTATTGGAGGTAACCCCTCAAAGTGGTCTGTTGTATTTCTGATTTTTTACAATATATTTCCAAGAAATAGCATAACATTCTATCTTCATCCCTTCAAAAATAATATAAATTTAAATTTTCATCGCTCTAGTTTCTTTTTTCTCTTCTCATTTTGGGTGCCCATATGAAGGAAGGGATCAGCTTTGACAATTTTCTCCTTCCAATTCTTTATTTGATCTTCATCCTTGACTAAGGCACTATATTTCTATTAAGATGAACGTTTCTAAAAACCATTTGCTTCTCTTTCCATCGAGTGGAATTCTTAAGTGTTTTGCCAACTAAAATTGAAACTTTTTGGGCTAATTGCAATGAATAATTATCCAATTGGATTTGGGCACTCAATTCACTTTTTGTTGGAAGTTTGATGTTGGCATGACAAAGGAAAAACTCCACTTCTTGGCATTCAATGGGAAAATCTCCACTCTTCACCATCGTGTTGGTTTTTTAAACTAGTAAGCCATTGGGAAAGCACCACTTCTTGGCGTGTAGTGAGGAAATATCCTCCCTTCCCCAACTTAGAGGAATTTTCAAATGGTTTTTCCATGAAAAAAGTCCATCTCACATAAACTTGTCAAAATTTCTCCTAAATTTCTTCAATTTTGTGGATTTCATTCCTAGAAATCTCGTTTGTTCATTTTTTAACACTTTATCACAAAACATCTAACTTTAATAAATTTTACCACTTCTTTCTATTCCTTCTAGATTCCATTTTCTTGTGTTGGATCCTGAATTTGCCTCAATCACCTTGTGACCCTATCGTCCATTGCCATACAATAAAGAGGTTTTTTTTTTTACCAACACGAAAACTTTTCCAAACACTCAACTTTGGATTTTCCATAATGGCAATTTCATGCTAGAAAGACAACCTCTTTATTGTATGATCCTATCTTGGTGTGTTGGAGGAGATTTGTTTTGCGTTTTCCAATCAAATTGTGTACCAATCATTTTCTTTAACCTCTTTCTTTCTTCTTCTGCCCTATTTTTACCACTTTCAAATCTTGCTTCCATTGCCACTCTTGTATGAATTCCAAAAGATTGTCATTTTCTTGCACATTTTGTGTTGGAGCTCTTGAGATTGATTTACCCATTGGATATATTTGCCCATAAGGATCCTACAAACACTGTTAGTGAAAAATGACCAACATAAAACATGAAAACCTAGAGAAGAAAGATAATCATGATTAATGGCTAAAACATTGACTTCTGACAAAATTTTAATATGGTACCAACAAGCCTATTTTCCATCCTAAATATAATAAACGACATTGCCAAAAGAAAGGGAAAACCCATATCTATTCACATGTATATCCAAAATGAGACATCCCAAACATTTACAAAGTCCTAATAAACATCACTTAGCCTAGTGCTTATGTATTGTGGGGTCAATGTGTAACAATCATTATTGTACATAATCCTAGGAGTAGGTAATAAATGTAATAATAATATAAAATATTATTATTATTTAAATACAATAGAAGTTGAACAATCATCTTGAAGATGAACTAAACAATCATTTCATGCTGATAAATATGTATGGTGTAGCACATTTTGAAGTGAATGACAATTGGCTTTCACTCTTTCACTTTAAATTCATTTGCAATCCATTTCTTGGCCTAACATTGGTATATGAGCTATGGCAAAATATTAGTAACTGCACTTTTTCAATCCTCCAATTCTAAACTCTCATCCTTGCATTTATTATGTAGAACATTCCTCCGAATTGTCCTCATTTGTTTTCCTTCTCTCCATTGATTTGTAAGAGAATAAATATCATAAACATAAGGCTTCATTTCAGCAGAAAAAATATTGAACAAAAACAAATTAAAACTCAAGCGGAATCAAAGGAGGAAGAAGATGGCTAACTGCAACTCATAATTCTATACCTAGCTGTGAGAAAGGTAATCAGCGTAGTTGCAGTGTTTGAAGCAGTCTCAGTTCAGCCAAGTAATCAGATCAATGAAGGTGTGTTTCCTTCATTTTTCCTGGAATTTATTTTTATGTTTCAAAATTCTTTTTTCCTCCTACCAATTCCAAAAATCATAGAAATTGAATTGACACCTCTGAAAAAGATGAAAATTGAATAGTCATCTTCCATAAATCTGTACCAACTTTTTTCTTGTCAAAGAAGGCATGTCAGCAAGTCTTTTACAGCATGCATAATTTGGGCATGCAAACTATGACAGCATTTGAACAATGCAAAAAATGGTGCTGTAGGTTTGCCAACTCTGGCAAAAACAATTGAAAAATTTGAAGCTTGCATTTTGGCCAAACAACAAAGCAAACCATTTCAAAAATCAAATTGAAGATCTAAAAGGAAATTCAGTTGATCCACTCTAGTTTGTGTGATATACTACCATTCTCTTCTACTTGTGGAAATAATCAATTCTTGTTGTTCATTGATGACCATAGCAAAATGACCTAGATCTATTTTTTTGAAGCAAAAATCAAAAGCTTTTGAAACTTTTCAATAGTTTAGCACAATGCTTGAAAATGATGCACAATCTCATATTGGCACACTAAGGACTGATAATGGCAGTTAATTCATGTCAAAGGCGTTTGAAGACTATTTTAAGAAAAATGGAATCAAGCATCATCTCACAGTACCTCACACTTCTCAACATAATGGATAGTTCAAAGGATGAACAAAATTGTAATGAATAAGGTTTGGGCAATGTAGTATTTCAGAGTAAAACTACATTTGTGGGTAGAATCAGCTCAAACAACAGTCTATCTCCACAACAAATCAGTGAATCACCTTTAGCTGCTCTTCAAATGAAGACTCCATATTAAATTGGTGTGATCACCTTCCTTTCATGCAGCATCTTTGGATTTTCAAATGCACATGCTGTGCATTGATTCCCAAGGAGGATAGGAAAAAGTTGGATCACAAAAGTCACAAATGCATTATTTTCGGGTATTTAGAAAAACAATAAATTTATGATGAGAAAAACAAGAAATTTCTCAAAGCAAGTAATGTGGTATTCTGTGAAACCACAAATGATTCAGATAGCATTGATCAACAACTGAGTCAACTTGAGAAATTTGCAAACTATATATCAACTCATTGCCAAGGTGATACCTTGGATGGAAACAACAATTCTAGAAACTACAAAAGGGGACAAGCTATTTCCCAAGCAATGCCTTTTGCAAAGGACTATATTTCAAAACAACAACAATAAAAAAATGATGCGTTTTGGAAAATGATCAAGAAACTATTACACAAGTGATACCTCTCAAGGAAGGAGCTTTTGACCAAAAAAATGTGGCAGAATTTTTAACTCATGAAACACAAGAAAAGTTGCCAAAATGGACAACACAAACATTGAAAGATGCCAAACTTAATGAAGCTGGCAAACAAACACTAGAAGTGAATACAAAGAGTCCCTTGAAGAAATTCAAGATAAGCTTCAAAAATCTAGGTTGACATCCAAAATAAGAAATCAACATTGCAATTGATTCAAAATCAACTTCCAACAAAGAAGCTGAGAAGATCGATGTGGAGAAAAGCAATGAAAATGAATATGATGCCAAATTGAAGAATGGAACTTAGGACTTAATGGATCCTCCACTTCATAGTAAACATAGTGGCTATAAGTGGGTCTTTTGAACAAGTACATAGCAGACATTCACTTGACAAATATAAAGCTAGACTTTTCACAAAGTGTTATGCTCAAAAAGAAGGAATCAACTATGAAAAAACCTTTGCACCTATAGTGAAGTGGACTACCATTTACACTTTGTCTGCTTTGGCTGCACAAAATAGGTGGAAAACCCATCATTTGGAGGTGGAGAGAGCTTTTCTAAATGGTAACCTCAAAGAACAGTATGCATGTCACAACCAAAAAGTTTTGTAGTTGAACCTGTCAAGAACAAAAAGTGTGTGAATTGATAAAATTGTTGTATGGTTTGGAACAAGCCCCAGGAGCTTGGTCTGAAAATGGTTTGGAACAAGCCCCAAAAGCTTGGTCTGAAAACCTCATGGAGCACCTCCTGAAGATGAATTTCAAACAATTTGAGTTTGAAGATACAACTCTTCTTGTCAGGAAAGTTACAAGATAGTTGTATACTTGGTTGTATATGTGGATGATCTATTCATAACAAGTAGTAGAGCTAAAGAAAGGGTTTTAAAATAATTAATTTGGTATACCTTCATCACTAGTTGGGTATTGAAGTAGTTCAAAAATTAGACTATACTTTAATAACTCAACAAAAAATACATTGGTGAAATTATGAGAAAATTCAGAATGACAAATTGTAAGCCTTTCAGTACTCCTATGGAGGGAAAATTGAAACTGAGATCAAATGATACTACAGAGTTTGTAGATGAAACTAAATACAAACAACTTGCTGGAAGTCTAATCTATGCAACAGCAACAAGACCAAACATTTATTTTATTGTTGGAGTACTCTCTAGATTCAAGCAACAACCTAGAGAAAAT
Organism: Sequoiadendron giganteum; assembly: GCA_007115665.2. Classification (NCBI taxonomy): domain Eukaryota; kingdom Viridiplantae; phylum Streptophyta; class Pinopsida; order Cupressales; family Cupressaceae; genus Sequoiadendron; species Sequoiadendron giganteum. Next base: position 18,350,357 of record CM021109.1, read on the forward strand.
CATTGGGTAGCAATAAAGCATATTCTTCAATATCTCAAGGGAACTCAAAACTATGGACTAAAATACTTCAATGCACAATTGTTCAAGTTAGTCGGATATTCAAATTCAGAATATGTAGCGGAATTAGAAGAAGGCAAACCAACTTCTGGTTTCATAATGCATCTGTGATCAATAGTCGTCTCTTGGAATGCAAAGAAGCGGTCAATGTCAGCCCTCTCATCAAAGGAGGTAGAATATGTCACAGCTTCAAAGGCAACAAGAGAAATTTCAAGGCTCTAAAGGATTCTTGAAGATTTTTACGTGAAATGAGTTTCTTCATCACCTCTTATGGTCGACAACACTTCTATAATCAAAATGATAGAAAATCCAGTCTTTCACAACACACATCAACAAAAAAAATCATTTGATTTGACATAACAACCAGCCGACATTCTAACCAAAGTGATTGGAATAGAAATTTTTGAAAATTCAAAGCAATGTTTGGTCTCACAATAACCCCTGTAGATTAAAGGGAGGATGTAATACTATTGTACATAATCCTAAGTGTAGGGAATAAATGTAGTACTTTGTAACACACATTGAAGTGAATGAGAATTGGCTTTCACTCTTTCATTTTCAAATTCATTCGCAGTCCATTTCCTAGCCTAACACAATGTTGAGAATGGCAAAGATACAAAAGTAAACCGAAATACTGATTCACCATTCCACACATAATACACATACCATTGAACGAATCTGTGTATCTCTATCTGTTAAAATATGATGTCACAAATATTTCAAGGAATTATGTACAAAGAATAGCCTTAAGTCAAAACCGCTTCGTAGTGACTGTACTTAGTTAAACACAATTAACATAAAAATGTCACCTTAACTACCAGAGAATGCTACGTCAGAAGGTTGCGCCTTCGATTCAGATCAGGTTCATCAAATGTCCAGTTATTTTTGAATATATGTTTTAAGCAGTAAAGGAATACAAGAGGATAAGACATTCATCATTCCGTATATGATATGCATGCCGTTGCTGCAAGTGAAAGAACAATGTATATCGATTTACCCCCATCTATAAAAATGAGAAGATTACACGATCAGTAATAAGTATCTAGATTTATCTACCAAAAAGCAGCTTTAAGTTCAAACTCTCAAGTGACTATTTATGGTAAACAGAATCAATATAGAAATGTCCACTTCACTATTCCCAAAAACCTCTCCTTCCAAGTAAAACTCAAGTTTCATTATGAAATCAGTATTAATCATGTGCAAGTTAAACTACATACATTCCTTATGCAAAAGCTCCGTGCCAGAAAATGTCAATTCAAAATAAAATGGTGCCATAATTCAAATTCCCACAAAAACTCCTTTACTATTCTAAATACTTCCTAGCCTCTTACATAGATTTGATTTAAAAGCTTCAATTCAGAAGTCTAATATGGCAACGATATTTCGCCTGAAAAACATACTTACCCCAGGGACATGTGCAACATATTGTCGAGGATTGGCCTGTCTAATTCCAAGCTGACAATCCTGTCAAGAAATTAAACAAAATAAATGTTCTTGTCTAGAAATTTCTTTACAAGAGCTATTCATACCATGGTGGGGATCACCCAAGTACATCAAACATATCAAGATGCCTAATATACATGGTTAAGAACTTAGTTTGCAGACTAGTTAATATTCATGCCAAAAAAGAGACGAGGAAGTGATAAATTCTAAAACAAGATGAATATTAACTAGTCTACAAACTAAGTTCTTAAGCATGTTTTGCAAGTTTGTTCATGATACAATGGTTATCAAAGCAAAGATATCTTAATAATCCTCAATGAAAGAGATAAATAAGAATTAAGTATATGAGATTGAAAAAGAGAATCAATTAAGAATTCAAGCCTCTAGAAAATTTTGTAATATTTACAATAAATGAGCATGTATAATTTCTTGCATACCTTGAGCAAAGCCAAGGTCTCTTCAGCCATTCGACCTTTGCTGGGCAACCCTAACCGAACCACACTTCGATGTACAGCATTGCCATCCACATTTCCATGGAAGAACTTGGTTTCTCCTCCTATTTATTCCCCTTAGCATAAGCATTTACTAATCATATATTAAATTTTGTACGCTATAAATTACCAGCAAAAGCAATTCACGATCAGGAATTTTTCATTAGCATCTGTTGAATAAAAACTTCAAGCTTAAAAGTTCAGGGGATTGCTCTTATGTGCTAATTAGAGCTCGTGGAGAAGCTGTAACCTTAAAAATCACCTTTAGCTTTTGATAAACATATTAGAACATGAAGTAATTTCAAAATCTTAAGAATGTGGCAAAGTTATCCAAGCTTACCCCTGCACAGCCTTAAGAAATGGCCCAAAACCTCACAGTTTCTAAAGCTAATATTAACTTAGGTAGGGGTCCATGAAAGGGAATGCATGCCATTATCTATCCCGCAGGCGTCTCATGCACTAGATGAAATCTTAAAACTGCCATAAAAGGTACTCTACAACTTAATTGAGGAGCAGTTATTATTTATGAAAAGTGTTTTCAAGGAAAAGAATCAGTGGGAGGCTCCAGATTTGCAGCAACTGCCCCTAAATTTGTATTGCCAGCCTCAAGCCTGTATCCAATAAATGTTTGCCTGAAATTATCTTTTTCTTCAGACATGAAGTGGGTTATGGAGGCTAAGAAGCTGTGGGGCCCTAAAGATTAGCAACAACTGTTCCTAATTTTTCATTGCCAGCTGTGAACTGGGTCTTTTTTCCAGCACTTGGAGCCTACGTAATGGATTTTTCGTAAGTTTTCTAGCCTTCCTTAATGGGGCTTTAGAACATTAGGAAAGAATATTCTGTTTTAACATGGGAAAAATTATTGAGTTAATTGAGCAATTTTCATATCATTTGTCAATGTTTTTTCTATCTCTATTCAAAACATTTTCATAGAAAAATTCAATTCAGTTCTTTTAAAAGCCCTTTCAAAATAGAATACTAGAAATTTACCTCATATGTATGATTTTATAGTTTTATTTTTTAATTGCCTTCTGTGTTTTAGATTAAGTTAGAAATTGCTTTGAGTATTACGTTGAGTTGGGCACTTGCAGCTTGCAGAGTGGACTTGCATATGGAATATGAGTAATAGAAGATGCAGATTAAAATTGGCTGGCTAATTTATACATGGATAATGTACATAGCAAGAGCAGCCCATTGGATTTTATGTCTCACAATTTTAAAGAACATCTAGTTTATAATTCGATGTGACGCTTTTCAGTATTGTTATAGTATGTTTGAAAAAATTAAATAAATAGAGGTAAATAGGCTGTTTAAGGTTATTATTGGAAGAAAAAGAAGTTTTTGTTGAAATAAAACATCAAATAGACAAGTAAATGTAACAACTTAAATGTCTGTTTTAATAATAATAAAGATATTAAAAAAATTGTCAATAAATCTTGTAAGTTTATGTGAGAAAAAGTATTAGAGAGAAAAGAAGAAATATTATGATAATAAATTTAATCTTACTTATGATCATCAGCAAAAGATTTATATAGAAACAAATATTTCTTAAAGAACAAAAACTTGATAACAAAATCAAATAGTAACTCAACTGTATAAAATGAATAAATAGAAAAAAAATAAAATTATATCTTTTAATTAACTAAAACAGTTGAATCTGAAAACACTGTACTTTGCGAGAATCAGTTGAATCTGAAAACACTTTACTTTTTAGAGAGGAAAGTTTAGGCGGGGTAAGCCCGTATAAACAGCTGGGCGTGCCTCATGATCCCAAAAGGGGGCATTCCTATATTTCCTGCGGGGTATCGGCAATATTTTAGTTCAAGATTACGGTAAAGTCAGGGGTTATCACGATAATGTCTGTTTGAATATAAACGAGATAGACTACTAATAAAACTTTAGGGACTGTTAACTGCAAACTTTTGTAAGTCTTCAGTGTCCCACTACCTTTTTCCCCCGAAAATCCGTTGTTAGAAGTATCACGAGGAAAAGATTATTTTTAAAAAAGAATGTGATTGGATACAGGCTTACAGTTGGCAATAAAATTCTCTGAGGCAGTGCTCAAACCTTCTTGCCTTTGAAGGCAATCTTTTAAACTACTACTTCTATTCAATTTAAACTGTAGTTATGATAGTCCTAAAGGAAAAAGATTATCAATTTAAACTGTAGTTATGATCCAGAAATTCATCTCAACAACCACAGATTTCATCAAATTTGACAACGCAAAAATAAAGTACCTGTACGAATAGCCACTTGGGTGGAAGAAATCGTAGAGCAGTGGCATTGCACGCAAATAAGCGAAGAAGAAGAGTATTTGAGCTTCTTATAAGATCGCAGGCCTTGTTCGACGCTGCTATTAAATTTGGTTTTGGGTGAAAAATAAGAAAATGAGAGTTGAGGATTGCTGAGAGCCATACTGTGCTATTTCCTTTGCTTTTGTTTACTCTTGGCGACCAATAGAAATGATCATATTTATTTATGTGGCCATCATTGAACATTTACTGTGCTGTAGGTACTACACCATTAAAAATGCAGGAAATGCACAGCTTTTTAATTGAGCATATGCCAATTTTAATTTTAGAATCTACTCTTTCATCCTCCCAAGGGTCAACAATATTTTATACTTCTATTTATTTTTAAGTTCACTATTTGCATTAAAATTATTGAAACAAACAGGTTTTCCAGAAAAGTTTTGCATCAAAGTTCAATGTATTATAATAATTTTAGAAATGTGCAAACACATGGGCAAGATCGACAAAATTATGTACATTTCTTGCAGACTTTTAAAGTTTTTCTTTATGAAGAAATCGACAGAAGTATGTACATAATTTGCAGGCTTAAATAAAGTTATAGAGGTGTACAAACATTTTATATTGTCGTTCCCGTCTATTTTGTACGCTCTTACACAGATGGAAAGAATCCTCTTACAAAATTTATTACGCGGATGGTCATTTTTATATTATCGCAGAGAAAGCTTTGCAGGTGCACGCTAAAGGATTTAATAGTGTTTATATGTTATATTCTCATTATTATTTAAATATAAAAATATTAATAAATATAATATAATTTCAGTGACCATTATTTAATTAATTGTTGTAGTTTAATTTCATTTCACATATAAAATATAAGTAATAGTGGTTAATTTTTAACTTTACATTAGATATAAGTCAATATAATTCATTGGAGATGAAGATTACATATTAAAATATTATATCTTTGTCATCACACTAAATAATTGAATTTGTCCAAACACATAAAACATAGTTGTCCACCTCATCTTTAGTCTTTCAAATTAAATACATTCTTTATAATTAAAAAAAAGACATTAGTGTACAACTTTTGATTCTATATGAAACATGCATTTTTTTTTAATGAACATTATATGTTCTCATTTTAACATATTTAAAAATCTTGATTCCTAACAAATAATTATTTCTACTCTAAGTTATGTGCAATTAATTCTATTTTTTGAGGTCTCAACTACCAAATGAAGTACCCTAAATAACATATAAGACTCATCAAATGATGTATAAGTCACATTTAAACAAACAAATCTTAAAATGGATTCCCTCTCAATTCATGCCCTCTCAACTAATAAAATTCAAGTCTATAGATCAAACAAATAAGAAATTTAGAAGAAAAAAATGTTTATAATTTGAAACAAAAATTCAATAAACCATTTCCATTCAATTTGATTAATATGAGCGATTTTTTTTTAATTATAGAGATTTTTAAACATGCATAGTTTATAAGATTGTTCTATAGCTCATTTAATCATATTTTTACACTTGTAATTAAATCAAGTAGTTAATACTTGTTCTCTTGCATTTAACTTCTACAACATTTTTAAATTGGAATCAAATAAAAACATCATAATATTGTAATGTATTTAACTTGGGAAAAAGAAAATCATTGTAATCTAGAATAAGAATAGGTGGCTTTACTTTTAAAATTTTAAGCTACCAAATGGGTTTGTTTTGTAATTTGTGCTCTACTCATTAGATTAGAGGAGTAGGCTTTATGGATTTTTTCTATCATGAGGATGTCTGCAAACATAAACAAAAGAGAAAGATATTATTATTTTTTGAAATGTCCTTGATATGTATTTTTTTGTGCAAGTTTTGGAGATGTTCAATGTGAGAAACAAAGTGTTTCTTCAAAAACCATACATCATGCTTTGTATAAGTGCTTTTGTGGCATCCACAACATAACCTTGCTTTTTTCAAAACTGGGGACCCTCATTTTATTTTATTTTAATCTTCATTTTAATTTTTGCATTTTGTTCTAGCAAGGTCATGTTTAGAATGCATTATTTTCATTTTGTTTGATTTGATGTTAATGTCATTTGTTTAAGGTATAAAAAAATTAGATATGTGTCAAAGTGAACTTGTTGAAATGTCTCAATATTCATGAACTCATTAGCAAGTGTAAATTTTTGTTTTCATTAGATTTTTCTAAAGTTCTAGAATCAAGACTTGCTTTCCTTGAAAGTTTAAGCTTTGCTTATATTTTTGCAAGTTCCATAAATGTTTTCAAACTTCATCACTCAAATTCCATTCACATGTAAATATTCATTTAAACTCCAAACCTCAAGCATCTAGCATATCAATTATCAAACCCACAACTTCTTGTAAATCAGACTTCTTACTCCAATTTACATGTCATGCAATTTCCCTCAAAACTTTGAACCCTAAATTTTTGTTGCTTTAGATTTCCTAGCCAAAGTTGTAAAACAAAAAATTATAAAAGAATATATGTGCACTAGATATTAGTGTTACAAATCTATGCTTAAAATTTTCTAATTTTATCCTTTCTACAAAAAAAAATATGTTTGTAACACTAATATCTAGTGCACATATATTCTTTTATTAAAAATATCGTTAACTATAAAAAACAAGTTATTAAAAATTAGGTAAAAAAATCACAAATTATTTCTTAACTTTTTTAAAAAATACATTTAAAATGTACACATAAAATATCAAAAATTACTAGTTCCCGTCATCTTCAATTTTTTAATGGCTTAGTTGTCATAGCTGTCAAAAAGTGAAATTTGGGTTTAAAATATTGATATCAATGTCCCACTTTGGCCAAAAAGTTGGACAAGCTATTTTGGGAAAACCCATGTATAAGTATGTAGGCTTGTCAATCATCCTCGAACCCCAAAAACCTTTCATCCTAGACTCTTAAACTCAAAGATAAATACATGCAAAAATGACTTTGAAGTCTAAAGTCCATTATCAAGCCTTAAGGTTGAAAATGTGTACATGCCATATGTGAATCCTAAAAGGAAGAAAAGCTACAAAATACACTTCCTATACTAATATATGAGAGGAGGTATATGCAAAAAATTAAACTAATCATATAGCTACAAGAAAACAAACGTAAAAGGAATATACCAAATCATAGTGATTTACATGGAGAAAACCCTTTCAGGGAGAAAATACCACACTTCAAAGCAACTCAATTTATTATTCACTAATCAAAGTTACAATACACTTACAAATTCCAATTCTTTACAAGAACATCACCGACTAGAGATCTAGAGTAAATCTAGCAATATAATAGTACCTACAAAACTCATTGTCAAAATAACAATCTCAAACCTAATAAATAGGAGAAGCTATATATGAAACCATCAAATGGTAATTAGAAAACCATGAGCTAAAGCCACTACAATTTGGTACTCATATGATCCCTAGTTAAGAATCCAATGCATAAATACCAAGATGAGTCCACAAGCTAAAAATAACATATTTCCTCCACATACCATAAGTTTTCTAGAATTAACTCACCAACTTGGGTGCTCTATTTTGGCTCCATTGTCTCCTTTCAAAAATACCTTACAATGTTTCATAACACACATAATAAGTTGGTCAACAATTGTAATTACCTCTTATAGCTCTTTTATTTGTCAAATATTTTTACATTTTCAATGTCGAAGGCCCAATTTTTAGAGTCATAACTTTTGATCTAACAGGTTGCTTAAGCTCCTTTTTTAAAATTGTAAAACTAACGTAGGTGCATCTTCAGTTTTGTTTGAAATTTTGATTTTTTTAATTTTGGTCTTTTGATTTTGCATAGTTGGTGTTCTTTTCTCAAGATGAATTCTCGCTTTTGGTTGGCTTCAGACTGTTAGTGTAACAAAGAATCTCACTAGCCAAACTTTCTTAATCCCGGGATGAACCTTCACTGGAATAGCTTTGATACCATGTTGGAATGATGGATGCACTGGTGTCCTTGATGAAGCTGCAATCTTCAATGGAGGACCTTTCCTAGGAAGAAATATTCAACCACAAAGAAAGTATGATAATGGCATTCAAATAGAGATTCTATTATGATCTATCAGATATTTTACAAAGAGTACATATGCCTGATTATATAGGCAAGTGCTAAACCTAGAATGCAAAGGATGTTGCCAAGTGTTCAAATCACACTTCATGTGACAACAAGAAACCCTAACCAACTACCTAGGGAATGATAACAAGATGGAGATAAGTTCTAGAAAAGACAACTCATCTTCTAGAAGGGAATCTTATCTCAACAACATTATTAAATGATTAAATGAAACCTAGGATTAATATAATTAATTATTACACTAGCATAAATTAACTTAGGTCTTAATTAATCATATTAGTCCTAGGTTGCATTTAATCATTTAATAATGTTGTTGAGATAAGATTCCCTTCTAGAATATGAGTTGTCTTTTCTAGAACTTATCTCCATTTTGTTATCATTCCCTAGGTAGTTGGTTAGGGTTTCTTGTTGTCACATGAAGTGTGATTTGAACACTTGGCAACATCCTTTGCATTCTCAGTTTAGCACTTGCCTATATAATCAGGCATATGTACTCTTTGTAAAATATCTGATAGATCATAATAGAATCTCTATTTGAATGCCATTATCATACTTTCTTTGTGGTTGAATATTTCTTCCTAGCAAAGGTCCTCCCTTGAAGATTGCAACTTCGTCAAGGACACTTGTGCATCCATCATTCCAACATGGTATCAGAGCTATTCTAGTGAAGGTTCATCCCAGGATCAAGAAAGTTTGGCTAGTGAGATTCTTTGCAGGCGTAAGGGTTTTCTTTGCAGGCGTAAGGGTTTTCTTTGCAGGCTAGTTGGTTCCACCCGGGGACCAAGCTGATTTATAAAGCAAATTGAGTTAGATTCGAGCTCGCCATTGTCTTCAAAAGGCCTTGAAACCCTAGGATCACCTGCCCATTCGTCCAATTTGGACATATTCACACCGAGAGCCATTTGAGGTATCTAGGGTTTTTTGCATTTTGTACGATCCGTACAGTTTTTGCAGAAATAAAATTTCCCCTTTTAGTCCTCCATAATGGAAAAATGTTTTTAAGTCATTGGGCAATTTTTATTTCAAAAAACGGGCTATTTTTCCTATAGTTCTTGCAAAAATTTGATTATGTGGTCGATTGGTAATTAAAATTGTGGTCGGCATATATATTTTTCCGTGGCCTCTATAGTTTGGTTTGCTTTCAGTTGGCATTTATATTAATCTGCAAGTTATATTTTTTATAAAAAAAATTCATTGGCCCTGTCACATCGGCCGACATCACTCGCTCGTCACATCAGCTGACATCACCCGATCATCACATCGCCGCCACCGTGTATTTTTCCAGCCCCGCCGACCATTCCCGTTGTCGGCTCTTTCCTACTGCCGAAGCTCCCCATTGTCGTCCGGTTGTTGTGCTTTCTTCCAAACTCCGCTATTTTTTTTCCCGGACCCAACAAGGCCCCGTCATCACTGCCCCCGGTCATCCATAGCACCAAGGGCTCCGCCTTCCTCAGCGGCGCCTCCCTCCTGCCTGGCCTCGCCGCTCGATCCACCACCCCAGCTGCTCTGATGCCGCCCAATCCATGGGCACCTTTTTTTGCAGGTCTTAAGCCCACAGTCCCATCAACAACCAAGGGCTCCGTTTCTTTTGCCCCCAGGTGCTTAATTTTTGTGCCTGTTTAGACTGCAAGCCCTAATAGGGCAGATTTTTTCAAATCGCCATATCGTCGCGCCACGATGTCAAAATTCGACAAACGAGATATCGTCGGAAAGAGGATTTGGTCTACTTTCCAGTGGTGCAGTCAATTTTGCAAAAAAAATCAGATATCAAAATTTTAAGTCAACTGAAGTCAAAACCCTAGTTTGGACATAAAAGTTCATATCTTCGCAACCATTGATCGAAATTCAGTGATTCCAGTGGCATCAGGAAGGTAATTCAGAGCTCTTTTCATCCGTCCATTCACTTTGATCAGTTTTAGCTCCAGGTACTCTCGCATTGGTTTTGTTCAATTTGGTGCATTTATTCAATAACTTGGATATCCTAAAGCTTGGGAAAAGATTTTTTGTTTTGGGTGGCATCACTTCAGTTGCATATCCGCTTTGGAAGTTTCTATTTGTTGCTAAAGGTCATTGTCTTTGAAATTTTGGAGAAATTTGTTTGTACCTTATGGGGCTTGCATATTATCCTTCTTCTCCATCAGAGACTATTGGTATCCCTTCACATTCAGTGATTCCTTGTCCAGAGTCATTGATTGAGGCTTCCATCATCATCATTCATCAGGACACATTCCATTTTCTAGAATTGACATCACAGGATGGCTTTGCTTCAGGGATTATTGACTTGGCCACTTCTACAGGTTTGGAGGACATTCTTGAGGGGATCTCACTCCTCTATTCAGATCTTACTTTGGAGAGTTCCCTTGAGTCTCCACATTTTATTGTCTCAACCTTAATTGGGAATCCTGAGACTATCTTGGGGGCACTTGGTTTCTCTTTAGAGATTTCATATATGAGACTTCCTCCATCTTCATCGGAGTTTCTTCTGCATCTACCATTGGATTGGCTTCAGTATTCTCTCAGTGGTTTTGAGGACACTTCATTATGGGGGGGCAATCAAGTCTTCATCTATTCCTTCGATGGAAGGAACTTCAAAAAGCCATCTTTGGATCATGTTCAGCCTCAGTTTCTGCATCTTCCTGATTTGTCACCTTCTACATTGATTGGGTATGTACTTGAGTGGGTTGTGGCATCTTCATCTTCATCAGGCAAGGAGACACATGAGCAGCTTTCAGAGACATCATCAGCATTCATCTACATCCTTCCTTCCTTCAATTCCTATCCGGAATGGGAAGCATCTCTGCACTTGCACCTGGTTTTGTTTCTTCTGAAAGGGAGACAAGTTGTTTGTCGACATTGGATCATGTTTTGTCTATATACGCTTACCTTTTTTGTAGCTAATCACATTTTTTGGGGGGGATATATTGTCTCTCTATTTCCCTCCTATGGGGGGGGAATTGATTGTATTGTATCCATGTGATGATTGTTGTCCTTGGGGGGATGATGTTGAGTTCTCCAATCATCACCTTTCTGCATTTTATCTCCTTTTTTTTGGAGAGGGGTTTTCTTCCCACTGGGTTTTCCCCCTTTTCCTCATTTGTGGGAGATTTTTTTCATTTTCATTCTATGTACATGGGTACCTAAAATGGCCATTAGCCGAGACCCATCATCATCATGCATAATCATTGCATTTTTCATTTCCTCCCTAAGTTGCACTTATGGGGGGGTGTTAGTGTAATTAATTAATTATTACACTAGCATAAGTTAACTTAGGTCTTAATTAATCATATTAGTCCTAGGTTGCATTTAATCATTTAATAATGTTGTTGAGATAAGATTCCCTTCTAGAATATGAGTTGTCTTTTCTAGAACTTATCTCCATCTTGTTATCATTCCCTAGGTAGTTGGTTAGGGTTTCTTGTTGTCACATGAAGTGTGATTTGAACACTTGGAAACATCCTTTGCATTCTAGGTTTAGCACTTGCCTATATAATCAGGCATATGTACTCTTTGTAAAAATCTGATAGATCATAATAGAATCTCTATTTGAATGCCATTATCATACTTTCTTTGTGGTTGAATATTTCTTCTTGGCAAAGGTCCTCCATTGAAGATTTCAGCTTCATCGAGGACACATGTGCATCCATCATTCCAACACAGACAAGTATCCTATTATTTTTGGAAGAAAGGTTTTGATAATGTTGCTTTAACCAGGTCCAATTTGTGGAAAAAGATTAGTTACAAGCATCACCACTTTTGGTGTGAATTCTGCCTAGAAAAAGAGATGTCCAGTGAAGGTTTTGATTGAGAGAAGTGGTCGGTTTTGTGTTGGAGGTCGAACTATTATTTGTAGGAGAACAGAGTAAACATTAGAGAGAAGAGAAGAAAATGATTCTAGAAGGGGATGATAGATGTGGTTGCGTAGGAATTAGGAAGAGGAGTGGGCTACTAAGGAAAATAATGCAGCATAAGAAGGAGTTATTGGAGTTGGCACAGGAGATGGAAGTGATTTTTTGAAGGGCCAACACAAGATATGGAGGAAGGTAGAAAAAGGAGAGACGAATTTTAGAGGGGAAAAAGATAGTCATAGAGAAGGTTGGCACAATTGAAGAAGGGGTTGATAAAGGATAGCAGGTAGTGAAAATGATACCTCTATATGGATTCTTTTTTATGCTTTGTATTATGGTTTTGGTTATTTTGCTTCCAACCAAGATGTTTTAATTCAAGTGATTTGTTTCTCTCTAAACTTCCTTTATTTTTGTGCTCTACCTTAGCATTGTGTTGTACATTCATCAAGTTTAGTTTGTGAAAGATGGTGTTGTCTTGGCTCCTTAATTTGAATGAGTGCATAAATAAAATGAGAATGCAAAATTATGTTGGTAGTGCATTTGTATCATTCTCTAATGATGTTCACCTATTATTAGTGCATGTATCTTAATCGTTGTTGGTGCCTTGTCAATCTTTGTATTTGAAAGTCTACAAGAATTTGATTGTTTTGGTTATCTGGTTATCAATTTGGTATGTGTATGGATAATGTGTGTCATCATTTTGGTATTAGAGCGAGAAAGATCTAGAAGATTCTGGAAAAGGTCTGGCGGGATTTTTTGACAAGTATGTGTGTGTGGAAGTTTTGACAAGTTAAAAGGAAGAACCTGGATAGCAAGAGACTGGACATAGGAAAAGCGGAGAGAAGCCGTAGGTGAGGTATCACAAAGTGGAGAAGAGAAAATAAAAGATCAATAGTAGGAAAGACTCAAACAGAAGGACAAGTTGAACATCAATAAAATAAGATAGGATGTAGAGTTTGATCGAGAAATGGCAGAGTTGAGAAGATATTTGGAGAGATGCAAGATGTTGGTGAAGCGACGACTTGAGGAAAGAAGTCAAGAATATGACTGGGGTTAGCCATTGAAAAAGAAGTTGAAATGGCCTATACAAATGATTTTCAAGAAAAGAAGAGGGAAGAATCTGGATGCCTTGAAAAGAGAAGATGAAAGAGGTTTAGATAGCAGAGAGTTTCCAAGTGAGCAACATGCACCGAAAGAGGTGAAGAAAGTTCTCGCTGAGGAGAACATAAGGGAAAGCAATGAGAAGTGCAAGTGGAAAGCAAGGTATGATGAAGGATTGATGAATGAAGAGCAAAAAGAAGAAGCATATATGAAAGGCAAAGAAATGAATGGTCAAGAAATTACAAAAAAGGAATTTGAAGAAGGTTTAGCAAGTACAAAAGATTTGTGGGCACAATTTTTAGCAATAGGACAAGAGTGGATGGAGAAGCTTGCTAGTAAAGGTATGAAGACAAATGGGACAATGAAAGATATAGAGATGAAATTAGGAGTTGTTGCTAAAGAACATATTGCTATGAAAAAATAGTGTTGGGAAATTTTGCCTCAATTTTCTGGTCTTTTCCCTTGAAGATTTAGGCTTTTTCTTCATGTTTGTGGCCTTTACCGCCATACCGCTACTTGTTCTTTCCTTGGTGGCGTGGTTGTGCGGTTTACTGCTTTACCACAGGCCACTCTGTCTAGCGATTGGGCAGTGCTATAGATATATCGTAGAGGTCTCTTGGAGGTGGCACGGTTGTGCGGTGAGCGGTTGAGTGGCGGAGATTTGGCTTACCGCCATACTACGGGGTGCTCCTGTTGGTGGCGAGGTAATGTGGTGAATGGAGTTGTGGTACCAAGCTGGCAAAGGAAGCAGTTATCGCCCTACTGCGTGGCTTGTTTTCTAAGCCACAGTGGGCACGGTAAGGCCATTGACGATTGGAGGGCGGCGGTCATAACGGTTACTGCCTTACCGCAGGCAGTGCTCAGAGTGACCACGAAGGTCACGATAAGCTACCTGCGATGTGGCTTGGAAGTTACTGCCATACCGCAGGTGGTGAGAATGCTCACCGTGGTGGCCGCGGTGAGACCGTTGGCGGTTTGCCAAAGCGGTTACCGCTCTACCGCGGTGAGACCTGGCAATCTCCGCAGTAGCGCGGTATGACCGCTGACGGTCTGTTGGGTGGTTACCACCATACTGCAAGGCAATGCCAATAGGGTTGCGGTAGCACAATGAGAAGGAGAGATGGAGCACGGTGAAGACTTGGGTGAGCTCAGGTGAGCTCACCGCCATACCGTGGCTGGGTCGAATGGAATCAATGGTAACGCGGTAGGAGATCGAATGAGCTCGGGGTAGAGTTTGACCAAGTTGGACTCGGTGTTAGAGCGGTAGTCGAATGACAAGTGGACACATGACTGGTTGGTAGCGTCTAATTGGCCAAAGACCAAAATAGTGAAAGGCAGTTATTGCAGGCCGATTTCTAGCTAGATTTGGAACCCGATTAAGGCATGGATTGAATGCCTAGACGGCTCGATGTGTATTTGCAGGGTGAATTGGTCAGAGGCAATTGGATTTTTCTGACAGAGATAAGGTGCATATTAATGTCACCCAATTGGTTGATTGAGTAGACTGAGAAATATGATTTGGAAGAGTTGAATACTTGGTACTTGGTCAAAAAGAAAGGTAGCAAAGTGTAACAGCGGTATCCGATGGCATGGTAATCGTTAACACTTGGTGTCACAGATTTGCAAGGATGCGAACCTGATAGGTCATGTGGTTGGGTTGGTTATGAGGCTGGCTGAGATAGTTAGTTTTGAGGAGCTGAAGGGAATATATGTAGTATGACAGATGTATGTCATTGCAACTACATGAAGGTTTTAATTGTTGCTACTGCCTGTATTCTCCAGTTGAACAAGATGTGACTCTTGTATAGGCTATGAGCCTGAGATTGTATTGTAACTATTTTATGTTGTTCAATAATACAATGGCTCAATCTTTTGGAGTGTGGGGTTTTTTTACCCGAAAGGGTTTTCCCCACGTATATTTGTGTGTTCATACTTTTTGTCTTTCATGGTTGTCTGATTCTGTATTACTGAATTTGTGCTTGTGTTGAATCTGTTATTTCTTTTGCATTTACTTCTCTTAGAGGATCAATGGGGGATTAACTGTGCCTTCTTCCACTTTAAGGTACAGTTGTGTGTGTCTTTGGAGTGATTTTGAATTAAAATCAGCAAGGCACTATTGTCTTAGATGTTGATCTATGATGGCAGACTGAATCCTTATCCCCAACAAGTGGTATCAGAGCTAGTAGCTCGTTGCTCTTGATACCAACAAGTGGTATCAGAGCATGTTTGAAGGAGGTTGAGGCTTGATGATACCAACAAGTTGTATCAAAGCCTTCTCTTGGTTGCTGAAGTTCTGGGTATTTCTCCTGTGATGATTTCTTAGCCTGGCAAGCTTGAGGAAATCTAGAGAAATTAGTTGGTGATTGATCCTTCGATGAGTGGAAGTGTGTGCTTCATTGATTCAACACATAGTTTTGAAAGATGTTGGAGATGATTGGAGTTGGTCATGTTGTGGCAACATGGTATGAGGCTCCTGGCTCGTAACAAAGTTCTTGATGCAAAGGGTGTGAGATGTGCTTGTGGTTGTGTTGTAGCGAAGCATGGTTTCATACTAGGTGTCTATGTGAGAGGCTCCCTGGTGGTATGGACTTGCTTGTGTTGTTGATCAGCTATGCAATATTGTGCTTGTGCTTGGTGTTCTGACTTAGCACTGAAGGTGGTTTCTTTGTTGCTCTGATCACATGGAGGCTATGAAGTGACCTTGGTGGTCTACAACTTCTGGATAGCCTGGCTCTCTCGGTTGCTTGTGCATGACTGTGGTGTTGGAACCGGTCTGAAATGGACATGTTGTTCTTGTGTGCATTTGTCTTGCACTTGCATGGTTTCAGATTCATGTCTTTGGCTCTGGAGGTTTTATGTAGATTTTCCTAAAAATTCTATCATGCTTTTTTATTGTTCTGGTTAACCGTGATGGTTGTGTGCAGAAACATGAGTCATCCAAATGAGAAATGAAGATGGAGATGTGTGGGTGTTTTATAAACAATATGGTTTTGCAGGTTTTACACGGTCAAAGAAAGCTTGTGTTGTGTGGAGTTGTTGTCTGCTATTTTCTAGATCCTGGCTTCTGGGGTGTGACTGGATGATATAGTTGTAGTTCAACATGGTTTGAGGAGGTGTGATGTCTTCTCTACATGGGAGTGTTGGTATGAGTTTCTATTTCAACATTCTTGTGGTGTTTTTATTGGTTCCTAAACTATGGTGCTTGAGTTGTGGATGTGACTGGCAAATCGGATTTGTTGTTGATCTGGTGTGTGAGTCATGCGTATCTGCTTTGGTTGTTCTCTTTGATTATCTCAATTTTGTAGTTTCCAGTGCGATGATAGATTTGCAGGGTTTACATTTGGTTGCATCCACGAGTTGTGCAATGTTGTGGGTTGTCCTTACCTACATGTTTGTTGTGAGACAACTCGGAAGTGGACTGTCTATATCCATGAGGTTGTAACTGTGTAGTGCAGATCTATTAGTTGACCTTGTTTGTGGTCACTTGTGCATTGGCGTGGCTATTTTGAGATGAGAGGAGGAATGGCGTTTGAGTACCTGAATTGTTAGTGATGGGGATTTGAAGCATGTGAATCATGATGTCATGGAGAGCTGGATACACTGGCTAGTGTAGGCTTTTGGTAGTGATGGTGTGGTCTGTGTGATTCGGTAATCTTGGTGTTGTTTGGCATTGTTGTCTGATGGACATGTTGTCATTTTTTACTTGGAGTTTTTTAGATCAGCAGATGGTCGGTCATGGTGCTTGGAAAGCTCGGTGTCACGGTTCAATGGGAGCTTTAGTAGTGACTGTGGTTTCATTACTTGGTGGTGAATGATCTTCTTTGGTGTTGCAGATGCTTCTTGAGGACTCTTAGATACTGTTGTTGCAGAAGAGTTCTTTTGCATCTCCATGGTCACTATTTGAAGATGTGTAACATCTTGGAGCCATGAAGGACCTTGGTAGTCTTTGGCTGAGATGTTGGTGGTGCTTGACAAGTGATTTTGGTTTAAAGTTTGTTTTCTTTATTTCATGGTATACTCTTGCTTGTGCATTAGAGTTTTGGCATGTTGCTTTGATCTTGAGACCATGGATAGTTCACTTGAAGCATGGTATCTCCTATGGGGATGTGTAGATCATGATGTCATGATAATTTATTGTCCTAGGTTTGGATCTTTGGTAGTGGTATGGGGTTTCTCTTTGTTTTGAGTACATTGGTCATATGTTGGAGGACTTCATGTTTATTGCCGTGATGCAGTTTGGAGTTAGCATGAGATGATAGGTGTTGGTGCTCATGGATGCATGGAGAATAAGGTGAGGTTGGAATTCTTTTGAGAATGTTTCTATTATAGCTAAAAGTCTGAGTAGCATATATCTTGGTTGAACGTGAGTTCAACAAAGACCATGAAGGAGAATGCTCTTGGGTAAGTCACGGTGACTTGTATATCTTGGAGGAGCATTTTTTATTTTCTTTTTGGTCTTCTCGACAGTGATGTTTATTTGAAAGGTATTTGCCCATTATAGCTTTCAGATATGTGTGTTATGCTTTATCTTTCATGAATATGAATCTTGAGTTTTTTTGAGATTTTGGAGGATTCATAATGGAAGGTTGATAGCATAGTGGATCTCCTTGTGCTTTTAAGGACTGATAGGAGATGGTTATATGGGTTAGTCTAATCTTCTTTGAGATGCTTAAATTTTGTTGGATGTTGTTAAGGCTTTCCCTTTGGGATGTGAAGAAGATCATTCTCGACACAGCTGGCATATAGAAGTGTTTGTAGAAGGACATGTTTTGATTTGTTGTTTCTCTCTTTTTCTGGTCTCTTCTTCCTGAATGTTCTTGACTTTAGATGTGAGATGTCTATGTGGAGCCATGTTGGTCACCTTTTTTGTGATCATGTGTTGTCACTTGGGTGACAAAATGAAGGTTCATGTGTTTCCTTCTTCAGTCAAATATGGAACCTTGGAAGAACGGTAGAAGATGGTTGAGAGAAACGTTCCTTGCAGCAGGTGGTTGCAGGGTGTGCAAATCACAGTGGGTGTTCCTTGGAATTACATGGTTACTCATTTCTATGTGCAGGTATTGGTGGACTTAGTATACCTAGATCATGTGTGATGGTTCTTTGTTTGCATTCATCTGGACAGTACCCTTGTAGTGGGAGTACCTAGTCGTGTTTGGTCTTTTGATTGGTTGACACAGGGTGCTTGTTTGTTGCTGAGATGGGTGGTATTATGATGGCATGATTCTACTGCTGGTTTTCATACCTTTGAGTTATGGGTGGTTGTACGGATTAGCATGAGTTGTGGGTGTTATGTTCAGTCGCGTGGGTTTGGTCAGCTGGATGAGGACAGCCAGGTCACTAGTTGTTGTTCTGGCTGATTGGTGTTCTTGTTTTGGAGAGTTGCAGTCTGTGTCCTATTTCTTGTGCTTGCTTTGGTGCCTTGTTGTTTGTTGTTGTTTTGCCTTTGCCGCCTGAAGGGTCTTTTGCTTTCATTCCTCAGATTGGTGCATTTACGCCTTGGCTTGTTCCTTTTCCTACCTTGGATGTTTGGAGCAGTTGCCTGAAATGGTGGACATTTTGAATGTTGTTTGCAGTGGTCTTGGTTGGAGCATGAGAGTATTGTTTTGGTCCTTGTTCGAGTTTTGGAGGAATCCTAAAAGTCTTCGGCAAGTGGGAGATTGTTGGGAAAGTTTGCCTCAACTTTTTGGTCTTTTCCCTTGAAGATTTAGGCTTTTTTTTCATGTGTGTGGCCTTTACTGCCATATCGCTGCCTGTTCTTTCCTTGGTGGCGCGGTTGTATGGTTTATCGCTTTACTGCAGGCCACTCTGTCTGGCAGTTGGGCGGTGCTACCGCTATACTGTAGAGGTCTCTTGGAGGTGGCGTGGTTGTGCGGTGAGTAGTTGAGTGGCAAAGGTTTGGCTTACCACCATACCATGGGGTGCTCCCATTGGTGGCGAGATAATGCGGTGAATGGAGCTGTGATGGTGAGTTGGCAAAGGAAGCGATTATCGCCCTACCGCGCGACTTGTTTTCTAAGCCGCAGTGGGCACGGCAAGGCCGTTGGCAGTTGGAGGGCAGCGGACGTAACGATTACCGCCTTATCGCAAGTGATGCTTGGAGTGACCATGGTGGCCGCAGTAAGCCACTTGCGATGTGGCCTGACAGTTACCACCATACCGCAGGCAGTGAGAATGCTCACCATGGTGGTCATGGTGAGACCATTGGCAGTCTACCAGAGCGATTACCACTCTACCACGGTGAGACGTAGCGATCTCCCTGGTAGTGCGGTATGATCGTTGATGGTTTGTTGGACGGTTACTGCCATACCGTGAGGCAATGCCAATAAGGTTGTGGTAGCACGGTGAGAAGGAGAGACGGAGCACGGTGAAGACTTGGGTGAGCTCGGGCGAGCTCACCGCCATACTGCAGTTGGGTTGAATGGACTCGACGGTAACACGATAGGAGCTTGGATGAGCTCGAGGCAGAGTTTGACCGAGTTGGACTTGGTGTCAGAGCAGTAGTCGAACGATAGGAGGACACATGGCTAGATGGTAGCATCTGATTAGCCAAAGATCGAAACAATGGAAGGCGGTTATTGCAGGCCGATTTCTAGCTGGATTTGGAACCCGATTAAGGCATGGATTAAATGCCTGGACGACTCGATGCGTATTTGCAAGGCGACTCGGTCAGAGGTAATCGGATTTGTCTAATAGAGATAAGGTGCATATTAATGTCACCCGATTGGTTGGTTGAGTAGACTGAGAAGTATGACTTGGAAGAGTTGAATACTTAATACTTGGTCAAAAAGAAAGGTGGCAAAGTGTAACAACAGTATGTGATGCCATGGTAACTGTTAACACTTGGTGTCACAGATCTATAAGGATGTGAACCTAATAGGTCATGTGGCTGGGCTAACCATGAGGCTGGCTGAGAGAGTTAGTTCTGAGGAGCTGAAGGGAATCTATGTAGTATGATAGATGTATGTCATTGTAACTTCATGAAGGTTCTGATTGTTGCTATTGCCTGTATTCTCTAGTTGAACAAGATGTGACTCTTGATTAGGCTATGATTTTGAGATTTTATTGTAACTGTTTTATGTTGTTGAATAATACAATTGCTCGATCTTTTGGAGTGTGGGGGTTTTTACCCGAAAGGGTTTTCCCCACGTATATCTATGTGTTCATACTTTTTGTCTTTCATGGTTGTCTGATTTTGTATTACTGAATCTATGCTTGTGTTGAATCTATTATTTATTTTGCATTTACTTCTCTCAGAGGATCAATGGGGGATCAACCATGCCTGCTTCCACTTTATGGTACAATTGTGTGTGTCTTTGGAGTGATTTTGAATTGAAATCACTAAGGCACTATTGTCTTAGATGTTGATCTATGCTAACAGACCGAATCCTTATCCCCAACTAATAGAACAAAAAAACAAAATAGCCATCAAAAAATTGCTTAAAGTCGCGGCCTATCCAATCAGTACTTACTTATAGGTTCTGTAAAAATGTCCATGATCTTGCAGAGATCTCCAGCAGGGAAAAATTACCAGCACAAGTCGGCTAGGGTTGCTCATGGCGGCGCCTCTTTCTTTCAGCAGTCAGAACAAATCAAATGTTACTCATCTTTTGCATCTTTTTCTTTTGCTTTGCTTTTAGGGTTTGAACCCTAAAGAAGGTCGATGAGGGAGGAGGCATTTCTCGCCTTAAGTTTTATTTTTTATTTTTCAAAAAAAAATACTTTATTCATTTTCAAAGGAGGTTGTGGCATCTTTATGTTTTAAGTTTTTTTTTTTTAATTTTTAAATATCTTTAAGGGTCTTAAGTCTTTGTATTTCTTTTTGACTTATCATTCACTTTTGCATTCTCTTTTTTAATGTAAATATTTTATTTAAAATGATTACTATCTAAAATCATTTTTAGTAAAAAATATGTCTTAAATGCAAAGTGAATTCATAGTTAAGTCAAGTTTGTTTTTTTGCGTTATGTTCAAAATTTGTAATCTTTATTCAAAATGATGAACTATAAATCATTTTTGAATAAATGATATTTTGAAATGCAAATGAAAAGTCTTGAGATTACAATTTCAAATAATGAGATTTGGTCAAAGGAGTTCAAAGTGGAGCCTTTTGTGGACTTGCTCAAATGATGGAAATGATTGAGAAATTTATGCCAGCATGATGGAGATAATTGAGGAGTTTGGAGCCTTAAAATTGGGAATTTACTTTCAGTTTGAGTTCCTATTGCCTTGACTGGAGTCAAGGAGCAAAATGAGGCACAGATATGGAGTTATCTTTCAATTTTGGGCCTAATTTGGAGGGTTTTTTGTTTGCATATGACTCACCAAGTTGGTGAAAGTTTGACAACTCATGAGATTTCAGAGCCAAAAAATTCAATTTCAGATTTTGGAAGACATTTCTATAACTCACTCTCTTCTTTCTTGGTTGGAGTTAGTTCTTGGCCTTACACTGGATGCATATTGTAACTTTTTCTGAGTTCTTTTGCAAAACGAATACAGCCCTATAACTCATGGTTCAAATTTATATGTAGCCATTTGGAGAGTACCTTTATCAATAAAGGAGTCATTTTATCTTCTTTTACTACTATTTTTTTGTGTGTATCAAGATAGTGCATAAAGTCTTGTGGTAAATCTTTCTTACCCTTTGATTTATGTGCTTCCATTTACACCTTATTGTGCAGGAGTTATGGGAATTTTGTAGGTCAAAACTTGTGTTTAACCACTGAAGGTTAAAGTTGTTTAGTTGTGTTGGTTTTTTCCTTCTAAATAATTACCTTCAAATATTGAACCTGGTTTATGAATTAATGATGCAAAGTCATACATGTAATGTGGAAGTTGTATAGGTTATGATTTCAGTTATTGGCTATACTGTGTATTCAAAAATAAGTTGTGTTGCAAGTCTTCAAGAATATTTAGCAGGTGTATCACCATTGCTCCATTTTTATTTGTTTTTAGTTTTTGCATTAGTCCTTCTACCCCTGTTCACCTATTATTAAAATCGGTTTTCAAGAAGATTCAAAGGGAACCAACCCATAATCTGGAGGTCCACTTCATTCCCTGGTCACCCACAACCTCAAAGTGTTCTCATGTGTCAATAGGTTGCTACAGTTAAAATCTTAGCAAGGGTACAAACCTTATTTGACAATAGTTCTAATTCAAGTGATTCATTTCTCTCCAAACTTTCTTTATTTATGTGCTCTACCTTAGCATTGTTTTGTACATTCATCAAGTTTAGTTTGTGAAAGATGGTGTTGTCTTGGCTCCTTAATTTGAATGAGTGCATAAATAAAGTGAGAATGAAAACTTATGTTGGTAGTGCATTGGCATCATTCTCTAATGATTTTCACCTATTATTAGTGCTTATATCTTAACCATTGTTGGTGTCTTCTCAATATTTGTATTTGAAAGACAAGAATTTGATTTTTTTGGTTATCTGGTTATTAGTTTGGTATGTCTATGGAGAATGTGTGTCATCAAAAACTAAAAGGGATAAATGTGTTAGGCATCAAGGAACCAATATTGAACAATCTATAATATTCATTTTGGCTAAAAAGGACCTCTATAGCTTAGAATATTGGTTCAAGCAAGGTTGATACACATTTCTTAACATTATCCTTCTCTTTGGCTTCTTCATGGGATTCTAGTTCAATATTTTCAATATTTAGGAGTAGATGAGCCATATATTTATTTTCATCCTTTTATGATTGCAATAATGTGGAAGAAGGTTTAACTTCTTTAAAGTTAACACTTCTACTATACAAAAAAATAGTCATAGGATCCCAATATTATACCCTTTCACACCAATGTTATAGTCAACGAAGATACATTTTACAACCTTGTTCTCCTACTTAGACCACTTCTCTTTCTCCCTAGAAATATGTGCACAATCCTTGCAACCAAAGACTTAAATATTTCTCAATGAATAAAGTTTCCCTAACCACACCTCCATAGGTGTCTTCTCAACAAGAGTTGATTTAGGAGACCTATTAACCATGTAACAAGTTGTGAAAACCAATTTTACTCAAAACATAAATATTCCAAGCTAGATCCACTAAGCATACTCTTAGTCCTCTCCATTAACAACATCTATATTCTTCCTACAACCCCATTCTAATGAGGGTTGTACAAAGTTATCTTATGCTTCCCTATCTCATGATACTTACAAAATATATCAAAATATATTAAATGAAACACCACTTGTATCAGTCCTTCAAATTTTAATCTCCCAACCAATTTGATTCTCTACAAGGGTCATAAACTCTTTAAAATAACTAAAAATTTAAATTTACTTTGAAGGAAATATACCCATGTCCTTCTATTAGAGTCGTCAATGAAAGATACATAATATATAGATTTATAAATTGAAGGAACATTAAAAAGACCAAATATGTCATATGGATTAAGTCTAGTGCCTTAGAATATTTATGATAACTAGAGTAAAATTGAATGCAATTATTTTTTTATACAAGTCATCCCACTGTAATGAATCCCAAACTTGGGACATTAATTTTTTCAATTTGGAGGGGGCTAAGAAATATGAAACACCTTCAAATGAAGGTCTTTCTTTGAACAAAGTTGCCTTTGTTTAAAGGCTTTGTGCTAAACACCTTCATTTGAAGGTATTACTCTATTGTAAAAAAATAATGAAAAAAATGACTAAAGTCATTTCACTTTCACATTTCACATCATGAGCATTGAGGTTTTGAACACATAGATAGTTACCCATCGCTTTCATGGGGTGAAAAAATAATACACGGTAGGTTGAAGACGAGTCTTCAAGGAAACATTTATCCCCCCATTGTGCCATGTGGATTCAAACTGAGTTGTTGTCCATGTTTGTAGGTCACTCCATATTTTCATATTTTATCAAATATTTTTCAATACCAAATGTGATTTTTTATTGATATTATGGAAATTTGTTTAAGGGAATTTTTTAACTCTAGAATTTGAATTGGAAACCTTTAAAACAAAAATCAACCTAAAATGGCAAATCCAAACCTTAAACAACTAGTTTGAAACCCTAAATAACTATCTTTTAACCATAAAATGTCAAATTGAAACCCTATACAACCTTTTTTAACCTTAAAAACTAAGATTAGAAGCCTAAATTGATATTTTTTAACCCTAAAATATTAAATTGATATCCTAAACAATAATTTTGAATCCCTAAAAAAATTAACCCTAAATATCAAATTGAAACCCTAATAGCTATTTTAAACCCTAAAATGTTTAATTGAAACGCTATACAACTATTTTTTAGCCTTAAAATATAAAACTGAAACCCTATATAACTATTTTTTAACCTCAAAATATCAAATTGAAACCTTATACAACTATATTTAACCCTAAAATATCAAATTGAAACACTAAATAGCTATTATAAACCTTAAAATATTTGTTTGAAGTCATAGTTTCTAGATTATGAACCATAAAATATTTGTTTCAAACCCTAGCTTCTAGATTATAAACTCTCAAATATCTATTTCAAACACTATTTTATAGATTATAAACCTTAAAATATCTATTTCAAACACTAATTTCTAGATTATAAACCCTAAAATCTTTATTTCAAACCCTAACTTCTAAATTTTAAACTTTAATTTAGACATTTTAGGGTTTATAATCTAGAAACTAAGGTTTCAAATAGACATTTTAGGTTTTTAATAGTTTTAATGGTTTTAATTTCACATTTTAGGGTTTAAAAATAGATATTATTATAAACATTTATTAGAATATCAATCAAAAGCCACATCTCTTATTGAAAAATATTTGGTTTAAAATATATAAAAAATTGGTTTAAAATATATAAACATTTAGGGTTTATAATTTAGAAAGAAGGGTTTCAAATAGATATTTTAGGGTTTGAATTTGACATTTTATGGTTGACAATCTAGAAACTAGGGTTTCAAATAGTCATTCCTAAATTAGAAAAATAGGGGATCAGTTTCCACATTTCCAACAACCCACTGTCCAAAAGAATATCAAGGATATCTTTAGTTTGGGTACTTGGCTCTTGTTTTAATTTTTAAATTTTAATCTTGTTTATGCTTTGATTGAATGGGTTCTATTATTCATGCCCATATATTGAAAAACATAAGTATTGTATCAATGTAATGAGGATTATCCCCTCCATACATCTTGATATCCAAAATTTCGTAGTAATGTAACACACTCATCTTTCTACTTGATATTTACCATAGAAGTAAATAAACAATGTTAAAAATAGGATAACAAAAAAAAAATCACTTTCATATAACATTTGTCGAATATGATTAATAAATAAAAGAATACTATAACTTTTGGATTTGAAATACAATAAATACAATTTGAGAGATAAGATAATCTTGTTCATCTACAAATTATGTGTGAAATTATTTTCAAATATACAAGTTTACAATACACAATAAGTGATATAAAGTCTCTCATATCTAGAAATTTGCTTCTATCTCACAAGCCTCGACATTGTCGTCTACAAGAGGGAGAGCATCACCTGAGTGCTTTACCTCCAACCATAGACCGACGGTCCCCCACACAACTTTCAACTAGAAGTGGATCTACCCTTCACGAAGAGCATAGACAAAGGAACCAACAAGTAAATGCCATTTGAGTCCTAATGTTTTGTCCTACATAACCAATCAACCATACAAATTTAGACAACTTCTAATGATGTGTGACCAGTCTGATTGGATATGTAATCCAGTACACTATGAAATGAAGTCATGAGTTCACACATCTCTAACTCGACTTGGAAACTACCTTTCACCTAGAAGGTTTAACACATAGTTGACTTGTTTGATTGTTTATCTAACTTTTTATAAAAAAATAAAAAATAAAAATCAATATAACTTAACATGATTAGTAAATGACTAAGGTCGTGGAATTATTTTCCTAATAATGAACACCCGTATTGCATATTCACAATATCTTGAAACCTGGCTACTGCCACTTGTTCATAAGTTTTTGCATTCATTTATGAGAATGAACTACTCTCATATTTTCATGCATAATACTATTTGGATTTTACTTACAAGTTATAGTGTTTTCAAACAATAAAATAGACTCCAGACACCTTGTCTTTCTCATGAGTTCTTGTCAACTCGACATATAGATAAAATAAAAGTATTATTCACTAATAAGAGATAACTTCTTTAAATAATTTTGAATTCTCTATGTTTCCTCTTAGTTCTTTATATAAGAACAAATTTAACAATAGCAATAAATATAAATTTTGAAATACCAAATTCTTTTTCAAGATCATGCACTTATTATGATATCTATAATTTTTCAACAACTCTGATTATAAATCTGATTTCTTTCATACTACATAATAGAATAAGCTTAATATACAAATTTTATAAATATTTAATGCAGAATATCCTTTACTCTCTATCTTTCTATATATATGCATATACTTATATATACACTATGAATGTATATATATACACACATCAAACTAAAAATTCAGTTTCCTGATAAAGAAAATAATTCATTTAAATTAACACAGCGGAGTAACAAATCTGTGATCTGCTACCAAATACAGTTTTAAAAGAGATTAAATAATTCCATGCATATATCTATAAAATCAGATCATTCCTTCACTATTTCAGCATATATATATTCAACATATATAAATATTCATTTATCTTTTCATATGTGAAACTCTATATTTAAACTACCAAAATTTTAAGAGAGAAACAAAGTATGTAAGCATGCATGTATCGTTACTTGCACTTCTGAGTTCAAAATGTTCAAACTCTTCGAGTATCCACAGCTAGATACTGCTTGAATCTCTACTTGAGCTTAATATTTATCCTTTTTTGATGAAAGCACAATGATATGAAATCTCCATGTTTGATCTCTATAGAACCGACTTTAATAATCAGCACTAACAGAGATAAGAATCTCCAAATTTGAGCTATCAAAAACTACCTTCAATACACATTAATAGTGATATGATTCTCATTGTTTCACCACTACCCGTGTTGCCATCCTCTCTCTCTTGTAGGTCTCCCCAAAATGATAATAATCGTCTTTAATAACGAACTTCCTCCTTTCTATAACCCACGGCCTTTTTCCTCCCCATAACTATCGCTTCAAAATATCTTAAACTGAAACTTAAAGAGTATTTGCCACTATGCCTCAACATAGGCATTCATTGCATTTATTTAAGGCAAGAATATTGCCTACATTGGAGGCTTTAGCCTCATGTAGGTGATAAAACCTTTTTAATTCATTTACTTTCCAATACTTGCATTTACAAATATGTTAACAGCTACTCAACTATCGTGTCCTCTTTCTAACAATCCGATTGCTTTTAAAACATCCAAAGAAATATATAATATATATGTTTACATATATTCATATATTTATATATACACATGTATATATAATTATATTTAATCTCAAGTGTATATATATATCATTAAAATAATAATTCAATAATTTTTTATAGAAGTAGCTAAATCATAAATTTGATAAGGCATAACTTAATGTCTTTTCTTGGACTACTACCCAAAATTAAAACAAAGATCGAAAATGATTAATTCCTATCTATGACCGAATCATACAAGTATTGACTTATTGACAACATAGATAGAATTAGACAATTTACTTGGACCTGTCGACGTGTGTGTGTGTGTGTGTGTGTGTGTGTGTGTGATTGACTCAATTGGCATTACCCAATAATTTCCCTTTTCTATACTCTTCTCTCTGGTGATAGTCTCCCTCTCTCTTTGGGAGGGTAAAATCTGGTCTTACATTCAACTTAGGAAACCAATAACACAATTAGTCCATTATTAGTTACAGCATCATAATCTTGAATAAATAGTAATAATCATTTAAATCAAAATGTGCATTGTATTGCATTATAATTTCATCAAAATAAAAAATGACATATAATCATCCATCAATGTCAAAAACATGTTTTTAACATAAAAGCTAAAAGTAATTGCAAATAAAAAATTGGGGTGTAACATATCTCCCACATAAGGATCATTATCCCTAATAATTTAAATGTATTAAATTAAGATAGAATAAGTTTTATTTTCTATTAAAAGTAGTAAATAAATGAGGAAACTTTCGGTGAAATTCATTATAATCCTCCTAGGTAGCACTATCCTCTTCATATTGGTCCCATTGGACCTTGCACTGAGTAAAATCTCTATTACGCAAGTGAATATTGTGTACTTTGACCACCTTGAGAGGCTCGACCATTACCACTCCTGGATCATGTATTTGTAGGGCATTCTAGCCAAGTATATGGTTAATACCTATTATAGCATGGTTCTTAAGATATGAAACATGAAACACATTATGCATCCAAGTAAGAGCTAGAGGTAGCAATTATGTAGGAAACTGGGTTAATCACTTCAAGAACTTTGAAGGGACCCACAAATCTAGGGGCTAGGTTGGATAACTTTCCAAACTTTATGGAACTCTTTTGACGTTTGACCTTTAATAGAAATTTTTCTCCCATTGCAAATTATCTTGGTGTCGCTTTGCATCAGCATAGCTTTTCGGTCTATCATTCGCTTTTGACAATCTTTTCTTGATCAACTTGATCTACTCCTCCATTTCTGATAACATTTCCGATCTAAGGCTAATCATATCTTCTAGCTTATCCTAGATTATAGGACTCTGGTACTTTCTTCTGTATAATGCTTCAAATGGAGCCATGTTTATTGTTGAATGATATGAATTATTGTACACAAATTCCACAAGTAGAAGATAGTCCTCCCACTTATATTGTTGATCCATGCAATACATCCTCAGCAAATCTTTAAGAACTTGGTTTACACTTTTTTGTCTGACCATCTATCTCAAGATGATAAGTTGAGCTTATATTGAGCTGAGTTCTAAGTGAAGAAAATAAGATTTGTCAAAACCTCGATGTCATGTGCGCATCTCTATCTAAGATGATCTTCTCAAGAACTTTGTGTAATCTAAATACTTCCTGGACAAACTTACGATTTATTACTATTGCTCCATATGTTAGATTTCCATGTATAAAATGGGCTACCTTGGTGATTCTATCCACCACTAATACAATATTATTATGCCTATTTCTAGACATAGGAAGACCTTGCACAAAATCCATACTAATAATTTACCACTTTTACTTTGGAATTTCATGAGGATACAAAAGTCTTGTTGGGTGATGATGTTTAGCCTTTACCCTCTAGCATTCTAAACATCCTGCTACAAATATTGTAGCATCACTCTCCATTCCTTTCCAAAAATAAAGTAGTTTTACATCAGCTAAGAGTTTTGTCACTCCTAGATGTCTTGAATATAGTCTTTCCATACAAGATTGAACTTAACTCCTAAAAGTTTGAAACATACATTCTTTCCTTGAACCTTAAAATTCCATCCGGTTCAAAATAGAACCCATCATACCTTGAATCTTAAGGATTAATTGAGAGATATTTCTTAACTTGCTCATAATACTCATCTCCCATAGAATTTTGTAATACCTAGTCTTTAAAATTTAAATGTATAGAGACCATTAAGTAAATGTGTCTCCTCTGACTCAAAGTATCTGCTACTCATTTTTATTTTCCTTTGATATAGTTTTTTTCTTAAAATAATAGTCAAATATCAATTACAACCATCTTCTTTGTCGAGTATTGAGATGTGGTTGAGAGAATAAGTATTTAAGACCCTAATGATCCAACCTAAGCTCAAAAGGCTTTCCTAACAAATAATTCCACAACATTTGCAAAGTATGAATAATTGTCGCCAATTCAAGATCATGTGGAGCATAATTCTAATCATATGTCCTTAACTTTCTCAACTCATAAGCTATAACTCACCCTTCTTGCATAAGCATTCCACCTAATCCGTCCCTTGAAGTAGCGGTGATTACTACAAACTGGCCTTCTGGATCAAAAACTTTCAATATTGGAGCCATAGTCAACTTCTCTTTTAGTTGATCAAATTTTTCTAACCAATCAAAACATTTTCCTTTTCTATGTAGAGAAGTGATAGGGTGTACATATCTAGAAAAGTTTGACACAATTTTTTAATAGTAGCCTGCTAATCCCATAAAACTATGCACTTCATGCACATTTTTTGGTGTTGGACATTCAAGAATGGATTTAATCTTTGATGGATCTACTACCTTATGCTAAAATTACATAACCCAAATATTGTACTTTTTGAAAGAATGTATATTTAGAGAGCTTCCCATACAATTTATGTTCTCTCAAACATAGAACAAACTGCGGGTGCTGGAAATGTTCCTCCTCATTCTTAGAATATATATCATCTAAAAACACTATGAAAAATTTATCCAGACAATCTCTGAAACACTATTCATCAAATTCATGAATGTTGCGAGTGCATTCATTAGTCCAAAATGTAAGACTATGAATTTGTAGTGTCCATACCTTGTTCTAAAGGTTGTTTTATGAATATCTTCATCCTTTAGCCTTAACTAATGATATCTTGATAATAAATCACTTTGAGAATACTATTTCTCCACAACCAATTTATTTCTAAGACAACATCATAGGAACCTAAAGGTGCTACATATAGGTTTACCTCAATTGAAAAACTCGAAAGGTTAACTCTAGATTCAAATAGGCATTGTTCTACCTAAGCTTTTGTTTGGTTAGCATATTCAACTAACCAGGGTTTTGTCATATATCCAGCTCTTCTAGGGAATTTATCTAACACTCTTGGTGCAATAAAACTTTCAGTTGCACTAGTATCAAACAAAATTAAAATAAGAACTCCAAATAATGTGCATGTTGTCTCAAGAGGAGTAATCTGGAAATCTAATGTTGTATGGATCCTTTGCTGGAAGGCTGCTTGTTGGGTAGATAATCGATTTCCACGTTGCTAAGCTTCTTGACTCTTGTTCAGGCATTAATTCATATAATGATCACCTCCACAAGAGAAACATCCTCCAAGAGGTCCTCACCTTTCAAAATATTTTCTTGAATTATCTCCATTCCTCCTAGTGTTATTCTTCTTCTCATTCTTGGTCTCATTTCAATTATTCTACAAACCCTTATCATTTTTCTTCATAGATTCCTTCTTATCATTCATCTTCTTAAAATATTGGGAAGATTGTGACCAATTGTTCTTCTTACAACTCTTCTCACAATAGGCAGAGATGGATTTCAGCTTTTGATCTTGCTTAATAGCTTTCTCAAATACTTGATCCATTGTTGTTGGAACATGAACATCAACTTCTCCTCCTATCTAGGCATTCAGACCCATGATGAATTTTCTAATCTAAAAAAAATCATCCTTTTGGTATTGGGGTGTGTACTTCAAGAGACATGTAAAAATTTCCCAGTACTCAACCACAAACAAGTCTCCTTGTCACAAATTATGAAAGTTTGTAAGCTTCTAGTCGAAGAAAAGTTATGGTAACCACCTTTGCCTAAAGATAACTACAAACTGATCCCAAGTTAAGCTTAAAGAGCTTAACCCCAACTCCATCTTCTTATTCATCCACCAAGTGGATGCTTCTCCTGCTAGTTGGTAAGGACCCCAAACTGCCTTAGTCACTTCAAAGTAATTTCTTATTTTGAAGTACTTTTCCATATCTGTGAGCCAAGATTTTGTTGCATCACCACTCATTGTTTCATCGAACTTAGGTGGTGTTACCTTATTCATGTCTCTCAACAACTCAAGAGCTAACTAATTCTTCTTTTCATTTTCGGCTCTTGAATTAGAATTATTTTCTCCTCACCCACTTTGGGTTGTGGGATCATGTGCATTCTCATCTTTCCCTTCTTGGGATGCCTCATTTTCTCTTTCTAACTTACTTTGGCCCCTAACTTCCTACTCTAGCGTACTAATTATTCCCTTTGTTGCATTTAACATTACCAAAATTTGGTCCAATTTAGCATTTGGATTATCAAAAGGGTGGGATACCTCTTCACTTCCTCTTGGGTTAATTTGTGTTCACACCATGATTATTTTCTACTTCACACTTGAAGTTCATTTTGAGTGTTTAATTAGATCCTCTAATTTTTAGCATTGCACTTTAAACAATAATCAACATTCATAACATTGTCTCATCCAATGGAAATATTTGGAAAAATAACAAAACTTTATTATATTTATTCAGTGGATTCATAATACATCCCTATTTAATACAAAAAAAAAAAAATCAACTATATGCGGCTATAGGTCATTATCAAATAATGGTATATCTTCAAGTTTTTCACCCTCAGAATCAACCAGGACGAACTTGGAGGGTGGATGTACTTGTAGGTACTCCTTCATCACCTCCTTACCTATCTTTGGTGCATCATGACCACAACCAAAAGGCATATCCTGATGTGCAGATGGTTTAAGTAGTTTAACAAAAGGGATGGTTACTATGGCCTTCTTTTCCGCTTTAATATTCAAGAAGCCAAACATGATGCAATGAACCTCTCATATTAGTTAAGAAAATTAACAGTAGAGAAATAAACCAATAAAAATTAATAAAGGAAGAACATAGATATTTACATGAAAATATGGTAATGTGCTAGGAAAGACCATGAACAAATTCTTGTAGTATTTTATTATTTGAAGAATCAATTTGTTGTTACAAACTTACAACAATCCATAATTCATCTCAAAAACATGGCTAATTGAACCATACAAGTTAAAGTTTTTGAATCATCTTTGATGAAGACTTTCCAAAAATAGAGTGTGAGTCCACAATTGCATGTTTTACACATGTCGTATGACCAAAATAGCATGTTACAAAAAACTAACTAATCAATGTTGATTAAAGATCTAATGGCTTAATTTGAGATTTTATTCCACTCTCCTCTGTCGCATCCCAAGGTATAAGGTTCTTGGGTGCTTGGCCTAAACTAACAAATATCTTTTTCGAATGATCACATCTTTTGATTCACCCCCCAAATTTATATACCCCATAACACAAAGGTTGAGGTCATCCCCTAAGGTGATCAAATCCTTAGGTAGACCCTTAAAATAGAATAAAAAAAAGTAATTTTTTTTCTGATTTCTTAGATCACCCTAAGGTGCAAAGGGAGAGCATATGCAAATGCATTTTGAGAATTACAAGTGAGAAAAGATGTTTTTGATCCTCAATTTTGTGTCATAGTGTAAGATGATAGCATAGCATCATTAGCCACTAACACACAAAAATCTAAACTAAAGAAGATACAACAAACAAATATGAATTTCCTTAACTAAAAATGTGTGAAAATGGTTTTGATTTTGATATTTGACAAGAAAAATTGCACACAAGCATTAGTAGTTTCAAGATTTAAGCCTTTGGTAAACGCTTTCATTGCATTCAAAAGGGTTACTAATAAAAAATATTTAAAAATAAAAAAAAAAGTAAATAAATAGATGTTACCAATAGATTCCTTAAGATTTTTTTTATTTTTTTTAATAAACTATCAAATTTTGATATCAAACTTTGAACTAATATCCTTTCTAATTCATGATAAATCTATAAAAACCACCTAATCCATAGCAAAGGAGGTAGAACTAGCTTTCCAATGACTATTAAAAGAAAAATTGACACTGAAAAAAGTGATGGTAGTTTGAAAAAATAATTAGTTTAGGAAATTAAAATGGGAATAGGGGAATTTGTGTGGAGCTCCACAAAAGAGGCAACAAGTGGGTAGCACATGAGTGACACACATGTGGTGAAATGGGTGGTGAGGTGGTGAAAGGGTAGTGTGGGAGTGATAGGAGGGGTGGCACGGTAGTGAGGAAGGGTGGTTGGTAGTGCGAATCACAAGTAGTGCAACAGGGATTGTTGGTAATGGTTTCAAAAAGTTTTTAATTATATATGTATATATATTGCTGACAGTTTTAGGTGTTGACATGGGATTGTTAAACCCTCGATGGTACAAGGTGCCTTACATACATCACCTATAATATTTTTTTTGTTTTGATTTGTTTTTAGATTTTTGTTTTAAATGGTTTCTTATTTGTGTGTATTTTAAAGCAAAAATTTAAAGAAAAATAATATGTTTTATACTTTCCTACCATCCCTATGCAAAGGTCATATAGCCTCTCTAGACAAATAAATTGCCTCGATTTCTTCTAAGCCTAAAATTATGAAATTATGAAATTATGAAATAATCCTTATTATGAAAAGCTCAATTGGACTCCCAAGTCTAATTGATGGCGTGCCTGCGCTTCCAGGAGTTGAGCTAGGGCATCCAAGCCCTAGCCCGTGAACAAACTGTTTTTGTGCCTGTGTGTGTGGGGTGGGGTTTGCTTGTTGTCTCGGGGGGGTTGTTTCATATTTTTTGTTCATGTGTGTCGCTTGGGTGTGTGGCCAACGATCCTTCTTGCTCTGTGTTCTTGGGCGCATGGGGTTTCCCTGTTGCTTTGTGCAGTGTGTGCACTCTTGGGGCCTAGGCGGTGGTGCATGCTAGTGCATGCTTGGTTTTGTCTGTTGGGGGAGTGTAGGATTTGGGGTGTGCGGTGGGAAGGGGTCGTTGTTTCCCTATTTTCCTGTGTGGTAGTGTCGTGTGGGTAGTGTTTGGAAGGGTTGGTTCTGGCCTTGTATGGTTGCCTCTGGCTCTTGAGCCTCAATGTCTTTGGGGGAGTCTTCGTACGGTCCAGTGGGAATGGACTTTCATTCCGCGATTGGATCAAAGTCGTCATTGCATGCAACAAAATTTGTTGACAATAGCCTTTTCTTTCAAGATTCGGTAGAAGGTGGTGCTCGCATGTCTAGGGGATCTCGCATCACCAAGGTTAATGGATGTCTGGAGTGGTGTAAAGAGAAACCCAAACTGGTCATTCCGCTGGAGATGGTAGCTGAGGACATTGAATATTATTCCAGGCATTCCTTATATTGCAATTCTTTGGGGATGAGGGTATCTCCTAAATTTTTGGTGTCTTAGGCCCAATGGACTTGATCACCGGAGGGTGAAATGGACATTATGTTGTTGGCTAACAATTACTTCATGGTCACTTTTGACTGCATGGCTGATCGGAATAGGGTTTTTGAGGGAGGTCCCTATTTTCATAACCAAGTGGGGTTGTTTATCAAACCTTGGCATGCAAGTTTCAACCCTTTGGAGGAGCTTCTGAATCGGGTTCCAGTTTGGGTCAAGTTGCCTCGTCTTTCATTGAAATGTTGTCGTGATGATGTCCTGCAGTTGATAGCATCTTTGCTTGGAAAACCAGTCAGCTCCTCGCAACAAACTTTGGATAGAAAGGTAATGATTTATGCTTGTATCTGTGTTGAAATCGATTTGGGTAAACCCTTGCCAGATTATGTGGATATGTGTATGGGATCTTACTCTTGGGTGCAACATTTGGATTATGAGACTCTCCCATTTTGATGTCGTTTGTGTCATGAATATGGTCATTTGTTGCGACGATGTCCTAAGGCACGACTGGTGGAGCCCCCATCTTCTCAGCCTCCTCGCAACCCTCCTATGGCTGATAGGGGAAAGGATCCTATTCCTGCCGTTGGGGATGTTGCAGATGGTTTCATCCCTGTCAAAGACCATAACAGGAATAGGGGTCAGAAGAGGACCTTCAAAGAGAGACAAGATGAAGACACTTTTAATAGATTTGAGGTATTAGATGATCTCAGCCAGCAAGAAGTGAATCTAGTTTGGTTAACCTAGATCAAGGAATTTTGAGTACAATCCAGACAGGTCTCCATTCTGAGGCTACCCAAAATGCTCAGGGTGTTAGTGTTTCTGAGATGGTCATTGACCTTCATATGGGTGTCATGGTGGAATTGATCCTTGCAACTGAGTTGAAGAAGGATGGTGGGGATGGGTCTTCCCTGGGTCTGAATGTTGGTATTGATATTGGGAAGGGTGCCAAGTCTCTCTCTTCCTTAGGTATTCATCAAAAGGATTCTAAAAAAGGGGTGGGGAGAATTCTTCCAGGCCTGGCCGTAAAAAGTTTTTGGAAAAGATCAAGTTAACAGGGGAAAATTTGGTGGAGTCAGGGTCGATCAAGACACTGGATTCTCATTTCTCGACTCCCTCGAAATGATTGTGTTATCATGGAATGTGAGGGGCTTGAATAGTGGCCCTCGACAAAAATTTGTTCGTGATTTGATTAGAAGTAATGCTCTTGATGTTCTTTTCCTGCAATAGACTAAGTTATCAGTCGAAGGTATGGTTGGTATGATGCCCAAGTTGTGGGGGAGTGGTGGGTGCCAGTGCATTGGAGCCCTTGGTTCAGCTGGGGGTGTGGCCTATTTATGGAACCCTCGGAAGGTTCGCCCTCTCTGGTGGATGTCCTATAGGTCTTCCATTTCTATGGTGGCCTCTTGGTTTGAAATAGGAGAGTCTGTTCTATTCTCTAATATTTATGCACCTGTGGACCTTCTTGGCAAGCAGTTGCTCTGGTCCCATATTAGGTATGTGCGTAGCATGGATCCTCTTCACCCATGGATTCTGGTTGGAGATTTCAATGCCATTGTTGAGCTAGCTGAGAAGAGGGGAGGTAATGTAAGGTTGGATCCCTCTATGATCCTTCTTTAGGACATCTCTACTTTGAATCTGGTTGTCATCAAGCCTAGTAATGGTTGGTTCACTTGGAACAATCGAAGGATGGGGGATAATTGCATTGTTGAAAGGTTGGACCGCTTCTTGGTCTCCTACTATTGGATTGGTGGCATGTGGACCTCTTGCTCTGAAATCTTGGACTGGAGGGGTTCGGATCATTGGCCTATCAAGTTGGCCATTTCTTCAGCTCGTGTTTCTCTGTCTCCTTCCTTCAAGTTTCAGCTCATGTGGTTGTGGGACCCATCTTTACATGTAGGCCGACTTTTGGTACAACGATGTATAATTTTGCTAAATTACTCCAATTTACCAAATACCAGCTGAAACGTTGGAATAAACAGTGCTTTGGAAATATTTTCCACGATAAGGCTTGTGCTCAAGCTGAACTGGATGGTATCACAAGGGAGATCAGGGAAGAGGGAGTGACGGTTGACTTGCTTCAAGATGAGGCTAGGGCCCTAAAGATGTTGGAAGAGTGTGAATTGAGAGAGGATTTTTTTTGGAAACAAAAGGCCAGAATTGAGTGGCTTCAGGAAGGAGATAAAAACACCGTTTTCTTCTTTAATTCGGTGAAGGCCATAAGGCAAGGTAATTCTATTTCGGTTTTGGTTAATGAAAGAGGTGAACAACTCTCTTCATCTCAGGAAATCTCAAATGAAGTTGTGCAGTCTTTTGAATCTCTATTCAGGGAGGATGCACAAGGTGGTTCTATTGAGGAAGTACAAGTTCTCTCTTATATTCCTTCTTTGGTCACGAGGGAAATGAATGAGCATCTCATGGGGGACATTACTTTGGAGGAGTTGGAGGGAACTGTCTTCCAGATGAAGAAAGGGAAGGCACCTGGCCTTGATGGTTTCCCGGTTGAATTCTTTCAAGAATTTTGGGATATTATTAAGTTGGTCTTACTGGTTGTGGTTCAGGAGTCTCAGAAGAATAAGCAGATGTTATGGGCATTGAACGCTACTTTCCTTGCCCTCATACCCAAGTGTGTTGGGGCGGATAGCTTAAGTCAATTTCGGCCGATTTCCTCGTGCAATGTGATTTACAAAATTATCTCCAAATTGATTGCTAATAGATTAAAAAAGTGGTTGAGAGTGTTGATCTCGAAAGAACAGAGCGGCTTTGTGGAAGGTAGACAAATCTTGGATGGGATTGTTATTGCTTCATAAACCATTCACTCGATGGCCGGCTCAAAAGATAAGGTGATGTTCATCAAATTGGATATGGCTAAGGCTTATGATCGTGTTCGATGGACTTTCCTCCAATGGGTGCTAGATGCCTTTGGGTTTGGTCCTGAATGGATCCAGTGGGTCATGAGTTGTGTTACTGCGGTTTCATTCTCTGTGTTAACTAATGGGGAGCACTCTGAGCTTTTTGGAGCCTCTCGTGGTTTGCGGAAGGGAGACTCCCTTTCTCCATACTTGTTCACTCTATTGGTGGAAGGGTTGGTTCATTTGATCAGAAGGGATGTTGATCTGGGACATATTCACGGATGGAGTTGGGGAGGTGATTTGCCTCCGCAATCTCATTTACAATTTTTGGACGACATGGCTTTGATGGGCATGGCCACTGTTAGGGAAGCTTCCAACTTGCGCAAGGTGTTGGATGTGTATCTTAAATAAGTCCTCTATCTATTTCTTTAACACTCTGGTGCCCATTCGGCGAAGAATTGCCCATATCTTGAGATTTCAAATTGGGGTTCTTCCTTTGACCTATCTTGGTATACCTATCTTTGTTGGTAAGTTACCTAAGGCCTCTTGGCAGAATATTTTAGACAAATTTCAAGTGAAAGTTAATCATTGGACCCACAGGTGGTTGTCCTTTGCTAGCCATGTTCAGCTTCTCAAGTCTGTGGTGTAGGCTCTCCCCATCTTCAAATGTATGCTTCAAGTGGCCCCAATGGGGTTTGTTAAGGATTTAGATTCTTTAGCCAAGAAATTTTTGTGGGGTGGAAGCTTGTTGTCTTCGAAGTGGAGCCTTGTTAACTGGGATACTGTTTGCAACCCTTGTAAGTTTTGTGGTCTTGGGTTAAGGCATTTGTCTTTGATTGGGGAGGCATTAGCAGCTAAACTGTATTGGAGGTGGTGCGTGGAGGAGGATCATATTTGGGCCAGGATTTTATCTCATAAATACTTCCCTGGTGTTGCTTGGCAAGATATTCCTCAACTTCCCCTGGAGGGAAGGGGCTCGATAATTTGGAGTGCGCCTAAGAAAGGTGCGGCGCTTGTTAAGGATGGCCTTTTCTGGATTTGCAGGGGGGGTCAAAGGCTCAATTCTGGTCTAATTCTTGGGATGGTTTTCCTCCCATTACTTCTCAGTTCCCTAATTTGTTGACTCTGAGAAAGGTTTCTTGAGGCTAACTAGTCTAGGGTGAGTGATTTTATGGCTTTCTCTATCCATGACCAACTGGTGATGGCGAGATGGAAGCATCCTGATGAGTGGCCTGTTGTTGGCTTGAATGAAGACTGTGTGGAGCTTCACAATATCCTCTCTGGTAGGCGTTGTAGTTCTCTCTTGGATGGGGATGTCCTCTCTTGGTCTCCTAATCCAAAAGGGGTTTGTTCTGTTGCTTTTGGGTATCAGGTGTTGTTATCTCGTAGGTTGGAAGGAGTGGAGCTGACGTGGTGGAAGGAAGTGTGGAATAAGTTTTCTTGGCCAAAGTGCAACTGTTTTATTTGGACCTTGGCCCGGAATAGATGTTTGACGTAGGACAATATTCGGAAGCAGGGCTTTCAAGGTCCCTCTGTTTGTGTTCTTTGTGGTGGTGGAGACGAGGATTCAGCCCATTTGTTCTTTCGTTGTTCCTTTGCTTCTCAGTTGTGGCATTTCTAGTGGGGAGTGTGGAATAATTCATGTGTTCATTCTTCCTCTTTGATTGAATTTTAGAGCAGTTTGGGTAGGCCTCCTTCAGTGGCCTCTTTTCTGCAGGGCATATGGTTTGTTGGACCTACTTTCATCCTGTGGCAGATTTGGTTAGAGAGAAATCGTAGGATCTTCCGTGGAGAGAAGTTGGTTGTGCAACAAGTCTGACAAGAAATGGTGGCTGCTAAATGTGAGGTCAGGTTCCCCTTGGAGAAAGGGGATGTTGGGGTGGTAGACAGATTGGGGATCCAAGGATTGTCATTGGCTGCTACTAGCCTCAAGAAATGTTAGCGCCAGTGCCAGTGGATTCATAGAGTCGGTAGATGGTTGCCCCCCCCCTGTCTGGCATTTTGAAGCTCAACACGGGTGGTTCTTCTCAGGGTAATCCTGGGCCTGCTGGGGTGGGGGGGATTGGCAGAGATTTTTCAGGATCAACTGTCTTCTTCTTTTCCGTTTATGAGGGGGTGCAACCCATTAATCTTATGGAGGGTTTGGCAATCTTATATGTGTTTGAGCGGGCATTTGCTTTGAGTTGGCGTAAGGTTATTTGTGAGTCTAACTCACAAGTTATGATAAATTTTCTAAAGGATGGAAAGTTGTTGGGTGTTCACTGGCAGTTGGCTAGGTTGGTTCAATAGATTTTGCGGATTAGTTCTTTGATGGAAATGGCATCTTCGTCCACATCCCGAGGGAGTGGAACAGAGTTGTTGATTGTTTGGCTCGTTGGGCTTCTGAGCATATAGAGGGTTGGAATGTTGATGAGTTGGGTCAAGTTTCTCCAGAGCTTCACCACGACTTGGAGGGGATTCTTGCCGAAGATGGAAATGTCAGTAATATTGAGTGATTTGGTTTCTTGTGTTTTGTTTGGCTCTGGTGAGTTTGGGTGTTGGCATGTTGATGCTCTGTAACGCTTTTCTCTGATTATTAATTAAAAATTTACCCCTTCTTATTTAGAAATAAAAATAAAAAATAAAAATGATAAATTATATAAGAACTGTAGGGTTTTGCACCTTCTAAATTCAATGGTGAGGCCCATTTCAACCAAAACGCCCCAAAATGTGAGTGGCCTACAAGATTTTAGCACAAATCCTCCACGTAACACCTATAAAAATAAGCCATTAAAAAACTACAAAAATAAAATTAGACAAGAGACAATGTCCCATAGGGCATGCCAAATCAAAGAATACCTCAAATAGAGTGAAGAGGAATGGAAATACAAAATGAAATAAGTGAATTATTACCGAATGCAAACCTCACATGTGTACGATGTGCTCTTTAATGAAATATAGGTTGCTCTTTCAATCAATGGCATGTACTTGCAACTTGAGCATTCATGTATGTGGAAAGATGGAGGATGAGGGTTGATTTATAAATTTTGGGATGAAGATGTGAACAATGAGAATTCAATCTCAAATGGATAGTTGAGATTTGGTGAAAAGGGGAATGGGACTAGGAAATGGTACTAGGATGCGACATTAGATGTGATGTTAGGAGATGGTGAAAAATAAGTGTCTATAGTCCATTTGGTGTCATGTCTCTCTTGGCCTAGCTAATGGTTTTCCAAAACCATATGAAGGTTTCTAGTTTGTTCTTGGAGGTAAGCAATGTAGTGCTTGTAGGTTATGTGAGCATGGTATGTTGTTAGAATTCATAGAGATAAGTTGATATATTGTAACTATTTTTATGACTAATACAAGATGGGTCTCTTTAGGTGTGGATTTTTTCATAGGGTAATTTTGGAAGTCCAAAAAAAATAGAGACAAAAGGGCAAGGATTTTCTTGAAGAAATGAATGGATAAGATTTCATGAAAGAAATTTTAGAGAAGGGTGGATTTGATAAATACATGCAAAAGTCCTCTTTCAAATGGATGCAATTTAGGAAAGTGGACAAG
This sequence comes from Sequoiadendron giganteum, assembly GCA_007115665.2. NCBI lineage: Eukaryota > Viridiplantae > Streptophyta > Pinopsida > Cupressales > Cupressaceae > Sequoiadendron > Sequoiadendron giganteum. Next base: position 18,391,873 of record CM021109.1, read on the forward strand.
ATTAATTAAGGTAATCATACTTTGCCTTACACAAATGGTTAGTTAATCATTTAATTGATTTTAAAGTACTAATGATGTGAGAGAGAAAAGGTAGAACTAAATAAATAGAATTAATTAATTTAATTTTTGAGAATGTGCATGATGGGCTTAAATAAATAAAAATAAATTTTGGATTTATTTTTTAAAGTTGGACTTTAGGAAAGAAATAAATTAATTGAATGAATAGTCTCGGTTTATTCAATTAATGTTGGAAGAATGATTGGATGAATTATTTAAATAATTAGAATTATGTATTTGATATTAGGAAATAAATCAAGATAATTAAATAAATAAATGGAATTTATATAATTAACTTAGGTGTGTCAACGTGAATTGGATTGATGACAACAAAATTGTTGAAAGACAATTTTAGGTGTCTACATTTTGCATTTTGTTTCATGGTTGATCTATATTTCCACATAATATATTATTGTTAATGAATTTGGATGTGATAAAGTTTAACATATTTTTTTGTATTGGTTCACCTTTTTCAACAAGAACATGAAGAAGAAGCTTCCAAACTTGAAAGGGAGAAGAAAATCAAAATTAATTTGTAAGGGAGAAGGTTCTTCATAGGATCCTACACCCTCTTGAGATCCAAATCCTCCACCTACTACTCAAATTGAGCAACTTCGAGCATATCTCCTTCCTCATCTCTAGAAGAGGCCCTTTTTTCACCCTCTTAATCTCCAATACTCCTAATTCACCTCCACTTATGTCTTCTCTACCACTGAATTTTTCAACCAGCAACATTGTTCCACTGATGGAATCCTCTAAAGACTCTCTTATAAAGACCCTTATTGCATCTCCTCCTATATTAACATTATTTCCTCCTCAAAGAAGACCTTCTCTACTTCCTCATAAATCCCCTAAGAAGTAGAAAAAGCAACAACAAAAGGAGTAGGTAGGGTCAACCTCTTAGAATACACCTAAGTGGTTTGATCAAATTATACAAAAAGTAAAGAGTGGTCAAACTAGCCCTAGATGATCTTTACTCAATTGGCTTCTACATTTTCTAAGCCTCCTCTAAAGAAAGCCAAAGTTAGGTCCTCTATAAGAACAAATGCTCAAAGGGAAAGATAAGCAAAAATCAACACTCCAATTTTAGATAAGCTAGAAGTAGAGTAGCAACCTACTGATTTCACCATAATTATGGTCTCCTTAGGGAAGCAATCAATGGATAAAGTTAAGTAGCTAAGACTTCCATTGACTTGATGATCCAAAAGATGGATAAGGACAAAGCAACCAAGGGCAAGTTGAAGGGTAAGGTCACGTATTTATGTCCTATATTGAATATCTAATAGATCGCATTAACTCATCAGCCACAACTCATGCTCCCTAATTCCTTCAAACCATAGAAAAAGATATACCAACTACTAGAGAATTAGGAAATATTGTCAAGACTACGAGGGCATGGAATGTAGAATTGTTGCCATTAACATAAGATTAGGGAGGAGATTGTTCTTGTATGCAATAGAATCACCAAAAAAGAAGGATGCAATGCAAATTTTAGAGATGGCTGACAGCACAATAGTGTCTTATTTTTTAACCCAAATGGGTCATTCAAAATCATCATCTTTCAATTTGTATCAATTATAGGGAACAAATGGTCAAGAATTTAAGGATGCTATAAATTAATGAGTTGTAGTATTTTCTATGAAGACAACCTATAAAAAAAATTAAAATATTTCTATCGTTTTTTTTAATTCTTCAATCATTTTTAATTTTTTTATTGAGTGACATTATTCCATAACGCATAACTTTCACTACAAATAAAAAATTTCTATATTTTTGTAGAATTAGATCATTAACTCCAATGTCTAATGCATAGATATTTTTTGGTAAGTTTTTTTAATCTTTTACTTTTATTAATTTTTTAATTAGTAAGAAGTTTCACACCTCTATTTTTTTCACACGTTTCTCTTATCATATATATCAGAATTATTTAATTTTTTCATTGAAACAAGAACATCTATGTGAAATGTGGTGTATTTTTTGATATATTTTTAATGTTTATTATTTTTCAAGTGTCTTGAATAGAGATCATTATTTTTTCATAATGGACCTACATTCATTATATATATATAAAGAAAACATAATAGATATTATGATTTTTGTAAAATTAATATTAAGGGCTACATACTTACAAAATGACATTTCCAAATGACTTCATTTGATTTTGAAGATGAAGGAATTGTATTTGTGTTATTTTGATAGATGTAGAGGAGACTCCATCAAGGATTTTATTTAAGCCTAATTGGCTCTTTCAATCAATCCCCTTTAAACGAAACCCCTCTAGCTTTAAATCACTATGTTTTCTAAAACTTATGTGATTTCACGCAAAAATCAAGATATTCCACAATTGAGGCACACTATTGTGCAATCAACTTGGTGGAAATGAACAAGAAATTGGGAGTGATTGTACATTATATCTTGATATTTTATCAATGGCAACCAATGAGGAGTATTAGGTTTTTGGTTAACTATATCTATGTAATGTAATTCATTCAAAATTCCTACATCTTCTTGTCCCAACTAAGAGACTGAAGAAAATGTAACTTATGTAATAGTGTAAAGGGAAAAAAAATCCTTTTAATGTTAATCTAGGCTAATCCATCCAACTTAGTATATATTAACCTAGAATAATTACTTTTCAATTGTGGGAGTGATAATTGAAACATTAAATGCTAAGGTAGGAAATTAAATGCCAAGGGGTGAAGGTGCCTAGCTTTTAAGGTTGGGAAAAAAAGTGGTTCCCCTTTGTTTGTACTCTACCTTAAAATCAAGACAATCTATCAACTTTGCTATGGTTGATCCCACAAATCATGGTTGATTCTATAAGCATGGACTTTTCCTCTAGCTCATGGATTTAATCAAGTCGATTGTGCTCCCCTACTTTTGTATTTGTCTAATTCATTGCTGTCCTCTTATTGTGAAGGACTTGTGGTGTTTAGAAACTCCTTAGGGAGATAGTTGAATAGCAAAGGTCATGTTCTCCTAAGTTGAGCCACTTGATAGGACTGGGTTTACATCATCAAAATAGTCAAAGAAAACAAACTTCAAACATGCAAATACTCTAGAACGATGATGTAGACTTACATTTGTTTTAGTGCTTCAATTGAAATGTTCCTAGCATATTTTTTTCCCTTGAATGCAAATGATTTTCAAATATGAGATGATGATTCTTTGGTGCTAAAGGAATACACATTGATTGCCTTTAAATACACATACAAACAATAAATCATGCAAAATATATACCAAGTCAACTCAAGATGAAAAATAAATAAACAAGAGTCGATACAATCTTCGCTTATTGTCAAGGACTCATTGTGTTCAAAAACTCCTTAGGGGGATCCTTGAATAGCAAAGGTCGTGTTCTCCTAAGTTGATCCCCTTGATAGGATTGGCTTTACAATCATAAAAATAATCAAGGACAACAATCTTCAAACATGCAAATACTCTAGAATGATGATGTAGACTTAGATTTGTTTTAGTGCTTCAATTGAAGTGTTCCTAGCATAGTTCTTTTCCTTGAATGCAAACAATTTTCATATATGAGATGATTCTTTGATGCTAAAGAAATGCACATTGAATGCCTTTAAGTACACATACATAGCAATAAGTCATGCAAAACATGTACCAAGTGAACTCAAGGTGAAAAACAAATGGGCGAGAGTTGACCCAAAAATTTATTTGAATTTAAAATTTTCAAGGCTAAATCAACAAAAGTGGGATTGACTCTAAGAAATGGAAATCATAGAATCTAGGTAGGTGATGAATGTCTAGACATGACGGAAAATAATAGACATAATAATAACCAAATGTGTAAATATGTAGATATGAATAAGATGGAACCAAGTGTAGAAGAATGTGTAAATAAGGACAGGCGAAGACATGGGAAAAATGAGCCCAAATTTGCACAAGTGTAGCATTCTTAAATATGTAAGTGTTTGAAGTCAGTCCACTAGAATGAGCCCAAAACTAAATGGGAATTCGCATGGCTATGCAAATTTCACCATTACAAAAAGGTTGAAATTTGAATCTTTGTCGACAGTTTATATGCATAAGCATAAAGACTACAGTTTTTGCAAGTTCTTTATCAAAACAACATGCATAGAAAAGTCAAATGAATATGGATTTATTAGAGGGCACAAAAAAATCTGTTAGCACGTGTAAACCACTATTGAAAGTTTAAACACTCTGAAACAAATCTAAAAAATCCCAACTCCTAAACATTTCCACAATAAAACAACAGACATTTCGAAACAAATTTGCAACATTTCCAAACCCTAAGAGCCCTAATCACTTTTGAGGAATAAATAAAAGTTGACAGATTCTAAACATTTAGAACTCCGTAAATTTACAACACCTGAAAACCTGGCAAATAAAACTAAGCGACTGAAAACTTGTTGCACTCTAAAGATCTTACCTTCCAACCAATATTGATTCGTTAAGAGAAAAGTAACGCAACCCTGCAAATTTACGAACATTTACAAACTGTGCAAAACATGGTTAAATCAATACTTTTAAGTCCAAAGCTCCCTATAAAAAAACTATTTATAGGCAGTAATCTAGAGATGAACAGACTGTTCTAACTAAAAATAGATGTGTTAAAACAATGCAACATGCATGCATAAAATGTTACAGAAAGAATATATAGCTTTACACTTTGGCAACTCGCCTTTCACACAAGAAAAATGCTACAAAGAGAATCCCTGGGGTATATGGTGGAATCATTGCCAACACAACTACAACTCTCGGCTTGCACACAAAGAAAAGGGCCAGAATGGTAATACTAATATGACATGCAAAAAATTGGTGGTTGTATAAATGTGAAACAGCATTATGGCATGCATCTTGGAATGCATGCAAGAACAAAGATGGAGAGAACACAACAGTCACAGACAAGTGGGCATGTAATTTAGTTGCACCACGCCAATTTGTATAGTTGTATGAAACTGTCATGGATACAGGCTTCCATTAAATCAGCCCTCCCAAGACCACTATCAATGTATTAAAAACGCAAAACGTAAACCACCTTTTTAACACATGATACAATCATACCACATAGAACCTCTAATATTCTGATGCTAATTTTTTTAATAAGCTGGTATGTCAACAAATGTTTTGGCATCAAATTGGACTGACATGGTGGACCTTATCTGATAGCATACACCACTGAACTTTGGGTGCACAAGTAAAATGGTGCAACTCCCCTTGAGCATCTCCTAACCTTAAAAATCATTTGATACAAGGCAGCATGATTCTCCTTAAGGCAAAACACTTGGAATCAAGATTTTGATTTTGAGCTGTTCACATTCTAGCCTCAATCTAGAAATGTTCCCTAAGCTCACAACACGGTTGACTTAATCTACCATACACAGCAAACATCTTGCAAGATTCAATAATTAATCGCTATTGGCAAAAACTCAATTTGGTTTTAATTTTGATTTTGATCATGTAGTGCATCGCCAGGCAGTCTTAACCAATTTGCAACAAAAATTGAAGCATTCTCTGTCCATGGACAAGTTGAAGCTCAAACCAACCACTAAGGTGACACATAATGGAAATGGCTCTTCAATAATCAGACTGGTGGTTTCGACTTTCGAGATACGAAACTAGCTCTTCAACAATCAGACTGGTGGTTTTGAGATAAAATACATTACAACAATCAGCATGTCAAACTTCTTATATAATCTCTAAATATAATGTTTATACTTCTTAGAAACATAATTGTATGAGTTCCTGCCACAGAATACCCATAATATACCTTCATCTGCCACTAATATATACAAGTACAACCAACAACTGTTAAAAAATGTCTCGTGGCATAAAACAACTTAATATACCATCTAATGGAAACATTTGTATGATAACTGATAATATAACCCATTTTTCAAAGGGAGTGTCCTGATTCTTCCATGTGGTCATATAGCCTTTACAGAAAACATACCTACAATACTTATACTATGTCATCCAACCATTGCACCTCATTGTAGATATTAAAATTTATATAGTTTACAAAAGTTAACATGTCGAGAAAAAAATTTAAAATGCATAACATGACAGCAATACAACTCCCAAATTTCTTTGAGCATCAGCTTCAATGTAATGATTAGATACACACATCACTAGCATAAATACAGGGAAAAAAAATCCTTTGAAATGGCTTCCCCCTACTAAAACCCTGAAGAAAAAGAGTTGCTAAGGATCCAGGTCTGCCTCACAAAAAAATTTGAGGCAAAACACTTAAATGGCTCTTTCACATTCTTAGAAATCCTCACAAAGGACAGTCAAAAAGCTGGTAATCCTTTTCTTTCTCTTTTGCAGAATCAAGTCTGGCTTGCTAAGTCAGCTCTACTTGCTTTTCTTAGTTATTGATCGAGACAAGTCAAAGAAAGTTGAGCAGATAGTCACGTTACTGTGATCCCCATATCAGCATATATTATCTAGAGCCTATGTCATAACAGTTAAAACATGATCTACACTGCACTATCATATATGAAAATTAATTTGAAGAGGGACCCGGTTAAGGTATTCATACACACTGATTCTACAATATTTTCCTTAGAACATGAAAAACAAGCGTACAAAGAAACTGCTGCTTTGATAATAAGAATTAGATTTTCATAAACCAATAATATCAAAATATGTGCTCTTACATTCAGTACAATATTGTGCCTTAGAATTAAAAGCTATCAAAATCATCATTACACTAAATCTAGCCTCAGGTTATCTATTTTGTAGGAAATTCTGAAACATCATAAGTGGCTGGCCCCGAATCATTAAAAATACTGAACAGTAAACTGTAGTGAGAATTTAGATTTTTTCATAAGCCAATAATACCAAAATATGTGCTTTTAAATTCCAGTACCATATTGTGCCTTCGAATCAAAAGCTATCAATATGATTATTACACTAAATCTAGCTTCAGGTTGTTCATTTTATAGGAAATTATGGAACATAGGTGGCTGGCACCAAATCGTTGAAATTTTTTGAAAAGTAAACTGGAATAAACAATGCAGGATCGCCAATCAAATAAAACACGGAATAACCATAGTACCAAAGGTTCAAAGTTCAAATTATCTACAGTAAAGCAAATTTACTTAGCTTCCAAGTCCAGAACCCAACTCAATAATTTCAAAAGATACAGTAGATACACATGTCCATCATCACTGACTAGAGAATCAGACCCTGAGCAGGTGGTGGTTTAGTTGGTTCCCCAGATGCCTGTGTAGAAGTATTGTGAGAAGAGAATGATCCACTATCATACCGTGGTAAGCTGGAATAATTTGCTGAGTTTTTTGCTGAGCTAAGTGGCTCATATGCATTTGCAGGTTCAGTTAGATGAACTTGTGCAAAGTCATTGGATAAATCTCCCCTTGATGTAGGATTTCGATCATTCTTTTGTCCTTCAACCATCTGAACCTTCTCTTTAGTTTTTGTACCAACATCCTCAGCAGCCTTTGCAACCCTGCTGAACGCACCAGTCACCCATGATGCTCCAGTGAAGACAAACTTGTTCTTCATAAGAGCAGAACCTGCATTATTAACCTTCTGTTCTGCTGCTGCAAATGCTGATTTGGTTTTCTCTGATACTTGAAATTTTTGATCCACTGACCTTACTTTCTCATTTACAACTGCAGAGCCAGCACTGATCTTTTCAGTGAAACCAATTTTCTTGTCCAATGATGTAACCTTAGCAGATGCATTTGCTGTCAAACGATGCTTGTCATCAAATGCCTTGGCTTTGCCCATAGCATCCTTTCCAAGAACAAACCCTTTTGCAAGCATGGTTGTCACAACATCCTCAGCCTTATTCACTGCACCACCACCTCCAGTCACAGGAGTTCCTTCCCTTGGCTACAAACACATATCAGGCATGCAAAAGCAAACTTCAATACACTCTACAGAAGAGAAAAAAAAACAGTAAAAGAGAAAATAGCATCTTAAGAATCTTTGCATTCAAACATTCTCATTCAATATGTAGCTTTCTGAGAGAACATACCACATAAGCTGGGGGTTGATTATCATAAACCTCTGCATGTGGCGAGTAATGTTCAACAGGAGAGATGTTAACAGACTGATCTACAATTGTTGCTCCCTAAATTCATACACATTTCTCTGTCAGTTAGGAAATTCCCTGTCTATCATAGATATATAAACCACAAAAGTACAAATTATACATCATAATTTAGAAAGAGAACAATTATCATGGAAAATGTTTAAAATAAGTCATAATAATTAAGTTATTCTTATCAACTAGGCAGTTGCACATCTTTCCCAATCATTCTGTCAGGAATAATTTTAAGAATTTATTTAAATTGGCTTAAAACACTAAAATGATTCTGTTAGGACTTCAAGAAAATTAACCACAAAAATGCACCTTCCAGCTTATTAACAAAATTACACTAAGATCCTAATAAAGGTTCATGGAAAATTAATATTCGATAAGGTCTTTGTAAGCATTCCAAATTAATATTTTTTTATCAAACCAATATTAGCCAACTTAAAAGGCACAACTATCTTTTAAAATTATGTTGCTATGAATTAATTTTGATGATCCATAGAGTTTCATAGGCACTAAAAATTACTGCTAGAGCCATAAGAATGTCAAATAGAAAGTCTGGCATCAAACAATTATGCAACTAAAACTTTGCTCCTAGCTTCAGCCAATCGATATTATTTTCAGGAAATGGCAAAAGACGATCAATCAACTATAAATGAGACAATACCTAAAAAGGTGAGAAATTGAAGAGGCGAGTACCTAAACAACAAAATAAAAGTAAAACAATTTAAGATTTTCAGTCAAACAAGGCATGGAAGGAAGCAAAGAAAGGTCCTAACAAGGACCATAACCATGGGAGTAAAAACAATGCAAGTACCAATTATCGACAAAATATATCAGATGTAGGTTTATGTGGATTCAAAGCTACTTTATCTAGTATTTTGGTATTTGAAGTAACTATTGATGAACTAGAAATCAATCTTGTTTACTCTTGTGAACATCACATATAAGTCACATCATTTAATAAAATGCATTACGATTTAAGCAGAAAAACTACCATAAAGAGCTAACTGTCACTTCAAAAAAGACAAAACCAGGGTTGTCCAAATGTGCATACCCAATCCTTTTTAGAGTGTGGGTAGTCCAAATGTGGATACCCACTCTTTTTTAAGTCAAACCGACACTGTGTGGGTATGGGTCCAGGTGCAAATGCAAACTTAACCCTTTTTGCAACAGGTGCACCTTAATTTCTGCCTACAGCATTCAAAAATCTTTAGAAAAGCCCCAAAACAGTTGTCCAAATGTGCATTCCCGACCCTTTATAGGGTGCAGGTCGTCCAACTGTGCAAACCCAACCTTTTTCAGGGCACACCCGCACTGTGCACGTGTGGGTGTGGGTGCAAATGCAAACTTAACCCTTTTTGCAACAGATGTGCCTTAATTTTTTTCCTACGCCATTCAAAAATCTTTAGAAAAAACCCCAAAACAAGGTCAATGCATTTTTAAAACATCAAAAGCAAAACAAAAAATTATAATTTTACTCTCTTAAATTGCTCATTTACCTCTCCTTTTGTGGCATAACAGCACAGATAAAAATGAGTTCAGAATCCAGATTACCCACCTTATTGCTGTATGATGATGACATGGATTAGGATCTCTCTAATTTAGATGCTACAAATCCTGACTACAAATTTTTTTATTTTAGCTTTACTAAGTTTCATGTTTATCTCATGCTGTGAACTTCTATGTTCATGATCTTATTTGTTACGTTTGATATTTAGTGATTCACTGATTTAGTTTTGATATTATATAGCATACCCAAGTCTTGTACACTTGTACCCATGTACCATGGTTTTGGGAGTTTGCACCAGGGGCTATGTACCTGTATGTGGCTCGCCATTTTCTGATGCACACATGTAACCTCGATACAAACCAAGACCACTGATTTATGTTATCCCTCAATGGTTATTGAGGTTTCACTAGGTGCTCATATTATCTCAGGATTGCAGGTGCGGCACTTTTTATCTGATATCAAAATCTGTACTAGTGGATTTATGTTGATAGGAGAATTGATGCATATCTTTTAGCAGTAACCCTCCACTCTTCTTTTAAAGTCCAGATCCCTATTAGTATTTACAATAAACAATTAAGTTCGTTCTCAACAAGTTGAAACCCACAGGGCTCAACTTCCTAGAGGCAGTGTTCACAAAGCTATATGACTTATTCACAGGTTTGAAACCATCATCAACATGATGAAGATACAAACTTGATTTAACATCTAAACATAATAACCTGAAAAGAGAACAAAAATAATACTCATTCTTGTTCCCTTGTAGTGTCAACCCCAACAACATCAGGAGATGTACAGCCAACAGATTAGTTACTGTTCAATGAGACACATGTTCAATGACACTTTGAATTCTTGTGATATATCAGTTCTTCTCTACAAGAAATTTTCATATACATCTCCTAGAGCATAGCAGAAAGAGAATTCTATCATCGGGCATTCAGTTTTTGTCTATATCATCTACTCTCTGTTTTTATGCAATCTGTTACTGTATTTTGCCACCTGGTCATTTCTGTAACATATTTGCTCCCTATTCGTTTTCAGTTCAATTGGACAATTGTCTTCTCATTGTGATCATTATCTATTATTAAGCTTATTTATTATGAATCCCACAACCAGCATGTGTTCCCTGGCCATACTTAGGCACCCAATCACTGCCACCACATTATACACACAGCTAGAGCTATACTTACAAATTTATGGGATTATAGTTTCTACATATAGCTATATCATACGTAAGTACTCATCTGATGCTCTAAAATGAACAATAGTTGCAATACATATAGTACAGAGCCTCAAGGGGCTTACATCAGGAAACCCACTAGATTATCCCACCTGTCAATCCATTATCAAGAATTTGTTACAGAACCCAGCTCCTGCTATCACCCTATCCACTCCCAAATTGCCAAGAAACTCAGAAACTAGGAACTTTCTACCTGTCCCAACTGGGTCCAAAATTTCCAACATCTACTTCTGTGGAATGCGCCTTAATGTATATTAAGATAAATTTCAATTAAGAAAACCATAAACAAAGATGATGAGAACTTTGTAATAAGTAAGGCTGTGATAGTTCTGACATTCCAAAAATATTACTACTCAACCTGGGTTCAAAATCAGATGCATCTGATGAGGAGCACTTCATGCATTCAAAGAAGTGGGTTCAACAATAACCCACACTTCACAGGGAACAAACGAATCCAAAAGAACCTCATCACTACATACATTGTTTAAAAATTAAAAGCTAAACCTAACTACAATATCACAAAGCACCCCTCAAAGAGAAACACTGTGACATTCCTGAAACCCAGGCCATTGCTTCTTGAAACATGACATGCACCAGGTCTTACAAAGACATTTATAAGCTCAGCTTGTGCCAATGTCAAATCCCACTGTACACAGTGACTGCACAGGGATGAAATAATTTCAGAGCCACTGGAAAGGAAATTCTGCAACAAGCAGGACTGCCACATTCAAGCTGTGTTGGAACGAGCTCATGAAATTCTAGGCAGATGTGAAGGAATATAGTGTTTCCAAATAAAGCATTTGAAGAAATTGTTTGCATGGAGAAACCAGCAGCAACTGAGGTGCAAGTAATCATGAACTGAGCAAATAGAAAGAATGGTTAAAAGGTGGGCAAAGCAAAGTTCTCATAGTTATTCTGAGCTGTAGCTAACAGTGACAGCTCCTGAGCACCATTTGTTTTTACATGCATCTAAGAATGCATGGAGCCATGAGCACTATCCTGAGAGACTCAAATCAATACAAAGTTGAAGGTGACACAACCTTCTCAAAGGGCGGCAGCTGTTTGGATTCAACGCAGGACTGAAAGGCCTTCAAAGTGCTTAGCCTATGATAGTACTCTCAAATGACATCCTCAAATCATCCGGAGGTGGTGGTGAACTTGTTTGAGGTATCCAAGAAGTGAGCCAAGATTATTCTATGCAGGAAATTCTTTAACCTTCAGATCACATTGGGTGAAAATAAACTTTGGGAAGTTTGAAATCAAGACAGAGGCCTTCTCAAAACTTTAGAGGTCAGAAAGGCTGAGCAGTGGATTGGAAGCTTCAACATCTTCAAGTGGCACCATCAATCATTCTTGGGTGGTGGAAGAAGGCAGTTGGAGGTGGAGGCAGATATATAATGTCTGTTTGTCCCACACACCTGTGGCAGTTCAAAGGATGTAAATTATAATAAATTATAAAGTGTCTTAGGTAAGACATGATCCATGGACTCCTTGCACAGTCACCAACCAGTAGCAGCCTCCTTTAGTACTTTGTGGAGGCGGCCGTTCATCAGATGTAAATTATAATAAATTATAAAGTGTCTTAGGTAAGACATGATCCATGGACTCCTTGCACAGTCACCAACCAGTAGCAGCCTCCTTTAGTACTTTGTGGAGGCGGCAGTTCATCAGTGATTTACCATCCAGTGGCAATCACTTGGTAGCTTACAATTAGCAGCCTTTCCCAGTGGATAGATTCTTGTTGCAGTCAACAAGTGGTAAAGGACCACTACTAAATTAATTTTAATGGCAAGTAGTAAATGTAAAGTTTATTGAATTATTAATGTAAATGATAAGTATCATATCAAAATACAGCCATAAATTTTACTATCCCAAGACCATATTTTTGCTTTGCATTAAAATGTCACCAGTTACAATGAAATACAAATCGAAGGAGAAACCACATCACATGAACAGCAAAGTCGATGTAGTTCATAATACCAATATTGGGCATGTTCATACGAAAAGCAGGTTTTCTAGGAGTGTCAGAAATTCAGACGAGCACAGTAATTAGTGACTCCATTCACCATCAGTTGATGAAAGTTGGTTAGAAGACACCATTTCCTGGCATGAAGAAACTTGAATCTGGCTCTCCAGTGATCCAGGTCAAGAGCATGATGGCATGTTTATATTCTTCTTTGAATTCGTCACATCTAGACAGCTCAATCTTAGACTAATTCTTCTGCATTATGACCCAGGTTTTGTTGATGAACCAACAATTATTGTCAATCATGGCATTGAATGTGCGTGCTAAACCTTCTAGGCTAACATCAATTTTAATTCTTGATCATGCATGTTTTGGGATGGTGAGGGAGAGGGGCCAGTAGTCGTGCAGATTAACTTTGTCAGCATGTAGCAATTGACTGGAATATCATAGGACCTTCATTTTTTTTTTTAAATGTGGACTGGCCTCTTATCTATCTATAACTAAGGTTTGGAGATGTGACTCATCATGCAACTTGCCACATCAGCACATCTACTGATAAGTGTCCAAAATTTGACTTTTTAAATATTCGACCGAAACTTAATCATGGTACCCCTAGTAGTTGAAAAAAAAAATCATTTGTTGCTTCTAGAATATCATATTTTTATTTAAAATAAAACTTATATGCAGCCTAAATGGACCAAATACCTATTGGTAACCATAAATCTTTGTTATCTCTAGCTTTTATATTCAACACAAATGGACCAATAGTTGAACACAAAAAAAACTATTTGTTGTTATAAAAACAACACATAATTATTTAAAATACAACTTATATCAAACAAAAATAGACCAATAGTTGAACACTAAAACTTTTTGAAAATCCTTCACATTTAATGAAAAAATATATGGTATTTATTGTGTTCACCTTTTATATTTGTGATAGGACAACCGACAAACTATTAATATGAAATACTCCAATGCTTGTACATTGCTACCCAAATAGTTGTACATATAAGAACAATATTTTTTCACTATGACAACAATACTTGTTTAAATGAGTGTCTTATTTTATTAAATGAGCATTTAATTTTATAAATGACACACTTATAGTGGATAGTTATAATATTTATTTGAGACAAAAAAATATTTATTTCACTTGTTCATGAATATATTTATAAGTTCTAAAGTGAACAACTATTGATCCCATAATGTCACATATTTGGTAATATTTTGATTAATATGTGAAATGAATATATACAAGATATAATATTAATTCATTTTAGTACTAATATGAATAATCACAATTGACTGCACGACTATTGGACCCTGCACAACTATTGGCCCCTCTCCCCTAATGCTTTGTGCATTACAAAACCATGTTTCAAGACACAAGAGCACTTGAAAATCCAATTGTGGCAATTAATCCAAATGCAATGAGAAGATCTTCAGCTTTTCTTTCCAACATTTCCTTTGACCAATTTCTCATATCAACATTCCTGAAGTTGGTATCATAAACCTCTTCAACTTCGTTAGTCATGTGACACAGAACAGCAAGATGATCTCAAGATAACAAAATTTGACTTTGCTTATGGGTTTATTTTGATAAGGCACTTATCATTTACACCAATAATTCAATAGATTTAATATTGCAGCATGCCTTAAAAATTAATTTACTAGTGCTCCTCTACCACTTGTTGACAGCAACAAGAATCTAGCCACTGTCAAAGGTCATCAATAGTTAGTAAATTACCAAGTGATCACCACGAAACAATAAATCACCAATGAACTATGGAACAAGTCTTACTTAAGACATTTTATGTATCAACGAAGGATTATTTTAAACTATATCTTTTGAACTGCTCAAGAAATGTGGGACTATCATGCATAATACCTTTTCCTCTTCCTCCAACTACCTTCTTCTGCCACCACCCAAGAATGATCAATGGTGTTGCTTGGAGAGGTTAAATCTTTCAATCTGCAACTCAACCTTTTGGATCTCTCAAGTTTTAAGAAGCCCTTTGTCTTGATTGCAAACTTCCCAAAGATGCATTTTCACCTAGTGTGGCTTAAAGGTCAATGAATTTGCTACATACAACAAAATTGGTTCATTTCTTGGATACCTCAAACATGTTCACCACCACCTCTGGATGACCTAAGCACATCATTTAAGAGTATTATCATAGGCCAAGCATTTTGAAGACCTTTTGCTCCCACATTGAATCCACACAATTCCTAACCTTTGAGAAGGTTGTGTCACCCTCAACTTTGTATCTCAACACTTTTTGAATACTTTGAATCCATTTGAGTCTCTCAAAATAGTGCCTACACCTCCATGCATTCTTTGATGCACAAAATCAAATGATTTTCAAGATCTATCACTATTGGTTACAACTCAAACTATGTATGAGAACTTAGCTTTATTTATTTCTCTAACTATTCTTTCTGTTTGCTCGATTTGTGACTACCTATACCTCATTCACTGTCGGTTTCTACATGCAACAATTTCTTTGAATGACTTGTTTAGTAATGATATATTCCTTCACTACTCCCTGGACGTTCATGATATCATTCCAACACAACTTGAATATGGCAGTCCTACACATGAACAACTACAAAAATTTCCTTCCCAATGGTTATGATATTTTTTCATTCCTGCAGATGTACTATATACTCTTGAAGAAGTACTATTGTAGCTCGGGGCTTTGTAGCAAGATAATGAAGTGTCATTCAAGCTCTTGTTCACTTGCTCACTAATATTCTCTACAAGTACCTCTCTCCTATTGTGCAATAGTGGGAAACACAAGTAATAGGCAACTTTATCCTTATAAGAGCAAAGTTAGTAAATAACTCCATGCTCCTCTAGTAGTATTGTAACTACAAGCAACTTCAATCTCATCTAAGAAAAAACACTAGGGAGAATTTGTCTAGTTGAATGCATGAGTGATTGTCACATTTCTATTTGATATAACAATCTGTAACTGCCTCCAAATAATGCAACCACTTAAGCATTCCCAAGTGGTAGTTTGAAATGGAGCAAGTTATGATAGCTAGGGTTTAGGGCTAAGTTTATTTATTTCCACCTACGCTTCAAAACACACATATTTTCATAGTATCCAAGAAAAATCCATGCTTAACTATGAGTACCCAATGCCCAACAATCTTCCCCTATCAATTCTGACCCACATGCCTAGTTCATTTAAAAACTAGTCAACGGTGTCTCAAAACCAAGTCAAACTTTCAAATATCCATGTTCAAACCAAAAAAAAACAATCTAGACTCCAAGTAATTGTGAATACCACAATTTTTCCCTAGTTTTTCAATTGACATGAAATAATAATTGCATTATTTTGTGATTTTATGAGTTTTTTAGCACTTTTTATTTTGCCAAGTTTCTCCCATTTTAAACTCATGTAATTGAATTTGATGTGTACTTTCAATTTGTTGAGCCATCGCCATGTAAATATAATGCTACTCTAACTATTTCTCTATCTTCCACAAAGTCTCAGTATGGCAAGAGTGAGGATAGGTCTTAGGGATAAGGGGACCAAGGGCTTAGATTTGAGGATAGCAATGAGATGGCAATGCAAATATATATAGTACATAAAAAAAAAGTTATGAGAAAAAGTACAAGGAATAACATATAAAACTTTGAAATACTCAAAACATATTGCACTAAGCAATGAAAAGGTTGAATATCAATATATTTATATTATATTCAAAATGATGATTACATTCAAAATCCAAATACAATTAGCTAATGGCCCAATGCCTCATATCATCATTCATCCCCAAAGTCCAAACCAAACTCCTCATCACTCAAATTGTTGGACTCCTCAAGTTCCATCTCTTTCAAACCAATAGCAACCAACCTATCCCACCAGGCTATTGGACTCTCCTTGTACATAAGCATGTTGTAGTCAATGAAACACAACGTGCTATATATAGCTACACGCTTTTGCACCCTCCTAGAGATAAGTCGATTCCCTTAATAGAGTGGATGAAACTACAAGTAAACCAATAACGACATAAACACTAAAAACCTAGGTTAGTAGATGATTGGCTAGAGTGATTGTCAAAGAATTAGGCTTGTGCATAGTCCACCATAGAATTGGATCCTTTTATGCCATAGTCCCCCAATCCATTTTAGCCTCTTTTGAATATCTCCTAGGAGTGGCCAATTTTGTCCACTCAGTACAAATGATGCTAGCATGTATAGTAACATACATCTTTTGAATGGCCTTCATAAACCCTTCCTTCACCTCAACATCCTATATAAAGTAATTTTATTAGACCTTTACACATACCACTTTGAGTTCAATGCATAGGCAACCACATGCAAGGGAGTACTAAGCTTCTCACATTAGTGTTGAATGCTTGACTAAACATATTCATTGTAGAACAATAATGTGGGGTCTTTCTCTTGTACAATAGCCTTCATTTGGCCAAACATACACAACTCTCCAAAGATAGGTGCACTTGTGTCCCCATATCTAATAACTCTAAAGACCAAAGTAACGATGGCAACAATGTATCTCCCATCAGCCCAAAAAGTGCCACTCTTCAACACCTCTCATAATGTCCCCTCTTCTAATCCCCTTTCCTAGGTTGGCCAAAGAGGAAGCAAATAGTGAGTTGACCCTCTTAAAGGCAATAAAATTTAAGTCTTGGTTGGCTAGAATTAGTGGGGCGCCTACAAGACTTAAGGGGTCGGCCTTGATAAGGGAAAAAAATAAGAAATTAATAGCAATTTTGCCTAGGTCGGCCAGCATAGAGAAGGAGGGAAACATGTATAAATACAAAATCTTGTGGAGCATTTCATAATCATATTGGAAATTGTTCTTCTACTACTTTGGTCTGCACTTTTGAGCAGCATATGTTGTAGGACACAAACCCTATTGCATTAAGGAGAAGTTGGACGAAAGCCTAGCTTCTTCGAGGGCGAACTTCATGACAAAGGTTCCTATGTGCTTCAATGGAGATAATTGCTAGTTCATGTCTGTTTTGCATCAGCATTTAGATTTCTGATTTGAAGGGCGAGTTGTGCAAGTTGGAGGTTCTAATTCAGATTTCTAGGGTGGCAAATCCCTAACATCAGTCCAGCAGGCCAGCACACCCTTGGTAGGGTTATTTCAGTTGTTTCTTCATCATGCATAATACGGATACCTATTCCTGTTCCTCCAACTACCTTCTTCTGCTGCCACCCAAGAAAGTGGGACTATCATGCATAATACCTTTTTCCTCTTCCTCTAGCTACCTTCTTCTGCCGCCACCCAAGAATGATCAATGGTGTTGCTTGGAGAGGTTGAAGCTTTCAATCTGCAACTCAACCTTTTGGATCTCTCAAGTTTTAAGAAGCCATTTGTCTTGATTGCAAACTTCCCAAGGATGCATTTTCACCTAGTGTGGCTTTCAATTTGCTACATACAACAAACTTGGTTCATTTCTTGGATACCTCAAACATGTTCACCGCCACCTTTGGATGACCTAAGCACATCATTTAAGAGCATTATCATAGGCCAAGCACTTTGAAGGCCTTTTGCTCCCACATCGAATCCACACAATTCCTAACCTTTGAGAAGGTTGTGTCACCCTCAACTTTGTATCTCAACATTTTTCGATTACTTTGAATCCATTTGAGTCTCTCACGATAGTTCCTACACCTCCATACATTCTTTGATGCACAAAAACAAATGATTTTCAGATCTATCACTATTGGTTACAATTAAAACTATGTATGAGAACTTAGCTTCGTTTATTTCTTTAACTATTCTTTCTATTTGCTCGATTTGTGATTACCTATACCTTAGTCATTGTTGGTTTCTACATGCAATTATTTCTTTGAATGACTTGTTTAGTAATGATATATTTCTTCACTACTCCCTGGAAGTTCATGATATCATTCCAACACAACTTGAATATGGCAGTCCTACACATGGACAACTACAAAAAATTCCTTCCCAATGGTTATGATATTTTTTCATTCCTGCACATGCACTATATACTCTTGAAGAAGTACTATTGTAGCTTGGGGCTTTGTAGCAAGATGATGAAGTGTCATTCAAGCTCTTGTTCACTTGCTCACCAATATTCTCTACAAGTACCTCTCTCCTATTTTGCAATAGTGGGAAACACAAGTAATAGGCAACTTTATCCTTATAAGAGCAAAGTTAGTATATCACTCCATGCTCCTCTAGTAGTATTGTAACTACAAGCAACTTCAATCTCATCTAGGAAAAAACAATAGGGAGGATTTGTCTAGTTGAATGCATAAGTGATTGGCACATTTCTATTTGATATAACAATCTGTAACTGCCTCCAAATAATGCAACCACTTGAGTGTTCCCAAGTGGTAGTTTGAAGTGGAGCAAGTTATGACAGCTAGGATTTAGGGCTAGGTTTATTTATTTCCACCTCCGCTTCAAACCACACATTTTCATAGTATCCAAGAAAAATCCATGCTTAACTATGAGTACCCAATGCCCAACAATCTTCCCCTATCAATTCTGACCCACATGCCTAGTTCATTTAAAAACTAGTCAACGGTGTCTCAAAACCAAGTCAAACTTTCAAATATCCATGTTCAAACCAAAAAACACAATCTAGACTCCAAGTAATTGTGAATACCACAATTTTTCCCTAGTTTTTCAATTGACATGAAATAATAATTGCATTATTTTGTGAGTTTATGAGTTTTTATCACTTTTTATTTTGCCAAGTTTTTCCCATTTTAAACCCATGAAATTGAATTTGATGTGTACTTTCAATTTGTTGAGCCATCGTCATGTAAATATAATGCTACTCTAACTATTTCTCTATCTTCCACAGAATCTCAGTATGGGGAGAGTGAGGATAGGTCTTAGGGATAAGGGGACCAAGGGCTTAGATTTGAGGATGGCAATGCATATATATATAGTACATAAAAAAAAGGTTATTAAAAAAAGTACAAGGAATAACATATAAAACTTTGAAATACTCAAAACATATTGCACTAAGCAATGAAAAGGTTGAATATCAATATGTTTATATTATATTCAAAATCCAAATACAATTAGCTAATGGCCCAATGCCTCATATCATCATTCATCCCCAAAGTCCAAACCAAACTCCTCATCACTCAAATTGTTGGGCCCCTCAAGTTCCAGCTCTTTCAAACCAATAGCAACCAACCTATCCCACCAGGCTATTGGACTCTCCTTGTACATAAGCATGCTGTGGTCAATGAAACACAAGGTGCTATGTATAGCTACACGCTTTTGCGCTCTCCTAGAGATAAATCGATTCCCTTAATAGAGTGGATGAAACTACAAGTAGACCAGTAACGACATAAACGCTAAAAACCTAGGTTAGCAAATGATTGGCTAGACTGGTTGTCAAAGAATTAGGCTCGTGCATGGTCCACCATAGAATTGGATCCTTTTATGCCATAGTCTCCCAATCCATTTTAGCCTCTTTTGAGTATCTCCTAGGAGTGGCAAGTTTTGTCCACTCACTACAAATGATGCTAGCATGTATAGAAACATACATCTTTTGAATGGCCTTCATAAACCATGCCTTCACCTCAACATCCTATATAAAGTAATTTTATTAGGCCTTTACACATACCACTTTGAGTTCAATGCATAGGCAACCACATGCAAGGGAGTACTAAGCTTCTCCCATTAGTGATGAATGCTTGACTAAACATATTCATTGTAGAACTCTAATGTGGGGTCTTTCTCTTGTTCAATGGCCTTCATTTGGCCAAACATACAATGCACTCATACAGAACTCTCCAAAGATAGGTGCACTTGCATCCCCATATCTAATAACTCTAAAGACCAATGTAACAATGGCAACAATGTATCTCCCATCAGCCCAAAAAGTGCCACTCTTCAACACCTCTCATAATGTACCCTCTTTTAATCCCCTTTCCTAGGTCAACCAAAGAGGAAGCAAATAGTGAGTCGACCCTCTTAAAGGCAATAAAATTTAAGTCTTGGTCGGCTAGAACTAGTGGGGCCCATATGAGACTTAAGGGGTCGTCCTTGAGAGGGAAAAAAAATAAAATTTATAGTGATTCTTCCTAGGTCGGCCAGCATAGAGAAGAAGGAGGGAAACATGTATAAATACAAAATCTTGTGGAACATTTCATCATCATATTGGAAATTGTTCTTCTACTACTTTGGTCTGCACTTTTGAGCAGCATATGCTGTAGGACGAAAACCCTATTGCATTAAGGAGAAGTTGGACGAAAGCCTAGCTTCTTCAAAGGTGAACTTCATGACGGAGGTTCCTATGTGCTTGAATGGAGATAATTGCTAGGTCATGTCAGTTTTGCATCAACATTTAGATTTCTGATTTGAAGGGCGAATTGTGCAAGTTGGAGGTTCTAATTCAGATTTCTAGGGTGGCAAAACTAACATCAGGCCAGCAGACCAGCGCACCCTTGGTAGGGTTATTTCAGTTGTTTCTTCATCATTTAGTTGCATTTTTGTAGCTTGAGCAGCTTCACCCAGCTAGGGTTAGCATCTACATTATTGGGGTTTCTTCATGTTGTGGCGCATGTTTGAAGCCCACTTTACTTTGTAATTTGCATTCATATTTTGTGGCAGCAGATTGAGGGTTTATATCAAACATTTGTTGACTCATATGGAAGGATCTAATCATGCTATGTTGGTGATTTAATGCTATTGTTATCTGCTACAAGTTTTTCCATCTTTTGGTTGCATTGTGTACTAGTGTTCATGCATTATAAAACTCAGAAAATTACATCAGCACACTGGGGTTTAAGCAGAAATTGAAAATCAGAAATTAGGGCATCAATTTTGTATTACAAAAATCAGAAACTTTGCAAAAATATTGTTTGGGATATTTCACTTCCTTCTCCCTCCTCCCTTTCTTTGACTTGGAATTGGGCCACCGATTCCACTCTACTATCATGACCATTAGTTCAATGCCTCTTGCAACTTAAGCATCCTCTCCAAGGGAATGAAGTATGATGCATATCTAGACTCTACAAGTTTCAAAAACACCTTCTTAGAAAAGGTTTTGAAGAGCGCATGTGAACTATGGTGGTTGTAGATAAACATTTACACATCTCTAGCAACATTAACCACCTTTTTGATCCTTCCAATTTTGCCCATATCCTTGAGTGCATTATTCATGGCATGCACACAAGGAGTCCATCAAATATGCTTGCAGGCTACTACAATCAATTTCCTTGCAACTTGCACACATATGTTGCATCTATCACTACTTGCACCACATTTTCTAGCCCAACCTCCTCAATAGCATCTCTAAAGATTTGGAACTAAAAATCAGCATCCTTGTGATCCCTTGAACAATCAATAGCCCTCAAGAAGTAAGGGCCCTCTATACACATGACCATAATGTTGATAAGTGAACAATGGTTGATATCTATCCACCCATCCATGATTATGCTACATCCACTAATAACCTAGGGAGCCCTCATTTTCTCCATTAGAATATTAATCTTGGAATAGTTCTTATCCAAGATTGTTGTCCTCAATTTTGTCTCCCCTAGTGGCACATAAGATGGTCCTGCTCTTATTATTTTTGCCAGACTCCTTATTATAAGAAGAGTGAACATTAATCTTGGAATAGTTCTTATCCAAGATTGTTGTCCTCAATTTCGTCTCCCCTAAGAGCAAATTTAATGGTCCTATTCATATTATTTCTGCCACAGCCTCCTTGTAATAAGGAGAGCAAACCATGTGAAATGGAATGTCATTGGCAAAGAAGAATTTGCCAAGGGCATCATCTACCTTGACACATCATGAAATCTGTTTCAAAGGTGGAACAACTAGTTGAAATGAATGATGTATTATATTCATCCACCCCACCCAAAGGGTGATTTTTGGGAAACAGAATTTTCATGGTTCTTAACCCTTAAATCAACATATTAAAACATTCACTCATACAATGATAATTAAGTAGACATTAAAATAACTGACATTAGAAATCAAACTAGTCTACCTCTTAGGATGCACTCCAACTTCCACTAGCCGCATACTAAATACAATGGGAATTATTGCCCTATTTCCTCTCTAAACTATCAGCTTGAACTTTCATACTACAAGTACAAAACAACTTACTATTTGATGGGTTTCGTTTCCCTATTCCTCTACAAACTATCAGCTTGAAATTTCAAAGTATAACAAGAAGATTGCAAACTAAGTAACCCACCCGCAGCTCAATTACTCATCCATCCTTAATAGCACCATCATATTAAAATTACTCCAAGTGTAGGTGGATTGGAATGGTTCAATTTACTTGCGAGCTTGATCATGATGTCAAAGCAGAGTGTTGGGACTCAACAAGTACCAACCACTCTTAATAGCACTATTGCATTAAAAACATTGCAGGTGTAGGTGGATTGGCATTATTCAAATTACTATTGAGCTTGATTGTGAAACTAAAACCATAGTGTCAAGATTCACAAGTACTTGACAAGTTATGAGCCAACCATGCCCTACCAAAAATATTTTGGAAAGAACATAAAAAAATAAAAATAAGAAAAACACAGTTTCTCCAATTTCCAAGAATGGAAGGATGAGTTTTGAGGACAACAAAAAAACTGAATTTTAGGGATGGCAGGATGATGGTGGGAGGGAAGGGGAGCTATTAACATGATATATAAAATTAATATTTAATTTTAAATTAAAAATAGATCAAAAATACCTTAAAATATAAACAAACCAAAAGAAGGTGAAATTTCAAAAATTAAGTACAATTCACTAATTCCAAGAGCAATTGCAAGAAAGTATTTTTGGCAAGGGATCAAAGTTTGGAGTTTTGGAAGCTAGAGAAGGCTCCTTCTAGGAATTTCTAGATACCTAATAACCAAAGGGTTGAAGCAAATGTCAGTTCCATGTCTTCAAGTGTTGGTTCAAGTGTTGGAGATTGAAATACTTGGCCGAAATCTTTTCAAAGTCATCAAGTTGATAAGGGCACTTTCTTCTTAGTGCAAATAGTATCGCCTCTAAGACCTCTAGAGCTAATTCCATTACTTCAAGTGAATTGCACTTGAGCAATTCTCCGCCTATGAATCCCTCTCACAAAGAATGGAGTTCATTGTTTATGGATCTAGTGGATAATAATATCAAGGCTAAAACCTTAAAACTTAAGAACAAGTGTTCATTGGAAAATATGTTGGGTTCTGGCCTACCCTTGGATTATAGGAGGAATGAGTTCAGATCAACAAGGAGCTAATTTCTCTATTAGTACTCTCTCCAAAGGCTTTTTCTAGGTAGTGTGCCCTAATAAGGAGCCCAAATTTTCCATCTTGAAAAGAGGACCTTGGATCTAGGACAATGCTAACTTGCCTTTAAAGGAATGATAGCCTAATTTTGATCCCACTCTTTGTAAATTAGGGAAAACAAGAGTTTCAATTAGGACGTATTACTTGCCTTAAGAATATTGTTCTTCTTTGACTCTTAATACGATTGGCATCTGCATAGGCAATTTTTTGAGTCTGTAATGTCCCCTTCGTTCAGAAGAGCTAATCCTATTATTTTAATTTAACAATAGTGTTTCTAAACACTAGTAACTAAAAAATTAATAATATAATAGTAATAATGATAAAGATCTTTAATAATAATAATTCTTGTTTGGAGCCGACCTATATGCAAATGCTGGCCGACCTATGTGCAAATGTTGGCCAACTTGTTCACTAAAAGGAAGCTTTAACATGTATAAAAGAACATCAAGAGCCTTAGGGGTGGCGTGACGGGGTGCGGGGTTGGGTGAGTGGGTGGGGAGGACTTTTTATCAATTCACTTAACAATATGCTGATTGCAAATCTGAGCACCATGACTGGGACAAAACCCTCAGTTAGGGCATCTCTTGGTAGGACGAAACCATTACCTTGAGGAGTGTTTACTTGAAATATCAATCCATTGAGGGAGTTGTGGGAGTAACTGGTAATTTCTGCTTTTTTATAGGATGTCAAGGTAATTCTGGAACATCATTTGGGAGCAGCGAAAGAGGAAAACAAGGTATTGTGACTGCCTAAACTACTTCACTACTTGCGCCAACACTGTGAAAGGAAATCCAAGGTAGGGCAGCTCATCAAGTCTGAATCAATTGGGTGTTATAGACACAATCAATTCAGGGGTTCACACATTTCTGGGAGGCAGATAACCAGGTCTGATTTGAGCAGAGAGACTCCTGCTGGGACCGGATTGCTTGTGAGGGGACACCTGGGAGAGTGACAGGCCCACTCCAAATCACCAGACTGACTGCCACAATTTCTGCTAGATCTGGGCGCAGCGAGATTCAGTCGATCTGTCTGTCAAGCACTTGAGACACAAACTTGTAAATCTGGGCACTCTCATTCACACTCCTAAGTATTTGTTATTCTGATTTAGAGCTTTGTTGTGAAAAACTATATTCTTTTCAATACTATATGTCTATCATCCAGTGGGCAGTGTGAAGTTGCATCATCTTTGAATTTGTTACGAGTTATGTTCAGTTGATAATTGAAAATGTGATTGTGTGAACTGGTTAACCATCTGAATGTAAATCTGAGTTTAATCATTGCCTAGGACTGAGACAGTTCTAAGTGGAATAAAACTGTAATCTGCTCAGGATCATTACAGTCTTGATGACAATGTTGAAGAGGGGCACATTTGGGCTCTTGTGCAAGGATTTGTATTAGTATGGAATTTTCCAAATCCATTCCTAAGTTTGTCAATTTTGTCACAAAGGAGAGATTTGGAAACAAAAAGTGTAATGGAAGGTTATTTGCCAAAAGATTGGGCATTTGAAGAGTTGTTTTAAAAAAAAAAACTTTCCAAAACAGTTTTGGAGGGAGAAAATTTGGTGAGTGCATCCCAAGGTTCTTGCTCCTAAGGAAGTGGTTGAGAAAAGGGAAAGGGAGGATCCAATAACTCTCTCCTCACTTTGGAATCAAGGACACCCCCTCTCAATTCAATAAAGGCACTCATGTGATGGAAAATCAGAACTCCTTGATTCCATCCAACAAATGCCCTAGATCAATGTTTCATTCTACATAGTTCATTGTCAAGGAGTCACAACGATTAGCCTCAATTCTTAAAGTAAAATTAATTTGGATGACGTAGAGCAAAATGTTGATGTCCTTTCAAAAGAAGAATCTATGGGTGATTCCCCTTGTAGAGAATTGGAAGGAAAACTAGGACCTAGGGAAGAGCAAAACCTTTTCTCTTAGGAGGTTTTGACCATTTCTCAAATAGATGGTTCACAAGTGAGAAAATCAAGAATCACTGTTGCCTTGTAAATAAAAAAGTTTGAAGGGATTTTATGCTTCCATAATAGGAGAGTGGAATTCCCTCCACCTCAATCGTGATTCTGTTTTCATGGAAAGTGGAATGTTAAGGGCTTGAATGCACCTAACAAAAGACACATGGTCAAGCATCATTTACTTGCCCAAAAAGTATATGTAATTTTGTTGCAAAAATCTAAGTCAAGAAGAGGCTTCTTCGTTGATGGAACATAGTTGGCATCAATGGAAAGGGGTTTTCATTGGGGGGCCAATTGAGCTTCAAGCGGCTTGGGAATTCTTTGGTCTCCTATTTCTACTAACGTTTCCATAGTTGGTTCTAGATATAATTGGTAAATTTGCAAGGTAAAGAGATGTTTCCTCCAATTTAGTCTATTTTTGTTCAACATTTATGACATAATTGACCCTCTATTAAAGAAGATACTTTGAGATAAGCTCTCTCTGTTGGTCTCTTCTTTTCAAGAGGATTTGGTGATGCTAGTAGGGGATTTCATGATATCCTTGCTCATAGAAGAATTAATTTCAATTATGAGGACAATATCATTTGTTGGATTGGTTCAAAGCTAGGGAACTATTTAGAAAAGTTGGGTTATCGAGCAAATGCAAACCATGCAAAAGTCTCTTCTTGGCCTACCTGTAAGTTTTGGAATGAGGCATGTTAAACTAAAGTTGAATCTTTTGCCTAGAGAGCCACTCATGGGAAAATTTTAACTCAAGATGGATTAAGGAAAGTTGGGATTTTGGGTCCCTCTCCCCTCTCTATTGTTGTGATGAAAAATCAACATCACATCTCCTCATTCATTGCCGTTTCACAATTTGTTGTTGGTCTTGGTTGAGAGCCAAATTGAATCGATCAAGAGCCTTGCTTGATATGTTGCTAAAACTCTTTTGGGGATTGTCAATTTTGAAATCAAAAGCATTCTTTTCCATTATATAGGTCATTAGTCTAACCATGCTCATTTTAGCATGTTTGGAAAGAGTAGAACACAAGTTTTTCTAGACAAATCATTGTAAACAAAGATCATTAACAAGAAAAAAGTTACTATTCTTGAGGCTATCATGTCTCAAGTAGATGCAGTGTTACAACAAGGGAAGGAGATTTATAAGTGGGACGCTACAATTATCAAATCTTGCTCACATCATTTAGAGAAGACTTCTCACACACAAGTGCCTTGAGTATGACAAGGCTTATGCAATGTTTTAGTGGGTTTTACCTACAAGCAATTTGATTTTTAAAGTCTATAGAGACCTCATTCTCTATTGAAGAGTTTTTCAATTTGCTAGGAGCTACAAAGGGGATGGAACCTCATTTCTTCTTGTTTGCAAAGATAAGAGATGATTTCTAGCAACCCCATCACTAATGCCTAGCTCACTATAATATTCATTTTTCAAGATGGAGCATTGAAGAAAACAATCAAAGAAAGTCTCATCAATGTTCATGTTCCAACTTGTCCTTGGTTGATGACACATTGACAATGAGGGAGATGGTCACTTGCTTTCTAAGAATCAAGTTTCGTGGGGGCTTAGTTGTTGTGCTCAAGTATACGATGCAAAAGCCATAGGTGTCTTTACCTATCGCAAGGGCCAAGTTTTGATGTCTAGTTTAAATGACCTCCCTCTATGAATTGGAGTTGAGGTTCTTTGTTTTAGTGGAGCAAGACGAAAAGATTCAAACTCCAATCGCTAAAGGAGAGGTGAAGGAGGACCTAAGAGAATTTCATTTTTTTGCTCTTAGAAAGTGCTTACTCTCTCTTCCTTAGCAAGGTTGAGAGCAAGCGGTCGAGGCAAAGAGAACTGCAAAATTGTTGATGTGGGTGGTAAGTGTCGAAGACTCCAAGCTCAAGATCGCAAGAGATGGGGCATCAAGCAATGGTAGTGGTCGTGTCATTCAAGATCAACATGTTGCAATTGATCGATTCGATGTTCAATTTATTTTCCATTGTTGTTGAATGTTTCCCCTTTTTTGTTTCTTAGATGGAGATTAGTTTGTTGTGGTCATTAGATAGTCTAGTGTTTAGCTTTTTAATTCAAATATGGATGTACTAGAGCTTGCTACGAGCCTAGTCAAGGCATGGATTTGAATTTTTTTATCAAAAATTGTTACAAAGGAAGAGGGACCTACTTCCCTCACATGTAAAAAACACAATTCATTGATTCCATAATCTACCTAATAGACCAATAATCAGACATGATATGAAAAATTATTTCTATTGAGAGATAGCACAAAAAACGTTGCATCATACATGGCACATAGGCACATTGAGCAACAAGCTCAAAATTTAGAGACATCATTCAATTGGTATCTTCAAAAATGCTTATCTTCCTCTGTTTTGCTCTTATATTTTCCTCTTCTCTCTTGATGAATGCAAAAGAGTAATGGGTATGTCCTTTCAAAAAAAATTGGGTTTAGGGTTTTATTTATTTTAGAATTTTTTAATATTTTTTGCTATTTTTATGCATTTGATGTAAATTAACCCCTAAAGTCTCCAAGATGGCCAAGGGACAGACAAAGGATGCTAGGAAGTCTGAAAAAGACCAAATGAGGGTGATGTCCACTTTCATTCCTCTTTTTAGGGGATATCTCCCTCAAGATTTTGCAAAAAAGGAGGAGAGGCAAGGACATTCCCTAAAAACCACAAGTCCCGGATATCAATTACATCTAAGGGATGCATCCCCATGGAACACTAAAAAACCATAGAAAGTCCCTAAATATCTTAATTCTCCACAAGGTTATAAAAGAACCCATACCTGGAAAACAAAATTAAAATAAAACTAATCCTCATTTATGAGACCCCTAAATACCCTAATTATCCATTTAAAGTCACTAAAAACCTGTTTTACACGGGGAAATGTCCCCACCCCTCAAACCCCCATCCCCATCCCTTGAGGCATTTCAGGGATGAGGGGACATTAGGGGATGTCCCCTAGCCGTCCCCCCAAATCTGGAAAATGCGGAAACATCCTGAAACGCATCCCCAAAATCAAGGACGGCAAGAAACATATAAGGGATGCTAGGTCGTCCCCAAGGCAGTTGGGGACGTCTCGGACGTACCCTAATCGTCCAAGGGACAACCAGGCATCCCCTATTGAAAAACAATTTTTAATAATGTTTTTAAAAATAATCGTTCATAACATTGAAAAAAAGACTGTTATATGTATCATGACAGCATTATAACAGCAGCAATAAATATATCATGACAGCACTATAACAGCAATATAACAACAATTGAATTAATCATGACAGTAGTGGCAGCACCAACTGTAGTGTAACAGCAATAAATATATCATGATTCAGAAAAATAGTTAATGATATAAGTTATATAACAGTTAATATTAACAGAAATAATTTGGATTTCTAATTTCAATGTTTCATTGTTCAAAAAAGCATCAAATTTCAAAATTCTTCATATGGTATTAGAGTGTAAAAGAGATCAAACAATTTCTTTTTGGAATGTGGTTGGCATGGAGGCTCCTATAGATGTCATCCAACATCATTTTAACATTGTCATATTATAGTGCTGCTGTTATACTGGTGTTATGAACTTGTAGGGATTTCTCTCTCTCATAAATTTCATATATATTGCCATCTCTCTCTTATAAATTCCATATATTGCTCTCTCTCTAATTTCATATATATTGCCGTCCCCCAAAAATGGCCCTCGGACTGCCCATCCGGCTGTCCCCGTCCCGGAAACGCTGTGGAACATAGCTAAAAACCCATTGACAGAATTCCCTATATACCCATGGAACACCAAAAGCCCACATAAAGATTATTGATAGTATTCCCTAGGTACCCTAATTGTCCACTTAGAGCCTTGAAAAAACCCGTACAAGAGGAAAAAAAACATAACATACCACAAATATACCCGATTGTCCATTTAAGCTCGTTTAAAAATCCAAACTTGGGAAAGCCAGCATTAAATCTCACAGGAATTCATTGACAAAAAACACAAATATCCTGGAGTCGATAAGGCCGTGTAAACACATACCGATAAAAGTAATGCAGTGTCCAAAGCCTGAGGATCCTTGAAGGTAACGAAGGCCACTTGAGAATGCTCACCGTCACTGTCATAAACCTCAAAAAAATTAAAAAGACAATTTTCAAAATACAGCAAAACCTTAAAAAACACGGACGGCAAGAATTTTTAAACAAATAAGTGGGAAAACAGAAGAAAAATAAAAGTAGGTTACTTTTGCAGCTGGATATGATCTATGTCTCCGGAGAAGGAAAAGAAATCCTGGATGTCCCGTTTGGTTGCCCTGACTGACACATTGGAGACTCTCACAGTATTTGTCTGCAATAATATTGATAACATAACAGACAACCAAAAAACTTCAAAAAATCTATTAATTAAGCATAGATCTGAACCATTTTTCCACCAAAATCTTTTGTTGAAAAGATGGGTTTACCGTCATTTCAGCAGGAAACTGAAATCAAATGAATTTGGCGCTGCGCAGGCGTATTTTTAGAAGGGATCTTTGATTCTTTGTGAATGTGTATATTCTCCGCGAAGTCAAGCCAACGCCCTCTTGATTGTAAATATGAAAATTAGAGATTGATTATGCCGAAGTACGTTTTATATTGATAAGATTTTATTTTATTTTTTAATTTACGAAATGTTTTCTTCTGCTCGTGGCCTCCGCGTAATAGGAATTCCAAACTTCTGGTCGAAGTTATTGTTAAAACTACTAGTAAATTGGCCTACAAGTTCAATGGGCACGATGATAGTTTTGTGGTCAGACAGAAATATTATTTGAGATAATAAATATTAGGAATTTTCATAGGCCTTTTTTTAAGTCTCGTGGACGTCAAAAGTCTTCTATTTTAATAATTGTATTTGTTGACTGATAAATTATTTGTTAAATATCTAATTTTGCATTCATTTTTGTACAATTATAATAAAGTAGTTGATGAATGAGTCATGAAATAATAGTTTGAGAGATCAAAAAATTATTGCAAGTTGAATGTATTATGATTTTACTAGGTTTAAGAATATTATAATTATTAGGATTGAATTTGATTCCTAACTTGATTTATAATGAACGCAACTATGAGTTTGTTTATAGAATAAATATTATATAATATTGATGAGTAAATCATTTTTTTTTAAACCTTTGTAATTTGATTAATTGATTATAAGAAAATAAAATATAAACATTCAATATGTTGGCTCATAATGATAAATATAAATTTAAAAATTAAAAATTCAAGATTAAATAATAATATAATATGTTTGTTTTATTTTTTAACTATGTATTAATAATAATATTATAAATATAAATTATATTAATTTTATAATTACATATTTTAGATATTATCTAAATGTATTATCATAAAAGGTGCACTGTGAAAGTACATTAGTGCCTCGGGACAAATTTTGAATAAGGAGAAATCAGAGATTTATTTCTTTAATACAAAGAAGTCGATGCAGAAAAGGATTGCAAAAGCGCTGGGATTCACGATAGGTTGCCTTCCAGCAAAGCATCTAGGTGTCCCATTATTTCATGGAGCGTGCAAATTGAAGTTGTGGAACGATTTGATAAATCAATGTAGAAGCAAATCGAAGTCATGGAAATCAAAGTGGCTATCCTTTGCAGGGAGGATCTAGATGATAAGGTCGATGTTAGCAACGGTTCCCATCTACTCTATGTCATGTTTTAAGCTATCGAATAAAACATTATAGACATTGGAAAGCTTTCTGAAGAAATTTTTAAGGGAGGGTGCTAGGGAGGTTAAGAAAATCCCTTTAATTCGATGGGAGACAGCATGTTGTCAAAAGGATGAAGGGGGAGCAGGTCTTAGAAGAATGGAACTGTTGAACTTGGCCCTAGGGGCAAAGTTAAGCTGGAAGTTATTTAGGGATCCAGAGCGGTTGTGGTGCAGAATAATAAGGAATAAATACTTGGACAACCTAGAGCCAAGGAGGATTTTGACATTGGCAAACTCGACGGGCGGCTCTGCTATATGGAAGTTCATTTGGGAGAGCAGACACCTAATAATTGAACATCTCTGTTGGAGGCTAGGTGATGGACATCTCGCCGATTTTTGGTATGACTCTTGGAATAGGTTTGAATCATTGGTTGCAAAATTCAGAGCAAAAGATTGGATCAATCAAGCTATAGAAGTTTATGGCAGCAAGGTGGCATGTTATGTTTCTCAACATAGGGGGATGGGTGGACTTCAATGCTATGCCTATCCTGGGTGATGATTTAGCTATCCTATGGGAAGAATTGAATAAAAGGCGTGTTAGATTAACACAGGAAGCAAATGAAATAATTTGGTGCAGATCGAAATCTGGGGAGTATACGGTAAAGATGG
Source organism: Sequoiadendron giganteum (assembly GCA_007115665.2). Taxonomy (NCBI): domain Eukaryota; kingdom Viridiplantae; phylum Streptophyta; class Pinopsida; order Cupressales; family Cupressaceae; genus Sequoiadendron; species Sequoiadendron giganteum. The sequence goes on from CM021109.1 coordinate 18,424,276, forward strand.
GTTACGAGATTCAGCGTGCTACAAGAACGTCAGGGGTATGGCCCTCAAAATTGTGCTGGAACTCCAAACTACTCCCAAAAGTGGGGGCGTTCCTATGGTCTGCCTTGCACAAAAGAGTATTAACAAGCGATAGGTCCTTGCCAGGTTTGGATTTTTGGGCCCGTCTAGGTGCCCTCTGTGTCAGGCAGAGAGTGAATGGGCGGATCACATTCTGCTTTCTTGTCCATATGTTGTAAAGTGTTGGGATTGGTTGTAGGAATCACTGGGTTGGCACGCCCCCAGACAACAAGATCTAAAAGAATTCTTGACTGGGTGGCCAATGAGTTCGGGTCGGGGCTTATGGTGTGAAGTGTGGAAGATTGCTCCATCAATGTTGGTTTGGTATTTATGGAAAGAACGCAATAGAAGAGTCTTCAACGAGCAAGAAATGGCTTTGGGTGACCTCATTCGAAGGGTGGAACAAAGTATCTGCAAACTTGTGAACGCAAAATGCACGGCTAACCAGTCAACTGTATTTACCACATGGGATAACGAAATAAAAAAGAAGTGGGGCTCACTCCGTCCTCCACCATTGTCAGTTTCAAATGAACCAAAGACACAAAAACTGGCAAGATGGATCACTCCCCGACCAGGGCGAGTAAAGCTAAACTTCGACAGGGCTGCCTAGGGCAACCCGGGACCAACCGGTGCAGGGGTGGTCATTCGAAATGCAAATGGAGCATGCTTGTGGGCTCGAGCAGTCAAATTGGGGACGACCACAAACAATATGGTTGAAATGGAGGCTCTTGCCATGGGGATCACACTTTGTCTAGAAAAAGACTTAAAATGGATCGAGATTGAAGGGGACTCTATGCTTTGTGTCGAGGCGGTGAGGAAGAAGAAGGTGGTTAACTGGAAAATGAAAGGTGGTCTGGCAGAAATTTGCCAAATCATGGAGGCTATGGCATACTTTTCTATACAGCATGTATATCGAGAGGCCAATTGCACCGTTGATGTTGTTGCCAATTGGGGTATTGATATGGATGCCAAATCGATGACCTTTGATGGTATGTCTTTGCCTAGATGCTTGGCGAAGGTGGTCATTCGGGAAATTTCGACAGACTGATGGTTGGTGCTCCTTCTACATAGCTTTAAAGATCACTGGATATGGACGGTGGCACATGGCAGTTCTGGAGGATGCGATGGTCCTTGATAGACAAAATGTATGTGAACGGGGTGAAGTCTGGGAGCAGGATATCACAAACAAATTGACCCGATCTTGCAGGCTCTGGCGATAAAGGAAGAAGCAATATAGAAGGGCATTGTTGGGGAAACTTCTTAAGAAAGATGCAGAAAAACAAAAAGACATGGGCAAACCCACACTTTCCTACGAGCCCAACTCAGGGAGCGGCTGAAGGGCCTCTTGAGGTGTTGACTGGGTTGGATTCCGGGTTTAATGGAGCCATTTGGCACATGTAATAATGTTTGCAAGCAAAGACGGGAGTTGTCCCCTTAGGCAACATTTAACACAAAAAATAAAAAAATTATTAATTATCATTAAAATAATTTTAATATAATTGTTTTTAATTTTAATTAAGAATATAAATTTAGCTCAAATAAATAAATGTAATTTAAATAAATAATATTAGTAATATATTAAAAAATCAAAATACAAACTAAAAAATAAACATATTAAAAAAACTTTAAATAATCATATATGACACATTTATTAATTATTAAAATTATATAAATGTTAATATATTGACTTTATAATTGTATATTTTAAATTTATAAAATAATATTATATAAATATATTATTAGATATGTTATTAAGAATATTTCTTAAAAATAATTTTATTTTAATATTAAAATATTAATTTTTAATTAAAAATATAAATTTTGGTCATATATTTTAAACATTAAATTTGATTAAATTAAATTAATAAATAATAAAAAATACAACACTTATAATAATCATATGATATTGTATACCTATATTCTAGGATACTACATGTTTATATTGTAGATACTACATGTCTACATTGTAGAATACTACATACCTATATTCTAGTTTAATGGAGGAAATGGAAGCTACATTTTTAGATATTAGATATATTTTGTAAATTTTAATATATTAATAAAAAAATTATAGAATCATTTAAAATATATTAATATTAATTATGTAAATTATGTAAATGATTTATTAATAATTATTAAAATTGTATTAATAATTTATTAATTATTATAATATAAATTTTAGGATATTTCATGTCTATAATCTATTTTGGTGGAACAAAATAGTTGTTATATGCATTTATTAATATTAGATAAAATATAATAACACCTTATATTTATAATATTTAATATATTATAAAATTAAAACATAAACATGTGATATGTTGGCTCATAATAATACCATATAAATTTGATTTAAGTTTTAAATTTTAAAAATCCAAAACTAAATAAATATAATAACATTGTAATTAATGTGAAAATAATAGATGTTTGCATGCTTATATTGTAGGAGTAGCATGCCTATATTTTAGGTTAATGAAAGATACATATTTGATATAATTTAAATATATTTTCTAAATTTTAATATATTAATATAGTATTTAATAACACATTAATGTTAATTTTTATTTAAATCAAATATAGTTTAATGGAAGATACATATTTGATATAATTTAGATATATTTTCTAAATTTTAATATGTTAATAAAATATTTACATAATCACATTAATTTTAATTATTATTTAAATTATGTTAATTATATATTAATGATTATAATGTAAATTGTAGGATAATGCATGTGTAAAATTCACTGATCGAAAATTCAGGCCAAGTAAAATTCACCCCGGCAATTCACAATTTTCCACCACCGGGTGATTTTTTTGTCGATGAATTTTCCATGGCGGTGAATTTTCAATCAATGAATTGAGTGAATTTTCCTAGAGCCATTAATAATATTATTATTATAAATATAAATTATATTGATTTTATAATTGAATATTTAAGATTTATATAATAATATTATTTTTAAATATTATAAAATTAATCTTTTAAACAAATTTAAGAATTATCATTAAAATAAATTTATTATAAGAAAATTATTATTTTTTATATTTTTAATTTCAATATTAATAATATTAAGAAAAACATAAAGGCTTACTAAAGATATATATACATATGTAATATATTAATAAAAAATCAAAATACAAATTAAAAATATTATAAACATTATAAGATATTGTTAGAGCAATAAAGTCGTCACTTAATTAATTAATTGGGTCACTTTATGCTTTATTACACTTAAGCTAAACTTAGGAGTGCTTTTATTTCATTATTTGCTTTAATTAATTAGTTGTTTTTTACATGATTAAGCTTCTAATATTAGAACATGTTGTCTCATTCAGTCCTATGAGGACACTTGTCATGTTCTAATCTAACCCTAATCTAGGGTTAGCTTTCATTCTTTTCATAAGGATTGATTCGTTATAATTGTATTTTATTCTCTATGGTAGGATATTCAATGTGCCAGTTGTTCACATAATGCAAATTGGTGTTTTCATTAGATCTGAGTTGTTGGGCAATCATATCTTGCTTATTTCTTCATAGTATGATAGGTTTATCATTGCAGGTGATTCATGGAGTTGTGGGAGTACATACATCTACTCTAACATGGTATCAGAGCACCAGATCTGTAGCCACCTTATCCATTTTTTTTTAAGAAACCAACTCATGCATTAAGATCCATGAATCGTGGAGTAAATCTGACATTATCAATGAGTCAAGAGTTGTCGAAATAGTCAAGTTTGACTTTTGTTTTGTCAGAAAAGGCCTTTATTTGTCAGATATGTGAGGGTTTAAAGCTACGACAATTTTTGGCCAGATGAGAGGGGTTTTTCCACCATTTTTTTAAAAAAATTGACCATGATCTATCAAATAGTGCATGCTAGTGCAAAACAGACCTCGTGGTGCGCTCAGAAGGCCCAAAAACCCCTATTTTCATATAAAATATGATAGGGTTTGTTGAAAAATGATTTTTAGTGTTTTTGGGGAATTACAAAAAAAGATACCTGAAAAATTCGTACAACTGTATGGATCCATACGGATACCTCAATTTTTGTGTCATATTTTTTGTGCCCATATCATTTTTGAGTTGCCTCAAATTTTATGCCATTTTGCCTTGATTTTTGTGTCCTCTTGATTTATGTGATGCCTCGGTTTTCATGCCATGAAGGTACAGTTGAATATTTTATTAATTTTTTAATCTTTAAATTAATAAAATATTTGGTTTAAAGCCTAAATGAGCACTTTTAGTAAAATGGTCATACCTTGAGCATACGGAGTCTGTTTTTCACAAATGAAATATGGTCGGAAAGCTGGTTCCTAGCTTGATGTAGTGGTGCAGGTTTTTTTTCCTAAATTGTTGTTTTGACTGAGTTATCAACCCTTGAAGTCAGATCATTAGTTTTCACTTTTAGGGGCATATCTTTTGACTCGGGTATCAGTTTTTTGTGATTCTTGTGGCATCGAAAAGGTGGTTCAGTGCTCTACATAGTGATCAGACTTATTTTCCCAGATTTTTCCCCAAGTACATGTTTGCATCATTTGGCTCTATTTCACATGATTTTCATGCAGTAAAGTTAGTTTTCTCATATTTGTTCATTTGAAGAGTAATCATGGGTTTTTCTACTCACCCTTCAGTTGTAATCCTGGAACAGGATAATTATGAGTCATGAGCAAAGGGAATACTTACACATTGTAGGTGGCTTAATATTTTGCCTCATTTATATGACCTTGTACTTGAACCAAACACACCAAGGAGAAAAATAGTTTGGTATATCATTAGAGATCATTTAGTAGGACTTATATGTTCTAGTGTTGATTTTGACACTATGTGTGTTGTATCAAACACTAATTGTCCCCACAAACTTTGGAATCATCTTTGGGAGATCCATGGAGACTCCAATCTCTCTCCATACCCAAAGGATCCTGCTTCAAATTGTCTCTTACCCATGGCTACTACAGATTGTATACCCATTGATGATGCTACATTAGAGGACCTAGAGTATCTAGCAGGTCTTGCATGTTCTGATGGATTAGAGGCTTGTCTCCTAGTTCCTACTCTTTAGATTAAGATTACACATGCATCATCTGTTGTTCTTAATGACATCAATATCACCACATTGGCCCCTATGGATTCAGTTCAACATCATGACCATCTTGGTCATTCATTTTCTACTACATCTTGGGATTCTTATCTTGTAGACACATCATTGTTTGTCGAGTCTCAAATTGTAGATCTCGAGGATTATATTGTGGACATACATCTCCTCTATCTTGATAGTCAAATTATCACTGTACGCCCACCATTATCAGTGCATTCAGAGGTTGTATTTCAAGAGTCTTCGCATCAGTTTGGATTTGGCATCATTTGTTTTAGTTCAGACACAAATATTATTTAGTATCCTATCATGGCACACATATTGAGACATATCGGTTCATCACTCTTCACAGGGTTTCTTCGACATTGTCCTTTGGATCTGTTTCTTCCCAAGGGGAGGAATGTTATTTTCCACTTCAAGATCTCTTTCTGGATTCTACATCAAGCATCCACCATTGCGACAAGATTTTCTTCATTGTGGGGGGGCCTTCTAGTCTCTTTCTATCTCTCCTATGGAGACCATTGTATATATACTTATGTGATAAAAGTTGTCTTTGGGGTATCATGTAATCCACCTTATATCCTTCTTCTATTAGTGCATTACACTTTTTTATTTTCTCTCTTTTGGAGGGGAGTTGTATTCACATGTTTTCTCCCTTTCTCCCTTTGTGAGAGATTAGTATGTTGTACATGGGTACCTCATCAACCATTAGGGCAGGACACATTCATGCATTCATTCATGTATTTATTTATCATAGTTTAGTTTCTCCCTAGTTCATCTTAAGGGGGTGTTAGAGTAATAAAGGCATCACCCAATTAATTAATTAATCATTAATTAATTGGGTCACTTTATGCTTTATTACACTTAAGCTAAACTTAGGAGTGCTTTTATTTTATTATTTGCTTTAATTAATTAGTTGTTTTTTACATGATTAAAGCCTCTAATATTAGAACATGTTGTCTCATTCATTCCTATGAGGACACTTGTCATGTTCTAATCTAACCCTAATCTAGGGTTAGCTTCCATCCTTTTCATAAGGATTGATTCATTGTAATTGTATTTTATTCTCTACGGTAGCATATTCAATGTGGCAGTTGTTCACATAATGCAAATTGGTGTTTTCATCAAATCTGAGTTATTGGGCAATCATATCTTGCTTATTTCTTCATAGTGTGATAGGTTTATCATTGTAGGTGATTCATGAAGCTATGGGAATACATACATCTATTCTAACAGATACGACACATTAATATTAATTATTAAATATAATAAGATATGACACATTAATATAGTGGCCACACTATTTGTTTTCCTAAAAAAATTCTACTATTGCAACCCACTTGCCTAGGCATATAAATGGATTAGATATATCTTATTGGTTAACAAAAATAGATCGAGCAACAAGAATATAGCTTCTATGTAAGTAGAGGATGTGTGTACGAGTCATTGCAATATAAAATCTTAAATGACCCATACTACAGAACTATACAATTAGATGAGGTTGCATTATCATTCTTGCCAAGTGAGTCCACTAACATTATAGACCTAATATATACAAGAAAATATTGTTCCTAGTGTAGAATAGGGTAAAATTAAGGTAAAAGGCATGAATCAATAAAACTCAAACCATAGATCCCTAAACCAATAATGAAGCACAAATGAACATATAAACATTTAGCTTTCCTTGTTGCGGAACCTCTACCCCGTTCTGTTGTCTCTATTCCATCAGAACCTTTTGTTGTTGTTGTTCTGCCAGAACCTGCCCGTCTTTCGTTGAACGACTCTGTTGGTCCTTTATTTTCTCTGATCTCTACTGCTTCGTTGTCGACTCCCTCGTTGCATGGTCGCTCCTCTTATGAGGTGGTTGTTGTGGACCCACTCCCCTCGCCTCTCTCGTTGGTTCCTGATTCCAAGCCTCCCTAGTCAGTTATGTTGTGAAAGAAGAAGGGACTCCCAAAAATTTTTGCCTCTTCTTGGCCTCAGGTTCGAGGAGTCAGCTTAGACCCCTCTGTTTCGGGGGTTGTTTAATTTTTTGGTTGTTCTACAGTTGTCGGTCAGCTATTTCTGTTAGTTCCTCTAATTCAAGTTTTGTTTGAACTTTGCTTTCCTTGGGCCCTTTGAGCTTTCTATGTGAAGGGTACAACACCCTGTAAATGTTGCATATCTTATCAAAAACATAGAAACATAAAATATGAAGCAATATTACCAATATTCCTATGTCATGGTTGATTCACCTCCATTGTCCTTCTCCATCTTGTTTTATATGCTTGATTACCCTCATATTTTGAGTATGCAACAATAAGCCTAGTGATAATGATAACAAATATTGAAGATTGTACTTGTCTCCTTGAATGCTTGAATTCTCTTATTAGTTAGGGTTGAAATGACAATAATAGGTCTCTTTTATAGAAAGTCAAATTTGAATGAAGGGCTCGGATTAAAAGCCAATATGACATGAAAATCAATGGCTAAGATTGTTTGAGAAGCAATGAAATAGGGTTAGGGCTAAATTAGGGCAAAGATAGGGCTTGGTTAAGGATCGATGGTGGAGATTAAATTATAAATTAATTCAACCAAGGGTGGAAATTAATTGAGATGTGAAGAGTTAAGAATGGCACGGATGAAGAGGTTGGCATAGAAAAAGAGGTTGTTGGAGTAAATTAAATAATTATAAAATTATTTCATTTAGGAGGAAAAGTGAATAATTAAATAATTAAAACAATTATTTAATTATATAAGTAAAGAGAAAAGTTGACTTTTAAATTAAATAATAATTTAATTTAAAAGTGGAGAAAAATGAAAAATTAGTAAATAATTAAATAAATAATTTTTTTTAATTTATAGAAGAAGAGCATAATGAATAATTAAATAATTAAAATATTTTTTTAATTATAGTAGGAAAATGAGAATAATTAAATAAATAAGAATTTTTTTAATTATAGAAAGAAAGGGGACATTAGTGACGTAATTAAATAGATATAATTTATTTAATTAATCAAAGGAAGAAATAAAAGGAAAGAAATTAATTAATTAAATAATTAAAATTATTTAATTAATAGAAGAAATATGACTTTAGACAATAATCAAATAATTAAAATTATTTATATGTAGGGAAGAAAAGGGGAATTGATAAGGAAAAATGGTGTTCGCAGGCTTAGGGTATTTTTCAGTGTCTACATTTTGCCCTTCTTCGATACAATGTAGTTTATCGCAATGTGTCAAAGAAATTCAATTCAAAAATATGCCCCAGTCTGTCATGGTGAAGGCAGGATAGAGCTATGGCCCCTTTTAATTTTTTGCCAAAAATTATTCCGATAATCAATTTGGATAGCAAACAATGCGTTTACGACAAAATATTCAAAGTTTGAGCCTTAAGGATAGTCAAATTAAGGTTTGGGACCCACTAGTAAGTGCATGCAATAAAAACCCTAACCCTAGGGGGCTTTAAATAGAAATTAGGTGGTAATTTTAACTGTTTGTGCATTTTAACCCTTGGTGAATAGAGAACTCTAAGAGTGACATGTTGTAAATATGTCGTTTGTTCCACACGATGCACATCATGGTTTCAAAGTTAGGACTTTCAGAAGACCAGAGGGGTAGTTTTAGGGCTCCAAATGTGAGCAAATAGATGTGGTAAACCTCGTTCGCCGCATCTGCAATCGTGTTCACCATATGTGGGGTGGTTCATTGCATCTACACAATGCAACACAACTGTTAAATTAGGGTTTGGTGATTGCAGTGCGACACAACTATGAAGGTGCACCGCACCCATGGTCGAGAACGATGCAATCGTGAATGTGAGTCACATGTGTGTGATTGCATGGTGCATGTGTGATAATGTAATGCAAGTGATATGGATTGACCGCAAGTAACCTAAGTAATGCATATGCTTAGACGTGCAATAAAATTATGATAGTGAGTTGTATATGCAAAATGTGTGACACATTTGTATTGTGAAAGGCATGTGTTTTAGTAATGTGATGCAATTATCTGATTTAAATTTTGCCCTAATTTTGGATAAAAATTGCTTTGCATTTGAGGTCCAATAGGTGTGATTAGGGTTTTAAATTAACACAATGCTCTTTCTTGTGATCACAAGTGAGATATGACCCAATATACACTCGGGAGAGTCAACCATCAACATTCAGATCATAGGAGCAACTAATGGATGGAGAGAGGGATCGACTCCTTTTGTTGGGATTGTACTATGTGACATTCATGCCTACTGTCAAGGTTAATAGGGGACTATTGATCGTGCTCATTGAGAGATGGCACTCAGAGATGAGCTCCTTCCATTTTTCGATAGGGGAGGTGAAAATTACCTTGGAGGATGTCTACCAGATTTTGATACTACCTATCCGTGGAGCGCGGGTGTCTTATGATCCTAAGCATGGATATCGAGCGATCAAGGCTACATATGAGCATGAGGAAATTACGGATCTCATTGTCGAGGAGTATGAGATCCAATGGTAGGTCTTGGCCAAGAGATACCATCGGTTCAATTTTATTTTGTGTATGGTGATTGTTGGGATAGTAATTATAGACCACAGAGGGCACGGGTTTCCAATCGGTTGGGGTGAGATGCTGGTGGGCATGCTGAATAGGGAGACAATTTATGCATGGGGATTTTTGATCATCAAAGCTTATGCTTCTCTGACAACCTTGTGGGAAATTCAATGAGTGTGGGACCAATTTGCACCTCACTGAATGACCTTCAGGATTTTTATAGAAAGTCAGCTCTTCTTTGTGTTTGTAGGAAAAGGGTAGAAAGAAATGCAAATAAAACATAAAGATCTAGTGATATGCCAAAGCTTTTACAACATTTCAAGCCTTAACTATTCCTTATAATTGATATGGTAGACACAAAATGTTGCAGAACCTTCATTGTTGGGCAGAGAACGAGCAACAAAGGCTAGAGAAAGCACAATGCAATCTTTCAAATCTCACTGTGGGAAGCACCCATTAAGGTCCAATCAGACATAAGAAAACTCTAGAAATATTTTGGAATTTACATAATCCTTCCTCTTTTATGACATAATATGAAAATGACATACCCTTTACAGAAAATGGAAGAGTTCAACCGACATGATCCATTTTTATAAAGATAGTGTTAAACATAAAAGCTTACAAGCATGTGAATTAGTTGTGGGAGGTTGGGTGGGTGCCTTGCCACATGTCCTTTTTTGTCAAGGTTGGGTTTCATCACCGTCATCAAAAGGTAATTTTTGGTCACAATCCAAGGTGGCTTGGGTTCGTTAATTTTGGTTGTCCATATTGACAAGGTTCATGCAAGTGGGTGGAGGATATCAAGTTGAAATGGCATCTCATCAATGCCTTTTATGCTTTGGGTAGCTCCCATCAGTGGCAATAATAGGGTTGGCAAATCTACAGTTTGATCACTTGGGATACATAACACCTTCCTTGTTGATGATCCACATCTCCTCTTCACGCTTGGTCGGTGCCGTGTGGAATGTGTGCACATTTTTTAGGGTTGGCACACATGATTTTGCACAGTGTAGTAAGTGCCCTGGGCCAAAAAACTGAAATAATAAATACCTCGGGTGGCACGGGCTTTGCCAAAGTCTAGCTTTCTTTCTATTTTTATCTTGCATTTTCTCTGGGAAGATGGCAAAGAGGTCTAAGTTTATTGTGGAGATGAATGTGGAAGCACTGGTGAGTCTGGGCCTTGACACCTTTGTTCACTTGGATTACAAGGCTCAACAGATGGCATTTAAAGCTATGATGGACCGATGACTTAAGTGAATTTTGCTAAGGATAGACCCGCATTTGGTTGTGGCGGTGAAGATGATTCTGGGAAAAGGACACTTGGGGAACTAGGAGACATTCAAGGTAAACACCCATATTTTCTCTCATTTCTTAGGTTTCATGCTTGACATCCGCACATCAAAGGCAGAGGCGGAGGCGATAATGAGCAAGCTCTTCAAGAAAGAGCTCCTGTGTGGAATGGAGGAGACCTTGTAGGCAACGTTCCTATGTTGTGGGGTGTTGAGGCCAAGCGACCTTCCCCTAGTAAAGATTCTTGGCGAGGTTCTTAAAATCTATCCCTTGTTATTGGATTTAAAAGGTATGGCACTAGTATGTCACCGACAATTTGCAGCCTATGGGGTTAGTTTCTTGAAAAAGTTGTTGGGGCTTGAACCTATAATCGGCTTCGACTGGATTCCAGAGTTTGATCAATTTTTCAAATTAAATGGTTTCTAGCTATTGGTGTCAGGGAGTGTGTCTTGCTAACAATGTCTATAAGTAAAAGTATAAATATGTTGTGTTAATAGTGGTAGTTAAGTTTTGTTTTGGCTCGGTCTAAGAGCTACTTTTGGGCACTGTTGGGGTCGACTAGGCCAGGGGATTTAAGTTGGGTGGTTTTTTTTCTTTGGTGTTTGGGGTGGTAGTCAGGGTGGTGGTATGTTTTTCCTTGTTGGACAGGGTTCGATACTAGCTTAATATGGTACTTGCATCTCATACGATATGTAATCCTTTCAATAGATTAATAGAATTCCTATTATGCATAAAAAAAAGCATGTGAATTAGTTACCGAGCTATCAACGTAAAAATTTTAACACAGTGTCTTTAGTATGAATGAAATATAAAAACTAATTTTGACAAAGGCCATAGCATGCACAATTTCAAAGATTTATGCAAAATAGATCAAATTTCTATGATATATAAACCAAAAACAAAGGTCAAATGCCAATCCGATGATAGTTTGGAATAAATTTAACATGCCAAAGAGAAATAAGTAGTATTATGTAAAAATCCTCTTACTTCTAAAAGATAGAACTCCCTAAAACAATGTTTATTGTCTTCAAAAAGATTTTCAAAGCCAATATTTTTGAACTCTTTTAACTTACCAATCCCTTTTATAACTAGAAGAAGAGAGCATTGCCACAAACATTCCAAAAGTGGAAACTGCCAGATGCTTGAACTTGATAGCTCGTAATATGATCTTAGATCTTGATTAGATCACAAAAATCTTCACTCATTAAGTCTCAACTGCTTCATTAATGGCTTTAGATATTTTAGCGAAGATAGTTGTTAGAAAACAATCAGATTTAACATAGCTTGGCAAAAATTTGATCGATCAACTATGGAAGTTGATGACGCTGACTTGAAGGTTCCATCCTGAAAGTAAGATTCTCGTTGTACTCCCTGACAAACTCTACCCCAAAATATCACTCCGCAAAAAATATAAACTACCTGACGCAAATAGATGATGTGTTAGGTGAGCGAATGATTTCAGACTCATGAGAGCAATTTTGAAGAAAATCCCCACCAGGGTGACACGTGTCCCGATTCATGCCCGAAAGGAAAACAATATATAAATAAAGTCGTGTAGCCACCACATGGTGCATTCCACGCTTTTATGCAAGAGAAATCTTCATCCTTTAGGCATAGACTTATCCCAAAGTAGAAAGGAAGTAAGGGCCGAAAACCAAAGAAAAGTTTAAAAGGAAAAATTGCTTCACAGTTCTGGCAATTCATAGGGGCTTTCACTTGCAAAGGCACAAACCTAGACCTCTGGTAATTCCTGGAGTTTGAGGAAGGTGGAGTGTTGGGTCTCCTAATCTACATCAGTGGGTCAGATGAGGGTGCGTAGAATCTCGTATGCTTGATCCAAATCGAGGAATTATTTAAAAGAAACCCTTCCCCACCTCGATGAAACAATTCCAATATGGTAATAAAGTTGAGAAAGGGCAAGGATTTCCCCCTCAATTTCCTCAATAATGGGTGATGGGATTAGACCTAGGAGTGTTGTGGAAGTCTAGTTTTTGAGCTTGATTACATTTGTGACTTGCTTGATTGATAACACTCCTCCATCTGATGAGAAAAGGGCGGGTAATTCGGATTTGAGCAAAATTTTGAACTCCTCCTTGATCTCGCCGACCTTCTTATTCAATGTTGCTTGGAAATTTTTATAGTTTGATGTGACCTTGTGGCAGAGGATGAACTCATTTTCTTTCCTTGCAACTGCCCTTCGGTCAAGAATTCTAGTGTCCCTTAGGATTTCTTCAGTTGTTTTACATAAATTTGCGACTAGGCTCCCTAATTCCTTAGCTTGGGGGGCGTATAAATGGAGAATTTGATCGACCACTGGGCCAACCTTATTATTTAACTCTTGAGTATCCCTCAAAAATTGCAAGACTGGTTTCAAGGTTATGACTGCAACTCTGATCCTCTCCTAATGAGTGGATATTAACTTAAATTTAATTATCGAAAGGATCCTGAATCTCTAAGCTACAACCACTTCCTTTTGGAATTGGGAATCTCTTTCCTTTATGCTTTTCTCCAATTGAGTCTTTTCCTGGAGGGCACTTGTAAGCTCGGAGCTCAATCTTTTGATCTCTTCGTCACGAGTCTGCAAAATTGAATCGATCTTCTACTTCTCTTGTTTCATATTTTCTATTTCTCTTAGGCCTTCTGAAGATCATCGAAGGCTTGCGATCGAATGTTATCTAATTCTTTTGTAGCCTATCAGATATGGTGTTTTCTCTGGTTATATCTTTGTTCATCTTCTCCTAGACACGTTGATATTTTGTGTTGGTCTCACGTTCATCAACAATCTCACCCTTCAACTTCTCTACCTCGGCATGAAGTCGATCGTGCTCAATTTGGGTTGCTTCCCCTTGTTGACCTATAACTACCTTAGGCGAGCCATTTCCACATCTTTGCCTTTGATTTTTGCCTACACCCTATCCACTGTGTCTTTTACATTTTCTAATTCTGCCTTGCGCTTCTTTAATTTTTTGTCCAACTTCTCATAGTCGGTATAGACCACCTTCTAAGTTGCTTTGGTTAGAACCACTTTTTCGTGCGAGAGAGTCTCACTTAAATCGAGGCCCACAAATCTAATTTAATAATCTTCTAGCCGCATTTCTCCTTCTAGATTAGATGTTAGTGGCCTCATGGTAGCGATCAACAAGGAATTTCGATCTTCATCAAAACAAGCCTCAATCTTTCGAGTGGCTAGTTTTTCGTGACATTTGTTTGTAGTTTTTCTTTTCTCGCTTGTCAAGCTTGCTTCATTGCATCCAAGTGGCTTTGGAGGATTTTTGGGGTGTCAACACTCTGTGCAGCAATTGAAGCACCTAGAGGGAGACTGAAAAGGGTGACTAAGGGAGAAGCTTCGACTGTATGAGATTGTGGAGGGGAGAAGGGAAACGTTAGCATGGAAAAAGGTGGGATGCCATTTGTGAACTAAGGAGGGATAATCATCGAAGTGAAAGGGGAAGTGGGTGGAAAAAGAGACATTTTCCCAGTAGCAAATGGATTTGGTGAAACTGGCAACATGGATACTTTAGTGTTTTCAATGGGGGCCCTTGATAGGGTGATTAAAGAATCAATTACGGCCGATGCAAATGATGCTCACTCGGTACGTGGAGTTTCTTCATGGGTTTCATTGTTGAAAATGGTCGAGCATGTGTTTAGAACAAGGACATCAGAACCTACTAATGGAGGACTCTTTTCAATAGATGAGGGTGGAGGAACAACTAAAGATACAAAAGAAGAAAGAAGAGCGGGAGCAAAAATTACTTGGGTCGCTGAAGCCGAATATCCCAGTGGAGCGGACTCCACCTCTTCTTCTCCTTTGCTTGATGTGCCTGGTCCACCCAAGTCCTGGGCTTGTCTCCTCTTCGTATGAGTGGAACTAGTGGATTAAGATTCCTTACTGATTGATCCTGCTGAAATTTGAGCCTCTGTAGTCGTAGCAGATCTCTTTGGAGGCCATCGAGTCCTCTTTCCCTTTTCTTAGGTTCCAATAGAAGATGTGATTTGTGAGCCCTTATGTTTCAATCCCTTCCCTTTTCCTTTTCCTATGTCGGGCTCTTAAGGCTAGGAAGTGTAGAGTGGAAGTTCCTCCAGTCCAATCTCCCTATCAGACTTGGGATTACTATCATCGATGTCGACCTCTTGGTTATAAATTTGATCGAACTTTTCATCATGTGACTTAACATCTCCATACATAGCACCGAAGTTCTTAATTTCCTATCAGAACCTCCAGAAGTCTGCCCTCTTTCTTTTTGACCATCCCTAGTTCTTCAATTGGGTGTTGAGGGACTTGCCTATCGAGATGCTCTACTGGTATTATGCCACTCAAACATATAAATCAAGCCATGGTGGTCAGTTGAATGGTATGAAGGCTAAGTTGATGTAAAAATCCAACCTCTCCTCGGTCGAGTTCATTCTTGATTCAAAGTACTCCCACCTTTCATGTCTTACTGTTGGGAGATGCCTTACTGGATTGTAGCTACATGTATCACAAATGAGGACCAGACCCAGGCGAGCCAATTTGTTGGTAAGCACATCTTGCTTCTCCCTTTTTACAAGTGTTACCTGACTATTGGAAATGGTGAGGGGAATCGGGTAAAGCGTAGTCTTTTGTCTTCCGACACCATAGGCTTTGTCAGTAATAGTTACCTGACAACATGCATCTAAAGCAAAAGTCCTATCTATTACAAATTTAAGGAGCATAAAAGGCTCCTCAACAAAACCACAAAATTTGATGATGGTAAAGTCGGTTCCCAAAAAATAATCTACCGGGGTCTAGTGACTTTTTATCCATTGTAAGACTTGAGAGGAAAAGCGACTCAAAGGGCGTGGGGACAAATCTACAAGCACTGGTTGCAGAAAATAATCCACAAATGAGTAATAATCCCATGTCTTGGAAAACACATGGGTCTAGACCGAAATCGAATGGTACAACTCCTTTACATCAAACTTAGAAAGTGACAAATGCCTTTTGAAAAATTTAGGTTTTTGATGCAAGATCAAATGTGTTAGAAAAGAAGAATACCTGAATTTAAAAGCAGTGCCATAATTTTTCAATTGATCCAACATCTTTTCAGCTATTACATCAGAAAAATAAAATAAAAATTAGCTTTTCTCCCTCCTAAGCATGAAATTCAAGCCTATTTGGAAAGCATAAACCCTTTCATCATCGTCAAATCCATAGATACAGGCCAACATTATGAAAATGGCCTACACATCTAATTTGAAATTTTTGTGTACTAGATGGAAGAGGAGTTAATTTCCCTCTTGCTTCTCATCTATTTCATCGTCATAAAAAATTAACTATCTAGTTCCGATCTTCTAGAATTCTTCCATTATTCTATGCTCAAACCTTTCGACACCCTAGTTTAGAAGGATACACAACATATCTCAGATGGTCGTTACATTGATTGTAACCCTTAACCTGCTACCAATTATAACTCCTGCTTCCTTATCTATCCTTTTTGCACATGCATCCACACGCTTTGGACATAGGTGTATAGCGAGCAACATGAATTGCGGAAAACCATAATACCAAAGTCATGATGTAAAGCCTTCAGTTCCTCCATACTTGACCATTCTTTGTATTGCCCCCTCTGTAAGATTTTTAGGGTTCATATATAACTTTGGGTCAAAAATATTATCTACAAAATCCAGGACCGCTTCCTTTTTCACGGTGTTGCCTGCCAGCACAATTTTAGTATGAGTAAAGATCCAATCTTTTGGCGTAGCGATATTAGCAAACAAATCCCTCCCAAAGATGTTGGTGTAGCTTGGTATGGTAGAAAAAACTCTAGCCTATCGACCAGAAGATGATGCTTTCGCCATTGTTGTTCTGAAAGATTTGCAGAGAGCTTCTTCAGAGAAAAGGTTGCTTGTAGTTTTTGATACTCAGCAAAAAATTTCTTTTTGGGTGCATTTAATTTTCTTGCGCATACATGCAATAAGGCTTGTCATTACCACTAGCTCGCTAAGTGTTGCCAATGAGGTGATACATGTGGAGTAGGGATCCATATCCCTCGAGAATGCCAAATTTGTCGTGAGAATGTAATTATTACATTCCCTTCATTGCCTTTTTCACAAATAAGCTCTATGCATTGGGAAATGTGCTTTTAGCAAGGGGAAGCATGCTTTAAGCGATACAAAGTACTCCAAAAAGATATTCATATTAATTTTTGTCAGAGCTTAGTGCTTTAATAAATGTCTTTTCACATGAGTAACCAAGCTAGCATTGATGATGACAATGGACACATGGCGACAATCGGTACATGCGAGCATTTAATCCCAATGCCCAAATTTATTTCTCAAGGCTTGGTGTTATATTTTTTGTACGATTCATTCCTCACCTTTTTTCGCTTTGATATTTCTTCATTGTCATTTGACGGGAGATGGATTTTTTGTTCGTCAAGCTCACCGGTGCACCTTTTCTATAAATAGCCATGCCACCTTAGCGAAAAAACTCACTGAATTGGCTCTTAAGTTAGTAAGCTTTTTCACTACATTTCTCATTCTGCTAGCCTTAGCTTGCTTGCTGTTATGATGTCTGGCCTAGGTACTGTTGTGCAGTTTTTGCACACACGCCCCACTGAAGTTGGGACCTCTTTTGCTTGCCCCTCTTTTGTGCTCATCTTTGAAAATCTTGGGGGTTTTGGTCTTTGGTGCTTACTTTGGTTTGGGTTCCATTTTGGTTAGGTTCTTGGTGGCCTTGGTGTCTTGCAGGTGTCCTTTTGGGTGGTCTTCTTCTTCCTTTTGTTTTCCCATTGTGTTGTCTTTGTTTGGGTCCTAAGGGTTGGGGTTTTCTCCCTTAGCTTTCCCTTGTTTCCTTTCGTTTTGTTTTCTTTTGTTCTGCCGGAGGCGAAATCGGGATGGAATTTGATTCTGAACTTTTACAAGTTTTGGCTCCGATTTCGATTTTGATTCTAGCTCCGGTTTCGGTTTCGATTCTGGCTCCACTTCCCGCTTTCCCATTTTTGTCTTCTTGTTGCCCGCTTTTGGTCTAAGGGTTGGTTCCCTTAGTCTTTTCTTCGCTTCGCTTCCCTCACTGTTTCTTTTTCTTTGTCGGGACCGGAGCTGGGATGGAATCGGGTCTTGAACTTTTCCAAAGTTCAAAATCCGGTTTCATTTCCCTCTCCGGCTCCGGCTTCTGCCCCATCCTTTGTCTTTGTTGTTGCTTCACCCCTTTGTTCCTGTTGCTAGCTTTGTTTTCCTTTTGTCGGCTTTTGGCGGAACCAGGTGCAGAATGGATCATGGTTGGGAACCTTTCTGAAAAAGGCTCCAAGTCTTGATCCTGTTCCGCTCCGCTGGTTTGGGTCTTTCTTCGCCAACGCCGTTGTTGGGCCATTTTTCTGTTCATGTTCGTCGGAGCTAGGCACAGAGTGGACCGTAACTGGGAACTTGGCTTCCACCGGTTTCCTCTTGGGTTCCCGTTCCACTTCCGCCTGGTTCTCTTTTTGGTTCCCGCTCCGCCTTCATCGAGGTGTGTTTTGTTCCCGCCTATCCTAGCCCTCTGCTCGTGTTTTGTTTTTCCTCTGGTTCCGCCTGTTTCCTCTTGGGTTCCCGTTCCTATTTCAATTTCCATTCCGGTTCCACCTGGCTAGGTTGTGGTTTTGTTTCGCCTATTTCCCTCTCCTTTCGGCCTCCGCCTCCGCCCGTTTCTAGCTCCGCTCCCACCTGTTTTGCTACTTGGTTCTCTAACCTTGGGCTCTTTGCCTTAGCTAGTTTTCAATGATGTATCTTGTTTTGATGGTGTTTTGTTTGCATGCAGGATGAATCATGATGGACGTGGCTCAGATTTGCAGAGGTGTATGATGCGGATCTGGATGTGATTTGTGACTATGGTTGCGTAGCCCGTTCCTGCATGTGAAGTCGTTGCGGTTGGCAGCCATTAATGGTTGGTTGGTGGGACGTGATGGGCTCTGCATGGTATGCATTGATTTGGGTCATTTTTTGTGTATCTCGGGCCCGATCGACGACTAGTTTTGTCTCTTGGTTTTGGTTCGCGTTTCTTTGTTCGCGAGTGTTCATTCATGTCGGGTGTGGCTCGAGGATCTATCCTCGGTGGTGTGTGACCCTGGTTGATTTGGTGGCATCCTTTGCCGCATTCATGGCTGGGCGGAAGATTGATGTGGTTTTTCGGGCCGATCTGGTTGGTGGCCGTGAGTTTTTGTAACCCTAGTTCTGTTTTTGCGTAGGCAGTTTTCTATATATGGCATTCTTCCTTTTTGTAAAGGGGTTGGTTGTTGTTGTTCGATCTCCCAGTAGTTAGAGGGCTCATTCAATAGACGCTTGTTATCAGTAGATTATTAATAGAGTAGTATGTTAGCGGATTAGAGGAAGCTTTCACGTTTCAAGCATATGCTGTAATAAACCAAAAATGTTGTAAACATGATTTAATAAAGAGGTGCAGACATTGTGCTATGACTGGTGTCTCCTTGGCATTAAATAATCTTGCATGTTTCTTGTTTCATCTTTTAAAAAAAAATGCTTGGAAATGCTTGAATGTAGTTTAAATTCGATTTTGTAATGCTTATGATCGGACATCCGAAGTGTTGTAGCAATCCCTGGTTCACATCTTGGTTTGCTTCTTGATTATGGGAATGTTGTGCAAGGTCAACCTGTACCCCATTCATGTGCTTAGTTCAACTGCACCTATTCATTCATTCCCATTGAATGAATATTTTCAGCCTGAAAAATCTCTAAAACCGTTGAAGATTGCACTATTTTCTGCAAGATTGCAGGTATAACCTGGGTCAACCAGAAACTAGTTTTAAGGGATTGGTCCATTTCAGGTCTTCTATCATTCGCATGATTAATGTTAGAGGTAGTATTAGCGATTTAAATTTTTGAAACCCTTTCTTTTCCTGTTTCTTTTATTATGTGGTTGAAACCCAAATTTAAAGCACCACCATGTTCAGGATCTAATGAGTTTAGAAACCTCCATTATTTGCACGTAAGACCCCTTGTGATTACCAGCATATTCACATTTTATCATTGAGTTTGTTCTACTGCATGGTCATGAACTGACACTTGAGAGTCCTTGGGGTTATCTCTTTGTTCATAAGAGATCAACCTTTCAAGAGAGATAGGATAACCTTTATTCTGTCTAAGTTGTTGATGTGCAGAAACACCAAACAATAGGTACCCCTATTTGGCTCTTAAGTCGAAGGTTGCTATATTTCTTCGTGGGTGAAGTCAACAACTATAGAATTAAATGCCTGGTAAAGAAGAACGACTGCCTCATCATGATGGCATTCAAATAGGTGCTCGATAAAGACTACGTGAAGGATGGAAACTAGTTGTAGTTCAACTCCAACATTGTCTCCCACTTTGTGGCCTCTCTACTGGATTTGGACATCTCCAAGCCCTGGATAATCAAATTGTTCCATAGCATGTTTGATTCAGCATATTTGGATGGGCTCAACAAGATTATGCAAGTGGATATCCTTGGTGGCGGAATTCCAAGTTCCATGGACCTTCACAAGCATGTTGATTATGGCGAGGAGGTGCCCTGGTTGCCCCTTCTCACTAACTTTCACACCATGGACCTAGAGAGGCATCGCTTGTTGTCTAGACCTATGGCTTCCTTCTTGTTGAGGGAGTACAAAGTGGAGCGTATTCCTGGGCTCGATTGGAAAAATCATTTCAAGTACCTGGTGTATAGACAGGGTACCAAGGATTGAGGTATGTGTCATGTTGTGCCTGCGTGTGTTGTGTGTTAACCCCCTTTACCACCCCGTTGAAGAGAAACCCAAAGAAGCAATTTTTTGACTGCTAACAATGGATGGAGGCTTCAAATTTACTGCTTACTTTGTGCGTCACCTCCTCACTTTGCCTTTTGTGATGTATCTCCTTTTGGGTTTTCACGAGAAGGCTTCAAGCTTCTCTTAGAGCTTCGGGCTCAATAAATGTATTATAGTGTAAATATATTTAATGAATATAATATAATACTTCTCTACTTTTCTTGTTGTTATTCTCATGGATTATTCACAAAAATATCATATTTTACAAAAAAAATTACATATGGTACAGACTGTGATTTTCTTATTAAAAAATTGTACGCTTTAATGGAACAATTTCAGATGAATACCATTTACCGATATATCCAGAACGTTGCCATCCATGTCTTCTAGCTCATACAAATTCTTTTCTTTGCATGCGTGAATGTGGAAGGGACCCTTCCATAGTGCTTCAAACTTTGCATGTTGTCGTAGTTTTGCAACACGCTCGTCCTATTTTAACACAAGGTTTCCCTCCCAAAAATCTAGGTTGGAGGCCTTTTTAACAAACCATCATTTGACTATCTGCTGGTACCCAATCATGGCATCATACGCGCTTTCCATTTTCTCTTCAAGACTCAATATTTTCACCAATCTTACTTCCATTACGCTACTTTCATCAATTTCTAAGGCTTTAAATAGTTGCAATGCTAGAATTTCTATGGAAATAGGTAAAACCACCTCCTTTCCATACACTAATCTATAAGGAGATGCCTTCAAAAATTTTTTGGGTGTAATTCTGTCAACCCATAGAGCAACTCACAGAAGCTTCTGCCATTCCTTCTGACGTTATGATCTAATACACTTAATTAACCTAATTAGGTTCTTGTTGGTCAACTCTGCTAACCCATTTCCTTACAAATAATAATTTAATGAAGTCTTGAGGTAGACCCCATGCTTGATATTGAAGTCTGACATTCTGGAGCCTACAAAGGCTTGAGCATTGTTAGATATGATAGTTTTAGGTGAGCCAAACCTTGCCACCAACTCCTCGAGAAAATTAACAATTTCCATTTTTGTGGCATTTTTTAGAGTAATGACCTCCATCCACCTCATAAAATAGTCGGTCGCCATAAGTATCCACTTATGTCCAACATTGGAGATGGGATTAATCATCCCAATGCAATCTAAACCCCATTGTGCAAAGGGTTCCTCAGTCATGATTGAGCTTAGCGACATGGCGAAGTTCTTCCACTTGCCAATGAAATATTGGCACTGAGTACACTTTCACACCAAATGGTGCATCTCGAAGAACATGGAAGGCCAGTAATATCCTGCTCACATTATCTTCAAAACAATATTCTTGGCAGAGAAGTGTCCGCCCTCAGGACTATTATGGAATTCATTTAAAATTATTTATGCTTGTGGCTTATCTAAGCAACAAAGTAGGACACCATCATAATTCATTTTAAATAAAATTCCCTCAATTAGTACATACTTGGTGCCTTGTAATCGATAGTAGCATCTTTTGTGAGGTGGAATGTTGGTCAGGTACTACCCTTTTTTCATATATCGCGTCCTATCCACCACCCATGACTCGTCGGACTCGAACTGATTTGTATAGACCCAGTTGGTCTCTTCTTTCTCTTGGGAGCTTAATTGTTGTGCAAGGTATTCATAGAGACCTCTTCCCCAAACCAACTTGGTTGATCAAATGTCTACTTTGTATTCAAGGATCTTGGTGATCCAATTGGCCCTCTTTTTGGTTATCTCACCTTCGGTGATGTACTCCCAAACACTAGGATGGGCGACGAGGATGATACTAGGCATCAAAATTTATTGAGGCTTTTAACAATAACAAAGGCCTGTTTCTCAACAAAATTGTACCTGTTTTCATATCCTTTGAGAGTCTTAGAGTGGAATGTGATGGGGTGTTCCCTGATTCCTTCCTTGTCCTTTTGAGTGAGCACTGAAGCTATCTTGTATTCGCCACTGTAGACATAAAGTAGGAAATCCTTAGAGATGTCTGGATTTGCTAACACTGGGGCTACAAATATGGCTACCTTTATTTTCTGGAAAGTCATCTTTCCTTCAAGGGTCCATTTGAACACTAAATTCTTTTTTAACATCAGCGTGATAGATCTTGTGATGCCCGTGAAGTTTGAAATGAATCGACTGACAAAATTAATCTTTCCCAAAAATGACTGTAGCCCCTTTTGGTTGACTGGCAATGATAGCTGTATTATAGCCTTCACCCTTTCAGGATCTATGGATATTCCCTCTTTTGATTCCACAAAACCTAGTAGCTTTCCTTGTGGCACTTTAAAGACACATTTCTTAGGATTTAAGAAAATCTGGAACTGTTGGCATTTTTGGAAGACTTTTTCCAGATAGTCAAAATGATCACCCTTTGATTTTGAAAAAATGATCGGGTCACCCAAATATATTAATATGATCTGCTTAATCAACCCATTGAAGGCGATATCCATTGCTCGTTGAAAGGTCACACTAGCATTGGAGAGTCCGAAGGGCATTTTTGAGTACGCGAACGTTCCCCACTTAGTAGTGAACGTTGTTTTGTGCTGGTCTTCTTCCTTTACATAGACCTAGTTATACCTCGAAAAACCATTGAGCAATGAGAACATCTCGAATTTGGCCATGGTCTACAGAATCTACTCCATTGAGGGAAAAGTGTAGTGATCTTTCAATGAAGCTTTGTTCAAGTCCCTAAAATCCACGTGGAGCCAAATATCACCATTCTTTTTTTGCACTGGTACAAGATTGGATACCCAGGTGGAATGTTTGATTGAGTATATCATCCTTTACTCAGTTAACTTGGTAAGCTCTTGTGCCATCACTGCCTCTACCTTCGGATTGATTGGCCTTTTCTTTTGTCAAACGAGCTTCGAGCCTTTGACCAAGTCAATAGTGTGTTGGACTATACTCGAATTATATCATCTATGATCATCATAGGTCCAAGCTATGAACCTGTAGTATCTAGAACATGGTCCTTTTAGTCTCTCTTTATCCTTCTATGAGATGTCTCTTGTGACTTTTAGCTTTCTACCATTCCTGACATCGAGATCTTTGTAGTCTTTTGCATCAACAGTGAACCTTTGTTTACTATTCCTCACATCTTCGTATTCAAAAATATTTTCAAGAGAAATCAAACCTCACGGGAGCTTATTTCCCTTTACTTGGATCACTTGTCCTTCCATAGCTCTTTTAGCTTTGGATTTTGGATGATCAGAAGCTTTGTCTAATTTTTGTAAAAAGCTACAATCTGAATGTCGTCCTCAAAAACTTGCCAGTTCTAATCATTGTCAAGAATTGACAGTCGTACGATGATCTGCACTGCATTTTGTTTTGTTGTTGATTCGAGATTTGGCTCAAATTGTGAACCGATCAAAGCCATTTGATCAATGATGACATTCTAGGATCATGGAATAACCTAGATGTTAAAAGCTTTGAAGATCTTGGTCAAATCCCATACTTTATGTTTGTAAGACCTCATTCTTATATTTTTGGTAGTTGCTTGTCCACGGACTTGGCTTATGACCAGCTCTGAGTCTTTGAACACTTTTACTCTTTTCACACCCATCCATTCTGCAAGAAGCAAACCACAGACCAAGGCCTCATACTCAACATCATTATTTGAGCATGGGAACTAGAAGTGGAAAGCGTTGAGGGTCTCTGATCCAGTCGGGGATACCAATCAGACACTTGCTCTAGAACTAATCTTGCATTTGGCACCATCAAAATATAACGTCCATAGACTATTGTCACCCGGTCTACTAGGCTCTTCCTTCTCTTTTACCAATATTAGGAAGAATTGGTCACTGTCAAAGATCACGTAAGTACCCAATCCGATAGCATGGAAGTTCCCAAATGGGTCATAGTCAATAAATTGATTGAGGAGAACCTCCTCTTCGGGGGTCCGATCACTTGTGTCCTCCCTGTCTTTTAATATTTCTATGCAATACATCTCCCTTTTTGAGGAGGAATGCATTGTTTCAAAGCATAGAAATGCATTGTCTACTATATGTTTTGGGTGCAAGAATTCATACAAGATCTTCATCTTTTCCCCATGCTTAGTCCACAATACCAAAGGAGATCAATCAAGTGCTAAATATCCACTAAGATTTGTTGTAAAATCTCTTGAAAGGCACATCCCAAACACTGGGGGGATGTCTATCACAACTATTTCTTGTGTGATGATTTGGCTTGGACACGAGAAGAGGGTCAAAGATAGATCCCTGATGCGACCGACGGTCGGGACCTTCTTCTCGTCTAATTGCTTGATCCCTTTCTCAAGAGGCCCATACTTGAGTTTCAAGGCGTCAACCACTTGCTTAGGCATGACCTTAGTACTAGCTCCTAAATCAATCATGTTATTGTGTAAAAGCTTATCCCCCACAATAAGTGTTAAAAAGAAAGGTGTGGGCTTTGGTTTGTTTACCTCTTTTCTTTTTTGCATTGTCTGCAACATTTGTGTATGTTGTGGCTCTCGAAGGTTGGGGATCTGATATGGGCTCCTAGTCTCTAACTTGATTGTGCGGTGGAATCGTATTCCTCCATGATATTTTTCTTCTTTCTTTAATACCTCCTAGAGAAATGCCTTCTACTCCAGGATTGATATAACATCCCACAAGGATACATTGGCGGGCACCTTCTTCAATTGTTCAACCATGTTGAGCATTCCAACTGGTGGGACCTTAGGTTTGAATAGTGGTATATATTTTGTCTTTGGGAGAGGCTACTCCAATGTGGATGGGTTCAGTGCTTTGTCCAACTCTTTCTCTGGTAATAGCAGAGCTTGTGACTACTGAGTGATTCAAGCTTGTGAGGCTTGTTCCACTTGTGGTTGCGATTTTCATGGTAGTGGACATTGTGGAGCTTATTGCACGTATTCTCCAATGATCTTTCTTTTGGACCTTGTGTTGTAGTTTGACTATACTTATCGGGCACTAGTCGTCGAAGCATCATTTGTAAATACTGCATCTTGTTCTTCCATCCAAGAGAATAATGCTTTGTCTAGTGCTATATCCAGCTCTTGCTCTAAGGACATACCTTGTGTTTGCACTCAAAAATAGGCATTCTCCATTTTGGGAGACTGATATTATTCTATGCTTGAAAATACGCCTTGACTCCTTTGCTCCACTATCTTTTGCTAAAGATTTCCCCTTGGACAATTTCGGGGCATATGGCTATCATTACATGGGAAGCACCACATGTTCTCATCCTCCGCTAGGTTGTTTTGGCCTGGAACCATATCTTTGCTTGGAATATCCTTGATGGTCTAAAGTGGTATAGTGACCAAGACTATTTGGTTTGTAAGTGCTTATTGTTGACTTCCTCCTCTTGGAACTCCTTGATATGTGTTTTGTTGATAAGATGGCCTTCCTCCTTGATAGGTCTACGTGGAAGGCTTTGGAGGTGCTTCTTTCTATCTTCGAATGAGAACTAGCTCATTTGCAAAGGACCGCATGAGGTTCTTCATATCATTTACATTCGCTGCTAATGAAGAGGAGCCTAACATGCTTGATTGTGCACCTAAGTACACATACATGGATAGTGGTATAACTGACGTGGTCGTTTGTAGAGTAGAGGTGCTTGAAGTTTCCTCTTCTCGAGGGATACCGGAGATTTTCATGAACATGGGCATTGACTAACGTGGTGGAAGCTTCCCGATGTTGATCAAACTATTTTTTGCGTGCACAACTAGATTGTATGCGTTAGGAAAAATATCTCCTCCCATAGACTACACCTTAACCGCGATGTTTGAATTGAAAGCCTTTAGATAAAACATGAACGTCATAGTGGATGGAGGCCTGGCTCATAAGAATCCTCTACCAGGTTTTGTGAAACCTGGTGTTGAAGTCGCTCATGGCCTCTTGCGGGGCCCTCATGATGGTGATTAATTGATACAACAAAGAGGAGTGATTTCCCTTTTCCAAGAAGTGCTTGAATTTTTTTTGTCTAAGTTGATCCCAAGAGCAAATAGAACCAGAAACCAAAGACCTATACCGGTCTTGGGCTTTACCTTTGAAAGATGTGGCCAGTAATATGAGAGCAACATTCTCTTCAACAATATTATGTACTCTGCATACCTTCGCTATAACTTGGAGATGTTCGGAAGGGATCTTAAAATCCTCCCTGAAAAACTTTGGGATTGCCTTGAGAACATTGGCGAGTATGGCAAGCCATACATCTGGGGGCATGGGTGGTTGTAGGGGGCTACCGCTATCCCAGGTTACAAATTTTTTAGGAGTGGGAGCACCTATATGATCCATTATAAACAATTTTCTATGGATAGGGTATACAGGTATTTTGATTTGGAAGGTTCAAACTCCTAGTGGAGTAGATAAGGCTCTGGATTGCGATCTAACACTTCTTACTTGGGTGCTTCTAGGTAAAAACACAAAGCTATGTCACACTTTTAGCCAACATATCAGCACAAGTGAATTTAAGTATTTATAACTAAAAATCAATTTTGGTCAAGCATATGATCTAGTAAGATTTATTCTAGCTAAGTTAGATACTTCCAAAACATTTTTAACTAAAATTGTTGGCCAAAAATATATGGAACACCACTTTGAGTCCAATTTACCAAAAAAAAAATTATTTGAAAAACTTGAAGTTCCAATAACTCCTACTAATGTAAATAATATTTTTTTTAAAATATAAAAAATACCCTTTTGTAGATCCATAAGTAGTTTTCAAAATAATATTTATTTTAATACTTTAATTATTATTTATATTTTATATTTTATTTTTTACTAAAAGTAGGTTATTAGCACAAAATATTAGGTTGATTACCATGCCAAGGAAAAATACTAAAACTTATTAAAAATATATGAAAAAAATATGATGCACTAGATAAAAGAATCTATTTCAAGATGGTATAATTTTTTTTTCCATTTTAGATAAATATTTAATATGAAAGTTGACTCCAATGAAAACAACTATTTTTGGATTCACGCACATTTTAATATTTATTTAAAAATACATATTTATCAAAATTGGAAAACATGCACTAAAGTTTCAAGTTATAAATACACACAAAAAATTTGAAACAAAAAACAAAATTTACAATAAAAATTTTGACGTCTCATGCAACTTCATTTTTCAACATTTTATCAACAACTAAATTATAGTGTTGATTTATTAAAAACTAGTTAAAAATAATATATATTTTTTAATTTTTTAAATACAAACATAAAATATACTAAAAAATACATATTTTACTAGTTTGCATCATTTCAAAATTTAAAACATATATACCACTTTTTAGTGATTCAAGTTTAAAAGTTGGATCAGTGTTGGTCGTTTCCATTATAAAGTGTGACACAACTTTGTGTTTTGCCCTTCTTACAGGTGATACAGAACCTGTAAGTCTTCCCCTCCTAGATGTAGAGGCAGGTAACTGGGAGTACTAGAAATGGCCTCTTGATGATGCTCTTGTTTGGATTCTGGGCATGAAATTGCCAGCCTCTTTTCTTGGTTTAATTTAAGAAATATTTCTGACTTCCAATCAGACGTTTAAAAAAAATTGTGTCCCATCAAATGTGCCAAAAAAAGAATTATTGATCATCAAAGCTTGCACTTCTCTAACAGCCTTATGGGAAATTCAATGAGTGTGGGACCAATTTGCACCTCACTGAATGACCTCTAGGATTTTTATAGAAAGTCGGCTTTTCTTTGTGTTTAGAGGAAAAGGGTAGAAAGAAATACGAATAAAACATAAAATATGGTGATACGCTAAAGCTTTTACAACATTTCAAACTTTAACTATTCCTTATAACTGATATCATAGATACAAAATATCGTAGACCCTTCATTGTTGGGCAGAGAACGAGCAACAAAGGCTAGATAAAGCACAATGCATTCTTTCAAATCTCTTCGTGGGAAGCACCCATTAAAGTCCAATCAGACATAAGAAAACTCTAGAAATATTCTAGAATTTACATAATCCTTCCTCTTTTACGACGTAATATAGAAAATGACATACCCTTTACAAAAAACAGAAGAGTTCAACCGACATGATCCATTTTTAAAAAGATAGCATTAGACATAGAAGCTTAAAAGCATGTGAATTAGTTACCGAACTATCAACGTTAAACTTTTAACACAATGTCTTTAGTATGAATGAAATATTAAAAAAGAATTTTGACAAAGGCCATAGCATGCACAATTTCAAAGATTTCTCCCAAATAGATCAAATTTCTATGATATATAAACCGAAAATAAAGGTTGGATGCCAATCCGATGATAGTTTGGAATAAATATAACATGCCAAAGAGAAATAAGTAGTCTTATATAAAAACCCTCTTACTTATAAAAGATAGAACTTCCTAAAACAATGTCTATTATCTTTGAAAATATTTTTGAAGCCAATCTTTTCGAACTCTCTTAACTCAATGTTTCCAATCGCTTTTATAACTAGAAGAAGAGGGCACTACTGCAAACATTCCAGAAACAAAAACTGCCAGATGCTTGAACTTGATAGCTCGCAATCTGATCTTAAATATTGATTAGATCACAACAATCTTCACTCGTTAAGTCTCAACTGCTTCACTAATGGCTTTAGATATTTTAGCAAAGATAGATATCAAAAAACAATCGGATTTAACACAGCCCGACAAAAATCTAATCGATCGACTTGGGGGTTGATGACACCGACTCGAAAGTTCCATCTTGAAAGTAAGACACCCATCCTGCTCCCCGACAAACTCCGCCCCAAAAGATCACTGATGAGGTAAAAATAACCTCATCATAATAAAATCTGGAAAGCTTACTTTTGCTAACTCAATCCTAAGCCTGTGCCAATTTATTAAACTTTAGGAGAAGTAATTGCTTATTTTAAGGAAAATTATGCTTTCTTTCTTTCTTTTGATCAATTGAAGAAATTTACCAAAGTAGGTTTAATGGGTTGACTTGAGCATTTTTGTAGGGAATAACAGGTCATCATGTGGTTGTTGCAAAAGTTTAGCCAGCATGTGCCTCAAGAGTAATGCTGCGAACCCACTCCTAGATGCCTCGATGATGCACCGAAGATTTAGTTTTTGTTCTTTAAATTATGCTGTTAAAAACTTTATGGCTCTTCTCGAGCCTTTTACATGTTTATGAGCTTTAAAGACATCAAAGTTAGTTTTAAGTTGAGGAAGACTTTTTCAATGGCTATCCATGCCATCTTAAATTTAGGATTTAGTTATAAAGTTATCTATAAAACTGTAATTTCAAAAGGGATGAATAAGACAGAGAGGAAGTATCGTTATGTTGTTCATATGGTTTTCCAAATACTGTTATCTAATTTTTGTCTATTGATAATCTGTTGAATTATGAGTGATGAAGACTATACATAATGGGTAGACTCCAGAACTAGTAGCTTATGTGATTTTAAGATGAGGTGTTAACCCCGAGCTGGCCACTCGAGGGAAGTAGTTTAGATAGATAAGTATTTTTATGGTTTGTTGTTTCATTTGTTAAAGCTAGATATCTGTTTAGTAGAAGTAATTGAGTTTATTAAGAGTGGATTTTGAAGTTCCGAAGCACTATTGTTTTCATTAGTATGAGTTATCTTTCGTAGATGATAAAATCCTTTACTGTTAAAAATGTTTCATTGTTTGTTCACTTACTTTTCTGCTTCCGTAGTATATCAGTTGTTTAGTTTGTTTGTTTCTATGCTGTTTAGTTTAGTTGTGTTTCTTTCTAAATTAGTTATCTTACATTTTTTAATTTAGTATTTCCTATTTTTCTTAGAGTAGGATTATTTTCTAGTTAAATAGGAATGGCCTTAGATTAAAATTGACTCCGATAGTTGAAGATAAAACATAAAATATAAAATGAGTTATCCAAATCATCTTCTTTTGCAAATTGCCTTGGACACTGCCCGATCGACTAATTGACATTCAATTATTCTAAAGTAGTAGGACTTAACGACAACATATCAATCACTCTGTAGAAAATACAAACTGCTTGACGCAAATAGATGATGTGTCAGGCAAGTGGGCAATTTTAGACTCATGAGAGCAGTTTTGAAGAAAATCTCTGCCAAGCTGACATGTGTCTTGATTCATGCCCGAAAGGAAAATGATATATAAATAAAGTTGTGCAGCCACCATGTAGCGCATTGTGCACCTTTATGCAAGAGAAATCTTCATCCTTTGGGCGTGGACTCATCTTGAAATGGAAAGGAAGTAAGGGTCGAAAATGAAAGAAAAGTTTTAAAGGCAAAATTGCTTCACAGGGACCATGCCTGCTAGTGATGTTATACTTTTAGATGCACGATGTGGCCTATAAAGGAGCATAGTTGATCAATTATGGGATGAATTTGTTGATGATATGGGCTTGGGAGCATATTGCCATGTTTTGTCCACTAGTAGGGAGGGAGTTGAGAGTTGGCCTGACTTATATTTTCTTGTACGATAGAGTAGTGACACAAACACATGTTGGAGATGTGGGCTACTAGTTCCATGCCATTAATATACTTACTTCATTCATATGGAGACCCTACCAAGATTTCCAATAATGGGAGGGTGATGTAGATCATTTGCCTTGGTGTCAACAACTTAAATATCTGATTAGATGGATAGTCCAATCACAACACATTATTGAGATGTGTCTTCCAAAGCGGGTGTGTAGGTAGTTCGGTGAGTGCTAGGGTTTGCCAATTGGGATGAAAGAGTATGCATGATAATCATGCTATATTGGTCAATGGGGCCAGATGATACCTATAGTCACAACCGATTAGGGCATAGATGCACTTTAGCCAGTTCAGTGGGTTTTGGGACTAGAGGTAGTGGATGCGAGCAACATGCTCGATTATGATTCTTGGTGGGCCACCCATAGGCTAGAGCCTTTGACTAATCCGAACTAGCCATTGTTAGTAGAGCGTAGATGTAGGGGCCCACGAGGTCGATTCAGCGGGTGAGGATGGGGAGGAGATGGGGATCGGGGAGATGATGGTGGAAGAGGCAATGACAACGGTGATGAAAGAGGAGGGTGGGTAGACAGAGTTAGATAGAGGCGAGTCCAAGGATTGAGAGCAGTGAGGTAGCTCTCATCCATTAGAGAGGAGCCTGATTAGGAGGCACTAAGGGTAGTGGTGGATTAGCAAGAGGTGGTGATGGGAGAGGTGGAGAATAATATCAAAGAGGAGGACATTAGAGGAGAGGACATGGGAGAGGAGCGATTGGTTAGAGAGGAGATAGTCATGGGAGATGAGCATGGTGAGGGACTAGAGGAGGTGCCAATCAGGGATGTAGATGGGTTATTGGATCAATGGATAGTGAACCTACAGGTTCGTCTAGATGCCACAGATACCAAGATACAGGCATCGGAGGCAGAGGTTGGCACTCTCGAGACAAAGAGAGACTTAGTAGTGATTGGTCGATAGAGAGCAGATCAACGTTGTTTGGAATTTATTGCTATTCTTATTGGTCCTGTGGGTCAGTTGGGTCATCATCTATTCTAGGCAAGATAGGAGGCGAGATATTATAGGGATTTGTATGAGCAGTAGGTACCCTCAGTTGAGAAAGCACCCTTGTACATGTAGACACACAACCACAATAGCTCCCATTCGTGCAAGTCACAGAGCAATGGTAGGATTAGTCAACTGAGACTGAGGCCAAATGATAGACCACCATCAGGTTCAGGGCCTAGGCCATCAGGATCAAAAATCCTAGAGGACAAACAAGAGCAACAACCATCCCCATGAGCATCCCCGCCAGGAGACATGGGTAGCTCAAGCTAGAGCATATTGATGATATGTATTTTGACACTCATATTTTTGATCAATATATATATATATATATAATGCCCTACCGTAAGTAAACTACTCAAATACTACTTTTTAACTAATTATTTGATCCAATTAATGAACGATAAGATACTTACATTTAATGTAGAATACACTTATGATATGGGTATGATAGAAATGCTAAAAACCTATCCACAATAACTGTACAAAAAGATTATTTTTACCTGTTACCAAATTGCAATATCTACTCTAAAATTAAATTTTTACAATTGAAATTTGTTATGCCTTGCATAACCACCCCATCTTTTGCCTTGGTCAAAATGGGTCCCCCTCTTTTGTTTTTTGTCCTTGGTTGTTTTTCAAAAAAGTTTGGAGTTGTTCTTTCTTCCAACACTTTGTTTTCTTTTTGTTCTGCTGGAGACAGAACCGGAACAAAATTTGGATTTGAAACTCGTCTTGAGTTTCATTCCCTGAATCCTTTCCGATTCCAGTCCCGCTCGTCTCTTTGTTGGTCTCGTTGGTCTATCTTGTTTTCCTTTCGTGGAACCGGAGCCAGAATGGATATTAAGTTTGGGATTTATACAAAGTTCCAAACTTGTTTTCATCCCGCCTCCACCTTTGCCTTTCTAGTTTGTTTGTTTGGACTTGGGATCAATGTTGTTTACCTTGCTTCGATCTCAATGTCTCCCTTTTGGTTATTTCTTCCCTTTTCTTCATTGTTGGCGGAACCAGAACTGAAACTGAAACCAAACTCGAAACTTGGACAAAGTTTCCAAACCTGGTTCTCATTCCGTTTCCGCTCTCACCTTTCTTGTTGCTATCTGACTTTACTTCGGTCGCACAATAGTTTTATGCCTGTTCCCGCCACGATTCCGTGTTCGACCTGCCACATTAATGGCATTAATTATAGGTACCTCGCATGTATGAAATTGGATTTTTAACCTTAATTAAGGTTAACATGTTGGTTATTATTATTTTTTAACAACTAATATTGAACTAGAGTTGAGGTAGGGCATTTGGGAATATGATTCAATCGAAGGTCAAGCATTTTGCACGCGGATTTGCATCAAAGGCCAGCCCATTGGATTTCTTTTCGAGGTAGGGTTTATGTTCTTTGTCTTCTTTGTTGCCATTCATTGTGCTTGTTTGGTCTGCAATTCTTCACAGGGTTTGTGACTCTTTTCGTTCAAATCCTTGCTTGTTTTCTTTTATTTTCTTTGTCTTTGGTTCTTTCTCTATTTTTGTTTTATTTAGCTGTCTGTTGTTTTCTCATTTGTTTTTATTTTGCAATGCTCATTTTCATGTTTTCTTCGTGCCCATACCGTTGTGCCCTAGGTTTTTGGGGTGTCGATCATCTATTACATGGTTATATGGTGTTCATCGATTCATTACGTTACATGCCAGTTCTTTTGCATGTCGACTTGTTGATTTTGAGTAGGGTTAAGTTTTGCCCTAATTGTTTAAGTGGAAGGTTTTTAATAAACTAGGGTTTTGAGCATGTTTGATTAGTTTTAAAATTGTGCCCTAGTTGTTGTGTTTCCCCTCGGTCGTATGGGGGATGGTTTAGTACTGTTATTTTAAGCCTCCTTGGCTTGTCAGGTGACCTTATTTTGGGCCATGATGTCATTCGTTCTACTCTCAAAATTTCTAATGATGTCATGTTTGTTTTAACCGAAGTTGGATCCAAGATTAGTTCTATTCTCAAACCTTTGTTTGCAATGGATGTCAGATCCGTCTCCGAGCCCGCTTCCGATGAATTATAAATTATCAAATTATAAATTATGAAAATGAAGTGGGATATGAATTTGAAACTTTTTCATTGTACCAAGTCTGATTTCCGTTCTGATCCCGGTCTCAATTACCATGTTGACTTCGTCTTCGATCCCACTATATAGTTTATTGTGAGTTCAATGTCCATTTCGGTCCCGACCCCAACGGTCTTTTAAAATCTTTCTAGGGATGTCTTCTGCCTGGTCTTGCCTCCGGTGTATATGAAAGGTGAGATCTCTAACCGAGTTTTTCATACTTCTTGTGCATCTAATATTGGGTTTTGTTGCAGAAATTAAAAGATGTCAGGAGCATCGGGTGAGGCATCTCAAAGGAGTGAACCTGCAAAGACTTCAAAACCAGGAGCAAAGCCTAAAAAGGTTAAGCCTGTAGAACTCCCTTATACCTTGAGGTATAATCATTAGGGTCTTGCCATCACTGCTAGTAGAGTGGATTCCGATTGGGCGAACATAACTAATACCAACCTGGGTCCATTCCATTGCAAGGAATTATACCTGGAAACATTTGTTGAAGAGGTAATAGGGAGGACCCAAAGAATAGTTGAATTTGGCTTGGCTCATATTACTATATTTCCTCTGTCAATCCAAAGTCCTGAATTAATAATGACAACAGCTGGAGCCTATAATCCTACTACTAGATAGTGTGTGGATTCGCAGGGCAATGTCATCATTGATTTAACTCCTCAAATGTTTGAATTCATGTTCAATGTGCCCACTCTAAAGAATCATAGGCAACTCAACGAGGCAGAGGCCTTGAAAATATATAGTAATCATAAGGAGGCCAAAAAAACTCATTTGAATAAGAAATGGATGAGAACTGAGAAAAATTCTCTAGTTAAGCTTCAGATCAGCCTAAAAGGGTAGAGTTCTACAAGGAGATTGGGGACATTATAATGATGCTATCTAGAGTGTTTGGGAAAAGGGATGCTCTTCACTTTAAAGAATGGATGTTCCCATTCATTCAGACAATCCTAGATGGCAGACAACAATTTGATTGGCCCATGATTGTGTCTAAAAGCATACACAACCAAATGATTAGAGTGAGAGAAACCAAGAGTTTCTTCATGACCTCTTATATCATTTAAGTAGTAGTTAGAAGAGGCATTTTTCGAGGTTTAAACAGAGTGGGGATTTTGGGAGAAGATGATGGAAATAATAAGGTGTGGAATCATTATGATCAGATCACCTTGCAGACTTCTGAACTGCATTACAGAAGGGTTAATGATGGATTTTTATATGTCATTATTAACCAGCTTATGGGAGATGCAGGATATAGATTGAGCCAGGAGGCCATGACATTCATCACAGAGTGGGGATGTTGGTTTATCCAATACCCCAAGTTTACTTATTTTAGGTTGGTTGGATTTGATGGTCACCCTCACCTACTCCCTAGATGTTGCAACAATAGGATTGTTTTAATGGAGTTTATTTATTAAGCTTTGGGGGTTAATTCTAAATTTGGTATAAAGCATAAGCTCGGTTGTCATAAGTTCCCCATGAAGTTGGGTGAATATAGTTGTCCACACCTTGTGGAAGCTAAGGTTGTTTGCAATGAATTGATGCATCTGAAGTTAGGCTTGTACACTGCTAGGAAACACTTTGATCCAAAGAAGAAGATGAACGCTTTGCTTGCTTCTATTTTTGATAAACACTTCAATCTATTGGAAAACTTTTGGAGTTATCTTCAGGATTAGTATGACTTTAGGAAAAGGAATTATGAAAGGTTGCCTATCCCACTCACGATGGAGTATGGGGTCAAGGTGGACATTCCTGAAACATTATCAGATGATGGGGTGGTTTTGGATCCCCTATATGAGGTACAAAATATAGGTACCAAGAGCTTGGATCTTGTAGATTGGGATGCATAGGAGACTATAGATATTAAACAAATAGCAAGGCTAGTGTTGGATAGAAGCATCCAATGGGTCATGCTAAGAACCAAGGAGCCTGGGGGTCAAGCTTCCAAGAAAATGAAAGGTGCAGGTACCACTCAAGGGTACAAGAGGACAAAAAGAAGAATGCCTCCTAAGGAACCCTTGGAATTCTTCCCTCCTGATATAAAGGAATTTGAACTTGAAATTCCAGCTCAAAATCTACCCGAAGCACATGAAGAAGAAGGCCCAATAGGACCTAGGGCATCAACATCAGTTGTAGGTGAGTCATCTACTCAACCCCCTCCTACAGAGCGACCAAGTGGAGAAATGCCTAGGGGAACCCTCCATAAGGAAGCTAAAACTTTAAAGGGAAAGGGTCTTGATGTTGAAATACATGAAGTAGAGACAAACTCTAAGGGTACTCTGTCAGATAAGGAGACACTGGAGGAGACGCCTCTTGATGAAATTGAGGATGTAGGAATTGAGCATTTTTTGATAGAAGAGGACCAATGGATGTTGTTTGAAGAAGCTAAAAGAGCATCAGATGCAAAGGCACAAGTTGATGCGTTGCAAAAACAACAAGATTCAGATGCAAAAGCACAAGTTGAAGCATTGGAAAAACAACAGGAAATGGATGCAAAGGCCCAAGCTGATGCATTACTCCAACAACAATAATTAGAGGCCAAATAGAAAGCTGATGAGTTGGCCAAGAAGTAACAAAAAAGGAGCAGGAGCTCAAATTAAAAGAGGATAATGACAAGTTAGAAATGCTACAAAAGATCCATGATCTTGAAGAAGAGAAGGCTAAACAAAGAAGAGAAAGGGAAGCCCTTGAAGCTAAATTTAAAATTGTTGAAGAGGCCTATAAGAAAAGGGAGGAATAAGAACGCTTGCAAAAGGAAAAGGATGTTGAAGAGCTTGCTAAGCAACAAAAAAAGGAAGAGGAAGCATGGGACAAGCTCAAAGACTTGGAGAGAGAGAGAGATAAATTGCTTGAAGAAAAGAGGTTAGAGGAAGAACGTTTGAAAAAGGGATAAGAAGATAAAAGGATGTAAGAGCAGAAGGATAAGGAAGAGGCCGAGAGGGTTGCACAAGAGAATGAAAAAAAGGAACAAAAAAATGTGCAAGAGGTTGATTCTCAACCTAAAGCTACTTTATTGCAACCACTATCTTCTATCACTACTGTGTCTTCCTCTACAATGATGGCTACCACTCCTAGTGCTCCTACATGGTTAAAGATGGATTTTGAGAAGAAGCAGATAACTCCACCACAACCTCTTAATTGGCAAGAAATGATGAAGGAAATAGGAAGGGAAAGACCTAAGAAAAAGGCCAGGGTCCTTCATTCCACAAGGTTCATAGAGGCTGAAAAGATCATTGTTGAATGTGCAATTCTAGTGGTGGACAAGGATAGGCAAGATATGCAAGTGACTGATTATCAATTCGGCATAGTCAACTTAGGGAGGCCTACAAGGAATCAACAAATGAATCTTATTGATATTGTAGCTTCCTCCATAAAGTCTAGGATGATCAAGGATAAACAAAGAAAATATGAGCTTAAGGCTCAATTGGATCAATTGCATAGTTTCTTAAGAGATGTTTCCACTCCCAAGTCCCAACAAGTTGCTACCTTGGAAACTCCAGTCTTACTCAACAAAAGAGAAGTTGATGATTTAGTACAAATGAGGAGTAAGTCTGGGATGCTGGATAGGTGGATTGACAAGCTTAATCAGGAAGTAGGTGAAGTGCTGGTAAATAGTTTTGAAATCCATAAGAAGGCACTTGATTCGATAGAAGAAATGAATCATCATGTTGAGGACCTAGGAAAATAGGAGGAAGAATACATGGGATATATTCAGAAGATGAAAGATATCAGTAAGTTGCCAAAATCAACTCTTCTAGAGCAATCAATCTTCAAAGAAGATAATGTAGATTTCTTGGAAAAGACCTCAAGCATAATCCGGTTTAGGTCCGACTTCATATATAAACATAGGAATGAAATTCAAGATGCTAGTAGAAACTTGAATGAGCAGCTTGATGAATTAGAAGTTGTAGTAACTATTTTAGTCAATGTAGACACACTGGTTAAAGAAGGAATTCCTTTGGATCAATTAAAGGAGAAATGGAACAACAGATTCCAGGAGGTCATGCAAAAAAAAGATGTTGGAGAGGATTTATTGTTGGATAGACTGATGGATATTAAAGAGGAGGTGAAAGCTGCTAGGAGGGAGTTGACTAAATTGAAAGATATGCAGGAATTTGCCTCAACAGAGTTGAAAATAATCAAATTTGAAGATAGTTGGGTCGATGGGCCTGATGTGGACATCCTTCAACAAGTGTTCTCTAGCTATGATGAATATCTTCTTGAGCAAATAATGCAGGATTGAGTTGGTAGAAAAATGTTCTATTTTGGGCACATGACTTCCCCTTTTCTCTCCTACTTCACAGGGCAATCAACCTTTGAACTGAAGGTTTTCATCAACCAGTCCTATCTCTTTTTGGGCGTTAGATTTTGCACGACAAGGCAATCAAATTTTGAACTGAAGATTAGCCAATCTAGTTTCTTGATGTAGTTCTGGCTCCTTGATTAGTGGATCTCAATTTTTGATTGAGAGGGATTTATGCGTAGCATGTCTATATGTACTTTTGAGCTCCATGTTGTAAAGGTTAGCTAATGGAAGGAGAATTAGCTACTTGATGATAACAAATAGGATTTTATAGCTTTGAGCAAAGATACTTTTTTTTAAGTTCATGTTTAATTTAGATACACTTTTTATATAGCTTTGTATTGGAGTTGAACTTTTTGGATGAGGTTAATGAACCATGATCGATCTGTATGCCAGTGAGTTTGTTGTGCATAAATGTTTCTTATTTGATACAAATCAATAGGGGAAACCAAATTTTAAAGATTATTTCATTAAATTGTCTATGAATGGAATTGTTCTATGTCTGTTGATCTATATTATTGGCAACGAATGAGGAGTTTGTTTTGAATCTAGTAGTATTTTGATGAATGGTTGTGATGATTAAATTAAGCACTATGAATGTATGCAATGGTATGGATTGTTCTGTGAATTGCATCATGTTATGGTTTTGATCTGTTAAGAAACACTCGTTGTTAAGAATATATGTTTAGATGTTAAAGAATTTTGTTCATGTTTTACTGATCTGTGCCTTGATCTATCATTTTTCTATTGATTTAAACCCCCCCATTAAATATAAATTGATGAACCCGATACAATTTGTATTCTTTATCACTAGCAAAGGCCTCTTGAATATTACAATTGCATTTGCCAATTGAGTGACATCAAATAGTTAAGAACCAACTACCAGGACCTTGGAAGTTAAGTTACTATATGTTGTCTTTTTTTTCAAGAGAAATAGAGTAGAAATATTCTGTTTTATGTTGTTTGTGCTTTTTTGACCATCAACAAAACTAAAGAACAAATGTATTATGAGTTAAATACCATCGCTACTTGGTAATTGTTATTATTATTATTTATTATTTATTCTTTATTAAAAGTCAGCTTTTGCAATATATAGTCAATATTGAATTTACACCATATTAAAGACGAGTTCAATATGCTCAAGAAAATTTATGTTTATCAGTTTATTTAAGTACAATCTCAGTCGAATATAAGATTGGGTTAACTTGTGATTAATCGATCATTTACTAAACATGGTGCACAAACTTTAACTATTCGCATTTCATCGTTTCATATTCCATCGAGACTAAATGAATAAATAGAACCACTACAAAATTAAGAAGATTTTGGGAATTTAAAATTTAAAGTTGGATAAGCAATATGGTCACTGTCTAGTGGTTGCCAATTATGATTTAAAGCATTACGAACGACGGTTCTACAAAGAAGACTGTGTTGGTTCATGAATACCGTGCTCTCTACTAAGTTTATGAATTCATTGTGGAGGCTGAAAATACAATGGAAAGACAACAGTTCCATGCGTGGAAGATAAGGAATAGAAAAAGTCAAAAAAGCATGTGGTTACTATGGAGAATAGCATTGTAGCATCCGAGATAGTAAATACTAAATATGCTAGGTTAAAGGGTGATAAATGTGTTTGTGCAAAGCATAACTTATCAATACACGCAGGGGAAAATAATACATAGCCATTGAATAAGTTTTTTCAGAAAACAAACTTTAGTGTAAGGTAAATGATACACTTAATGCTTAATGACAATATGAAGGATTATATACAAGGAACCAATACAAGAATGGATCACGAGAAGATTTTATCAAAGCATTCAATAATAAAGATTGGCAACATCACAGATATGACTGGAAGAGGTTATAGCCAGTCATGTACAATATGGACTGGAAATCCAAAGCTGACACCAAAAATAAGCATAGATCTTTATATAATGTATTCATATTACCATCGATATATAATAACCAAAATAAACAATCCACAATAACGACTTGATACTCATTACAACATAACAATAGTACAAGCAAAATACATTAAATGGAAATAACAATTTTCCTATCTTCTTTTGTTTTTTTTTTTTAAACTAAAATTTCTTCCTTTCACTCAAGTCTATTCTCAAATTGTACCTCTAAATATTTCAATAATCAAAATGGTTATGCCATATAGAAACAATTTCATATATCTAATCCTTAAGAAATTCAGATCTTTTTTAAAAATAACCTACAAACACATATTAGAGCAGCTCGATCTTACTCTCCTCCCAACCATAGGACTGAATTATCCACCCTCGAGAAGGAGACAAAGTCCATATGTAAAAAGGAAATGAAAAAATGAAAAATAATAAACATTGACTCACTCACAAAGAACCCACACATGGGATTCTTACAAAGGGGGAGAAGGGGGATTCCCTTCCCTCTTGGGGAACAATAATTTTACTCCTCCATACAAATTCATCTCCAACCATAACTCCCACAACCTTCATTTTCATAACCAGCCAACCATCATACCACCCATCTCACCAAACTCCCATTTATACCACTTCCACCACCCACCTTTCCATACACCATACATCACACCAATCCAACCATCACCACATATATATGTACATAATTTATCACAAGTCCCCAAGAGAGGTTTTGTGCCCTCCTCAAATCCACATGAAGGAGGCTCTCAGCTCGCAGGCGAGATCAACTCCTTATTCACACCCATAAATCCCCATAACAAAAACAAGAATCAATCTCAAAATAGAAAAGAAAAAAAAACACAACACAATTTCCCAACATAATAATAAAATATGTCATACATTCAACAACCTCATTTGAAATTCATAAACCCAACCTTACCTTGGCTATTCAAATTAGGATCAACCCAATCCCAAGAAAAATTTCAATTTCTTCTTCCAAACTTTGCTTTTTCAGCCAATTCCAAAAAGAAAGCATCAATCTTTTCCCACCTACTTTTCCTAAGAAGAATTCAACAAATTTTTGAAAAGAATCTAGAGATACATAAACATACCCAAACCCCTCTCTAAAATAGAATCCCCCGCAACTATTCAACTTTCTTTCAAAATAAAAAGATTACACAAACTAAAACATAATTCTCTCCATAAATAATACAATGAAATCAAACTATACTCAATATTAAAAAAAACCTTCCCCACTATAAAATCAAAATAAAATATCTTTCTAAACTTATGTACTTTGCTTCCAAATCTTAAAGACCTAGGTTGCCCACCTGCAATATCTCAATAAAAGCATTACTACCTTTTGGAGATTATAATCAAAACACAAAATATAAACATTGAAAATTTCTAACATTAAATACTTATAGGATCTATCATAATAATTAAAGATATTTATTCTTGTAGAGATTAAATATTTATCCAAACACTTTATGATCAATTATGTATTAGTTAAATGAACATACCACATCATTTAGGAGTAATAAATGTCTAAACATTCATATTTAATGCTTATGTCTATAAATCAAAATAACATTATTCATGAACCAAAATTTCAACGTAAACTATGTCCAAAACTCCAAACTTCATAAATATACAATCAACCAAAATATCTAGGGTAATACTAGTTATGCCTCACAATATATATATATATATATATATATATGTGTGTGTGTGTGTGTGTGTGTGTGTGTGTGTGTGTGTGTGTGTGTGTGTGTGTGATTTTGGCGGTGACTATATGATCTATTGTCTTATGTTATATGCATTATTTATTTTATGTGATGATATATGATACCTTATGATGTTTATGCATTTTATATGGTTATGAGAGAATTTTATATGTTATGATGCATTATGGATGCCTAATGTATATTATATACTTATATATGGTTTGTATATGATGATGTGGATGAACGCATTTAATTTTATGATGTTATGGATGTATGATGTAATGATATGATGCGATTATTATGGATGATGTAAATGCAATGATATACTCATATGATATGTATGCAATGCTATGTATGATTTATTTTCTAAGTTACCGATTTGGGTTCAGGGACGTGTGCGGGTATGAGAACCTGGTACGTGGGTACATGAATTTTTTTTAGGGGTTTGGGTACGTATGGATACATGTGTGTATATATATATGTATGTACTATATATACAAAAAAAGAGAAATATATAAAATTGTAAAACTAAATCATTTCATAGTATGATACTTGATCATTCATCAATGCCAATTGATGGTTGAAAAATATTCAAATAAGCCATATCAATGATATCATATATGTCTATGTTCCCCCAAAAAGTACTCGCACATACTTGCAGACGAACCCAAATAGGGTGCGTACCCGAACCGAGTTTGGGGCCTGTGGGTACGAACCCTGCAACAAAGTTTCTTTTTCATTCTATGTGAATGTAATGTATATGCATTGTGATGTATGGTAATGGACTATGGAT
The DNA here is from genome assembly GCA_007115665.2 of Sequoiadendron giganteum. Lineage (NCBI taxonomy): Eukaryota > Viridiplantae > Streptophyta > Pinopsida > Cupressales > Cupressaceae > Sequoiadendron > Sequoiadendron giganteum. Next base: position 18,467,220 of record CM021109.1, read on the forward strand.
ACCAGATGATATGATACAATGAGATTTATGTATATGTGATGATTATGTCGAATGTATGCGATAATATGTATGCAATGCTAATGATTTATGGATGCAAAATGATATTATATGATTGTGATGTTGGATGCATATATAAATGCATGCATGATTCCTATGATGAAACGCTATCTATACTTTTATATTTTATGATGCAATATGAATGATGTATACATGCCTCTAACATGAGTATGGATGCAAGATATATTTGTGTGTCATAGGATGCCATAAAGATGTGGATGGAAGAAATGTTAGTGTGGATGTTAGCATGAAGTTAGTGGAGACAAGAAAGATTAATATTTTGCTTGATAGATGCTAGGATTTGCATTTAATCATCATTGGGCATTGAAAATATGAAAAATGGACAATAAACACCATGGTATGGCATAGACCAAGGTGTGAAAAGTTATCCAATTGCAAAAATAGATAGTCAACAGACAAGGAATGTCATGACTCATACTAGGAGAAAAGTTGCCCCAGTTTTTTTGTCAAGACAATCCACAAACAACAATCAAAAGAAAAGCAGGTCATGAGACATCATCGCTTCTCTAAATCATTCATGGGACATCCTCGAGGTGGCTAGTAACATGACCAAAATAAATCAATAAAAATATAAGATAAATTAGACCAACAAAGTCAATAGCCATTTCGATCGTTTTCCAGTGTTTGTTTGTTGATAAGATTGATTGAGAGTGATTGATTGATTGATTGATTGATGATGCCTAGTTTTAGGAGAGGAAACATGTCATATAAGACGTCAAGTCTAGTTTTGATCATGAAACCACCTGTATAAGGAAAATGATAAGGTTGATAATATATGATGATGTCCGGTTTCAGGAAGGACACATCCTATATAAGATAGTTGATAGGATCGAGTCTGTTGTCAAGAAATGGGGCAAGTCGTATAAGACGTCAAGTTTGGTTTCAAAAATATCACATCTTGTGTAAGACCATTGATTGAATGGTTTAATATTTGATTTTTAATTAGGCAATTGACCAATTTGGTTTGAAGATTAGTTGAATAGTTTGTCTTATTGATTTATGATTTTGTCAAGGCTCAGATGACTGTTTGTGTCTGGTCAAAGTTTTTGATTTATTATGTTATGGATGATGAAGGAGTCAAAAAACCCTAAGGGACCAACCTAGGGCCTCGAGGGCTCATCAAATATGGCCTTGCCTACATAACAATGCACAAATACCTCGTAGTTTGTTGGACTTTGACCTTGTTCTATTTATCATGGACTGAATAATGATTGATCTAATTCAACAAACCCTAAAGGACTGACCTAGTGCCTCAGGGGCTCATCAAAGATGGCCTTGCCTACATTATACATGCAGATGCAATGTAGTTCGACTGGACTTGGACTGACATGACTTAACACTGACTTTGTTTTTGGGATTTTGCAAATTATTTGGATGCTTTTGGGATTTTTTGAGATGTTTTGATTTTTTTGGATTTTTGGAATGTTTTATTTTTTTTGGGATTTTTGATATAGTGACCTCTAAGATTGAAGACATGAGTTAAGTAATTTCCCCCAGTCAGGTATAGGAATAATTATTAGGGATACAGTTAGATAAGACTTATTATGGATGTGTACAAAAGGTGAAAGGATGTGAAATGTTAACTGCTCTAGGCCATGGAAAGGACAACAAAGTGTTATGATTGATGACATGAGAAAGCGTGAAGGTGAATTTATTATGAGTGAGGGTGAAAAAATAGATAGAATGATGGTAGATGACGAAGCAAAGATCGACTACACATGGCACCTGTTTGCCAGGTTTTCACCATGGTACTTATCCAAAGTGCCACCAAAGTGGTTTTCACTATTGGATGAATTATTTCTCTTTTTTGTTTTCTTAATTTTTAAATTTTTTTGGTGTCACCAAGACACCTGTTTGCTAGGTTTTCATTAGGGTGATGATTTTTTATTTTGATTATTTTGTATTTTTAGGTTTTGACATGGCTCTCTGAAGCTAGGTGTAGAATTTGTGCAAGTGCAAGCTATTGATAGGTTCTGACAATGGTTCCCCTTCAGGAGTCGAAGGCTAATATGTTCCAGAACTATATATTTTCGTGATGATGTATGGACCCAACCAATTATGTTCAAATTTTCCAGGCTTCTCTCTTTTTGCTTAATTCTTGGGATTTTCCATTAAAACCAAGTCACCAATGTCGAAGTGTCAGACCAAAACCTTTTTGTTGTAGCTACAACAAAGACAATTTTGATAAGCTTGTAGATGGATCAATGTATCATGTCTTTTCTCATCTAATAGTTCCAACTCATGTAGTTTGGATACATGATATTATTCATCATCAATAAGCCCTTGCATGGATACCCTTAGGGAAGGTAATTCAACCTCAATAGGTAGCATGGCCTCATAACCAAAGACTAAGGAATATGGTGTGGCTCCTATGGGAGTGCAAGTGCAAATACTAATGCAGTAGGCTCATAAGGCGGGATTGAGTTGAAGGTGCCAGTCATGACTAACGTCATTGACAATGTTTTTGAGGATTTTGATGATGGTTTTGTTAGATGCCTCATCTTGGTCATTACCTTGTGGATAGTATGGGGTGGCGAAGTGATGTTGGATATGTATTTTTTCACATAATTGGCGACCATATTGGTTCTTAAAGGGATGACCATTATCAGTGATAATGGACTACGGGACACCATACCAGTAAATGGTGTAATTAAGAATGAATTTGGATATTTGTTTTTCACTAATGTACATCATGTGAATAGCTTCAATCCATTTAGTGAAATATTTGGTCGCTGTGATAATGAACTTATGACCATTGGATGAGGTGGGATGGATTTTACCTATGAGGTTGAGTCCTGATTGGGTGAAGAGCCAAGGTGATGTGATTGATTGAACTTCTTGAGCTAGTGCATGTATAAGGTATCCATGAATTTGACACTATCTACACTTCTTGACAAAGTGGTATGCATCATGTTCAATTGTGGGCCAATAGTAGCCAACACATATGATCTTCTTAGCTAGAGTAAGACCACTAGAGTGGGCTTCACATATATCCTCGTGTACCTCTTGTAAGGTTTTTTATGCTTCATCAATATTGAGACATTGTAGGAGGGTGTTGTCTAAGCTTTGGCAATAAAGAGTGTCATTGATGATGGCATATCTAGAGGTCTTATGGATAAAAATCTTGCGTTGATTGGAAAATAGGTCACGGGGAATAAATTGGTCATGTAGGTAGTCATAAACATTTTTGTAACAAGGGGAGTTAGGACCAACAAGTTCACACACCATCTCAGACTCAAGAATATTGAAGGTAGGGATCAATATTTTTTCTACTAAGAAATTATATTATGGCACATTATCTAGAATGTCCAAGAGAGAACCGATTGTTTCCATAGCATTGGCTGCCTTATTTTGGATTCGAGGGACCTACCAAAAGATGATGTCATCAAAATACTGCTTAAAACTATCAACCATCTGTTTGTAAGGAGTGAGATTCTCATCCTTTGTGTCATAGTCATCATTAACTTGTTAGATTACCAATTGTGAGTCCCCATCTACTTGAAGGCTTTTGATCTTCCATTTGATAGCCATGTGAAGTCCTATTAGTAGGGCCTCATACTCTGCTATGTTTTTGGTGCAAGAGAAAAAAATTCTAAATGACTTTGGTATGATACCTCCTTGGGGTGTAACAAACAATATGCCCGCTCCTAAACCATGCTTGTGTGAGATCCATCAAAATATAACTTCCATGTGGTTGAAGTTTCTAGTGTGAATATAGACTCATCGTGGAAATCTAAAACCAATGGATGATCTAATTTTGTGGGTGCATCCGTGAGTTGGTCGGCTATAGCTTGTCCTTTTATTTCTTTCTGTTCAACATACTAAATATCATATTCACTTAGTATCTTACCCATTTGGCTAACTGACCTGTCAAGACTGCTTTGCTGAGAAGATATTTTAAAGGATCTTTTTTGGCTATTAGCTTCATTTGATGGTTCAACATGTAATGCCTAAGTCTTTGAGTGGAAAAAAACACCACAAGGTAGGAAAGTTCAATGGTACTATAGTTGAGCTCATATCCCACAAGTGTACAAATGATATAGTAAATTACTCTTTCTCTTCCATCATTGTCGTTATGTATGAGTAATGCCCCTAGTTCTAACGTGGTTGTTGATATGTTAAATATGATATGTCTTCCATCAATAGGAGGCATTAATACTAGTGGTGTTAATAAATAATATTTTATCTATTGGAAGGCCTCTTGACATCGATTTGTCCACATAAATGGTACTCCTTTTCTTAGCACATGTTGGAATGGTTGACAATTATCTACTAGTTGTGTGATGACTCTTCAGATGGACTCTAATCTACCTTGGAGTGTCTGTAGCTGAATTATATTGGTTGGTGGTGGCATTTATATGATAAATTTTACTTTGGTGGGGTCAACTTCAATGCCTCTTCTAGAAACAATATACCCTAAGAGCTTTCCTGATGTTACTGCAAACACACATTTCTTTGGATTCAGCTGTACTTTATATTCTTCTAGCCTTTTGTAAATCTTGTCTAACACTTGTAGATTATCACCTCTTGTTAATGATTTGGCTTATAATTCATTCACATAATCTTCCATGAGGGTGTGCATGAGGTCATGAAAGATCGTGGTCATGGCACATTGATATGTCGCTTCAATTTTTCAATACAAAAGGCATGACGTTCTAGCAATATGTTCCCCAAGGATATGTGAAAGTTGTCTTGTGTTGATCTTTAGGGGCTATTTGATTGTATCCCAAGAAACCATCCATGAGGAATATCATCTCATACCCTACTATTAGATCCATAATAATGTCGATATTTGGTAAGGGGAAATCATCTTTTGGACATGCCTTGTTCAAATCTCAAAAATTAGTACATATGTGGATTCCTCCTGTTGGCTTTGTCACTAGTACTAGATTAGAAATTCACTATGCATAATCAATAGGTCAAATGAAGCCCACATCAAGTAACTTCTTTAACTTGGCCTTTACCAATAAGGCAATCTGAGGATTCATTTTCCTTAGTTTTTGCTTGATTGGTTTAGTGTCGGGGAACAATGTCAAGTGATATAAAACCAACTCAGGATCTAGACTAGGCATGTTGGTGTAAGACCAAGCAAAGTTGATTTGTCTCTTGGTGAAGAATGCACGAAAGTCTTCCTGTTCTATTTTTGTCAACGATGCTGCGAAATGGATGACCTTAGGATTTTCATTAGTGCCTATGTTGAATTCCATAGAATTTTCTACTAGAATGGGTGATTTCTCTTAGTTTACAGAGAGTAAGTCTAACCCTCCATCCTTGGGAACCTTAGAGAGGTTTTCACCCTTGGATGCATCCTTTCTTTTTACTTTTTTTGGGTCTAGAGGCACCTTTTAGTTTTCACCTAGAGACCTTTCTTTTTTTATTTTATCATTTTCAATTTTATGATTGGAGGGGTGGAAAGACTCCCCAAATTAGGCTATGTTATTAAGATCTATGCAAAATCCAGCTTTATGATCTCCAAAAGGAATGCCTTCACATAATCCCATAAACTTGGAAATTGCTTCATCATTTTTGAATACGTCTAAGGTGGGTGGTCCTTGTTGGTCCTAGTCTATCAATTGCAGGGATACTAGAGGCATGCCATCATCAGTATTGTCCAGATTCAATGAATGGGAAAGTAGGGTAAAAATGGAAGTATTATCAAGATCCCAAAAGAAATCAATCCAAGCTTTACCTTTGGTTGAGGAGTCGAATAGGTCAAGTTCCTTGAATTTCTTGGCTAGGTCATAGTCATTGGATGCGCAAGAGTCCTACTCCCACTCATTGGAGTTGGTCTCAGTATGGTAGTCCTCAGATATCTTGATATCTTTTAAAGCACTCACTTCCTCACTTCAAAGCACCTTAGTGCTAAGAGCGCCCACTTTTAATGGTTTATACCCTAGCCCTATGTTCTTTGGTCATTCAGATGGTAGCAAAGGTTTTTTCATCCCATTTTTGTGCAAATCAAGTCCATTGAGTCCATCATAACCTTTGCATTTCACGATCTCAAAGCCTTTACCATACTATTTGGTTGGGAGTTTCTTGGGTTCAATGTCTTCTTCTTCCTTGTATAACTATGTGGTGATATCTTCTTTGTTAATAGCTTCTTTACTCAACTCTCCCCATTTCATGAAGGTTGTGGTAGGAGATTCTTGAATAGTGACTTTGGGTTCCTTTTTTTTATAGCTGATGATTTACCATAGGATTTCAGTGGTGCAAGTAATTTACTGATACAATAGAATGCCTTAATATGACACTCTCCACACCCCTTATGTTGGACCTGGATCTTGGGATCGAAAGATGGAGTTTAGGAAGTGAATGATTTTTTTTAAGTGGATGGATCAATGTAATGGGATGAAGTAGATGATGAAGCTTCCTGATTGATTAACACTTGTTGTTTGAGTGTTCTTGTTAGGTTGTTGCAATACTAAAAAGGGTAAGGATTGCCAACTATTGTGATCTCAATACCATTATGGGGAAACTTTAAGCATTGATGGTAGGTGGATGGAAAAAACTTCATAGCATGAATCCATGGTTGGACAAGGAGTAGATTATAGGGGAGATCTAGATCCAACACTTGGAATGTTGTATCCAATACAGTGGGCTTGACCTTGATAAATAGTGAAATAACACCCTTGGAAGAGTTCTCTTCATTGTCATAGGCCTTTATGATAATACTATTTGTTGTACCCACACAAGATTAAGAGAAATCTAATGTCGTAACCAATTTTAGAGTACAAATATTCAATCTCGCTCCATTTTCTACCAAGACTCGTCTGATTTTATTTTTATTAACATAGACTTCTAGGTGCAAAGGTTCATTATGTTTGAGCTTTTGTGTAGAGAAGTCTTGGTCAGAAAAGGTGACGTGGTGGGTGTTGGCTAAGTATCCCACCATTGCTTGGAATCGATTGACATCAAGGTTGGTAGGCACAAAATTTTCTTTCAATGCTTTGTCTAGAATATCTTTAAGCTTGGGAGATATGTGAAGTAACTCAAGGATAGATATCTGAGCAGATTTCTTCCCCAAGTGGTCTAAGATGTTATATTGGGTCTTTTGTTGTTGTTTAAGAGGAGCACATTGTAAGGTCACCTTGGTTCATCGCATTTTCATTGCACATTTTGGTGGCTTCTTGATGGTAATGGTATTGACATGGTTATCTAAGGCTCAAATATTATTTATAGTATATTTATAGGTGAAATGGGCGAAATTAGCTTGGTTATCGATCTTTGTATTTGAACTATAGGCTTTCCCTATCTCATGGTCATGCAAAGGATTCTTAAATATTGTATGGTCACTATTGGAGGTTGGTTTTTGGTTATCTACTTCTATGACACCATTTTCGATTAGGTCTTGAATTATGTTCTTGAGTTGTCGACGTGACAAAGTTTTTTGTCCTTTAATATGGTGATAGTTGCAAAAGGTGTTGTCATACCACCATGAAGGTTTGAAAGGCCTTGGGTCATAATGTTTCACCTTTGGAAGTTCTAAGAAATTAGATTGCAATAGTTGTTTCAGGATAGATTCGATGAGATCCCCTAGAAGATTGTATTTGCGTCTTGTGGGAAAGTTTCTTTGAGGTGCACATCCTTGGTTGTTCTGGATGACATTTGTTGTTTGATCAGGGATATATGATGGGTTATTTGATGTATTAGGTCCCTTAAGAGTGATTGTGGGACAAAATTTGTGTATTTCCTTTGTGTCTACCACTCCATCAGTCGTGATATTCTTATTGTGAGCCCAATACTTATTTTTGTCATTTGAGGTACTTTGGGCATTTTTATTTTTCTTAAAAGTTTTAAGTTCCCCTTTTTCAATGAGTGGATTTTCAAGGGTAGTGCCTTTTCCCACAAGGTTAGAAAATGTAGTGCAACAATGGACTTGCAATTGATATTTTAGTTATGTGACCAAGTTTTCATTGAACATGACAACCCTTTGTTTCTCAGGTATCTCACAAGGACATCAACTAGCCAAACTCCTCCATCTTTGGAAGAATGTGATAAATGAATCACCTTCATCTTGTTTTGTATGACACAATGTGGCTATGGTAATGCCATTTTTGATGTTATAAGCAAATTCTATCACAAATTTATTAGCTAGTTCATCCCATGTTCTTATGCCTATAGGTAAGTGGGAAAACCATTCAAGTGATTATCTTGTGAGACTTCTTGGGAATAATATCATGAGATATGTATGTTCAGATGTGATGTTCATGAAAGCCATGTGAAATTCCCTCACATGTTCAATGGGGTTCCCATTTCCTCTATACTTGGTAAATCTTGGAATAACATAGTTGTGAGGAAATGGAAGCATGTATATGCTCTTGCAAAGGGGTATGGACATAAATCTTGTGTTGAGTAATTTTTCTTTGTCGATATTTTCATTTTGTCCACTTTTTTTTGTAGTGCAAGAATTTGGTTTGTCAAGGCATCAACTTGAGTCAAGATGTGTCCATTTCATTCGCAACTACATTGTGATATGATCCCATAGAGTTTTTCAATCCAATATTTTGGGTGGATGAATTGGTGTTGATGCCAAATTTATGTGGTGGATTTTGGTTTTGAATGTTATGGGTGAAGGGTGCAATTTGATTTTTGGATATGGGGAGTGAAATTTGGAATATGGTTATGGTGCAGGAGCACCTTGAGGTCCTTTTGGAAGATCTTGTTTTTTTTGGCTTGTAGGTGGTTCTAGCCAACCACCAAGGGAATAAGGAATATGATGTAAATTACCAAGAGTGTTTTTGATGAGTGAATTGGAAATAGGTTTGTTAGGGGCTTGAGGTTTGGGTAAGTCTTAGACACTGTGAGCATTTTTAGCAATGTTGCCTTGGCTATTTGTCCTAAAAGTTGGAAAATAGCATTAATGATGCTCTAAGCCCTACTCAAGGGTCCTAGCACATGGGAGAAAGGTATATAAGGTCAGAAAAACCCTAATACCTGGGGTTGGAGGATTGTTTTCACGAATTGAGACTTGGAGAGTATATTTTTTGTGATTGGAAGAGAGCAAGTTTTCATTGAATTTCTGTGTTTGAGCCTTCATCCAATCGAGAATGGATTGAAAGGACTTATCTGATGCTTTGAGTCTTTCATTTGTGTCACTTACTTACCTTGTGTAGCATTATATTAGTCATCTAGACCAACTGGTTATCTTTTGGCAAGTTTTTGTTGTTCTTGGTCTCATTGCCGGTTCAGGCCAGTTTTGTGAATAATGAGTCCCACTTGTCTTCCCATGGATTTCCTCTCATGGCCACTTGGAATCAAGTTGGGTACTATGTAAATAGTGTACATATAGGTTTTGGGGTCTTGTTTTGCAGGGAAGGTGATGAAATCATCAAGCACTAGGCGAGTGCAAGTGCATTCTGGCTAGTAGCTTGGAGAGGACAACAGCAAGGAGAGTTGCTAAATGGATTTTTTTATGCCAATCAAGAGTATGGGAGTGTAGGCACATGTATCTCAGACATGTGTGTTCCAGGATGAGAGCTGAGGAGGTCGTTGAAGCCCTCAAAAAAGGAAAAAGAGCCAAAAACCCTAGAAACCCTTGAAAATAGGGGGTTTGAGGACAGTCATATGTACGGACACTTGTAGGACCTAAGGCCTGGTAAATCTTGGAGCCTTGATGGTCAATAGAAAGAATCTACAAAATTTTTTGGGGGTTGTTAAGACTGTTTGTGAGAAAAGTCAAGAAAATGGGTTCTAGGAGGCTTAATTGGGGCAGAAGGCTACAAGGCCTAAAATTGAGTTTTTTAAGGAAGCAATGGGTAAAAGGTGAAAGAATCCAATGAGATGGATCGGTGAGGAGAAAAATCAACAAAGGGACAACTAGAATACCCTTCCCTAGCCCTGGAGTGGTTAGGACACTTTGGGTCAGTGTGGAGCCCAAGGAAGCTTAATGGTGGATTGGGAGTAATGGTGAAGAATCTAAAATTGGTGGAGAGTCTTATGAGGTGAGAGGGGTTTAGGAGTGATCACTGAGTAGGGTAGAGAGGAATACCATAGGAAGACTAGAGAATAGGTCTTGGGAAGAGAAAGAGTGCTCTTGAGGGATAAGACTCCCCACCAAATTGGTATCAGAGCCATAAAAAGGCTTGGGAATTGAGAAGTGAATGTCAGAAAGAAGTGAATCCATAGGAGAAAGCACCATCATGACCAATGCAGAGCTAGCTAGAGACTTGACAGAGCAACAAGAAAAGAATAGATGACTCGAAGAAGTTGTGGAGGAGATGAAGCAAAAACTAGAAGAGGTTGCAGAGACTGTAGGCAAGATGAAAGTGCAGTTAGTAGAGGACAAAGACAAGGGTAAGGACCACATTGAGGAAGAAATAGAGCTAGAACCTGACCCTCCATTAGCAGAGGAACCCTTCCTCAAAGAATTGAAGGCATTAGGTGGCAAGGCACTAGAAGGCATCCCTATTTTCACAGGAAGAATGGATGCAGAGTTAGTTATGGAATGGATTGAGGGAATGGAGAATCACTTTGAATGTGATGGGATTACAGAGGCACAAAAGGTGAAGATAGCCAAATCAAGGTTAAGAGGACAAGCATTAACTTGGTGGAAGTTCTTGCAAGAAGAAAGAGAGAAGGAAGGCAAGAAGCCAATAGGAAATTGAAAGACAATGGTGGCTAAAGTGAAGGAAAACTATCGACCTGAGGACTATGACATCCAATTGCATAAGAAAAGGCAAAATCTCAGACAAAGAGACCTAGATGTAGCTGCCTATACAAAGGAGTTCCAAAAACTAAGCCTTAGGTCTAGAGTGCAAGAAATTGAAAGCATTAAAGTTGCTAGGTATTTGAATGGCCTTAGATGGAACATACAAGAGGAGTTGAATCTCTTCACACTTACTACCCTCCATAACTGCTATCAGATGGCTATTAAAGTGGAAGAGAAACTGAAAAAGAAACAAGATTCTAATACCAGGGGTAAAGGAAGAGGCAGAGACCCTAGAGGTGGACATAGAGGAAGTTTTGGTGGAAGGAGCAATGAGAATATAAGCCAAGGAGATTCTAAGGTTGGGGAACAATCCCATGGGAAAAATAGTAGAGGGGGATACAGAGGTAGAAGTTCTTACAATGATGGAAGAGGCAGATTAGGGGGATTTGGGAGAAGTTCTCATTTTGCTTCCATGAAGTGTTACAATTGTGGATAGTTGGGTCATCCGGCTTATAGGTGTCCTGACAAGCCAACATCTTCACAAGGTGAGAGGAAGATTAACTATGTTTAGGAAGAGGACTGTTCCAAACATTCAGAGGTGAGTTTAGATTTAGAGAAAGGAGAGAATCTCATGTTAAGAAGGATCTTGATCAAAGCACCTATCGAGGATGAACACAAACAGAGGAGAGCTCTTTTTAGAGTCAAGTGCAAGATACTAGGTAAAGTATGCAAGGTCATCATTGACTCAGGATCTATTGATAATGTCATATCAGAGGAGGTAGTGCAGAAGTTGAACCTCATCAAGATACCCCATGTGTGTCTTTACAAGGTTACTTGGTTGAATAAGGGGCAAAATATATTGGTCAATGAACAAGTATGGGTTGAGTTTGCTATAGGGAAGTATCAAGATAGGATACTATGTGACGTGTTACCAATGGATGCATGCCATCTGTTGCTTGGAAGACCATGACAATATGATAGGGAGGCAGTACACCATGGCAAGGAGAACAAGTATTCATTCAAGAAGGATGGAGTGACTTACAAAATCCAGTCTTTGATAGAAGAAAGCACAGTGGAGAAGGAAGAATCTAGTGTACTTTTGATGAGTGGAAAGGAATTCCTAAAAGACATAAAGGAGGAAGAAGGAGTTGTCTATGCAATTATGTTGAAGCCAAAGGAGGAGGAGTCACCTAGTCGGCTACCTATGACAACAGAAGTGAAGAAACTGTTGGATCAGTTCAGGGATATTATTTGTGAAGGCACACCAACTACACTACCACCTAAGAGGGCAATCAGTCATCAAATAGACTTTGTACCAGGAGCAACATTGTCTAACAAGGCTGCATACAAGATGACACCGAAGTAGAACAAGGAGATAGCAAGGAAAGTTCAAGAACTTTTGGACCAAGGGCTGATCAGAAAAAGCATAAGCCCATGTGTTGTTCCAGTGGTGTTGGCACCTAAGAAGGGAGATAAGTGGAGAATGTGTACTGATTCTAGGGAAATAAATAGGATAACCATTAGATATAGGTTTCCTATTCCTAGGATACAAGACTTAATGGACTATTTAGGGGGTGCTAAATACTACTCGAAAATTGATTTGAAAAGTGGCTACTACCAGATTAGGATGAAAGAGGGAGATGAATGGAAGTCATCTTTTAAAACTACAGAGGGGCTATATGAGTGGTTAGTAATGCCATTTGGGCTTACAAATGCACCTAGCACTTTTATGAGGGTGATGAATGAGGTCTTGAAAGACTATATATGAGTCTTTTTGGTAGTCTACTTAGATGATATTCTCATCTTTAGCAAAACAAAAGAAGAACATATGAAGCACCTAGTACTTGTGTTGAAGAAACTTCAAGAGGAGAAGCTCACCATAAATCTTGAGAAAAGTGAGTTCATGAAGCAAGAGTTAGTCTACCTAGGATTTGTAGTATCTCAAGGGAACTTGAAGATGGACAAGATCAAGGTTGAAGCCATTCTCAGTTGGCGTACTTCGAAGATAGGGACTGAAGTCAGGAGTTTCCATGGATTAGCTCAATTCTATAGGAAGTTTGTTAGAAGGTTTAGTGAAATCTATGCACCGGTCCTTGACACCATCAAAGGAGGACTGAAAACAAAGTTTGTGTGGACCAAAGAAGCCAATGAAGGATTTGAAAGATCGAAGAGGGAGATAGCTACCCAACCTATCCTAGTTTTACCAAGTTTTGACAAACCATTCATAGTGGAATGTGATGCAAGTAACATAGCAGTAGGTGTTGTCCTAAGCCAAGAAGGCAGGCCAGTGGCATTCTTTAGTGAAAGGTTGAATGAAGAAAAGTCTAGGTACTCATCCTATGAATTAGAGCTATATGCTTTGGTACAGGCTCTCAAGAAGTGGAGGCACTACCTATTGCCCAAGGAATTTGTGGTATACACTGACAATCAGGCCTTAAGCTACATCAATACTCAAGAGAAGTTCGGTTTGAGGCACATCAAATGGATGGAGTTTTTGCAGTCATACACCTTTACTATCAAGCACAAGAAAGGGGTTAACAATAAGGTTGCAGATGCCCTTAGTAGGAGATTGCTTACCATTCAGGAGATACAGCTGTAGAGCACAGGGGTTGAAGGATTCAAAGACCTATATGAAGGAGATTCTGATTTCTCAGTGATCTACAAGGTATGTACTGATTTTGAAAACCATTTTCATAGTGAATATGTAGATTATACTTTGCAGAATGGTTTATTGTTTAGAGGGAAACAATTATGTGTTCCAAGAGGTTCCATGAGGGAGAATCTTATTCAAGAAAAGCACAATGGCAGTTTGAGTGGACACTTTGGATTGAACAAGACCCTAGACTTAGTGGAGAGGTTCTATTGGTGGCCTAAGATGCAAAGAGATGTAAGAAGGTATGTGGAGCAATGTGGAGTGTGTCAAAAGGCAAAGGGAACATCAACAAATGCAGGTCTTTATCAACCATTACCCATCCCAAGTAGACCATGGGAATGCATAAGCATGGACTTTATAGTAGGGCTACCTAGGACACCGACTGGTTTTGACAGTGTGTTTGTGGTAGTGGACCTATTCAGCAAGATGAGCCATTTCATTCCATGCAAAACAACACATGATGCAAGTCATATTGTACACCTATTCTTCAAGGAGGTAGTAAGGATACATGGGTTGCCAAAGAGCATAGTTGCAGACAGAGATGTGAAGTTTATGGGACATTTTTGGAAAACTCTTTGGAGGAGGTTAGGAACCAACTTGTCTCATAGTTCAACATATCATCCTCAAACGAATGGACATACAGAGGTGATAAATAGGGTACTTGGTAACTTGTTGAGATGCTTAACTAAGGAGTATGGACAAGGATGGGAACAAGTGATTCCATAAGCAAAATTTGCTTACAATGATAGCACAAATAGGACTACGGGTAAGAGTCCATTTGAGATAGTATATGGCTTACATCCAAGGGGTGTACTTGAGCTTAGAGATCTAAAAGGTTATGAAGGAATCAGTGGTCATGCTGATGATTTTGCTCAGTCAATGAGAGAGGTTCATGAGCAGGTAAAGAAGACATTGATAGAGGCTAACCAAAAGTTGAAGGCTAAAAGAGATGAAGGGAAGAGAGATCTACAATTTGAAATAGGTGATTTGGTGATGGTATACTTGAACAAGGAAAGACTACAGAAAGGCATACCAAGTAAGTTGCAGATGAAAAGGATAGGGCCATGTAAAGTGTTGGCTAAGTATGGATCAAATGCATACAAGGTGGAGTTACCCAAGGAGATGTCTATTTCACCTATCTTCAATGTGAAGGACTTGGTGAAGTATAGAGGACCAGAAATGGATGAGGAAAAATATAATGTTGAAGTGAGTAAGGATGTGGAAGAACTCAAGGTACCTGATCAGATCAGACCACAAGTGGACAAGATTCTAGACTCAAGGGTGAAGAAGAATAGGCACAAGACATACATGGAGCACCTAGTGAAGTGGAGACATCAACCAGAGTCAGAGGCTACTTGGATAATAGAAAGTGACTTTAAGAAGCATGGAATTAGTGAGGAGCTCTTGACACCACAGGTTCCTTAACTTCTTTGTTGCAGGGGGAGAATGGTGCAGGAGCACCTTGAGGTCCTTTTGGAAGATCTTGTTTTTTTGGCTTGTAGGTGGTTCTAGACAACCACCAAGGGAATAAGGACTATGATGTAAGGTCCCAAGAGTGTTTTTGATGAGTGAATTGGAAATAGGTTTGTTAGGGGCTTGAGGTTTGGGTAAGTCTTAGACACTGTGAGCATTTTGAGCAATGTTGCCTTGGCTATTTGTCCTAAAAGTTGGAAAATGGCATTAATGATGCTCTAAGCCCGACCCAAGGGTCCTAGCATGTGGGAGAAAGGTATATAAGGTCAGAAAAACCCTAATACCTGGGGTTGGAGGATTGTTTTCATGAATCGAGACTTGGATAGTACATTTTTTGTGATTGGAAGAGAGCAAGTTTTCATTGAATTTCTGTGTTTGAGCCTTCACCCAGTCAAGAATGGATTGAAAGGACTTATCTGATGCTTTGAGTCTTTCATTTGTGTCACTTACTTACCTTGTGTAGCATTAGATTAGTCATCTAGACCAATTGGTTATCTTTTTGCAAGTTTTTGGTGTTCTTGGTCTCATTGCCGGTTCAGGCTAGTTTTGTGAATAATGAGTCCCACTTGACTTCCCGTGGATTTCCTCTCATGGCCACTTGGAATCAAGTTTGGGACTGTGTAAATAGTGTACGTATAGATTTTGGAGTCTTGTTTTGCAGGGAAGGTGATGAAATCATCAAGCACTAGGCGAGTGCAAGTGCATTCTGGCTAGTAGCTTGGAGAGGACAGCAGCAAGGAGAGTTGCTAAATAGATTGGTTTGTGCCAATAAAGAGTATGGGAGTGTAGTAACATGTATCTCAGAAATGTGTGTGCCAGGAGGAGAGATGAGGAGGTCGTTGAAGCTCTCAAAAAAAGGAAAAAGAGCCAAAAACCCTATAAACCCTTGAAAATAGGGGGTTTGAGGACAGTCATATGTACGAAAACTTGTAGGACCTAAGGCCTGGTAAATCTTGGAGCCTTGATTGTAAATAGAAAGAATCTACAAAAACATTTGGGGGTTGTTAAGACTGTTTGTGAGAAAAGTCAAGAAAACGGGTTCTAGCAGGCTTAATTGGGGCAGAAGGCTACAAGGCCTAAAATTGAGTTTTTTAAGGAAGCGATGGGTAAAAGGTGAAATAATCCAATAAGATGGATCAGTGAGGAGAAAAATCAACAAAGGGACATCTAGAATACCCTTCCCTAGCCCTGGAGTGGTTAGGACACTTTGGGTCAGTGTGGAGCCCAAGGAAGCTTAAGGTGGATTGGGAGTAATGGTGAAGAATCTGAAATTGGTGGAGTCTTACGAGGTGAGAGGAGTTTAGGAGTGATCACTGAGTAGGGTAGAGAGGAATACCCTAGTAAGACTAGAGAATAGGTCTTGGGAAGAGCAAGAGTGCTCTTGAGGGATAGGGCTCCCCACCAGGTTAATGTGTGAAGGATTCATATTGAATTGCGTTTGTAATGGGCTTGAAATTGTTTGTCCATGTGGATGTTGGTTTCCATATTGTTGGAAAGGACCTTTTGTGTTTCTTTGTAGGATAATGCTTGTGGTAGGACCTTGTCATAATGTATTGGTGTTCAAATTAAAATTGGTATTTGGTGTGGTGTTTTTTTGTGGCTTACGTCAACTGATGTAAACTTTCTGCATTTTTGTTGCTTGACTTGTTTTTACCCATTGAAAAAGGATTGGATGATGAAACACCCATAGGATTAGATGTTAAACCAAATGGATTAAATTTATTGCTAGGGGGTTGTGTCATAGCTTGTGAAATATGCGTTCCAAATAGAGGCGTCACACTGATTGTTGTGGCATTTTGTGTTGTTCTTAATGACATGGTAGCATGTATTTGTGGAATAATGTGATTAGGAGTAGATGCACTGTGTCCTTGGTTTTGTGTAGTCTCATTTATTGGTGTTGCAAAAAGTGTATTAACATCAAAACCATGAGGAAGTGTAGCTCCACTTTGTAACGATTTTTCTAGGAATCGTTGTGGGTCTTGTGCTACCATATCATCTACAAACCATGTAACATTAGGGTCTTGAGCTACTGCCTCAATCTCTTCTTTAGTTAGAGGTCTTTGGATGTATTTTATTATGAATATTTCAAAAGGATTGGAAAATGATGATCGTGTATTAGGTGTCTCATTGGAAGAATACCCAAACTTCATGTTGCTAGTGGGATTGACGAAGGGACCTTCATTGGTGTAATCCATTTCTTTTCTTTTTTATTTGTAATCTCGTTTGGACCATAAAATACTTGCAAATGTGATGAATGGATATGGAGTCTAAGGAATGAAAATGAAATGATAAGACTTAAGACTAAAGTATGCAACTATGTTATGTTCTTAGGGATTTGAATATATAAGAAATGCCAAATGAGGAAGCACCTATGGCCAAGATTAAGGTACCGAATGACAATGGATGAAATTGAGATGTGATAATGTCACTATGATCTAAAATATATGGTAGGACTATGTTATGAAAATATGATGTTATGATGAGGGGTATGGTATGACTAAAGTTATGATATGAAGATGAAGACTAAGCACTTTTGTGGATCTAAGAAGAGGTTACCAACTAAACTAAGATAGTCCAAAGTACCAAATATGATTGTCAAGACCTTAAAAAAGACAAAGACTAAAATGATGATGATTGACAAAGTGGACCTCAAACTAGACTTATGAGTTTAAAGGACCAAATTAAATGACAAGGATTGATTGATGAAAAGACAAGGTAAAGGCAATCTAAATTTGTGACAATGTTCTAATCAAAAGTCTAATAAGTCTCCTAGTCTAAAGCCTACAAAATTGTATGCAACTAATGAGTGACCTAGGGTTTGACCTAAGATGTATGCAAATTATGACACCCTAAGTCTATGGAGTGAAATGAATGATCTAAAATGAGAAAATCTGTAGTCTAATGAGATGATTATAGTTAGAAATTGATCCAAAATAAGACCACACCAGAATTTCCCAAAAAATTGACAACTAGAAAATGCGGTTCATGGCCTAACAAATGCGTTTTACTATCTTACAAATGTGGTTCAAAGTTTTTAGTGAATGTGGTGCTCTATTTTTTCAATTGTGGTTTACAGTTGTAGATGTAGTGAATAGTGTGTTTGACCCTAGTTTGAAGTTTTTTGATTAATTTTTCATCTTGTTTTTGTGAAATGTAATTTAAAACACAACATGCAATCTGAAAACAAATCTTAGCTATTGAGTGACAAAATTTTGTGAGTGTAATGTGTATGTTCAAGGGTTATTCGCCCTAATTTCCATGGGTCTAATCACAATTTGAAGACACTTCACACACATAAAACACTTCCTATCCCTAAGGTCAATGACCAATGGTAGAAAATCTCACACCCACAACTTGGAATCTCCTTCAAAGCAAGTGGAGGGACACCTTTAGGGGGTGTATGCACTCTTGTCTTTGCAAGAGAGGATAGATAGGGGCCTTCAAGACTAGAAGGATGACCCAATCATCCTCTCCCTAGAAAGCTACAAGTAAACAAGTAGCTTATGCTAAGCTGGGGATTTTTGTCTCATCTTAAGGGAGCCATATGATGAGTAACTTCAAGGTATGATGCTACACATTTTCTCTGAGAATGACACCAATAAATAACTAAATCAATAAGGGTGGGCTTCTAACTAAATATCTTCTAGTCACTGCTCGGGACTTACTGCCTCACTAGCATCCAACAAGCCACTTAAGGCTTTAACTGATCCTACTTGGGTACTTAGAATACCACAAGAGTACTTCCCCTTTTGGATTGGCACGATATGATGAAGGATAATGACAGTTTGGAATTGACTTTCATCTTATCCTTTTATATAGCGACCCAAGGGAAAAACCGCTTTGGGTCACTAATGAGTTCTCTATTAGGATGTGTCTCAATTGGTAGACCCTTATAAAGGGTTATAAAAAAAGTGAGACAAATACAATGTTTTTGATCTCCAAGGTCATATAAAAATGCAAGGAGAGAGCATACACATGTATTTTCTCACACTAGAAAGTGTTCATTAACCTTTAGAAAACCAAATGTGTGGTGTGATAATGAAATTTTTGAGAAGTGTTTTTGATATCCAAGATCATATAACATTCAAGGGAAGAGAATACACACCTCAAAACACAAACAAGATCACAAGACAAAAAAAACAATGGTTATTTTTAATCCAAAATTGAAAGTGTCATAATGCAAAGACACTTGGTTCTTTTTAAGTCCAAAATCCTTTCCTACTTAGAAAAAAAAAAAGCCTTGCAAGAACATGGATTCATAGTCTCAATAAAAATGTATTGTCCCTACGAATGCCAAAAGTTTCTAATCAAATATTAGTAACACAAAAACCTCTAATCTACCGAATGGAAATAATTAAGACCCTAATTAACAATAACAAGAAAATGAAGCTTAAAAAGTCATAAATACGACTCATTGTTCTGGAACAGATGTGGTGAACCAGGCAATGACTGCGGCAAATTGGAGAGCAACTACGATGAACCGAAAAATGATCACAACTCATAGTCAAAATAGAATGCAACACACAACTTGAAACCTACAAAATACTCAAATATGGAAAATTTTGAAAAATATCAAAATTGAAATACTTCAATTATTCTATCGAGATGCAAAAATAAAAACCAAAAAGTTGAGAAATGATAGAAAATCCTAAAAATAGACTAATGAAATGATGTGCCCTATAGTTAAGAAAATTTGGCTCTTAATTCCATGAATGTGGTGTTCTATTTCACGAATGTGTCATAATAGCTGTCAAATGCATCATGTCATGCTACAAATATGCCATACTATCTCTCAAATGCGTCATTCGGCTTTACAATTGCATTGCAGACTTGAAACTAAAAAATTCCCAAAAATTCTTTCAAATCTAGTTAGTTCACGTCAGGTTCACCAATGTAAAATAAGGTAAGATCAAGGTAAAAGGCATGAATCAATAAAACTTAAACCCTAGAGCCTTAAACCAACAATGAAGCACAAATGAACATAGAAACATAAAATATGAAGCAATATTACCAATATTCCTAAGCCATGGTTGATTCACCTCCATTGTCCTTCTCCATCTTGCTTGATATGCTTGATTGCCCTAAGATTTTGAGTATGCAACAATAAGCCTAGTGATAATGATAACAAAATATTAAAGATTGTACTTGTCTCCTTGAATGTTTGAATTCTCTTATTAGTTAGGGTTGAAATGATGTCCAATAATAGGTCTCTTTTATAGAAAGCCAAATTTGAATGTAGGGCTAGGATTAAAAGATAATATGACATGAAAATCAATGACCAAGATTGCTTGAGAAGCAATGAAATAGGATTAGGGCTAAATTAGGGCAAAGATAGGGCTTGGTTAAGGATGGATGGTGGAGATTAAATTATAAATTAATTCAGCCAAGGGTGGAAATTAATTGAGATGTGAAGAGATAAGAATGACACAGATAAAGAGGTTGCTGGAGTGAATTAAATAATTATAAAATTATTTAATTTAAGAAGAAAAGTTAATTAATTAAATAATTAAAGCAATTATTTAATTATATAAGAAAAGAGGAAAGTTGGCTTTTAAATTAAATAATAATTTAATTTAAAAGTGGAGAAAAAGGATAAAATAGTAAACACTTAAATACATAAAATTTATTTAATTTATAGAAGAAGAGCATAATGAATAATTAAATAATTAAAATTATTATTTAATTATAGTAGAAAAATGACAATAATTAAATAAATAAGAATTTATTTAATTATAAAAATAAAAGGGACTTTAGTGATGTAATTAAATAAATATAATTTATTTAATTAATCAAAGGAAGAAATGAAAGGAAATAAATGAATTAATTAAATAATTAAAATTATTAATTAATACAAGAAATATGACTTTAGACAATAATCAAATAATTAAAATTATTTAATTATGTAGGGAAGAAAGGGATTTGAGAAGGAAAAATGGTGTTCGTAGGCTTAGAACATTTTTCAATGTCTACACCTAGTCCCACAACTACAAGCATGATGCATACAAATGATGCAAATGATGATTGTTTGCAAGAAAACATGCAACCCACTACTTCATTTGTTGCTAGCCTTCCACCGACACATAGAGAAGTTTAATAATTACACTTTTTATTGTAACTAGGCCAAGGCTGGCCAACTCTATCTATAGATTGGCCACCCATTTCTCCATCTCCCATCAATAAATACACCACCAGAAGATTGTTTGTAATGGAATTCCTCACTTTGTTTCCAAAAGGCACTGCTGCCTTCAAACAATAACACATCAAGGAAGTCAAATTACATGGATATGCTCTCCATTTACTCAGGTACTTTGATAATAGGTTTGGCCAACACCCTCTTTTTAGGTACTTTATACTAAATATTCTATGTGCCATTGCAACCAAGCCACAACATCTATGTTCGTCCATAAACACATGGAACCTTGCCTACGAACAACTATTTTACCAAACCAATTATTTACCATCTTATTGTCCCATTTTGTAAGGGCTTTGCTTTTGGTTTGGTTTTCCACCCTATTATTCATAATCTCCACTATAGTTATTTCAACTTATTCAAAAAATATGGTAATGCCATTACTTTTTCTTGAAATAACCTTCAATTCCTTTCCTTTTAGACTTCCCAAATAAGAGTATATGGGCTAATTGTTTATAGGCACCCAAAGGAATTATTTGATTTCAAAATTGGCCAAGATTTGAATAATCCAAGCATGTTCCTAGGAAGGGCCTTGTACTAGCCTAAGTTTGGGCACAAACATCTCCAACACTCTTGTGAAAATGAGCACTCAACCAACAAATGGTCTATTGTCTCTTCTCTGTTCAGGCATAAAACACAACGAGAAGGCTTGTGGAAGCCCATTTTGGAGAATCTATCCGCAATTAAAATTATTCCTTGCATTTTTACCCATGCAAAGGCTCATGCCTTGGGAAGACAAAGTTTATCCCAAAATAAATGGATGGGGAGTGTTGTCTAGGGGGCATTTTATTCCATTAAATAATAACCATATTTTGGATTATATCAACCATTCTTTGCACCATACCATTTCAATTCATCTTGCCCCAACCTTACTACTATTATTATTCCCTCAAGGATGCTCTTCAAAAAAATTTCTTCTTCAATTAGGATTCTCGTATTATCTAAACACTTTCCTTTTTGTGAGACTCTCTTTCTTCAACTACTTCCTCCATATAATTCTTGATACATGTTTCCCAATATCGAATTAAAATAGGTTTTTTTTGAGCTAGAGGTGCTAAGTTATCTATTGGTGGATGATCACCCCATGAGTCTTCCCAAAACAAGGTTGAGCGACCTTCGTGGATGTCCCATATTAGGTAATCTATTATGATTGATATGCATGAGTTCATAAAGTTCTAGACCCTTAACCCACATGGGAGCCTTCTTATGGTGAATATTCGGGTAGGATCATTATTGTCTCTAATGTGGGAAAAGGGATCTAGGGTTTAAATCACACCTCTCTATATTACATTAGAGAGGAACCAAAATTGATCACACAAGGCCACTTAGCTACTATCCTCAATGAAAGAGCTAGAATGGTTGATCATGATTTTGGTCCTCTTTTGGGGTTTGTTGAGGTTGATTTGATTGATTAGGAATCAAATTGATTTGATTGTGTAAATATAAAATAGTTCAATTTTGAATCTACCACAAACTAATGTGATTTCAAAAAATTATAGAACTACAACACAGATATTGATGACAAAAAATAGAGTGCAGGGATAGAGGAACCTAGTATGCAAATTGAGACTAAAACTATCTAGTTAAGGGTGTTGATGCCCTAGACTGGATGATTTTTCTTTCTAGAATATATGAATAGGTCTCAATAGGTTATAATATATAGGTTCTTCCCTCCTAGACTCAACTTCAAAACTTCTTCTATTGACGAATAATTCTTCTTGCTCTAATTTATTGAAATATGAGGCTTGAATGCTTGATATTGCTATTAGGTCTTCAATCTTCTCCCAAATCCACATCAGATTTTCCACCTACAAACAAGAGAGTGGAGAAAGGGTTGTGTCATATAGGGGCCTGCCTAAGTCAAACCCCACTTTGGTGTTTCCACCTCCAAAATGGCTATGATGATGTAAAGAGTGCTTACCCTCGGTCAGGTAGAGGTAAATGGATAAAAAAAGTGATAAATGACAAGTGTTGCAACTTACCACTCAGATCTGATCTCTTTGATGGACTGAATTCATGATACACATCTCATACAAATAATATTTTCTTGTTGATAAGAATTCCTATAAGTGTTAGTACTCACAAAACAATTGAATATAAAACGTGAGTAATCTTACTCATAAAATTGATGCATTGCTAACATGAATCTTGACTGATGAAAAATGCTACTAATTCTACTCTTGATTACTTTTTTTAGGATGCTTGCTTGCTCAAAATTTCATTATATTGCCTTATATGTTCAAATGGTGAAAAAGACTTATATTTATATGCATTTCTTCATTTCTCGTAAAATTAATTGTAAAAATCTTACAAATGAATTTGAGTTTGCAAACATAAAAATATTGACAATAACATATTCAAAATTGGGCCAAAATAGGCTATTCAAGGGTGGTGGTGCCCTAGACTAAACCTGTTTTGGGACTTTTATTACCATTAAATAAATAATTAATATTGATTCCCAATTATATCTTGATTTTTCAAAAATGATAATAAAATGGGCAAATTATGAGAATAATTAGGTCCAAGCACATAAGGGGGAGCTAAACCTAGTGTGAAATTGTCAAGGTTGATAATTTGCAATGCTAATTGTTGAGATATTTTCTCTACAAAATCATAACCCATTTCAAATGATGTTTTTAAAATATCTTTCATACAAGATTCGCCCCTAATGCTTTGTTCTAGGAAGATTAGTTCCTTAAACCCACTCCATCATCCATCTTTGATTTGCATATCTTATCCCAAGCTATTAGAGAAAGTTTTTCTTTATCTACAAAATATTTCCAAAAGAATATTCTCATTATCTGACTAAGCCTTTGTTCAACTCCCACAAGAAGAGAAATGCATGCCATTAGATATATTAGAAGGGTAGATAAAACAAATTTCAACATTAAGATTCTCCCTGCCCACGATAGTCATCTTCCCTTCTAGGAAACCACCTTACTATTCATCCTCTCCAATAGAGGATTCTACAACTTGCTTGAACTTATGCCTTTTGCTAAAGGAAGTCCTAGGTATGTTCTCAAGATTTTCCCTTGTTTAAATATTAAAATATTTAAAATTTCTCACTTCTTTCATTGGGGTATTAAAAGGAAAAATATTTATGATTGCTGCACATTTATTTATTATTCTGATGCTAAAGTATATGCTTCTTAAATCTCCTTGATTTTTTGCGCTTCTTTCCTTTTGAACACTCCAAAAAGTATGATATCATCAACAAATCACTGATGGGATACAAGAGGTGGGCTACTTGTAATTTGGATCCCCTCAATTCTACCTATCCTATGTGCCTTGTTGAAATCTCTTCCTAGTGCATCTGCCATTATGAAAAAGAGGAAGGGAGACAACAAATCTCCCTGCCTTAACCCCTAAGATACATCAAAAAATCCTTTTAAAGAGCCATTTACCAGGACTGAATACCTAGGACAGGCTATGCAGTTGAATATCAAATTAATCCATTTGATGTAAAAATTGAAAGCCTTTAAGACTTTAGACAAAAATATCCAATCAACCTTGTCATAGGATATTTTGATGTTTAGCTTGATTAATATTTGTTGCTTTCCATTATTTTGTGTTGAATGTATAGCCTCTTGGGAAATGATGACTCCATCCATTGTTAATATTTTGAGGATTAATATTGTTTGCTCTTCTATAATTATGTCTGGTATAAACTTTTTAAGTTTGTTAGCCACTACTTTAGCTATGATTTTGTATAAAGTGTTGCATAGAGATATAGGGAAAAAATCATCCATTGATGTTGCATGTTTTTTCTTTGGTACTAAGGCAATAAAGGTATTGCTTATTTTTTCAGTAGCTTTCCCTTCCTTGAGCCATATATAGATTTTTTTATATCTTTCCCCATGATATCCCAACCTTTACGGTAAAATCTTGTTGGGAAACTATTTGGGCCTGAAGCCTCATCGGGATGTAGTTTCTTAGTTTCTTCTTTTATTTCTACTTCTATAAATGCCTCCATGAGCATCTTATTTTGGTCTTCCTTTACCTTTATGGAAAGCACTCCACCAAATGATTCTGTCATCCCCAATTTGAGCCTTCCTTATTGTTCAACAAATTCTTGAAATAATCCACTGTCTCTTTTTTTATGACCTCCAAATTCTTGCATACAGAGCCATTGCTAGTTTAATTGAATTTATTTTATTATGATTGCATCAAAATTTCATAGCATTTTAGAAGAATTTAGTGTTCCTATCACCATCTTTTAGCCAAAATTCTCTTTATTTTTGCCTCCAATATATCTCCTTTTCTAGCACCTATGAATATTCTTTCAACAATTCTTTCTCTGCAAAATAACATCTTTGATCCATTCCTTCTATAAACACTTCCTCATTCAACTCATGAATCTTCCTTTCTATTTCTTATTTTATTCAAATATTTCCTAAAAGTGTTCTCTATTCCACTTGATCAGTTGTATCTTAATGTATTTTAGTTTGGATACTATGTTATACATCTTTGTTCCAGCCTGTGTGCCTTCTTCCCATCATTTTGTTATTAATTCAAAATTTTGGGCCCCTCATTCACATGTTATCAAACTTAAAAGGACACCTTTCAACCTTCTTGTCTTTTTTAATTACTAGCTTGATTGTGAAATGATTTGAGCCTAAAAATGGTATTAGAATGCACTCTAGAGTATGTGGGATGTAATGGGATATGATATTAT
Source organism: Sequoiadendron giganteum (assembly GCA_007115665.2). Lineage (NCBI taxonomy): Eukaryota > Viridiplantae > Streptophyta > Pinopsida > Cupressales > Cupressaceae > Sequoiadendron > Sequoiadendron giganteum. Next base: position 18,492,937 of record CM021109.1, read on the forward strand.
AATATATTTAGGTGGATGGAGATGCCAACATGTGACACACATCCATTAAGTTAGTGATATTGATTCATATGGATAACTTGTGTAATTAATTATCAGGAGTTAAGTAGGCCTTCATTAGGATTACCCCTCCATCGTATTATTAGGAGGAGGTATATATAAAAGAGGTGATTATTATTTTAAGATATGTGTGAAGTATGATAATGTATTTGGGATATCTTGGAGATATATCTTCCCTAAGGAGTATTATATGGTGTTACCCTACCTCAAGGGTTTACTCTATTTCAACATATATTAGATGTTAGGGAATTTTGGCTGACAAACATATCTTGTGTTGTGTAAGATCTATCTTATACAATATATTATTTCTATTATTATATGTTTGGATCTTATCAAGTGGTATCCAAACATCGATTTGGGAAAAAGTGGATGAAACCCTACTTTTTGAAGATTTTCCTATAATTTTCAAATGATTGTGAATTTTCCAATAATTTTTTTACTTAAATTGAAGGATCATAAGAGGAAGATAAATTTCAAGAATCAAGTTTTTATCTTTAGTATTTTGTGAGTTATTGTAGTTTGATCCAGGTGGATATTTTCAATGTTCCAGATGCTCCAAGAATTGACACCATGTCAAAGAGCTCGCCGATATGAACCCAACACAACTTGAATCGTGTCGAAAGGAGTCCATATGCCCAAGTTATGCTCCATCAAAGTTCGACTAGAATAGAGATTCTAGGTCAAAAAAAAGATTGTCTCAAAATTAGACAAGAACTGCGTCAAATTGAAGGGCTCGTCGAGACGATTTTGACACCGCTTGAATCATGTTGATGGAAGTTCATACATGCAAGTTATGGCTGGTCAAAGTTGTATGGTAAAAAGGGTTGACCATGCTAACATGATAGGTGTGGATGATGTGGTAGGTACAGGTGATATGGAAATGACGTGGACCAATGAAGGACTGACATGTGGCACCAACTAGCATTGACTTGTACCAATGACAAACTGATACATGTCCTTACATGGGCTAATAAAAAGGTTCCATGTGGCCCAATGGCTAGGTGCCATGTGGCACCAACATGGCAGTCTACCCGGTCACAAATTTTGTTGGGTGTTGGTTCAAAATTTGGTTGGGGGAATTGAACTACCAACCTCACATCTCTGAAATTACTCCACACCATTAGACCACACATTATTTTTAGAATATAAAATTGCATTGGTTTTACTTAACAACTTCATAAAATCCATTTTGGGGTCGGTCAGATTTGAATCACCAACCCCCCTCCTATAAACCCGCTCAATCACCAATGGGCTATGCATGGCTAGCGAGAATGGCTCAAACAATGGATTACTTAAATTAGTGAAGAATCCCGAATTTGTAAGGTTTTTAAAAGGGTTTCAAAGATTTAATTAGATTTTTAAGGGCTTTGTAAAGAATAATGATAGGAGCTCGATTTAAGGAAAGCCATATTTTCAAGATTTAAATTTAAAATTAGGAGACATGGGAAATATGGGGAAAATTATATTTGTTAACCCCCATATAACATATGAAATTGTATTTAAAGGGGGGATTTTTGGCTTTAGAGGACAATGGTTAGGAAATTGGGAATTAGGAGATGAAGTAATCAAACTCTCTATGCAAATAAACTTAGGAGGCTTATAGCCAAAATATTTGTACTTGAAGGAGAGGATTTTCTAAACTTCATATTTGTCCGAGGAGACTTTGTGGAGACTTGTAACAGATTGAAGGAGCCTTGTAAACAACATTTGGAGCATAATCAAGGATCGGTCACTCCGTTGGAGAGGGACCTAGAGACGTAGCCATTTAGTGAACTCCATTATCAATTTGTGTCTTCGTCTTCTCTTCTATGTTTTCATATTCCTATTGATTTAATCATTTTAATGTCTTTTTAAAAAGCACTTGAAAATTAAAGATCTTCAATTACTCGTTTGCATAAGTTATCATTCACTAAGTAATAGTCAGATCCTAATAGATCATAGTTTTATGAATTTTCATAAATTCGCCCTCTAGGCCACAAATCAAGGCATTTAAAAAAAATAAAATTACATTTTTGGAAAGGGCATCAAAATTCACTAGGGGTATATTAATTGCATTTTTTACCTTGAGGCCTACTTCATTGTTTATTGGTTGGATCAAATTTGGGTCAATTGGATTTGATAGAATGGTTATCTATTGCACATTTTTTTTCCTTAAATCATAGTTTCAATGGAGGTTACTAATTTTGATGGAAATGGAGATGCATTGGTATGGTGGATCAAATAGAAAATATCTTATGGTAAAAATACAACATGTAAAATATTTTTTTTTGTGTTTATTAAGAAGTGAACCTAGCACATGGTATTTACCATTGGATGATGATATTTCTTCCTTGGATGAACTAGAACAAGCTTTCTTAGATCGATGGGCTCCAAAATAAGAAGATGAATAAGAGGATGAAGAAAATAAAGAAGAGGAAGAAGAGGAGGAAGAAAATGAAGAAGAGGAGAAAGAAAATAAAGAAAAGGGAGAAGAGGAGGAAGAAAATAAAGAAGAAGAGGAAGAATTAGAGAAAGAAAAAGAATATGGAGAAGGAGAAGACTTAGAAGAAGAATGAGATGATACATGTACATGCACTTTATCTCCAAGGAAGGAAGATTCAATCCTTCAATTTCATAGATTCATTCAAAAGAAAAAGGTTTTCTCTATAAACCCTAGCAACAAGCATAACTTCACTGACATGGAACTAGCTAAGAAGCTACATGTGCAAGAAAATAACATCAAGAAAATTCAAATATTAGGTATGGATATTCAAAATTTTGAAGATTTAAAGCTCTCCATGGATAAGTATGTTTTGCATTCAAAATTGCATGCTTTGGATATGGATGGCTTGGATATCGTTCTTGGTTATCCTTGGTTAGAATATTTAGGAACAATAAATATCGATGTGAAAAAGAAGTTTATGAAGCTTTGGTATAGAAGGAGAAAAATTAAATTACAAGATATTACACATAAATAAATCCAAAGGAAATTCAAGGAAGAGAAAATTCAAGAATATCATGAATATTGTAACAATGAATTAGAGGAAAATAAAGAGGATCAAGATGATGAGAAAAGTAAAGAAACAAATAACTCCACCAAGGAGTCACTAAAACAAGAGGCGAAAAATGGTGAAGAATCAAAGAAGATTCCAATGATAGTAAAGGGTGAAATATATAGGCACACATCATTGAGGGAGGGAGGAAAGAATCATGGAGGAAACCATCATGGATACATGATAGTATATGCAATCGACAAGGAAATTACTATGGAATTACATGGAATCAAAGGAAAAATTATGAAAATTAGTGGTATGATAGAAGTAATGGCTACTCATGGAAGCAAAGGATGACTCACTATGATAAGGGATGGAATCAAATGGGAGCAAAAATATATGGCTCAAGGATGAGATCTAGGAATTTTTAAGAAAAATACACAAGGATCAACTATGGATGGCTGGATGATTGTTCATGACATCATATTTATAATAACTTGCAACAATCATACTATTTGGATTCTTCTCATGTTTCGGGGATGAAACATGTCAACATGTTGAGGAGGGATGACATGTTATGTACCTAGGGATTGATATTATAATGTATTTAGGTGATGAAGATGCCAACACGTGGCACACATCCCTTAAGTTAGTTATTTTGAGTCATGTGAATAACTTGTGTAATTAATTATTAGGAGTTGAGTAGGCCTTCATTAGGATTACCCCTCCATTGTATTATTATGAGGAGGTATATATAAAAGAGGTGATTATCATTGTAAGATATTTGTAAAGTATGATACTGTATTTGGGATCTCTTGGAGATATAGCGTAGAATGGATTCTTCCATAAGGAGTGATGCATGGTGTTACCCTACCTCAAGGGTTTACTTTATTTTGACATATATTGGATATTAGGGCACGTTGGCCCACAAACATTTCTTGTGTTGTTTGAGATCTATCTTCTACAATATATTATTTTAATTTTTATATGTTTGGATCTTATCATGGGAGGTTACCCAATTCTCCCCTTATTAGAAACCTATCCAATTTTTTTGAGATGTTGAATCCCATCCTTGTGTTGGTCCATGTATATGATCCATTTTCTATTGGTATCTCTATTGAGAAATTTTTCCTTACAAAACCTAGAAAGTCAATATGTGATTGATTTATATTTTAAAAACCTCCCAATTTGTCTCCACTATGCATAATTGCATTGAAGTCCCCTCCTAGAAGAAATATCTTATTTAGATATTTTCTTATAATTATTCCAATTCTACCCATAGTTGTTTCTTCTCTTGAGGGGATGCAGTCCCATATATGTTTTCCAGAAGAAATTGAAGGTCTTCTATTAAACTTGTTACCTTACAACCTTGCTAATACTTGTTTTATACAAACTTTTCAACCTTAACCACCTGATGAGCTTCCATAATATTTCAAGGCCACTTGAAGCTCCTTCTAAAGTAACTGCATCCACGATCCAATATTTCACTATTCTTTTCATTTGTTCCATTTCTAGAGTTGTTGTTTTTGTTTCTTGTACCAAAAAAACATTTGATTTGGATAGTTCCATTTGTCTCTTTAGTAAGTGATTCTTGTTGGGGGTGTTTAATCCCCTAACATTCCATGAGGAGATATTCATTTCCCGTTGGGAAGGAATTTTCCCTTCCCATATCTTAGCATCCTACTTATTTTCATTTCCCTTCCAAATCCCCATCTTGTATCATCTTCTCTTTGTTAGATTTCCTTCCATTTTTCTTCCCTTCCCCACAATACAGTGAACCCTTTTCAATCTCTTTTTTGCTTATACCCAACTTCCCCATTTTTCCAATCCCTTCAATGCCCGTTTTACTTCTATGGATGGTTTCCAAAATTGGTCTCCTTCCAGATCTTCCATTTCAAATTATTGTATTTGAGTTAACTTCTCCATTATGTTAGTCTCCATTGCTTCTTCTCTTAATAGTTTTGAATGTATTTCCTTATTAATCAGCCAATTTCTATTGGAAATTCCAAACAATTCTCATGAATTTTCAAAGCTTGAAGCTCTGTCATTGATCTCATAGTTGGCAATGTCTTCCACCCTTGAATCTAAAAAAAGTTGTTCCTTATTTGATTTTGATTTTTTATTTTTAATTTGAATGTATTCTACCTATTTCATTACTATTTCAAGGGTAATCTCTTCTTCCCCATGCAAAATTTATTTTTCTCCATTTCCTCTACTTTCTTCCCACTTGGGTAATCTTCTTTTGAGTAATTTATCCTACAATAGTTTTTGCAGATGGGAGGAGATGGGCCAAGGGTTACCCTTTATTTCCATCTAACTATCTTTTTTATTATCTCCAATTCATCGTAGAGGGTCATACTTGGGTCTAATTCTACACAAATTCTAATATACACCCCAAACTTACCCTCTCAAAATTTTCCTTCCAATTTTATATAGGTTCCCAATGCTTCTCCAATCGACTTCAAGGTTTCTTCATTCCAATATTTAGAGAGAAAAATATACAATATTACCCACATTGAGGTTTTTCCCATCGCATGAATTAGGGGATCAAAATTGGGTATCCAATTTGTGTGATAAAACCCTACTCCATCCATCATTAATGGTAATTGGCCTAACACTACTCTTTATTTGCTTTGTTTATACATTCTACCAAATATAAATTATTGGGTAGAGATTTGCGACTTACCTTTGTTCCTCCTTTTGCGACCCACCACCTTTGGATTTTTGACCTTGATGCTCTAGATCCTACCCATTTTACAAAGAAGGTTGTTTTACTCAACCTTTCAAATGTGATTTATGTCTCCTTTGAATTTATCGTGATTGCCTTACTCTTTAGCAATTTTTTGGCTGCCCACCTGGGCTTGTCAACAATTTTTCTATGCTTGATCCAACCAAGGTTTCTGAATTTTGGATTTTGACAACCATTCTTCCATCCCTCCTTACCACTCATTGAAGGTAATTTCCTTGTGTTGTTAGCTCCTTTTCTTTTTGGAATCTTGAACCCAACAAGATCTTGTTTGCACTTGTTGCAAAAATCAGGATTCCACTACTCTTCTATTGAAGCTCCTTGAGGCCCTCTTCCACCACCAAGTCTACATACTAATCACCAAACTTCAGCCCCAATCACCTCCAATCCTTTGAGCCATTATTTTGTACCATTTTTATTTTCTATTCACTATTTTTAAATTCAAAATCATTTTAATATACATTTAGTAATTTAATTTTTTAGAGATTTTAATAACATTTTTTGAGACAATCCTCCTCTTGTTTATATAGGATTAAGCTCATAATTTATTCTATATGTTTATATCTTTAGAATGAAAATACAAAAAACATTCATAGATTTGAAAAACTTATTACTCTTAATATTGTTGTGAAGGTGAGTCATTAGTGGTTAATGTTTCCAATGTTTATTGTTTTTTTATTTATAGTTAGACTATATGCTTTATGGATTGTTAGTGCTCAAGTCATTTTTAGTGAGATTTGTTAATGTCCACCATGTGTCATTTATTTATATCTTTAGAATGAAAATGTAAAGAATATTCACAATTTTGACAAACTTATTAATCTTAACATTGTTTTAAAGGCGAGTTCTTGATGGTCAATGTTTCCAATGTTTATTGTTATTTTATTTATAGTTAGACTTTGTGATTTATGGATTGTTAGCACTCAAGTCATTTTTAGTGGGATTTTTCAATGTTCACCATATGTGATTGGAGTAATTGTTATCATTTTTCTTTTTTATTCCATATAGGTCTAGCACATTGAAAGTTAATGACAACAAATAAAGGTAGATTCGATGAATTGCTTTAGTTTTTATAGAAAATATAAATTGCTTCACCAAGCACATCATTGACAAGTGTGGATGCAACCCACAAATTTATATTCATCATAACATCATCATCTAGATATGAATTTATTGTGCTCCTTTTTTTTTTCTCTATAATGCATTGTGCTACTAGTGTGACAATACTTTAAACATTTTTTGTTATGTGTTTCAACCAAATTATTTGTTGCTAACACATTTATGGATGAAGAAAATGTATCTTGTTTGTTTACACATAAGTTGTCATTGGTGTATGACATGAGGAGTTGTCAATCTATAGAATGTTGTCTCAACATTCTTTATATTTTAAGGAGGTCACAAAGTTTGATTTGGGCAGCTTCATCCCGATGTTGTAAAAAAATATTTAATGTGTGTTAGTGTAGGTTTTTATTTTCCTAGTGGGTTTTTATTTTCTTATTATCTAGGTTTTTATACACTTTTTAATTAAACTTTCGTAGTTTAATAAAGTGATTATTATTGTGAGTGGTGTGAGGTGTCAACATATTCCATGGGAGTTACATTTGTTATTTTTGGATACTTTTAGTGTACTCTCTTTTGGTTGTATTTGTAACCTCCCCCTCTCAATTAGTTTATATATACTCACTTTGCTAACTTATTTTTTATCACTTTTACATCTTGTAGATTTATGTTATAATTTTTTAATACTATTTTGTTTCTTGAGCATTTGCATTACTCTCTTGGAGATTAACCTTGTAATGCTATTTTGAATTCCTTAATATTTGTATTTATAATATTAGTTTTTGTAAGAACTTGAATAAAATGAACAAAGTAGCATCAAACGAAAATCAATTCAACACTCAAATCAATCACATGCAAGACTTTGACTAAGTTGAATGCAAAGTTTTCCTTATTTATGATGTGGATGCTTAATTCGTTAGCATAAAATTAGAATTTCCTAGTTGACAAATTGATAGAGCTTTGACATGAAATTGAATTCTTTCTTGATGATGAGAGATTTTGATGAATGGATAAGATTCAATCTGACCTGAGATTTGATCCTTGGTTTGGGGGATTGATGAGGAGATGTGGCATGCATAAGTGATGCAAATTATTTTAATTTTTAATTAAAATAATTATAATTTATCAACTCAATGTGATTGGGGAATTAACACATCAAATTGATTAGTCAATTGCCTACATGAAGGAGTTAAATAAGTGCATGAGATAATCAAGGGTAGTTGACCATTGCATGATATAGTTAACTAATTGCATGGATGAGTGACGTAGATTTGATTGATGAGTGGGACTAAGAGTAAGTTCGAGTGAAGTGGTGAGGAGCAATTAATAAATAAATAAATAAAATTATCGGTGCACATGCGATGAAAATTAATATTAAATTAATTTATTAATGGATAATGTGTGGATAAATGATTAATTAAATAGATAAATATTTGGATAATTATCGATAATTATTTTTTAAATGGATGAATAATACTAGCCAAACTTAATTAAATAACCCAGGAATTATTTAATTAACTTATTAAGTGTTAGGTGTGTTAGGTTACAAGGTGATGGTGTATGTCCTAGGAGATGACATGATGAATGAATAAATTAAATGATGAGTGGATAAAACCATGACCTATGCAATTGGACAATTAGGTGATAAGGTCTTAATATATGGGTGAACGAATCAAGTGATGATTGGAAAAAATAGATGATTAGTGGATAAGTTCCTAGGAGATGAACGAATGAACAAGTCTTAGGGGATGAATGAATAAATTAGATGATGACTGGATGAAACTAGGACCTAGGTGATGGGATGCATATGTGATGAGGTCTTAAGAGATGGGATAATGAATTAGGTGATGATTATAAAAAATAGATGATTAGTGGATAAGGTGCTAGGAGATGAATGAACAAATAAGTCCTAGGGGATGAATGAATGCATCGGGTGATTAGGTGAATGTGGCATATTTTATGCACCTACAATTTCTATTTATTATACTATATCTTGGGTTATCATCTATTTTACATATGCTAACATGGTATTCAATATTTTTAGTGCAATGATAGATATTTAGTTTCCATATTTGAGAGATTTGGGGGCTAATTAGCTTGCTTGAAAGTTTCCTAAAAGGTCAATATGCTCTTCTCTTACATCTTTAGATGATTTAGAGAATAAAAAAATGACATTTTTTTAACCTTTGGGGTTTTATACTTGTGTTTTCTAAAATCTAGGTGATTAAAATTGTTTAATAATTATGGTGGAACTTTTAGTTTTTTCGTAGTGTTTAGAAGGCATGTGAAAGTCAAGATTGACTTTTATTTCATCAAAATAAGAGATTGAAAAGCTAGTTTATAAAAGGGGGTTTGAATGGTGTAGCCAATGTGGTACTCATTTATGCATTATTTTGAGGGAAAATAGACCTTTTAATTGCATCAAGAGGGCTCAAAAACCTCTATTTTAATATAAAATTTATCAATTTTGGTGTAGGTATTTAAAAAAAAAAAAAACTCTAACAAGGTCATATTGTATAGTCATAATTTTAAATTAAAAAAATTGTGTAGGACATAGAGAATTATATTGGGACTATACAAGGCAATATAGTGACTCTATTTACTATGCTCTATCACCACTCCACTTGTACCACCCTCCTATGTAGGGGCTTAGTGCACCCTTGCCACCTGGGCAACCCTCCTCTTCACAACCACCTTTGACAACTAAAACTAGTGGAGCCACACATGTCTACCACCAAACCAAGAATATTCAAGATTAGGAATATTATTCTAAAACCACTATTTACATGAAGGTAATTTTGTGTGAAGTGTAAGTGGTTTTATTTTTTAAATTGAAGGGTTCAAAGTACAAAATTAGATTTTTGGATGAAATTGATGAAGGTTTTGAGGCATGGGACAATATTCCATCATTTTGACATATTCTATTGATGGCATCATAATGACATCAAAATTTTCTTGCCCCAAATCCACCCCATCTCTAATGTAGTTTTAACTTTGGTAGTCCAACTTCAAGATGCTCATTCTTAGATTTTTTAAAATTTGGGATAGAATTTTATGCTCCTCATAGGGGTATTATTATTTTTTAACTTGATACTCAAAATTCCCATAAATTTAATATTATTATAGATTTTTTTGCATAGTTCTCATTTCATTTTGAGACCTTTTTAAGGGTCATAAATTGTTCATACAAACTCTTTTTTGGGTCTATTTTTAGAACACATTTTTTTTGCATACTTTGCACTAGTGCTCTATATTTCATCTCATAGTATACTTGAGCTATAGTTCCAATATTTTGACCACTTTTAGGCTCTATAAAACTCTAAAATATGGTATTTGCATTGTAAATCACACAAATCATAGTGTTGCACACATTTACTTGCTAAGGGGTCATTTTAGCAACTAGTAATAGGGATTATAATTATGTTGTCTTTTTTTCAATTAATTATTTTTATTTATAGTTTTCTTACATCATTGATTAAAGTTTTGTTCCTTTCCTCACACCATACAACTATTTTGAGTGGAAATAAAGAATGGTAATCTACTTTTAAAAATTTGGTTTGCATAGAATAATAATGAGATAAAAAATTGAACATTCTTTACTTGTAGAGAAACCTAAGTGGTTTAACAAATGTGATGAAGCCTATGGGACATTATGTTTTTTTAATCTCTTGACCCCGTATTTCATATTAAATCTCTAAATTCATCAAATAAAATCTAGGCTAAGTTAGAAATTTCATTTGGAACTTGTTGTGCTTTGCACCCACTCCCCATTTTGGCCTCACCAAATGTAGCCCCCCTCTTTTCATTTTATTTTCCTCCTTCTAACGTTATTCATTTTGTTGGATTTCTCCATTTATTTATTTCTTATTTTGTCTCATTGTTAGACTTTCGAGGTTTACCATCCTGGCATGACATCAGGGTCACCCCAATCTTTGACACTTGCCTACTCATTTAGTGAATTGTTCTTTTATATATATTAAGGTTTGATCTTACAACATGTAGGAAGACCATCCAATACTTAATCCCCAAAAATGTGTTAATTTAATTATATATTGTTGAACTTTCACAATTTAGCATACTAGCATGTTGGAATGTGGACCACTGACTCTTCCATCCCTGAGAGGATGTGTCTTGTCATCCCACCTACCATCGACCTTGCATCTAATTCTCTTACACAAATTAATGGTGATTTTTGTGTGTGAATTTCTTAGGGTATTTATTGTCATTTGGCTTGGTTTTCGATTAATTTTGTTGTTGTGTGCTTGTGCTCTTTGTGTACCCTTGCAAACCTTTTTAAGCTAAGAAACCATAGATTGATTGATTTTGATATTATAGTTGCATTAAAGGTGTTAGCCATTTGTGTAGTTGGTTGATTTAGTCATTCATGTGTTTGTGTTATGATTTTTTATTTGGTGTCAGTGTCATTCTCACATCTGCATCCTTCCTCTTTCAATTTATAGGTAGGGTTTCAACCTTGGCTCATGTTTTAATGGTGTTTTACTTTTTTTTTCCCTCATTTTCCTTTAGTGTTTGTTATTTTCTTTGTTTACCCTTCCATTTTGGTTTGTTATTGTTTGTTTTTTTTGATATTTTTACTTTGGATTTGAGGTGGTAGTTTTGTTTTGTGTTATTTTTCTTTTCTTTAATTCTTTTCCTCCATTGAATTTGTTTTTAGTTATGGCATGTTGATTGAGGTTGTTTGTGATGTCGTCACTATGCCTTGTCGAGTCATCAAACCATTTGATGCTTTCATCTCAGTGCAACCTAAGGTTGAGTTACTTCTCGATCCTCGATGATTCATAAAAAAATTAAGTCCTTCGACTCTCGATGATTGGGCTTGCCTCATGTGGGCTGCTATTGTGGTATGAGGACTATGGTATCTTTGATCCCTGATCCTCAATAATTATTAAGCCTTACCTTTAAATCCTCTCAAGATTTTCATATTATTTTTTATCACCTTAGGATATGGGATAAAAGGTCTATTTGACAATTGATCTTTTATGATGTTTACTTATAAATATAGAAAATATCAAGCCATCAAATATTTTCATGATGGTTGATCTTTCAATATATTTAATATGCAATAATCCCAATCTTCGACTCTCAAACTTTCATTATCTTTGTACTCTAAGTATATTTAGCATCAAGTATCGGGGTTCCTTTATTTGGTCCAATATTTTAATATGAATTATGAGATTTCCTTGATCCTCTATCTTTGATAAAACCCTATCTTTATCTTTTGAAGATAAAGTCATCAAGGTTTATCCTTTGGTAGAGGTTATACAATATGTCTAACCTCCAACCCTCGATCTTGAATACTTAATGTTATTCTTTGATATGGGACCATGACATCAAGGTTCCTTATGAAAATATTCCTAGTGAGTATGAAGTATGTACTATCACCAAAACTTGATATCCAACATAAACACCATACACATATATCAAAACTTTCCTCCTTTTAAGATTATATGAGGATTTTTTACTATGATAATTATTTAGATTTTGCAAAACTATGTAAGGATATCCATCCAACAAGATGAAGCATGAGTTCAAGGGATACAATCCCCATTTAAAAATTTTCTCACCATACAATAATATTAGAGATAAAGACCTCATCCATGTGGATATTGTAGACTTCCTATAAAGGGTTCATAGGGAAGGAGATTAAACAAACACAACACAATGTCTGACAAGTTCAAGATTGGTAGAAGCAATTGATTTTCTAATTTCAATGCAATCCCTTGATTTGGTATTAACCTATTCCCAACATTATGACCAAAGATGAAGAAATATATTTGGCCCATCAAGAGAAATGGTGTTGGATATTAGTCCAAAAATGGTTGAAAGAGTATTTTGTCCCCCAAAACATGTATAATATGATGCAATTTATATTAAAGGTCTTTGAACTATTATTAAAACCATAAAAATAAAGTCATGAAGTTTATTAATGATCATATCCTCCTTTTACCTAAGAAAGTTACACAAAATATGGCAAAGGAGCAAAATAGGAGTGAATTTAAGGAAGATGCAAAGGACCTCATCACACTTCTTAGTAGGGTATATTGACATCCTCATGAAAAATAATTTTACCCATAGATGTGGAAATTAATCTTGAAGATAACATATATAAAGAAAATTGATTGGGGAACCAACTTCAATGATAATATATATGATCATCCAACTGATGTATTGGAAAATACTAAGTTCTACATGACCTTATATTTAGTCTAATTTTTAGCTTATTAGGCTAATTTTTTGGGATTAAGAAGAGTTGGCTCAATTCAACTAGGACAAGTAAGGGTATACAATCATTATCCCTATAGAGCCAGGAAAATGTATGATTCAATGGAGTAAGAACCACTATTTCAGCTCACATCAATAGAGTCATTCTAATTAAAAGCAAAACTAGAAAGACAAATCTAAACTATAGAAACAAAACAATGCTTTTAAAAGAAATCCATCTCCATTGTCTCCCTATCACCAAGATCTTTATTCATGCATTTGCTCTCAGATTTTATGAGCACAAATTGCAATAAAGAGACTATGATGAATGAGAAATGTAATCAAGATGCAAATATGGTATGAGTATGTAAATTTGTGAGAGCTAAAATGAGAGGAAAATCCCATTTAAATAAGGTTTCCCTGAGGATGGAGAGGGGTTGAAGATGAAATGTGGGATAAAAGATGCGAGAGAAGGAAATGTCATTATCCCACATTGTTGGGTTAAATGTTATGGATGAGAATGAAAGTGATAAAATGTAATATTTCATGAATGGTTTATGCAAATGATATGATTATATGTAAGTTATGATAATTACTTTATTTTGAAATAATAATCAATGGCTATGATAATTGATTTATTAATGGAGATGAATATGAAACAATTATGGATGGTAATGATAATTGATTTAATATGGAAATAATGTTTATGACTTATTATGCAAATGGATTATGAATGATTATGATTTATTATGCATTATGAATGATCATGTGGTGATAATATTTTAATGATGTGATGATTTAACGAAATGCAATATGAGGTGGACGATATATGCAAGTGATGTGATTTAAATGATAATATAGTTTTATTATGAAATGTCAGTGAATGATTATAATAATGAATTATGATAATGAATGATAGTGCAAAGATGATAATGCGATAGATGCAAACAATAATGAGATGATTTAATGATTTGATGAAATGCATGAATAGAAGAAAGTATTGAATGAATTGATCATTTTAATCAATAGATGAATAATGTGATGCGAGGATAAATTTGAGTGTCTACATTTTGCCCCTCTTTGAGACAATGCAGCTTGTCGCGTTGTTTCAAAGAAAAAGATTGATCAACTGATACATGCCCCAGATATATCTTGGTAAGGAATATGATAAGAATGATATGCCCCCTCAAGAGATTGATCGAACAGGTTGTAAGAAGATTAATCTCTCGATAGATGTCAAGAAAATGATTAGATACTTGATATTGCACAAGTGATAAAGTAGTGATGTACATTTGATGGAAATGCACAATTGATAGGCGTAACTGAACAATTGATGGAAATGATCAGTATAGCTGGGTTGATGAGCTGATGAAGCTGATTGAGATTGATGCTAGCGCAATACAAGTTGATAGAATGATTGATTGATTGATTAAGGGGACATGAGATTTGGAGATGCAAGTTGATTGATTTCTCTATGACAAGAAAGATGAAGAAAATGAAATGCAATAAATGGAAGATGCAAGATGGGAGAAAATGAAGGTGATGAAGCCTCTTGTGCATTTTAAGTGCTTTTATCATCATCGAGCTTATTATGTCGCAAATTAGTATAAGCGTCTAGATAACATGAACATCTAGACGACTTGAATACTGTTTGCGTTTTTATTTAGTAATGAAGTATAAGCATCTAGGTATAAGGACCCTAGATGACCTGAATACTTATTGCATGGAAGACACTATCAGACAAGGAATGCACTCATCCATACTAGACTCATAGGTCCTCAATGGTTTTAGATAACCATGTCTTAAGACGAGTCATCCTATGAATAAGAAAAATCCACAGGCAACAAACAAGTGAACATGCCCCATCATCGCCTCTCTAGTCCCAAACATCCTGGAGAAGCTAAAAGACATGCCACCAAAGATAAAATCATAAAACAATCAAAGATAACAAACAAACATGCATCATGCTTCGATATGGAACTGATTCTTGGTACGGTTGTACGCTTTTTTGATTTGGAAAAAGGGATTGATAGGTATGCTGCAATATTTGCTTGATTGTTACTCGTGATGCAGTTTGATTTTGTTGAAGTTCAAAGCTATGTGGTGATCTGAAAGTGTCATTGTTGAGGGATTTTTGAAGTTATTTGATTTTTTGGATTTTTGGAATATTTGATTTTTTTGGATTTTTTTCAAGACATTTTATGATTTTTATGGATTTTTTCAGGACATTTTATGATTTTTATGGATTTTTTTCAAGACATTTTATGATTTTTATGGATTTTTTTCAAGACATTTTATGATTTTTATGGATTTTTTCAGGACATTTTATGATTTTTATGTAGTTTTTCAAGACATTTTATGATTTTTTTTGGATTTTTGCAGGACATTTTATGATTTTTATGGATTTTTTCAGGACGTTTTATGATTTTTATGGATTTTTTCAAGACATTTTATGATTTTTTTTGGATTTTTTCAAGACCTTTACAATGGAAAGAGATGCATCGCAAGCAAGTAGACAGACAAAGAGGGTAGTTTCTTTGACCGTGAGATGCTCAATATCCTAACCCATGGCTAAGGTTGAGGAAATTCCCCTATGAGGAATAGGACCAATCTAGTACACATGACAAAGCGAGCAAGTGAGGGGATTGTCGAACAATTCACAAGCCATGGTGAGTGTGAAAAGGATATTATGAAGTGGAGGGTGAATGAAAAATGGGATGAAAAGATCAAGTAGAGCTCCAAAGGAAAGAGGAGCAAAGCCTCTACACATGGTGCCAATTTCTCGATTTTCACCATGGTACTTGCTCAAGGCGCCACCAAAGTGGTTTTCACCATTGAACGAATTGATTCTCTTTACTATTTTCACTTTTTTTTTGTATTTTTTTCAGGACTTTTTCCATTTTTTTTGTATTTTTTCAGGACTTTAAAAGAGTGTACCCTCTAAAGCACTCAAGTATAAAACTTGCGAATGTGCATACTGTTGATGGGATCATTAAGCAATTCACCTTCTGGAGTAGATAACTGATATGCCCCAGATCCATACACAACAGTGATAACGTATGGACCCAACCAGTTAGGCTCAAATTTACCCTTCTTTTCTCTGTCTTGTTGATTGCGAGGATTTTCACAAAGGATAAGATCTCCAACCTCAAATGTGCGTGGTTTCACTTTCTGATTATAACTTTGACTCATTCGCTTTTGATATGCTCTAAGATGGTTAAAAGCAGTTTGTCTTCGTTCATCTAATAGCTCCAATTCCTGCAAACGGGAAACTCGGTATTCTTCATCACCGATGTGATTGTGCAAGGAGACGTGCAAAGAGGGTAACTCGACCTCGATGGGAAAGATGGCTTCAGATCCATAGACAAGGGCATAGGGGGTAGCACCTGTAGGAGTGCGGATACTTGTGCGATAAGCCCACAAGGCAGGATTCAGTTGAATATGCCAATCTCGACCAGCTTCATTGACCGTTTTTTTGAGAATTTTAAGAATGGTTTTGTTAGAGGCCTCAGCCTGGCCATTACCTTGAGGATAGTAAGGTGTGGAGAAATGATGGTGTATATGGAATTTCTCACAAAGTTCACGGACATCTTGATTTTTGAATGGACGTCCATTATCTGTGATGATGGATAAAGGAACACCATAACGACAGATGATGTAGTTCAGTATGAAAGTGGCTATTTGTTTTCCAGTGATATGAGTGAGAGGAACAACTTCAATCCATTTCGTGAAATAGTCTGTGGCAATGAGAATGAACTTATGACCATTGGATGAAGGTGGATGGATCTTGCCCACGAGATCGAGTCCCCATTGATAAAAGGGCCATGGTGTAGTAAGAGAATGTAATTTCTGTGCAGGAGCATGTATCAAGTCTGCATGTTTTTGGCACTGCTTGCATTTTTTAACAAACTGATAAGCATCTGTTTCCATTGTAGGCCAATAATAACCCATACGCAAGAGTTTTTTGGCTAAGGTAGGACCGCTAGAATGTGCCCCACATATACCTTCATGTACTTCTCGTAAAGCAGTTTTTCTCTCATCATGCTCAAGACATCTAAGTAAAGTACCATCGAGACCTCGGCGGTAAAGGGTATTGGCTAAGATTACATAGCGGGAAGCTTGACGGATAAAGGTTTTATGAGATTTATTGGATAGATCCGATGGAAAGGTGTTATCTTGGAGATAGGTATAAATATCGCCATACCATTGAGAATTAGGACCAATAATAAGGCAAATCATTTCAGATTGTGGTATATTGTAAGCGGGTTCCAAAAGAGGCTCTACCAAGAACTCACAGTAGGCAGCATTGCATGGCATTTCTACAAGTGAACCAATTGTTGCCATTGCATCAGCAGCTCGGTTGCTATCTCGAGGAATTTGCTCAAAGGAAATTGATGTGAAATAGGCCTTGAAGTCATCCACCATTCTTTTGTAAGGCATTAATTTTTCATCTTTTGTTTTGTAGTCATCATTAACTTGTTTAATCACTAGCTGAGAGTCACCAAGAACACGCAACTCTAGGATTTTCCATTGCACCGCCATATGAAGCCCAGAAAGTAAGGCCTCATATTCTGCAATATTGTTGGTGCATGGAAACTATATCTTATAAGCTTTAGGTATACAATCCCCTTGCGGAGTGACAAAGAGATTTCCAGCACCAGAACCACCTTGTGTGAAGGAGCCATCAAAATATAAAGTCCACAGATGTGTAGATTCCATGTTGAAGATTGATTCATCAGGAAATTCGGTAATAAGAGGATGATTATCTGTCACAGGAGCATCGGCGAGTTGATCTGCTATAGCTTGTCCTTTAATAGCTTTTCTTTCTATGTACTCAATATCAAACTCACTGAGAATCATAACCCATTTAGCTAATCGGCCCGTGAGTGCTGCTTTGCTCAAGAGGTACTTAAGAGGATCAATTTTTGCAATGAGCTTTGTCTGGTGTGTAAGCATGTAATGTCGCAACTTTTGTGATGCAAAAACTACGGCAAGGCATGCTCTTTCAATAGAACTATAATTGAGCTCATATCCCACTAGAGTGCGACTAATGTAATAGATAGCACATTCATTTCCTTCAGAATCATGTTGTGCCAAAAGTGCCCCCAGTGCTGTGGTGGTTGTGGATATATACAAAATTAAAGGCTTGTCATCTGTGGGAGGTACCAATACTGGCGGTGTCATCAGATACTCTTTGATTTTTTGAAAAGCTTGTTCACACTTGTCATCCCATCTGAATGGAACATTCTTGTGTAATAGATGTTGAAAGGGTTGACATTTATCTGCGAGTTGTGATATAAAGCGGCGAATAGACTGAAGTTTTCCTTGTAATGATCTCAACTGTCTGATATTCTTAGGTGGAGGCATTTCAAGTATAGCCTTTATTTTTGCAGGATCAACTTCAATTCCCTTAGATGTGACAATGTATCCAAGGAGTTTCCCAGAGGTTACCCCAAAGGCACATTTTTTGGGATTCAATCGGACTTTGTATTTTTCTAATCTTGTGAAAATTTTATCCATGATCTCTAGATGTCCAGCTCTCGTGTAAGATTTTCCCAACAAATCATCTACATAGTCCTCTAGATATGTATGCATCATGTCATGAAAGATAGTGGTCATTGCACGTTGGTAGGTAGCTCCGGCGTTCTTCAACCCAAAGGGCATGACATTCCAACAGAAGGTTCCCCAAGGACAAGTGAATGCTGTCTTAATTTGATCTTCAGGAGCTATTTTAATCTGATTATAGCCTGAGAAACCATCCATGAGGGATAACATTTCATGTCCTGCTGTCAAATCCACTATCATGTCAATGTTTGGAAGGGGGAAGTCATCCTTAGGACAAGCTTTGTTTAAATCTCTAAAATCCGTGCAAATTCGGATGCCCCCATCAGGTTTTGAAACTGGTACCAAATTTGAAATCCAATCAGCATAGTCAACAGGTCTTATAAATCCCACATCTAGCAACTTTTGTAATTCGGCTTTTACCAATAGAGCAATATGCGGGTGCATTTTTCTCAACTTTTGTTTAACAGGTTTTGCCCCCGGTGGCAAAGACAAGTGATGCATGACTAGATCTGGATCAAGTCCTGGCATATCTGCATAAGACCACGCAAATTTGACTTGTCTTTCCTTGTAAAACTGTATATGCTCTATTCTCTCTTCAGGTGTTAATGATTCTGCTAGGTGAATTATCTTTGGTTTTTCTTTTGAACCCAAGTTAGCTGGCATTGTCTTCTCCACTAGCATAGATGACTTTTCATGATATACTGCTAAGGGGAGTGTGTCAAGCCTTCCATCCTCGGGTGCCTTAGAGAGGTTTTCACCCTTGGATACGTCCTTTATTTTTTACTTTTTTCGAGTCTAATAGCGCCACAAGGTGGTTTTCACTAGAAGACCTATGTATAATTTCAATAATTTTTTGACTAAAAGGCTTGGCACCCTCCCCAAAGTAAGCCGCACTATTGAGTTCTATGGTGAAACCTATCTTATGATCCTCAAAAGGTGTATCTTCTCGTGCTCCCAAAATTTTTATGATTGCCTCATCATTTTGAAATACATCCAGTTGTGGCGGTCCCTTCTAGTCTAAATCAATGAGTTCGGGGTGAACCAAGGGTAAAGGGTTATGATTTGAATCAAGATTTTGAATGGATTCAAGGGTACAAATGTTATGATCAAGTTCAGGGGTAGGGATACTATAATAGTCATAAATGTCAATGAAGTCATCGATGGTACTTTCCTTGTTTGTCTGTGTATCATTAGAGGACTCTACTTCCTTACTTAAAGTACACATGGTACTCAAGGTCTTATCTGTCTGCGCATCATATCCTAAACCAAGGACTTTTTGCATATGAGTAGGTTGTATTGGTTCTGAGATACCCTATTTTTGTAAGCCAAAAGGAGTTTTACCATCATATCCCATTTGTTTCATAAGATCAAAACCTTTACCATATTGTCCAACAGGTATCTTTATTTCAGTTTGTTCTTTTTCTGTATCCTCATCTTTGTACAGCCATTTCAGGAGATCAACTTCTTCTACTTCATTAGAGAGGAATCCCCATTTTTTGAGATTGGTTAATTTACAAGTCACTGTAGACTCTGCATCTGATGTGGTCTTAGTAATTTGTGGTTTGCCATAGGCATGGGGAGATAAAGGTAACTTTCCAATTCAAAGGGCATGATTCAAAATATATTCTCCCACCCCTTGTTCTTTTTCTTGTATTTTGGTCTCAACTTCCTTGGATTTTGAGGAGGATGCTTTTAAGGACCCAGGATCAACATATGCTTGGGAAGGAAATGACTCATGATTGCTTGGGATTGTGATTTTAGTTTTAGGACTTAGATTATGGCAGTAGATGAAAGGGTTGGGATCTCCTTGTATTGTTATTTCAACGCTATTGTGTGGGAATTTAATGCACTGATGGTATGTAGAAGGTATTACTTGTATTGCATGAATCCAAGGTCTTCCAAGGAGGATATTATAGGTTAGTGGGAGATCAAGGACTTGGAAAACCACATCCTTTACCACAGGGTCGACTCTGATTGGTAGAGTAACTGATCCTTTAGATGAGCGTTCCTCTTCGTCATACGCCTTTATGGTAATCTTATTCCTTGGATCAACTGCATTTTTTAAAAACCCCAATTTTGTGATCAATTCTTGGGTACAAATATTAAGACCTGCTCCTCCGTCTATTAGAACTTGCTTGATCTTGGCATTATTGATAAGGACGTCAATGTGTAAAGCTGCATTATGTGGTTGTCGAGGGGATGAATCATCATTTTCAATAAAAGTGATGGTGTAAGGTGAGGTGATATGTCCCACCATAGCTTTGAATTGATCTACATGCAGGTTCATAGACACTGTAGTAGTAGCAAGTGCTTTATCTAGAATAGCCTTATGCTCAGGAGATAGGCGTAGCAACTCAAGTATGGAAATTTGTGTGGGTGTTTTTCCTAAATGCTCTATGAGGTTGTACTGTGAAGCTGGTGTAGCGGGCTTTGAATTAGGACCTTTAAGGGTGTTTGTGCCTTTGCGGGTAGTAACCTTGCAATCAGGTGCTTTGTCTTTTATAATGAAAGTGTTTACATGATTATCAACCTCACTGATGTTATGTATGGTATAGTCATACTTAGTAGTAGTATAGTTTACACCATCACCAGATTCAAGGGCCTTTCCTTTATCCTTGTCATGCTTAGGGAAAGGGTTTTTAAACACCTCACGATCAGAGTTACCCGAAGGAGTGTGCCCATCAGCCACTATCTTACCATCATCAATAATGTCCTGTATTAGATGTCGAAGTTTATTGCAACTATTAGTCTTATGTCCTTTGTGTCTATGATAGTTGCAAAAGTGATTCTCATTCCACCACGGGGGTTTGACTTGTGGATTATATTCCTTTATTTCAGGTAGCATTATAATATTGATTTCAAGAAGTTCTTTTAATGCGGATTCAAGTGATTGTCCCAATGGTGTAAAATTTTGTTTAGGGAAACTTCTCTATTTTTTTTTTCCTTTATCTGAAGATGAACCTGTGAGGTTATAAACAGGCGATGATGTTTTAGTTTTTTTTGCATCAAGAACTTTGTCATTGACTACATTCTTGTTCTTTACCCAAAAAGGAGTCTTATTGTTCGAATTTAATTTTTGATCTCTATCATTATTAAGTTTTATGGTTCCATTATCAATGAGAGTTTGCTCGATTCAGAATCCCATTTCTATGGCATCATCAAAGGAATCCAAGCATTTGAGGTGAAGTTCCCTTCCAATTTCTTTGTTCAAATTTTGATAAAAGAGGTCAACCAATTCTTGATCAGGAATGACATAAGGTAATCGTTTTGTTAAATGTCTCCATATTTGCAAGAATGACACAAAAGATTCACCTAGTTTTTGTTTGGTGTTGAAAAGGTTTGTCATGGTCACTTTAAAGTCACAATTGAAACTATAATTGAAGATAAATTTATTAGCCAATTGTTGAAAGGATTTGATGGTCGGGGGTAATTGTGAAAACCATTCCATAGCTTCTCCTCCTAGACTGCGGGGGAATAATCTCATATTGTATGTTTCATCAACTGCAAATTCCATGGTAGTAGCACAAAATTGTCTTAAGTGATGTTTAGGATCCCCTTTTCCATTATATTTGTCAAGTTTTGGTATGTCCCAATGGTTAGGAAAAGGTGGCATTGGTATGCTTGGATCGAAGGGATAAGGACATATTTCTTCGATGGAGAACTTATGAGATGATGCTTTACGGTTCTTAAGAGTGTCCAATTCTTGTCTCAATGTTCTAAGCTCATCCAAAATAGGATCATTTGTAGGTGTGGGTTTTGAGGTCTTTGAAGATCACTTGTAACTTGGTTGTAGATAAAAGGGTCTATGATCTTTGATTCTACCATCATTGTTTGTTTTGGAATGTTTAGATTCACTAGATTCAGGTTGGTCATTCATCGTGAGTAGTGACATGTCAAAATCAGGAGGCATTT
This sequence comes from Sequoiadendron giganteum, assembly GCA_007115665.2. Lineage (NCBI taxonomy): Eukaryota > Viridiplantae > Streptophyta > Pinopsida > Cupressales > Cupressaceae > Sequoiadendron > Sequoiadendron giganteum. The sequence continues at coordinate 18,515,470 of CM021109.1, forward strand.
TGATTCCTTCATCAACAAGGGCTTTGAAGTATTGTTGTGGGTTACGTTTGACTACCTCCGTAAGAAGTTTAGTGAATCTATGATCCTTAAGTGCTCCTTCTATATCGGACTTGGTTATTTCTTCATCATCAGTTTCATTTGTTTCTCTAGTTGCAACACTAATGTTATCCTCGCCATCAAAGTCTCTTCCCCAAGGGTTCCCTTCTTCTTGAAAAATTTTTGCTCTTGTTCTAGGGGTCATAGTTGGTTGTTTTGATTTTCAATCCAAAGTAATGTATGAAACCTAAGACTAGGATGCAATGAAAAGGATATGATTCTAAGATGAGATATGGAAGTGGTAAGGTATGAAATGACAAGCTAAGACTGCAAAAGCTCAAAGGCAACTCTGGGTCCAAAGTTGGTCATGATGTTAGGCTTTGCTTGTGTTATGATAGATAGACACAAGGACCAATGATCAAGAGAGGGTATGTAGGAGATGATGGACTCCAAAAGGATTGCCCTACTCAAGGATAATGGTATGCTCCCTAACTCAAGGATGATGAACCTCAAGTGATGCGGGTGATAGATAGCCAATGGTTTGATTTCAAGACCTAGGAAGAGTAGCCTAAGTGCAAGCTAAGGGTTTTGTTTGATTGATGATGAATATGCAAAGGACTAAATTCCTGGAACATGAAAAGGTTAGGTGAGATGGTCTTGATATGCAAAGGGGTTGAACATGCAAGAACTAGGTGGAGCGTTATCTATATGCAAGGACTATGTAATGTCACCTACATATGCAAGACTATTAATATGCAAGGACTAGGATGAAAGGGATATGAATATGTATGGATATGAAAGGGCTAGGTGGAATGCAAGGTCTAGGTGAAATGCAAATTCTAGATGAAATGCAAGGATTGAAAGATCAAAACTGAAGGATGATGACCCCAATAAGTCCAAGTGATAGGTTCACGTTGTGTGTTTGTGTTGTTGGACCCTTTGAGGTTTGCAAAGTTTGAGATGTTGCAAGTTACTAGGTGTGATGTTTGTTTGAGGTCTATTTTGGAACACACATGCAAGACATAGAGAAAAAAGTGTTTTTGAGTTTGTTTTCAACTGTGAATGTGTTTTTATATTTTTGCAATACAAGCCCAAATCCTAAGGTTGGAAAGGACAATATCTGCTAGACTCCACGTGGGTTTCCCCAGCCACATATTCTTAGCATGTGAATCCAGAAGCTTGGCTGCATGGGCTCCCCCTTACAGTGCACTCACTTCTCAGGCCAACCAAGCTTCCAACCCCCATGAAACTCCCATGGCAGATTGATCATCTCTACTAAAAACTACGAAGATGTGGATGCCTTCACACTGACCGGTGTTGCGCTAGCAAATAGAAGGATTTTAGCAACTACACAAAGGTTTTTAGTTTAGGACCCTCATTCGAGTGGCCATACATGGGGCACAAGATTAAGCTCCATTTAGGAGGCACTCCAGCCTGAAGAGGTTATGCTCAACAGGGTTTTGGGGAGTACTAATTGGTCCGTATGACATCCTCACTTGTAATCCTAAGCTTTCCCTTAGGATTCAAATTTATATACCGGTCGGGGGTAGCTTGGCCAAAAAGCTCTGTTGCCGGTCTAAGTCGCCTTGGGGTGAGTACTTTTTCCCACCAAGGCAAGCCCGAGTTCTAGAGTCAATAATCATTTCTCTTGCATCCAGGATCACACAAGTGTGCAAGGGGAGAGGATACTTCGATTATTGAATCAGGGTGTCACATAAAATAGATGGGTCTGGCTTTCTGATCACCTAGTTTGCACAAGGTGAGAGCATAATCACCTACCACCTTCAAGCATAGAAAACAATGTTCATTGGACCCCTACTTAAGCCTATGTGAGGAAAGACAATTGTTCATTTTTAATGCACCAATTGAAGTGTGTTCTAATCTAAAAAACAATTGGTTTCAAAATCATGTCTTCGACGAACGTCCTGCATCAAAATTTCATTAGTAGTCTCATGCCTTCTTTCTTCGATAAGCGAATGTTTTGATTTTCAATTCTTTGCCAAACGAACTTGCAAGAGAACCCAAATTAATAAAATTAGACCCAAAACTAAAATTAAACTAAAACGAAAACTAACATTATTCTAAATTTAAAATTAGAATCTAACTTAAAAAGATAATTCCAAACTAAGAACTAAAAGCTAAATCTAAGTTGAAATTTAGATCTAAATAATCTAATTAAAGTTAAGATCTAATTTAAATCTAGATTAAAAATAAGTCTAGACTAAAGTTAGTTTCAAATTCATTCTAAATTAAAATATAAATTAAAATGAATTTAAATCTAATCTAAATTAAGATCTAATTTAAATCTAAAATTACATTTAAGATCTACATTAAAAAAATAATTCAAAAAAAAAAACAAAATCTAAACTACATTAATTAAATTTAAAAAAATCTAACTAAATGAGAAATTAGAAACTAAATTAAAGCTAAATTAAAAAGTAAAGAAAAATAAATAAATAAACTAAACAATAAATCTAAACATTAAAAATCTAAATGAAATTAGAAACTAAAATTCTAAACTAAATTAAAAATTAGTCTAAAAACTAAATTAAAATTAATCTAAACTAAATTAAAATTAATTTAAAACTAAATTAAAAACTAAAAATTAAAAACTAAAACTAAACTGAAAACTTAATTTTAAAATCTTAAACAACATGCAACAATGCTTTGATGGATTGATGAACGCATGGACATGGCAGATGAATTTTTTGACATAATGCTTTAAAATGCATTAGAATACTTCAAAATAGCCTGCAAAAAAATAAATACAGTTATTGCAGAAACATTTAAAATAGAAATGGAAAAACTTTTGTTTGCTCCAAACTCTGAACTTGAAGAAAATATCAGCACCCAAATAAGGTTTAAATTATGGCATTTGACAAATTTAAATGAGAATGCTCACTGTAAGCACAAAATAGCAGAAAGAAGAAAATACAATATTTAAAAAACCTTCTAATTTTTCCAACAAAAGATTTTTTGAAAGCTTTGAAGAACAGTGCAGGGGGTATGGTGATCATGTTTTTTGATTCAAAGCTATTTTTTTAGAGCTTTTACTTGCTGTAAATGAATTCTTTCACCTCAAAAACAATGTCTGGGCATGCTTCATGACCATAGGGCAATTTTAGAGATGTTTTGGGCATTTCAAACTATCCAGTAGTGAGAAAAACGTGGCAGCAAAAAAAAAAAAGTGATTTCATTGTTTCTCATGCTTCTCCAACAAATTTGATACTGTTGATATGGTTTCACACAACCCAACAACATCAAAAAAATGAGACAACAATAAAAATGAAGAAACAAAGAAACGATTGCTCGTTCACATCGGGTTCACCATTTTGTAGAGCCAGAAAAATGTATGATTCTATGGAGTAAGAACCACCATTTCAGCTCACATCAATAGAGCCATTCTAATTAAAAGCAAAACCAGAAATACAAATCTAAACTACAGAAACAAAACAATGCTTTTAAAAGAAATCCATCTCCATTGTCTCCCTATCACCAAGATCTTTATACATGCATTTGCTCTCAGATTTTATGAGCACAAAATGCAATAAAGAGACTATGATGAATGAGAAATGTAATCAAGATGCAAAGATGGTATGAGTATGTAAATTTGTGAGCAAAATTTGTGAGAGTTAAAATGAGAGGAAAATCCCATTTAAATAAGATTTCCCTGAGGATGGAGAGGGGTTGAAGATGAAATGTGGGATAAAAGATGTGAGAGAAGGAAATGTCATTATCCCACATTGTTGGGTTAAATGTTATGGATGAGAATGAAAGTGATAAAATGTAATATTTCATGAATGGTTTATGCAAATGATATGATTATATGTAAGTTATGATAATTACTTTATTTTGAAATAATAATCAATGACTATAATAATTGATTTATTAATAGAGATGAATATGAAACAATTATGGATGGTAATGATAATTGATTTAATATGGAAATGATGTTTATGACTTATTATGCAAATGGATTATGAATGATTATGATTTACTATGCATTATGAATGATCATGTGGTGATAATATTTTAATGATGTGATGATTTAACGAAATACAATATGAGGTGGACGATATATGCAAGTGATGTGATTTAAATGATAATATAGTTTTATTATGAAATGTCAGTGAATGATAGTGCAAAGATGATAATGCAATAGATGCAAACAATAATGAGATGATTTAATGATTTGATGAAATGCATGAATAGAAGAAAGTATTGAATGAATCGATCATTTTAATCAATAGACGAATAATGTGATGCGAGGATACATTTGAGTGTCTACAATCCCTAGTTGGAGTTGAGGGAAACCCAAAGGAACTATTGCATAGTCAATGATGCCTTTGTTTTTTCCATCATTGGAAGGCTTAAAAATGACTTTGCTAAGAGGTTATTTTTAGAAGAAACCACCATGTTGGTGAATTGGGGGAGTTGGCATATCTAGTTCAAGAATTTTACATATATAAACATTGCAGGTTTTCACAAGGCACAATACAATCTACCTAAGTACCCTGATGATGAATTGATCTTTCTTGAGCTTTGTAGAAAAGTTGTAAAGGTTAAAAAATTAATGGTCAACAAACATAGATAAGAAATTTAAGGCCTAAATTTGACCCCATTGGGAAGATCAACCCAATAATAGGGGAATTATTTAAACATGAACCTACTCAATAAGACCATTAGGCTAACTACCTAGATGAATATGATGTAAGGATCAAAGATTACTGTAGGTTAGATTTAAACATAATGAGATAATGTAACTTGGGAAAGATACCCAAGGGCTTGCAAGAGGATGGTAAATTTCTACATCCAATGTACAATATTGAGAGGGTATTTTACCACCCAATAGATGTTGTTGTTGACTGGTTAGTCCCAAAAGATTCCTTGATTAATAAAAGAGCTATCAATATTATAGTAGGGTTGATGCAATGGATACAAACCCCTTATTCTATGTTGGAACCACACCCTAAGGCCAAGATGAATAAATAATGGGTTGGGGAATCATCAAGTTTAGTAGTGGGAGAGGTAAAGTACAAAAGAGAAATCAGGATTGTAGCAACAAAAAGAAAGATGGAGGAACACATAGTTATTGTAGAGACTAGTGGGAGTGAAGAGGAAGAAGAAATTATCCCACTCATGAGAAGGAAGAGGTCAGTCGCACAAAACCCTCTACCTCAAAATCCTCCACTTCCTCAAACTTCTCCACCATCATCTCCTACAAGGGAATCTCCCATTCCCTCTCCACATCATAATTCTCCTCCTCACCCTTCACCACTTCAATCACTTCCATATTCACCCCTGTTCCTGATCCATCTAGTCATTCTCTTGTCCCATCGCCACCCCCATTATCATCCACATACAATAAAACATTCTCCACCTCATGATGACCAATAAAATCAACTTGAGGGTGGTGGTTAACCAATAAATAAGTTTCTAAAGGAGGTAAAAATATGAAATCTTTATAGTCTGGCTCAAGAAATAATTATATCACAAGAAAGGTAAATTGAGGATTCTCCTACGTCTATTAGGACTAGAGTTTTGACTCCTCAACCTTATATTCAACCTTTTCATCAATCTTCTCCTCAAGTTCTCCTCCTCATTCTCCATTGGTTGAAACTTCAAGTCTTCTAGTGTGGCTTAATCATACTGTACAAAAGAAGAAAATGAATTATGTTTAGGAAGAAGAAGAATTTTCCTCACTATCATATTTTTTTAAAGCACAACCAAATAAGAAAAAAGAAAGGGGGATTTCCATAATCACTGTGGATGAACAAGGTGCAAGAGTGACATAAATAGCCACCCCCACAGTAGAGAAGCTAGAGGCACATATGACACTTGGGGACTATACAATACAACAAATTAACTTAGGATCAGTTGTTGGAATATTCCATCATTCAGACACCACCTAGGATAGATTGTTTATTTTTTTTGATTTGTTATTGTCTATTAGTATAACATAGGATATGGTTGCATATTTTGTTACACGGTTGAACTCATAAGTGCTATTTTAAAGCACATGGTTCATCAATATTTTGCCTATATATTTATAGATTCTACTGGAGAAATATAATGAGAAAATATTATAATTGATTTTCTCTGATATGGTATAAGAGCATATAGATTTTGTGCCTATTATTTAGTGATAATCTGAGATGATTGTAGTGGCATATGTGGGAAGTTTCATATGTAAAAATTATGCTGCATCATGTTGCATATTTCCAAAGAATGAAGGAGGTGATTCGACTTTATTATCAACCTAGTTTGTGGTGTCTGGAGTTTCAATCAAATGCTATTTTTTTTAGTATTTTTGGCAAAGGAAATATATTTATATTGGCGCTAAGGTTTAAGGCAACACCTATTTCTATTCTTGAATTAGGAGAAAATAAAATCAAATATTTTTCAAATTAAAACATGATTCTAGTTCAACTGGTGACATTGGTATTATCTAGGGTTTTGGATTTGGCAGTTTATGGTTCAAATTTCCATTTTTAGTGGATTGAAGTGAAGTTTTTGGGTTGTGTTAGATGTTGATTGCTTGTGAAGTGACTTTGGGATTTATTATATGGACTCTTAGAAACCCTACAATTCATTTGAGATTGATCAAATTCTTTATTTTCAAGCGCAAAAATGAAGATTTTTAGATTGTGGTTTTCTAATGTAGGGATCTAGACAATTTATTTGTAGTCTCACTAATAACAGTGTAGCCAGAAACACACATGAACATCAAATTTTATCGCATTGCAAATCATATATATGATCTCTAGCTTCTCGCTATTACAAATTCACTGTTTATGAATTTGATTTGGTGATTCATGTTTTTTTAGTGATGGAGGATTAGGCCACAATTCCCATTGCATGTATGACCATCTCATAGAAATTGTGCTTGTATCCCACTCTTTTGTGAGAAACATTCTATGTGATCTTTTTGATCTACAACTTCCTTGAAAGTTGTGATTGTTCAAACAAAGGAGAGGATTTATGGTGAAGCGTGTGAATGCCATTTCAAAACATGTAGTGAGCGTGACATGCAACAAAAAGTTTGAGATATATGAAGAGTTGTTCACAAGAGGCTCTTTGCTTGGTGTCTTCTCAAAATTGGTTGGAGTGTTTTTTGAATTAAAAATATGGAGGTTCTTTTGAATATAATTAACAAATTTAATTTCCAGTTATTGATTATTCAAAATGAGTTAGATAGCAGTTTGTACTAGAGAAGTCAGTTAATTGGGTTTTTCTTAGATATGTGATTTTTTGCAGCCATTTAATGTAATCATGACATATCATGTCAAGAGTCAAGTAGGTCAATTAATATAATAATCTAGCTTGTATGGACATGACTTAGTTTTAGTAGTGCTGACGATATCATATGTGAGTAGATAGCTGTGGTGTTACTCTTTTTCATCAAATCAGTTATGTTTTAATTTTGGTGTCTTTCCTATATTATCCTCTCCTCTGTAGTATTTTTTTGATTTAAGTGATGAGAAATAGGACAAGAAAACACCTTATTTTTCTAACACAATGGTAGCCAACTCTTCAAAATTTCTTCTTCTAGATTCCCAGTTGCTACACGAGAATAATTATTCCGCATGGAAGATAAACCTCAAAACTCAACTTGAGTTTGAGGAAGTTTGGAATGTGGTCAGTGGCACCCACAACATGACATCCAAGTGATGTTGATGAGTAGAAGAAATTATATCAAGCTAAAATAAAGGCCAAATTGATCATCGTGTTCAACGTGTCTGATGAAGTTCAACCTTTCATTCAAGAATCATCTACAACCAAAGATGCTTGGGACAAGCTACAAATAGTGTATGAGGCGAAGAATCAAAATTAGATCTTGAATTTACATAGTCAACTACACAACCTGAAGATGAAGAATGACAAACAGTTAGAATCCTTCCTCAAAAGGATTGCTGAGTTGAGAGCTTCACTACAAGGGTTGGGAGAAACAATTGAAGATATAGTTCTCATGCCTATTATTCTACAAGCACTACCTTCCAAATACAAAGTATTTATGATGACTTTGAATGTCACAGAAGAAAAACCCACTTTTGAGAAGCTTGTGAACCTACTTCAGAAAGAAGAATCTCTAAGTTGGGATCATGGTGAAGATGATCATGCAATGACCATGTTGGTTCTCAAATCTGCAATCAACTTGAATCCTAAAGGGGTGCTAGGCCTAATGGTCAGATTCAAGGAGAGATTTGGACAACGAATGGGAGATTGAATTAAAACCCTTTCTCCCATGCACTTCAAGCTCTATGAAACTCAAGAGGGTGATCCCAATAGTGTGCTTATAGATACTTGTGTCCCAAAGTATCCAAAACACTATAAACAAATGATTCTCCTTTAATTGTTTAACAAACATGACACCCTAAAGACTTGGCTGACCTTCATGGTAATGTATGATTTAAACATGAGAGATGTAATATGCATTAAATTACACACACATTCATACTAATATAGAAAAGTAAAATTGATATTAATTTGTAACTGTCACAAAATATCTTAGGAGACTGCAACATTAAAAGACTAGTGCTATATTCTAGGGTGAAGCCACCTAAACCATGTAACTTAAAACTCATCACAGTATTTACTTTGTCATAACTATGCCTACCAGATAATGCCTTACACCACTCATATTGGAAATTCAATTGGTAATTCTTAATAATCCCAACACACAGTTGCATTTAAACCTCTATTTATGTTAATACAATTTAATTCATTCTTTGAATAAAATTAATAACACTAAACAAATATTCAGGGAAAGGCAAGAAGACAAATACCAGGAACCTTTGATTTCTCATATTTATAATCTATGCAATATACACTATGGATACAACCAATCTAGAATATCTCATCATTTACATTCCAAAATATGACAATGTCAAGACCAAATTCTCAACTACAAGATTCAAAAAACTCCAAAACCTAAACTAAACCTCTATACATTTCAGACCTGTTACAAATTTTATCTCCATCAAAACCAAATTGTGAGAAACTCTCCTTGAAAATGAAGCAAAAAATTACACTTAATGAAAATAGAAACCCTAAATGGAGATCCAAAAGAGACATCTGGCATCACTTGGGCCCTTGATTGATAACTTCCTTTGCACCGAAGAAAAACCCATCTGCCCTTTGTTTTCCCGCTTCTTCATTTTCTTTGCCCTGTAGCTAGAAAATATGCTTCACCTGTGAAAACCCTTTACTCTTTTTACTTTAGGCTATGAAAAAGTCATTCACCCATTTCTTTTACTTTCACCCAACAACTAAAAGATTTATTTTACTGTGAAAAACCTTCACCCTCTTTCATTTTTCCCTGCAATGAAAATATTTTGTTTTCACCTTGAAAGTTTCATTTTCTATTTCCCAACAACATAAAGATTTTTCATTTTAATTCTTGAAGGCTTTTAATATATTATTGGGCACTTCACCCTTTAACACGTGAACTTTACATTCTGCATTTTACATTTTAAGTTTTTCATTTAATGGTGAGTACTTTAATCATTTATCGGGCTGTATAAAAAGAAAATTTACTCATGCATCTTAACTTTAATTTCCTCCTCACTGTCAAAATAAAACATTAAAAATTTCCCCTAACATTTATTTAAATCCTCTTATGGGCCTCACAAAGTTTATGAGTATTGAGAAGGCTATGTGGAGCCTCCCCGCTCCCTCGTCGAATGATAGATGATATTGGTGGGTCCCCCATGGGCTAGTGGGGGACAACTCATATTTTTCCATGTCATTCCACCCAGACCATTGATTCAATCTCCATGTTCTTCACATTCTACTGCATTTCAATGACCATGGCAACATCAAACAAATTTTTTATAGTAGTAAAAAAGAACACAATCTTCTTCCCATTCAAAGCTGCGTGTATGAATATTTTCACAACTGACGGTTGGCTGAACACAGAGAGGGCACTCATTAATTCAAATGCATCTTGAAGAACCTCCTCAATTAGTGAGTTCTTGCCTTTGAAGTATTGCAGTTGAAAAATCTTGCAATGCCACCCAACATCAAAGTGTAGCATATACTTTTAAGGTGCCAAATGCTCTGTTATTAATATATATTTTTTAAAACCACACCATTGCTCTGTCCTTCATCTCCCCGATTCCTCACCATCTTGTGTTGACTTTAGCACTTGCTCCCGCGGGTTGGCGAGGAAATCCTACTTTATACTATGCTCGAGCTAGATATAACAAAATGCGGGTGACAGTACTAAATATAATTCCTTCGAACAATTTTGATGAATCTTCACAACAAGCGCGAATTGTCCCTTCACAAAGAAACATGTGCTCGACTCACTCACACCTCAAGCATTGAACAAAGATGTTTCCTGAAACAAATTCATGCACCAGTGTAGTAATTTAATTTACAATATCAAATTGACTCCTTTTGGCCAGCATAATGGTTTCCCCTACAACATAAAAATTTCTTGGTCTATGTACCAACACTTTACAATACAATCCTCGAGCATTCTCAAGATGTGTTGCTATGTTCATTGGATCCTTCCTCTCATTGTGAATAGATGTAAATAATTCCTATCTCCAAGTGAGATGTCAACATAAGAATTCTTCGCATCTGATTCACTTTGTGCATCTTTGAATTGTTTCATTTTATTTAAGCCAGTCATCCGAGCTATGGCTGCAAGACATGGATATACATCCACATAAACATAAAACCTAAACAATATTAGCCTATATAAATGATTTATTCTTTTCAGTTTCATGTAGCTGTTCAAACAACCTAGCAAGATTAAATAGTGTCGTGAATCTATCCCATGGTAACTCAAGTGAAAGAACACTGAATATACACCATTTAGCATTGGCACTTGATCATACGCTTCCAAGTCACTGGATGGACAATAACTCCTTTTGAAGAAAATAATAGTCCTTATATGATAAGTGTGATGAATGTCACTTTGATATTTTGTTATACAAAATATCATAACATGAACACTTGCATATGGCATGGTATACTCATAAAGATTATCCTTAGAAATAATATTTTCATGATTGTTTTTTTCTCATGTTCTCTTTGTTGATTCTGCAAGCTGTTCAATATCAAGTTGTTCATTAAAATATTTTTGACACGGATTTGAATCTTCCCTACTTCCATGCATCCTTCTAACTTGGTGAGTGGTTATGAAAAGGATCATTTGGTTGCTATTATCGCCTATCCTTATCATGCTCTTCCCCCATCATTGAGACTTTGATGGAATCTCATTGATATATAAGGACTGCCCCTAATCATTTTTTCCTCATTGTCATGCATTTGACTATTATTCCTCCTCAAGGAATAACATGATTAATTCCAGGTTTTCTACCTATATTATGTTGATAAAAAAATAATCTCCACCATAGTATTTGGTGGAACCCTTAATTTTTTCTTGGTTCGACTGAATTATTGAGGTTAAACCCTATTGGTCATCATCCTAAGGTCTTGGTTTTGTGAAATTTTCATGTCCATGTCCTTTTTGGCTTTCGGATTTCTATTTTCGAGTTGACTAGTCAAGTCAGTTTTCGGTCTTTTTATTAATCTTTAATGGTCCTAAGTCTTGTGATTTACCAACCCTTTCATTGTCTTACCCATCATGACTAGGTCATCCTTTAAAAAAAACTTTGGTGCACGTGCTGTTATTTTCTTCTTAAGTCAGGTTTTGAGTTTTGCATTGCCCATCGCCTATCCGTTTTCAAGTTTCATCAAGTAACCCGTGATGAGCAATGCCCTTCCTCTTTTGTATCAGTGGCTTATGTATCTTCGCATGTTCATTTGTGTTCAAGAAGAAGTAACACTTGATGAGTGATGTGGTCAACATTTTGACCCATCGCTCCCCTCCTAACTATCGCTAGTTGTTTTGTGCAGAATAAGATTGAACCAGTGACCACTGATGTGAAAGACATTTCCCATCACTAAGGTGTGGTGCTTTGCCGATTTACCTTGGCCATATGAGGGCTATCAAGAGATGAGCGATAAAAGTAAGATCAATGGCCGAAATATCTCTATCATAGATCGACGATTTCTATCTCATCGCTGACCTTCCTACTATCGCTTGTTGGAGTTCTAAAGCAGACTCAGGAGCAATGACACCCGATGCCATGTCTGAGAGGATGACACGTATTATCAGGCTAGCCCATCTCTTAGTACACGTTGTGTCACCAAAAGGACACTATGAGGTGGTGAATATGCATGAACCATAAGATCAAGTTCTCAAGCCCGTAAATCAACAGTGTATATTCAAATGAGAATAGGTAACTGACAGAGTGGGTATTTTCACTTGCGCAAGCTTCCCTGTGCCTTTAATGGTGCTTGTACCATGCTAAGTAATTGTGTAAGGGTTCCACTTTCATTTCCTACCTCGCTGTGAGTAATTGAAGGAAGTATTGACGAAGTGGAAATGCGAGCAGATGAATGTTGTAGAAGATATTTCCGGTTAAGTTTGTGCCAAACATTGAAAATCTCATTCTTTTTTCTGAATTGTCTCTGTGTCTTGTGTATCCATAATCATACACTAGGGTTAGAATAGGGTTTTATATATTGTATAAATTGGTGTGCGTCTTGGGTTGCAGTAATATCAAAAATTAGTGTTACTCTGCAGTTGTGATTGTGAAGTTTTTATTTTCAATTCAACACCTAGTTGAATTTGTAATTGAGGAAGGAACCCTAGTATAAGAAAATGATGAGCCAACTAGGTGAGTCCTCCAATTCTAAACCCGCATCGAAAAGAAAGAGGCAACAAGCCTCTCATAAAACTACACATGAACATGATGGCCTCAATCGAAAGAAAGGGCAACCGAAGAGTTATATCCGTTTTATGGATAAGTTTCAGCCTCCAAATGTCAAAGCGAGTGGCAAGAAGGCCACAAGAGATGAGGTTATAAGCTCTAGTTTTAAGGACCTCACGACAAAGATAGTTGATATTATAGTGCAAAGATCGGGTTGGGAGTTGTTTTTGAATGCCTTTACAAGGAGGGATGCTCCTCACCCTAGCCGAAATGTTTGGGGGTATAACCTGGGAAAGCTGGTTGTTTCGAATGTCTTTGTAGAAGTGGATTTAATGTTCTAGCTCACTGACAGATATGATGATGTTAACAAGGTTATTACTGTCACGTCTGGAAAAAACCTCTTGGAAGTAAAGAGAAGCAAATTTATTGAGGTCTTTGGCATGAACCTTGATGCTATTGAGAAAATTATCATGGAGAACTTGTAGAAGTATTATAATGCACATAGGTTTGGGTACAAAAAGAGTGAATTACCCAAATACAGGCTAGAAAAGGATTCCATGTTTGCACTTAAGGAGGTCGAGCCTTTGGCTTGTGAGGAATTTGTGGACTATTTCAAGTGCACATACTACATGTTGTGACTGGTGCTTGGGATCAAGTGTGATGGAAGGATATCATTGGCTATGCTAGTCATGATTACAGATATCCAACATAGATATCAACACAGATGGTTCAATTATGCTCACCACATTGCTAAATAGTTGCACTATGATTTAATAAGGTTAAAAGAGAGAAGAACTCTATGGAATTTCAGACATTATTATGTGTTGATGCACATGATCCTGTATCAAGGAAGGGAATTCTTCAGTAGGTACATGCAATTGAGGCAAGTAGACGACAATAACCATAGATTACCAGTCCAGATGTGGATTTACATTGCTCCACCTCAAATTATGCTGAGTTCTATAATACAATAAAGCACACTATCTTGGTGAAAATGGGGGTAGCATTGATGGAAATAATTTCTAAAATAATTAGGGCTTTATTAAGGCCAAGGGAATACATAGATGATCCCAATTATGATTTCAATTGGGGAGATTGGTATTTGTATGGAAAATGCACTGTTATAAGATGCTATGGAACTACTATGGTCCCACATGTAATGCCTGCATATATATCTGATAGGTGGGCATTCTTGGAAATCATGTGGCAAATGGATAATAGTGATGCTGAGAATTTTAGGGCTTCCAAGAAGGCTTCTATCATTGCTAGTACCTTTTCTTTTGATCACTTTGTTGTCATTGCTAAAGAGGCCTATGAGGTTTTTGGTGTAATGGTAAATAATTTGAGGATGGGTGTAGCCCCTATTAGGAAGTTTGACCCTGAAGGGGTCATTGACAAGGATAATATTAAGCGAGGAATATTAGGGTATGGACCCCACCAGTTTCTTTTAAGGAAGATGTAGTGAGAAACTTGCTGACTGTAACTGTTGGCCAAGACAGGGGAGCAATGTGGATGAAAATTGTTGACATGGAGCAAAGAGCTCGATGCAAAAATTCCTTTTATGAAATCCCGTATAAACACATTGATGATAAACTCACCAAAATGGAACTACTCCTGAGTGATTTCAGTGATGGCACTTTATTTGAGAGGGTACAACAAGTAGAGGATTTAGCCCAGGCTGCTTTAGATGAGAAATTGATAAAGACTAGTGGCCAGTCAATGGAGGTGGTGACATTAGAGGTTCGGTGATAGCCGTTGGATTTTGTGGACACCCCTACCCTAGAGTTGCCTCTTGAGGATATTGGTGAAGCACAAAAGTTGAATTTGACACACAACAACCTTCCACTAAGCTGGACCCCATTGAGCATCGAGTGGAACAAGAATTTTCTTATCCTGATGTTGGGGATGTAATGAAACCTTTTGTTCCAGATGATAGGCTAGTACCTTGGGAGTACGATGAGAGCCAAGATAATGATGCAAGGCTTTTAGCTTGTGCTAAATTCTTGGAAGATGACTCTTTTGTGGCTTCAAAGGAATTCAAGGAATTTGTTGCTGAGTTAAAAGCCCAAGAAACAAGTGATAAGATACAAGCTGCAGTAGAGGTGGCTAATCCTTTCAACATGAGGAGGTAAAAAGGCATACTGAGGAAGAGATTTCCCAAGAAATTTCCTAGATGAATGCAATGGAGGTCAGGAGGTTAGTCAAAGACAATAGAATGTTAGTTATGCCTGGCTAGAGTTTTTCTTCCATAATTGCCTTGGATGCAATTAAAAGTGACCCAGGTGCTTCAGTGTATGAAGACACATTCAATGAAAAGACTTCTCATTCGGGTTTTAGCCCCAGTTTACATGCCTTGGCCATTTGGTCTTTGACTCTAGATTCAGGGAGGTGTACTTAGTAGAACAATGTCTGGCCTCTCAGGCGATGCGATCATTGGGAGAGATTCAAAGATGACAACCCCACAAGCTGCAAGATTGATAATGCATTCGACTAAACTGAGTGTTGATACTACAAAGATTAATCAGGCTAAGTACTCAAAACTATTAGAGAGGCACAATAAGTTGGTTGAGGAGTATAACAAAGTAAGAGTTAACCTTGCTAAGGCTAGCCATAAAGCCCTCCTAGCTTCCCCATCTAATACTTCACCTCAGGATAAGGATACTTTGAAATTGAGAATTAATGCCTTGAAGAAGGAACTCCAAACAACTAAGGTTGAGAATGATAAACTCTAGGAGGGCATGAATAACACTTCCAAAGACATGGCCAAGGTTTTCCTTAGTGACAGGTGGCATAAAATTTCTCTAAAGACATAAACTACATGGTTGACATATAAAGGTGTCCATGAAGCCTATGAGAAGTTTCAGAATACTCAAGAGTTTTTTGTGAACATCTGGAACGAGTGGAGCAGTAGATTGAGCAGCTTGAAAGAAATTCAAGTGAATGCAAAAGGAGATCCTGAAGTTCCAAAGCGACTCCATGAATTAACTAAAAGAATTGAAGTTGTTGGAGAAATTACAGGCTTCCATGAAAGAATTGGGGGTTTACTGCAAGGAAAAGTAAAGGATTTTAGGGACATGGAGGAGCAAGGTATGCCTAAGGTTCTCAATGAGGAGGGTAAGTTGATGGATTATGACTCATGGAAAGCTTTGTTCGAGCATCTGATAGCTAAGTGTCCTAAGGTGACTAGTGCTAAGGATAAACAAAACTTATTAGCATTAAATGATCTAGGAGATAATCTTATCAAAATTGAGATAGGAATGGACACCTTTGTGAAGGAGGCCCGGGTCATGTTAGATGCAAGGTACAATGCTTATAATATCAAAGTGAAAAATTTGCTAGATGATAATTGGCCTACTGAAGAAGAGTACAGGGATTGGTTAGATAAATATGTTGAGTAAATCACAAAGGGATGGTGAGTGGATATTGAAAATGATCTAGTATAATACAGGTCTGGCCTTTGGAACAAACTTTGTAAAAGAAATCTATATCCTCTTAGCAGAATATACATGTGGAACTCTAATCAAGTTTCCTTTCATCTTCTCTTGGTGCTTCTTTTTCATTTTGTTTTATCCTTCAGGAAACGCAATGACATGGAATTTTGAAACAACATGTGAATGGTTTTTGTATGCACAGTTGTGATTGTGCTTTTGGTTCTTTCCCCCCATTTTGGTAAAGTGCAAATATAACTACCAAGGGGTTGAAATTAAATGAAATGTTGAGAAAAGCAAAGTGAAATGTAATTTGGTACACCAATAGCCCGATGCTTGTTTTCTCCCTTAATCTTATAAAAGGGAATTCAAGGCTATGGTGCGGGGCATTTTAAATTTTTTTGGATCTCAGGTACCTTTTTGAGAACATTACCAGGAAATATGCAAGCATATAGAATAGATAGTTGAGTCTAGGATTATGAGTTCATGTTTACAAGTAGCTTAAAAGTCTTACGATAATTGTAGTATTTGGCATCAATTAGTGGAAGATTCAAGGTAGGTTTTCTCCTGTGAAATGATTTATGAATTAGCAATGAAGTGGTTAAGGATTATTTCATTTGGTCTCTGGTTTTTGTGATCAGGTGTGTGTTTGCATTATATGCTTCAATTCAAAGAATTGATTAAATGGTTTTAATGTGATCATTGATTCATATGTTGTGTTATAGGCTTTATAAGAATTGTCTGTGCGGATCTTCTAAATTGTGGATTTGTAATACAAATCCCATGATAATATGTTGATGTAAAGGTTGTAATCGTTGTGTTACTGTTATTTGCAAATTTGACCCCGTCACCCTATGATAAGGCACTTTTCTATGCATTAGTTGAAATTTTGCATACTTGGCCAATTGAATTTTATCAAAGAACAACTCATTTGAATTAAATTATTTTTATAATGATGCTGATTATTGTGGTTGTTAGTTAGTTTTCCCATTCTCTACTTGGAGTCATTAGGTGTAAAGGATTTGCCAAATTATTGCAAATTGTTGTACTCTAAGTCTTGACTTGAGAATGTATATGTTGAATTTACAATGTATGTGAATGTATTATGAGTTAGTGTATAAATACATTGTGGGATTACCCTCTTAGGTTTTTTAGAGTCTGAAGTGCAGGAGGAAAGCTAACTTGCTTTCTCTCATTCGTTGGCCAACCCTTGCAGACTGCTGAGCATTGGAAGTGGCAAGTCCATAGGCTATCTATGAGATCTGGTTGGATTTTAAAAAGAGCCAACATTACCAACATGCCCTTTCATGATGGATGTCTTCCATGATTTAATCTTTCCTATGAGTATCAATTCTCATGAAACCTCTATTATGACATGACCATCATCACCAGTCTTCCTTAAGTTTGATTTTTTGCATAAGCACTATCCTTTTACATCTGCAACAATAACACCTATATTTTTACCTCATATGATCACTTGGTTCTATCCTTATGTATAGACTATCTCCATCTCTTCTTATAGGCCTTATGGAAGGAATGACTATCCTCACTAAACACTTGATCATGCATTGTAGATTCCTTTTAATCATCTATATCTAGCTTCATGACTTGGTCTTTTATCATCCTTATGATTTTCCTCTTATGGACACGGTTGCCCTTATTTCATTAACATTTAATCTAACTGACTACCCTCACAAGCTTTCTACCCTTGACTATTATGAGACCTAGATTCATGCTTTGTTCTTAGGTTCCCACTTGCCATCCCTTCAAACTGTTATCTCTACCTATCATATTGACTGTCTTATATTTGTGACTTGTGGAGGGAAGGCTATCCTTTGCAAATATGAATGATCTTCATAATTTTAATGAATCATTGTCCTCCTTGGAATAATTTCAGTAGGGATACACATGGACTCAATATGTAAACAAAAGCAAAGCTCAGCCTTGATGAAAGGGATTGCAACCACTTGTGATATCTATGAAGTATCCCTATGTCAAATAAATATCACTCAATAAGAAATTAGATGAGTTAGTCACTACACCTGCATCTCTGCTTGCCAATAAAAGGTGTTTCATTGATTGATTTTGAATCAATGCAACAACCAATAGTTGCAAATTTTGAGAGCTCCACCAGACCACACATCATAAAAGCAAGAAGCTTATGAAGCAATTTGGTGGAGCTCTCGAATCTGGTAATTCATCGAGATCTTAGAAAAGTGTCCAATATGTGAAAGGATTGGATATGATGTGAAATATTGTTGGTACAATTTCTTGGCCAAAGGATCATCCAATAATAAATCACATCCAAAGAAGTCATTTCAAAGTAACAATAAATGATGGGAGAAGAAGAATAAGTAGAAAAAACATGGAAATGTTGCTGAAGAAGACTGTCCAGAAGAGGAATATATAATTTCAGCCCACACTTTAGAAAATAGTTCATAATCAACCTCAATTTGGTATGTGGAATCAGATGCTACAAAGCACATGACTGGACAAACGGAGTGGTTTTTGAAATTGAAACCCCATCATGGTAAAGTCTCTCTTGGAGATGATACCACCTATGACATCCAAGGTATTTTTTATATATCCTTGCAGTTTGGCATTCATTGTTGCAAGCTCACTGAAGTTTTATATGTTCCAGGACTAATGAAAAATATCCTTTCTATTAATCAATTTCTTGATCACAACCTAAGGATAGAGTTTGATAAAAATGATGATAAAAAGGTATGCCTCATCCGTGATAAGTCTAAAAAGGCAAATATTGTCGCAAGTGCTACTGAAATTGGTAAAATGTTTAGGTTTGATACAGTTTCCAATAATCAAGCCTTAGTGACTAAGGATAATGATCTTGCTATGATATGGCATTGTAGATTTGGCCATTTAAGCACTAGTTATTTGCTAACCCTTAGTAAGAAAAGCATGGTCAAAGGGATTCCCTCACTTGAGAAGTTGAGTGTCATTTGTTCTAGTTGTATTATTGGAAAACAACATAAAGCACCCTTCTATCCTAGTGAGCACCATGCAAGACAACCTTTGCAGTTGGTGCATACCGATTTGTGTGGGCCCATGACACCTAGTCACAATGGATTCAAGTACTTTCAAATTTTAGTTGATGATCATACAAGAAAAATGTGGGTATATTGCTTGTAGAGTAAAGATGAAACCTTTTCCTACTTGTGAATGGTTGATATAGACCTGCTCAAACATCATCAAAAAAAACAATTTTAGTCATTAAACAAGTCTAAAACAATCATTCCCCATGCAATTCATTCAAATGCAAAGAACAAGAAACAAAGTGAAATTAATCAAACGAAAGCTACTAAATCTTGCTCAAAACATTCAAACCAGCATCCCATGGGGGAATTGGTGCTAGTTTGAAGTGGAAAGTAGCCCTTTCCCAATTCCTTGCAAAAATTTGATGAAGATTGTTGATAATTGTGCTCCTTGATGAAAATTTGACCATAACCTAGCTAATATTGATAAAATGCTATGAAAACCTTGATGAACAATGGATGAACTTGCATAAAATCTATAGATAATGAATTTTCCTAAAGTTGTGGATCCAAAATCAATAGAGAAACTCTTTATTTATAGGAAAGAAGGATGGAGGAATGAGAAATATGAAGGATGTGGGATTAAAGATGAACCAATAACAATGTGCCACTTGTCAACATGCTATTGAAGAGAAGTGGAGCACATTTTGATCAATGTGCAAATAAATGCAATTAGGTGGAAATTTGAATTTGAAGAGGTGGCTTGTGGAGGAAGATGTGAAAGAGGAATTAATGCCACTTGGCTCAAGAAAAAGGACTTATAAGAGACTTAAATTCCATGTTGGAGGACAAGTCCTTTTGGGAGGGAGATTTCAAATTGTAGGAATATTCCAATGAGATCCCGTTTTGAATGAAAATAGAAGAATTTATAAATCAATTAAATTGATTTACATGTGCAAGTTGCAAAATATAGAGGATTTGATGGATTAGTGTTAGGAGTTAATTAGGATTAATTAACTTAGATGAAATTAGTTGATTTGACATTGATTTAGATATTTGAGTTTATTTAAATCAAATGAGAGGATATTTGAGATATTAGTAATTTAACTAAATAAAATGATTTATTCAATTAAAAGAGATGACATTAGCATTCAATTAAATAAAGTTGATTTATTTAATTAAAAGAAGACATGAGGATTTAATTAAATAAAGTTGATTTATTTAATTAAAAGAGGCAAATGATGAAATAATCTGATAAGGTTCATTATATGATTTTAAGAGGAATTTTGATGAATTTAATTAAATAAAGATTATTCAATTAAATGGTTAGAAAAGAAATGATTAAGGAAGAATCGATGTTATTGAATCAAGATAGAGTGTATGATATCAATCGGGATATTTCAAGTGTCTATATTTTGCCCCACTTTGAAGCAATGTACCTATTGTGTTGATTCAAAGAATAACCTTGCTGAGATCAAAGTTCAAAAAATTTCAGACTTTTTTCGGATGCCCCACTGCTGCCCCAACAAGAATAATTATGTTGGTACACTGCCCCCTTGAGATATCGAACATAAATGTTAATTTTCCGATCGATATCATGATGAGATGCAAGAGGAGTGGTTCTACTGATAAGAGGGTGAAAGATAATTCTTTAGAAAGATCAAATATTTGACGTAGACAATTTTAATGATGTATAGAAAGTCATCAACTATGGGTAGCCTCATGTATATTTTGAGATATCACACAAATTTGGATAGAAATGGTAGTAAAGATAGAAGAATAAGAAGAATAAGATGGATGGATTAACCCTTGATTCCTAAAAGATGCAGGAGTCCAACAAGTCTATGAAGCATTATTAGATATGATGATGAATGATGATGATTCACTTATCAGGGATTGGGACATGAAAGAGACAACTTACCTTATGTGTGATAAAACACATAGATACGATGCATCAAGGTATAGATAAATAGGATGGCAAGGTATCTAGTGTGATGGACTTTGACTTGACAAACATATAGGCGTATTCTTGTTCACACCTGACATATAAAAACCTCACTAGGATGTACTTTAGATTTTTCAAACATCTCAAACCAAAACACGGAAAAACATAACCTTCTAATGTAATAGTCAATAAGCTATTCAAAACACCCTCCATACATACCTAACAAAGCAAGTATTCACCAAGGTTACATTACAAGAATGCCCAACAAGAACAACAAATGAAAGATAATGATCAATGCCCCATTCATTTCTCTCTAAATCATTTTGAGTAGACATCATTAAGAGGTCATTGGAATGAGCACAATAAGATAAATCAAAGAAAAGATCAAGTGAACAAACAATCCAATGTTCTTCATACCGCTAGCCAAGACTAAACTATGGTGATGCTTGATGTTGATGTCCATTATAGGAAGGATGCATCTTAGGACATGATGTTATCAGATGATTTGGGATTGAATGGATGATGGGCTATTAATATCAATAGTTAGCCAACTTGTTTACCTACCAACCTAGACTTGAGACCTTGACGCTTGAGTTTTCAATTGTAACTTGCTAGACTTGTTTCCGATTGGTTTTGCCAAAGAGGGAAGGTGATGATTGATTTATTGTGAGCGGATGATTATTGTGGGTGAATATTGAAATGGGACAAATGCATTTTTTTGGGTTTTTTGAATGTTTTTGATGTTTTGAGGCTGTTTTTGGTATTTTCAAGATGTTTTACAAATGTTTTTCTTTTCAAAATTTTCAATGTTTTTGGTATTTTCGAGATTTTGACCAAGAACCTAGCCTAAGGACCTATCCTAGGGCTCTTGGGGGCTGATCAAAGATTAGCCTTGCCTACGTTATACACACAGAGACCACGTAATTCGACTGACATAAACTCATTTATTGATGAGATATGAACAAATGTACCACCAACTTATTGTGACAGACTCCTAAAGGACTAAACTAAGTGTCTCAGGGGCTCATCGATGATGGCCTTGCCTATGTTCAAGCTCAAAGATGACATAGTTCAACATGATGACTTTGTTTTCATTTTTTTGGATTTTTGACCTATTTTTGGATTTTTTGAAATGTTTTGGATGTTTTTGGAGTTTTTGAAGGATTTTATGAATATTTTTGGATTTTAAGGAAGACTACAAGAATATACATGAATCTGATCCGATGCAGGAACATGCCCCCAACATGATGTGATAGACTACTCCGATATAGGTAGGCCAAACTGACCTTAGGAATGTGCCAAGTAGCTCTAGGGGAGAACACAATACAAACACATGATCGAGCTATGATGCAAACGTGGATGGGTGAATGAAAGGATTGATGGACTGCGATGGGTGATGCAGAAGGTGATGGTAGGTGGTGCAGAGAAAATCATTCAGATCATGGTGGATGGAAAGTGCCTTATTTACACAAGGTGCATGTTTGCCAGGTTTTCACCAAGCTACTTGCCCAAAGTGCCACCAAAGTGGTTTTCACTAGAAGACAATTTTTATCTTTACTGTTTTCACTCCTCTTTCTGATTTTTTTTTTTTATATTTATTGATTTTTTTGGTTTTTTGGATTTACACCTTGAACATTTATGTATAAATTTTTTTGAGATGGGAGCTATTCATGGGCTCCTGTAGAGGCTCCCCTTCGGGTGTTGATAACTGATATTCCCCTAATTTGTAACTCATTGTGATGATGAAAGGTCCCACGCAGTTAGGTTCAAACTTGCCCTTGCTATATGGATTTGACACATTTTTCTAATTTTCTTTCATCACAAGCTCACTGACTTGAAATGACCAGTTTTAGATCTTCTTGTTGTAGCTCCTCTTCGGATGACTTTGGTAGAATTGCAAATGGTTTAAGGCATTGATGCGCCACTCATCTAGTAGTTATAGCTTGTTCAATCGAGATACCTAATATTCTTCATGTGTTATGAGGTTTTGTAATGATATTCTCAAGGATGGGAGCTTGATCTCGATGGGGAGGATGGCTTCTGATCCGTAGACCAGGGAGAATGGGGTTGCACCTCTTGGTGTGTGGATACTTGTTCGGTAGGCCCATAGGGAAGGATTCAACTGCAAGTGCTAGTCACGACCAACTTCATTGACTATATTTTTGAGGATTATTTAGATGGTTTTATTTGTAGCCTCAACTTGGACGTTACCCTGGGGGCAATATGGAGTAGAAAAGCGATGTTGGATATTGAATTTCTGGCATAGGTCTCAA
The DNA here is from genome assembly GCA_007115665.2 of Sequoiadendron giganteum. Classification (NCBI taxonomy): domain Eukaryota; kingdom Viridiplantae; phylum Streptophyta; class Pinopsida; order Cupressales; family Cupressaceae; genus Sequoiadendron; species Sequoiadendron giganteum. The sequence continues at coordinate 18,538,876 of CM021109.1, forward strand.
AAATCATGGTTTTTGAAAGGTGTCCCATTATTTGAGATAATGGCTTGTGGGACATCGTAGCAACAAATAAGATAGTTCAGGATAAATTCAAAAATCTGCTTTCTTGTGATATAGGTCATAGGTATGGCCTCTACCCACTTTGTGAAGTACTCCGTAGCAGTGATAATGAACTTGTGTCCATTAGATGAGGTAGGGGTGATTTTTCCAATGAGATCGAGCCCCCACTATGAAGAGTGCCAAGGTGTTATAATTGGGTGGAGCTCCTGAGCTGGTGCATGGATGAGGTCCCCATGTTGTTGACATTGTAAGAACTTATTGACATATTCATGAGATTCCCTTTCCATCGTCGACCAGTAGTACCCTGTTCTTAGCAGCTTCTTGGCCAAGAACATACCACTTTAATGTGAACCAAAAATGCCATTATGTACCTCTATTAAAGTAGTCAAAGCTTCCTCAATGTTTAAGCATCACAAAAGTGTTCCCTCAATACTCCTACGATATAGGGTGTCTCCTAAGATAACAAAGCAAGATGACTTCTTGACAAAGGTTCTCTTAAGGTTTAAAATGATATTGGTAGGGAGGAATCCTATCTTTGGGTAGGTGTATACATCATGATACAATGGGTTACTAGAAGCAATGATTTCACACACAAATTCAGACTCTAGTACCTCAAAATTTGGTATGATAAGCTGCTCTACCAAGAATTCATGTTTAAGAAAATTGCATAGGATATCTAGTAGTGATCCGATCGTTTCCATGGTGTCTGCTGCTCTATTGTTTTCCCTTGGTATTTTCTCAAACATGATGTTAATGAATAATTATTTGAGGTCTTCCACCACTTTCTTGTATGGAGTTAACTTGTCATCCTTTTTTTGGTACTTGTTGTTGACTTGGTTGATGATTAGTTGAGAGTCTCCATAAAATTTAAGAGCCATGATCTACCACTACACTACTATTCCGAGTCCAATCACAAGGGCTTCATATTTGACAATGCTGTTTGTGCAAGGAAAAGACAACTTATATGATTTGGGTATGTAATCTCCTTGTGGTGTAATAAAGAAGAATCCATCTCTTGACCCATGCTATGTGTTGGATCCATCAAATTACATTTTCTAGTGATTTTTTATGCTTACGTTAAAGATGGACTCATCAAGGAATTCTGATACAAGTGGGTTTTTGGAGTATATTGGTGCTTCTGCCAACTGATCTACAATCACTTGTCCTTTAATGGAATTCTGTTCCACATACCCAATGTTGTGTTGTGTCAGGATCATAACCCATTTAGCTCTTCGCCTTGTGAGCATTGCTTTAGAAAGAAAATACTTGAGAGGGTCTATCTTGGCAATGAGTTTTATTTGCTGTGCCAACGTATAGTGTTTGAATTTCTATGTTGAGAACATGACTGCTAAGCAAGCCTTCTAAATGAATGTGTAATTCAACTTGTAACCCACCATGGTTCTACTGATGTAATAAATAACTCTCTCCTTCCCGTCTTCATCATGTTGTACTAAGAGAGTGCCAAGGGATGCTACTATTGCTGATATATACAAAATGAAGGGTTTGCCTAGAATTGGTGGTGTGAGCAAGTACTCCTTGATATTGTTGAATGCTTGATCACACTTCTCATCCCACATGTATGCTACCCCCTTGTAGAGTAGATGAGAATATGGAATAGTCTTGTCTTCTAACTGCGCGATGAACCTATAGATGGATTAGAGTCTTCCTTGTAAACCCCTTAACTATTTCAATGTTCTTGGCACCTCCATTTTGAGAATTGCTTTGACTTTGGCAGGGTCTATCTTGATCCCCCTCATTGATACAATATACCCTAGGAGCTTTCTTGATTGTACCCCAAAGACACATTTCTTAGGTTTGAGTCTTACCTTGTATTCCTCTAATCTACCAAAGATGGAGCTTTGTGCTGCTATGTGATCTCATCGCTCTCTTGATTTGGCCAATATGTCATCCACATAGTCCTCTATAGACTTATGAATCATGTCGTGAAAGATGACAGTCATGGCCCTTTAATAGGTGGCTTTAACGTTCTTCAACCCAAACGACATCATGTTCCAATAGTATGTTCCCCATGGACAAGTGAAAGCTATCTTGTGTTGATCTTCTTTGGCTACCATGATCTGATTGTACCCTGAGAATCCATCCATTAGCGATAGCATTTCATGTCCCACCATCATATCCACAATCATGTCTATGTTTGGGAGAGGGAAATCATCCTTGGGACATGCTTTGTTTAGATCTATGAAGTTAGTCCAGATGCGGATGCCCCCAGTGGGCTTTGAAATGGGTACAAGATTTGAAACCCACTCTAGATAATCAATTGGTCTTATGAAGCCAACGTCCAGGAGTTTCTACAACTCGAGTTTGACTAATATCGTGATATGTGGATGCATTTTTCTTAGTTTATGCTTTATTGGCTTTACCTTTGGATAGACAGCTAAATGGTGAACAACCACTTCTGGATCAAGACTCAACATGTCGGCATAGGTCCATGTGAAGTTTAACTTTCTTTCTTATAGAAATGCAGTTAGAATTTCTCGTTCTTTTGTCAAAAGTGATTCTGCATAGAAGGTTTTGTGTGGTGTTTCTTCTATCCCCAAGTTGATTGGATTGCACTTCTCTGCTAAGATTGTTGACTTCTCCTAATGAATAACACTAAGAGGAATATTGAATCCCCCATCCTCTTGTGCCTCAGAGAGGTTTTCACCATTGGATGCTACCTTTGTTTTTACTATTTTTGAGTCTAAAAGTGCCATAGTATGGTTTTCACTTAAAAACCTATAGATAACTCTTAAATTTTCACTTTTGCGACTGAGGGATTCAATCATTTCCCCATAGTATGCATGGGTATCTAGCTCAATGTAAAATCCTGCTTTATGGTCTCCACATGGCATGGTATCCTGCAGTCCCATGAATTCTGAGAGGGCTTCATCATTTTTGAATGTGTCTAAAATTGGTGGCCCTCGTTGGTCGTAGTCTATTAGCTGGGGATATACTAGCTTTAATTCATGGGTTTGGTTGTTTGACTCAAAAGACACAGTGGAAATCATGAATAAGGATGAGTCTTCAAACAACATGGGTAGGTCAATGAGGGAATTCTCATCATTACATACATCAATTATATCAAAGGTATAGTTGTCTAAGGATAGACTGGTAATCGAGGAGGAGCTTTGACTATTTTAACAGGTGGATTTCTGCCACGTACGGTTATCTTCAGAGGGGTACATCCAAGTCCAAGATTCTTCATGCGCTTCTCAGCAACAATGGGTTATAATTAGCCATTGCTATTTTTCTTAAGACTTTCATTCTTGTTGTAGCCCATGCCAAGCATTAACTGTAGTCCTTTGTTAGCATCATCCATTGAAAGGGCCGACACATGTCTTTCATCTTGGTATAGGAGATTGGATATATCCTTTTCATCTACCAATTCTTGGCTTATATCCCCCCAAATTATGAATCAAGAGGGGTCTACTCTAAATGTTTGAGATGCTATGTTGGCTAGTTGTGGTTGTCCATGAGACCTAGGAGATTGAGGTAACTCTCCTATAACAAAGGCACCCTTCTTCATTTTTTAATCTCCACATCCGTTGTCTTGGATATTGAATTTGATATTAGAAATGGAGGGAATGGAGGGTGTCTCAGTCTCATAATTTAATGGTAAGGTGGATGGGTCTACGTATGAAGTTGTAGGGCCCTCATCATTTTTAGGAACTTGTGGGATTTTATAGTATTTGGATTCAAGGTTCTTGCAGTAAGAAAAGGGCTCAAGATCACCATGGATGGTAACCTCTTGGTTTTCAAAGGGGAATTTAACACATTGGTGAAACATAGATGCAACTGCTTTCATCCCATGGATCCATGGGTGCCCCAGGAGAAAGTTATAAGGGAGGTCAAGATCAAGGACTTGGCAAGTAGTATCCATGATGGCTGGTCCTACTTGGATAGGAAGTTGGATGGTGCCTTGAGATACTCTTTCCTGATCATCGTAAGCCTGGATTGTGATTCCTTTTCCCTTTTCCCTTTTCAATCATATCTTTAGAAAATCTCAGATTCTTTATTAGCTTGAACGAACAAATATTCAGCCCCACACCTCCATCCACCAAGACCCGTTTGACCTTATTTTTATGGATAAAGACTTCGAGATGAAGCACATGATTGTGAGATGGCTGGGTTGGGAGATCTTGTTCAAAGAATGTGAGAAGATGTGGTGTGGTGATATGTTTGACCATAGCTTGGAACTAATCTGCATCAAGGTCTGTGGGTATGGAAGATGAAATGAGTGCCTTTTCTAGAATCTCCCTATTTGCAGGCAAAATTTTTTGCAACTCCATGATGGAGATCTAGGTGGGGTCTTTTTTAGCTATTCCAAGACATTGTAATCATTGGAAACTGACTTAGAATTTATAGGGGGTGCTCTATCTTGCGTGGATGGTTCAAGGATAGTGATTTTGTGGCCTCATGTGGTGACTCCACACTCGACTTTGGTCCCTGGGATATGGATGACCCCTACCCATTCATCTAAATATGTAACCACATAGTCATAAATGTGGTTGAAACTACCGTACTTCTTGCCTTTTCCATTGTTGTTTGATTTATCATGATCCAACATCAGATTGATGTATATCTTGAGGTCTTGATTTCTAGATGGTTGCTCAACAGTAATGGTTTTGTTTTCAATAAGATCTTGGATCAGGTTTTTGAGCCTCATACAACTAGGTATTGTGTGCCCCTTTATCTTATGAAAATCACACAGGTGCTTCTCATTATACCATGGTCGCTTAAATTAAGTCCCTTGGTAGTTTTCAATGACTGGGAGTGTGATGATGTTGGTGTCAATGAGTCGCTTCATGATAGATTCAACCGACTCTCCAAGTGGTGTGTACTTTCACTTTGGGGGGTATCAATTTCTTGTGGATGGTTCACTTTGATCATTGACCTTATTGGATTTTTCTGTGTTGTTTTTCTATTAAGATGTGTTGGGTTGAGGGGTGTTTTGGGTATTATTCTGAGGTTGTTGGTATGTTTGTTGTTGCATGTTTGGATTTGGAGCGTTGATTGCAACCTTGGTTTCAACAACACCATTGATGCTAAATTTTTTGTTTTCCACCCATGTTCGTGGTTTTTCATTGTAGCTTGTTGATGGGTGATTATCTTGATAAGTGGGTATGCCCCCTTATGCAATGAGGGCTCTTTCGATGTTAAGAGCTTTGGGGATGAGTTGATCGTAGGAGGTAATGCATTGCACTTTGAGATGGAAGGCTAAGGTCCCTTCAAGATTTGTGATGATAGTTCTGACTTGTTGTTCTTCTGGCATGACCCACTTGCTTCTATTGAATTTGGATCACCATCGTTGCAAGAAGGATACAAATGAATCTCCCTTGTTTTTCTTAAGGTTGGAAAATTCCTCTAAGCTTACATATATACCAATGTTGAATGAATAATTTTGCATGAATTCATCCACAATCTCTTGCAACTTTTTGATTCTGGGAGGTAGATGAGAAAACCATTCCATGGCTAGGCCAACTGGGCTTCGGGGGAAGAGCCTCATTAGATAGGAGTCATCGTAGGCAACTTACACGCAATGTATAGGGAATTCAATGATGCAATCTTCAGGATTTCCAGTTCCACGATACTTGTTGAATTTTGGTATCTCAAAGCCTTATGGGAATAGTTTGACCACAATGCTCTTTTTGAATGAATAAGGGCATAGATTCCCTTATGATTTTGGGGTCTTCCCAGATTGTATGTCCAACACTTGTTGTGAGAAATTTTTGATTTGGGCAGACAAATCGCTTTGCGAGTTAGGTGGTGGAATAAATGTGTTTTGGATGATAGATGGGGTGACTCACGAAATTGGTGGTGCGTTCACGGGAGTTTGTTATGTGGCTAATGCTTGCTGATATGCTTGTAGTTGTTGCTATGCCAAAAAATCTTGTTGTTGGTCTTGTTGCTGCTGTTGCACCAAAAATTCTTGTTATTGGGATTTTTGTTGCTGTTGTGCCAACAATGCTTGTCGTTGGGCTTTTTGTTGAGCTGCTTGTTGTTGCGTTTGGTATTTCTGCAACGCTTTTTGGTAAGCTTGTTGCTGTAACAAGGCTTGTACTTGAGTTTGTAGTGCTTGATGTTGGGCTTGTGCTTGTTCTTGTGTAGCTTGGGAAGCTTGGGCGGCTTGAGTGGCTTGAGCGACTTGAGTAGCTTGTGCAACTTGTTGTTGTTGCAATAAAGCTTGTTCTTGTGCTTGTGCTTGTTGGTGCTGTAGCAATGCTTGTGCCTGCACTCGGGAAACCTGTTGGGCCTATTGTGTGGCTTGCTGTGTGACTTTTTACATAACTTGTGCAACTCACTAGGTTTGGAATTGCTAGAGTTCCCTTTGATAGGCTTGCTGAGCCACTTGCAATGTGATGCTGTATTGGTTGGCTATGTTTGGATTTGGTGGTAGAGGTGGGGAATTCAAAATGGTATGAGATGGTGTGATGAGATTCTGTTGGGGTGGTTGTTGGGGCATTTGAGTGATGACAATGGGTTGTGTGGTGGAGGGTATGGTTGATGAGCTAGGTCCTTGGGAGACCACGTTTTGAGTTATTTGAGATGTTGTGGATGGTGTAATGGTTGATTGAGATGTTTGGATGGGCTCCACCTATTGTTGCAAAGTCGGTGGCATGGTTAGAGGATTTGGTACGCTTGATGTGTTGATTTGATTTATGATTGGTAGATTGATTTGATGCAGTTGATTTTGGATAAGTAAAGGGGGTTGCCCTAAACCAAGGATTGGTGTGGATGTTAATTTCAACAAGGGAAGTGATGGGAAAGTAGATGATATGTTCACTTGAGGCAACAATGATGAAGCATCAAAGATTCCTCCTAGTTTGAAAAAACCCCCTTGTTCTTGTGATACCATGGGGAGGGAGACTTGTGCTCCAAGAGAGTATGCTGGTGTTGTAGAGAAGGTGGATGGATTATTGGTGTCATGGAAGACAAGTGAAACATATGGATTTTTTGGGTCTTGCGAGATCATAATCGACATACCCAAGATGGTGTTTTCATCCAAATTTTGGTTACTCACAAGGGGGTTTGTTTGAAGAGCTTGGAGAAATGAACTCCCCTTGGTGATCATGGGTTGGCTTGGAGCATAAGATGAGTTCGGTTGGGGGATGGGTTGAATGATACTTTGAGAGGATGGTGTGAGTGATATCAGTGACATAATATTGAGAGGTTGTTCCACAATTGTTCTTACAACATAATCAGAAGGGAGTTTATCCCCTTCCTTTGCTAATGCAAGCATGTATTGTGAGGGATTAAGTCTCATCATGGTATTGACAATTTTGTGATTCTCGGGATTTTAGACTATCTCCAAGATTTCATCTTGAGTCATTCCTAGGATATTGTTGGTGATTTCCTCCACTTCACAACCTCCCTCTTGAGGATCCTGTGGTTGTTGAGGAAGGTTGAGTGGGAGGTTGTTAGATCCGATTGGGTTCAATTCAGGTGCGGTTTGACTCAAGTCACTTGAAGTAGATGTTTCTTTATTTTCTTCCATGTTTTTCTTGTGTTGTGATCTAGTTTGAACCATAAAATAAAGATCAAATTTCAAGAATATGGGAGAAAATATCTAATTCCTTAAGTTGGTCTAAAATTTTAGGCTCAAAGAAGAAAATCTAAGCTTGTTTAAGGATCAAAGGATGGTGATGAGATAAATGAAAGATGGATGGTGCAAATGATTAAACTCTTAAAAATCTTAGAGGGAAATTAGACTTTTGGATTTTTGATTTTTGATTTGATTTGGATTTGGATAATGAACTCATAAACCCCAAGATGTTGGATGTTATCTTGGAATAAATTTTTCCATAAGGTGATAATTTAACGAAGCATATGAAGAAGGATTAATCTACACATACTTAGTCAAACAAGATGATTTTTGATTTAAAGGATTTTCCAAAAGTCTAGCATGAAGGATTTTTTCCAAGATTCTAAGAGTTGTTGGTGAGATGAGATTTGATTGATGTTTGAGGGATGGATGAGAATGTTGGTTTTGATCCTAAATTGGACTTAGAGAGACTTCATTTCTACAAGACCTCGATATTGAAGAACAGGGTTGTACTTCCTATGTGAGAAATTCAAATTTTTGAAAGAGACTTGGGTTTTGATAATAATAAAATGAATACAAGTTGGGATTGTCTCTTGAAGCTCTTTTGTAAAAATTATAGACTAATATTTATCTAACTTCGTAAAGTCTTGAAAGACATTTTTGGAGAGCTTTTGAACTAAGGTGCTTATGATGATTTGACTTCAGAATTTTGACTTTTTAGGAAATCATGAGATCAAACACATGTGAGGTCCAATTATCTTTTATCTTGCTTAAATATGGTTATTTTTATCACAAAAACTTTCTTGCCTTAGCTTTTCAACCTAAATATATAATGTCCCAATTTCTTTTCATTCCATAAGGTCCATTATGTGGAAATCGAGAGAATTAAGGCAATAGTTTCCTGTGTCAACTTTGGGGAGAATAAATTGAAATGTAGGTCCAAATGTTTAGAAGACTTCTAGGGATAAGAACCCCTAGGGACAAGAAGTAACATGTGGAATTTTTTAGGATATTTTTTCTTCCCAAAGGGTTTAAAATTTTGAGGATCTTGTTGAATGTTTTTTTTCTAGTATTTTAGATCCAAGCAAAGTGTTTTGATTCCAAAGTGATGCACAATATTAGGATAGAAAGAGACAATATTTTTTGAATTCCCTCTTGGATAAATCCAGTTGTGCTTATTCAAAGCGGATGATTAGAATATTGACTGCACTGGCTCCCCTTCATGACACACACTTCTCCGGTCAACCAAGCTTCAGTTCTTAGGTCAACCAAGATTCAATTTTCATGAATCTCCCATGCCGATCTTTTCATCTCTACTTTGAACCACAAGTACGTGGGACGACTTTAGAATGTCCATTCTTGTTCCATCAAATAGTAAGGATTTTGGCCTCTATAAAAATCGGTTCTTAGTTAGGGTGATCAGGGACATGACACCTTGCGAGTGTCCAACAAGCCACTAAAGGATTTAATCAATCCTACTAGGGGCTCTTATACTTTTTACAATAGTACCCCATTTTGAAAGACACTGTATGGCTAAGGCTTACATACCATGAGGACTTGACAGTTTAGTCTTATCCATTTGTATACTAGACCTAGTGAAAAATTAGTTGGAGTTGCCTTCGAATTGGTCTTAGGAAGACCCTTCTAAAGGTGAACAATAGAGAGCAAACACATCCATATTTTGATCAATATTTTTTTGCGTGAACAAAGAGAACACAAACGATTTACTTAACTCACACTAGCAAGATTTGTTCAATTTTAAAAAGCCCAAATTAAAGTGTGGAGACAATCTCTTAGACAACCTAATATTACCAAAAGAATTTTCAGTCTCAAGATCGCCATGAACCGCGAGAGAAGTGCATACACCTTTTAAATGATATTATTTCATAAAAGAGATTACAAAACACACAAAAAACACATGTTCATTTTAAACCTCAAAGCAGTAATGGATTCTTTTTATAACACAAAGATGAAGTGTGAAGTTTTCTTGTTCAATTTTTTAAATCCAAAACCAACTCTAGTAAGTTCCTAAGGTTCTTTTTAACCCTTTTCTTGTTATTTTTAAAACCCAAATGAAAGTTATTTGAGTCCTAAAAACTAAAGATAACAATGTCCTTAAAAAAGTGGGATTATAATTGCTCCTAAAGTGTTTAAAAAAACTTGTTACAATCATGTGATAATGCCATAGAAAGTATTCTCTTCATTTCCTCCTTCCCTTCTTGATCACCTCAACCTAAAAATATTGATTAGCCTAGAGAAAACAGAGCCACAAGAGAAGGTTAGAAGTCCAAGGTGATCAATATAAAAAGAACATGTTGAATTAAAACTCAAAATTTGACTTTTACCCCACCCTAGTGTCACAATCCTCGAAGGCGTCACTATTTGAATAGGTTTAACGATGCTCTAGTGAAATCAGCTTCGCTTTATGGAGAAACAAAGACCGCGATTGCGTCGCTATTTCACCAAGCATTGCTCTTTGAAGTTTGAAAGACCAGACCTTCAGGAAAATAACAAAAGCGCTTGAAGCAGATACACTATATACTGACACTAGACTAATAGCATCACTGTTTGTCTTTTGCAACATCGGTGTTTCCTGTAAATACAATTTAAAAAAAACAACAAAAATTTGACCAAAAAACGTGTTAATTTCTTGAGATTAGCCCTCCTTCTAGCGCCAAAATGTGAATGGTTGATCTAGACCTACTCAAACATCACCAAACAACCCAATGTTCATCATTAAACAATTCTAAAGCAATCATTCCCCATGCAATTCATTCAAATGCAAAGAACAAGAAACAAAGTGAAATTAATCAAACGAAAGCTACTAAATCTTGCTCAAAACATTCAAACCAGCATCCCATGGGGGAATTGGTGCTACTTTGATGTGGAAAGTAGCCCTTTCCCAATTCCTTGCAAAGATTTGATGAAGATTGTTGATAATTGTGCTCCTTGATGAAAATTTGACCATAACCTAGCTAAGGTTGATAAAATGCTATGAAAACTTTGATGAACAATGGATGAACTTGCATAAAATCAATAGATAATGACTTTTCCTAAAGTTGTGAATCAAAAATCAATAGAGAAATTCTCTATTTATAGGAAAGAAGGATGGAGAAATGAGAAATATGAAGGATGTGGGATTAAAGATGAACCAATAACAATGTGCCACTTGTCAACATGCTATTGAAGAGAGGTGGAGCACATTTTGATCAATATGCAAATAAATGAAATTAGGTGGAAATTTTAATTTGAAGAGGTGGCTTGTGGAGGAAGATGTGAAAGAGGAGTTAATGCCACTTGGCTCAAAAAAAAGGACTTATAAGAGACTTAAATGCCATGTTGGAGGACAAGTCCTTTTGGGAGGGAGATTTCAAATTGTAGGAATATTCCAATGAGATCCCCTTTTGAATGAAAATAGAAGAATTTATTAATCAATTAAATTGATTTACATGTGCAAGTTGCAAAATCTAGAGGATTTGATGGATTAGTGTTAGGAGTTAATTAGGATTAATTAACTTAGATTAAGTTAGTTGATTTGACATTTGATTTAGATATTTGAGTTTATTTAAATCAAATGAGAGGATATTTGAGATATTAATAATTTAATTAAATAAAATGATTTATTCAATTAAAAGAGATGACATTAGCATTCAATTAAATAAAGTTGATTTATTTAATTAAAAGAAGACATTAGGATTTAATTAAATAAAGTTGATTTATTTAATTCAAATAGGAAAATGATGAAATAATCTGATAAGGTTCATTATCTGATTTTAAGAGGAATTTTGATGAATTTAATTAAATAAAGATTATTCAATTAAATAATCAGTAAAGATATGATTAAGGAAGAATCAGTGTTAGTGAATCAGGATCGAGTGTATGATATCAATCGAGATTTTTCGAGTGTCCACACTACTTTAAAGAGTTTCACACTCTTGTGGAGAAAGATTCAAATCATCATATTCATGTCCTCCACTCTGATCGAGGTGGGGAATACACCACCATCAAATTATCCACCTACTTAATGGAAAATGGGATTCAACATCAACTGACTGCAACTTTCACACCTCAAGAAAATGGATTTTCTAAATGGAGAAATCACATCATAATGGAGATGATTCGTAGCATGTTGGAGGATTCTCATTGGGGACATGCTTATTTGAGTGAAGTTGTCCATACAATAGTTTATCTTCTGAATCGTGCACCAACCAAAGCACTTGATGACATCACACTAGAAGAAGCTTGCACAGGGGCAAATCCATCTATTAAATGTATTCTTGGACATTCCTAAGAAAAAAAGAATGAAGCTTGATGAAAAATTCATTAAATGTATTCTTCTTGGTTATAGTAGTGAGTCTAAGGCATATCATCTTATGGATCATATCACTAAGAAGATATATACCGATAGAGATGTAATTTTTGATGAGAAGAGTGATTTAAGTTCACCTTCCATATTGTCACCTGATCTAGATAGTGCTCTTATTTTCAATATGGATGGTAAAAATAATGGGGATGTTGAGAATCAAACTAACTCAACACCTCTCACAAAACCTTTTCCTAAGTGGTATACTAGTACGATTCATGATGCAAAGATAGATGGAGTCCCAAACACTTCCACTTTAGGACCAAGGACTCATAACATGGCTCAAAATGAGGTAAATCTAGCATAAATGAGTTAAGTTGATAATTTTGAACCATCTAATGTTCAGGAAGCACTAGAATCAAAGCCTTGGAAAGTGGCAATGGATACAGAGTATCGATCCCTCATGAAAAAGAAAACTTGGGAGCTTTTTGATCTACCACCTGGTAAGAAAGCAATTGGATACAAATAGATATTCAAAACTAAGTATAAGACAAATGGTATTATAGATAAACATAAGGCTAGACTTGTAGCTAAAGGTTATGCCCAAAAAGAAGGGATAGAATATGAAGAAATTTTTTCTCCCACAACAAATATTAAAACCATTAGAATGATTTTTTCTTTAGCTACATAATTTGGATGGAAATTATATCAAATGAAAGTAAAAAGTGCATTTATCAATGGAGACTTTAAGGAGGAGGTCTATATGACCCAACCAAAGGGATACATTACACCTAAAAAAGAAGAAAATGTATGCAAACTTGTTAAGTCCCTAAATGGTCTCAAACAAGCTCCAAGAGCTTGGTATATTAAAATTGATGAATATTTGCTAAAACATGGTTTTACTAGGCATCCATATGATCTAGATCTCTACCTCAAGGAACAAGGAGGGGATATTGTGATTATTAATGTATATGTTGATGACCTAGTTATCATAGGAAACTTAGACTCAATGGTTGAGACAACTAAAAATAATCTCAAGAAGGTATTTGATATGACAGATCTCGAGCTATTGCATTATTGTCTAGGTTTAGAGGTATGGAAAAATAATCACTATATTTTTGTATCTCAAAGAAAATATGCCAAGACACTACTTGAGAAATTAAGAATGACGGATCTCAAACCCATGTCTACACTTATGAAATTAGGTTTAAATTTATCTGTGTTTGATAAATCTCCTCAAGTGAATGCAACTCTATATTGACAAACTATTGGAGGTTTGATTTACTTGACTTACACTAGACCAGATATCAAATTTTCTATTGATTATCTTTCAAGATTTGTGCAAGAACCAAATATAAATTATTGGAAAGCAAAAAAATGAGTCTTAAGGTATATACATGGTACTGTGAATCATGGTTTGGAATATAAAAGGAATGATCAATTCTTCTTGGTAGGATATACAAATGCAAATTATGTAGGTTCTGTTGATGATAGAAAATCTACATCTAGATTTGTTTTCTTTTTAGGTTCAAGACCTATTTTGTGGGGAAGTAAGAAACAATCCACAATTGTTCATTCCTCAACAAAAGTAGAATATCGTGCAATAGGTGTAGTAGTTTGTGAAGTAGTTTGGCTGCGACGTATACTAGAAGGATTGGGGGTACCTCAAAATCAACCTACAATCCTCTATTTTGATAATCAGAGTGTTCTCAAGCTTGTTCGTAAACCAGTATTTCATTAACGGACTAGGAATATTGAAGTTGACCGTGACTTCATACAAGAACATGTTCAACAAAACAATATTCAACTTCAATTCTTCTCTACTCAAGAACAACGTGCTAACATCTTCACCAAGCCTCTTGCACGTGTGAAGTTTGAAACTTTTCAGGAATATCTTATTAGTAATTTTAGACAATGATGTAATAAGGGGGGAATGTTGGAATATTCCATAATTCATGCACCACCTACAATAGATTGTTTATTTTGTTTAATTTTTTATTGTCTATTAATATAACATAGGACATGGTTGCATATTTGGTTACACGGTTGAACCCGTAAGTGCTATTTTAAAGCAAATGGTTCCTCAATATTTTGCCTATATATTTGCATATTCTACTAGAGAAATATAATGAGAAAATATTATAATTTATTTTCTCTGATATCCCTAACTAGCTAAGGAGAGAAACAATCATTTTGTGTCCACAATAATTGAATGGATGAAGAAGGATGAAAATATAAAGGAAGAACTTAAAGCTCAAGTGGGATAGCTTACTACATACATCAATCACTTGGTGGGGCCTATTGATTCAATTTCACTTACTCCTATGCTCTTATCCACATCGAATAAGGATGGTTAGCATCTATACCTTGAAGAAATTATCCCTACCAATTCAAAATGGAGAATCTCTCAGGAGAAGGGTCATCAAAGAAGCATTAAGGGGCTATCACAACATTAGTGATGAGGCAAGTTTGGTGGTGGAAATGGAGGAAGAATTGGATGAAGATATTTCAATGTGGGAGGAATACATCCCATTTTTGTAAAGGATGAGGGCCACTCCTTTCATTGAGTTATCCCAATTGATATTTTTTGATAAATAAGACCAAATTTTGTTGGAAGAACGGTTGAAATCCAACAAGCTAAGAATAAAGGCACTTGATAAGTGTAAGGCCAAGTCGAATAAGAGTGAAGAATTAGCTAATGAGGTAGTGGATAGAGTGGAGAATTTTTTCAAATATATTCCTTGCACCTTTTGGGAAAAATATTCATTGGTATGACCAATAGAAAGTATAGTAAGGGAATTCATAGATTCCCTTCATCAACATATATTTGAAGAAACCATTGACAAGATGATAAAGAATAAAGTTATGATCTAGAAGTTCAAAGAAGACTTTATTAAATTCACAGAGCTATAAGACAAAGATCAGGTGTTTAACCTTCTCTCAAAGGATAAATCTTAAATACCACAAGGGACCTAATGTTAATGATTTGAACGAAGCAATCACTTATTTCTTAGAACACTTATCAAGCCCAACATGATATTTTGAATATTAAAAATTCTTTTAATTATTTATAATTATTTATTTAATAAATGTAATAAATCAACTCAAGGCAAGCTAATAATTTGTAAGAGTGGAATTAGGAAGCCAACTCTAGTTGTAACTGATAGTTTTCCAAAAAATAGAGCTAGTCATTAGATTTAGGGTTTAGAGTTAAACTATTTCAAATCCTAGAATTGTGGGCACCCAAGGTTGCTATTATTACCGCCTTGTGGATGTTTTGAAGAGTTATACATCTTGTATCGTAGTGAGCTTATACAATTTTAGCATGAGAATTGTATTGAGTTTATGATTTCACAAATTTTTAAATTAATCAAAGGATCATGCCCGTTGTTTCTAATAGATGTTTTAATCTTGGTAATGATGTGTCTCATTTTATTTTTTCTACATTGAATAATCTAGTGGGATCTATGTTTAATTTTTCTTTTTTCTTCATAAAATTGTTTATTGGATATGCTAATGAAATATGGTAATTTGATTATATAAAACTTGAAAAATCTTACATTATATTTCCCTTAGATGATTGCATCAATATTGTGTATGATTGTGTGAAATAGTGATAATTGTAATGTTGTTTTTTTTATCTTATCTAACCTTTCATATATGATAATTAAGGTAAATCCTATCATTGTCTATTTATTTATATATTTTATTACTTCTAACTCATATTATCTTTTGATTCTTTTTTATTTGCAAAATTAGTCTGGGATAGATCTTGATCTAAGTTAAGCATTAAAATATTTCAAATCTAGTTAACTCCGTTGAACCAAGAGAGAAAAATACTTGCATGTTTGAGTTTAAAAAGGTTGAATTATTCATTTTTTGAGAGGATTTGAGTCATTTGATTGAATATATTTGTTTGAATTGAACTTTACCAACAAATGCTCCCTTGTTAAAAAAACACATAGATGACTTAGCTATCCCATAGAGTCAAGATTTGATTGAAAAGGAACCTTGAAGTTGGATTTTTTACCTTTCAAGATAAGTATAATGATGTATCATTCTAATTAGAGTTGGTTGTGCTAAAATCACTATCAAAAGGACTCAAGATTTTATGAAAAGCCATTATATAGAAAATGAGTTCATTAATTTGAGCCCAAGCAATTTTGACACTATTTAGGACTTCTTCACTAAATTAAAATCTTTAATATTGTGGTTAAAATAGTGTAGAGTAAAAAATAAAGATGAAAATTTTATCCTCAAAATTATCGCTAAGCTTGGTGCTAGTTATTTATTTTTTATTTTTGTAAGACTAGGAAAATCGGGGGAAAAACATGAATCATCGATAACAACCACAAAACTACCTAAATTCAAGCCATAGAGACCCTAATATAATAGTGAAGCACAATTTGACAAAGGAAATTAAAATAATAAAGCAAATACACCTCAGATCCAATGCCAAAGTCAATTCTCCTCCATTGCTCTTCTCAATTTTATTTTGTTTGCTCTCATATTTACAGTGTGCAATATTAGCAATAAGCTCAATATAGGTGATTGATAGAAAGATCTCGAGATGAATGGTATGAGTGATAGAAAAATATTTAAGATTGTGGTTAGGTTTAAATGAGATTGAAAGCTTGGTCTTATAGAAATTCAGATTTGATGGATGGTGAGGATTCAAAGAAGAAGTAATACAATCAATGGTGTAAAACGATTGAGAAGAGGAGACAACTTAGACTGAGTGTGAGTTCACTGATTTTCATGAGGAATGAGGTGGAAGAATATGTTAGTTAGAAGGTAATTAGAAGGTGAGTTGGATTTGCATGAAACTTTGATAATTAAAATAATTAATTATTATTACATGTGCAAGATGAGCTAAATAAATAAAATAAATAATTTTATTTATTTAGAAAGAGGATAAATATAGATAATTAAATAATTATTTAATTTAGGGAGGTGAAAAATGAATAATTAAATAATTACAAAAGAAAGGGGAAAATGAACAATTAAATAATTAAAACATTTTTTTAATTATAAATGAAAAGTCACGAGGAATCATTCATTTAATTAAACTAGAAGAATAAAGTAATTAGTGACGTAATTAAATACATGAAATTTATTTAATTAATCAAAAAACAATAAAGATAAAGTGAATTAATTAAATAATATAAAATTATTTAATTAATAGAAGAAAGTGGTATTAAGGAATAATTAAATAATTAAAAATATTTAATTATGTGAGAAAGATGTAATTTAGTGTAAAAATATTATCTGTATGATCAAGATATTTTTCAGTGTCTACAATTTCTACCTTTCATACCATAAAAGTGCTCTTGAAACCCAATTTACTATGCCATCTTTGGATGACTTTGTCATCTCTCTCACTAGGGAGCAATATAAGCTCATCTAAAAGAGTACTCTCAAATCCTCTAAGTCACATGCCCTAGTTGTCAACCAAGGAATGATAAAATAGTAATAAGGATAAGAGAAAAAAACTACCAAGGAGAAAAAGGATATAAAATTATCTATCTCAAAAGTAACTAACAAAACTTCTTCTTCAAAAGGCAAAAAGCCTAAGAAAGAGAAGGCCAAATGTGTCTATTACAAAAGGCCTAGTATTGATGAAAATAAAGTTTGAAGAAATAAATAGATCACCTAACAAAAATTATAGAGAAGAATAACACTAATGTTCCTGGGTCAATAGAGTAGAGTTCACAATAAGATCCACACATATAATAATATAAATTATATAAATAATATTATAGATCTTACATAACACAAGAGATGTTTGTGGGCCAAGACTAATATGCAAAAATAGAATAAAACCTTGAGGTGCAGGGTAATATTGTATAATACTCCTTATAAAAGAAGTCACTCAACACTATATCTCTAAGAGATCCTATTAGGTCTTAAAACAACACTCCCAAATCGTAGAGCTTTTCTCCACTTTCAAGGTTGAGAGTTTGTATTCAAGAAGGTGAATAGAGGCTCATAAAAATACCTAGGATGATTTAAGGTTAACATATGAGAGTGGGTAATATCTCCTACTCTTTGGGCTTGAATTAAATCTAGGAGGGTATTTTTGTCACTTGGAATTGCACCCTTGTCGAGCCTATTGCTAAACATTGTAGTGAAATATGGGGATTATTTCAAGGTGTAGAACCTTGTAGATGAGATCAAACCTCTAGAGAAGGTTGGATTCCTTTCTAACGTAGATACAATAATATTGGCCCAACCCAATACTAAATAATCCTACAACTAATCATATTCTAGTAATTCTCTAGGTAAAGGGGTAATGAGGAATACATAAAAAGAGAAAGGGTGGTGACACACCTAGATTAAATGGTGTTTCTTCCTACCCACTATAACACATAGAATCAAAGAAAGTATCCAAAAGGACTCACATAGATCTCTTCTATACCATCTCCTAAAAGTATGTATGAAGATCAGGGTTTGAGAAATACTAAGAGGGAAAACAAAAATCCATAAATAGCTCCTACAAAAAAGTTTCACAAAACACACATATCTAGAAAAATGATCAATTTTTTTTTAAACATGAAGGAAATAATATTTTACACAACACATAAGAAGTGAGAAGAGGTGAAAATATGATAAATTTATTGATTCATAAGCATGGAGATCGTTACAGTAGCAGAGTTGTAGAGTATAAAAGTCTCTATAGAGAAAAATAAGAACCTTTTATTCATATGTTGGGCGTTGGAAAGATAGGGTATGTAGTAGAGAAGAAACCCTAGGTACAACCCTTTGCATAAATTTGACAAATCTTCACAAAAATCCTTGATTTGTAGTTTGGGATTCTCTCCAAAAACCCTTTCCATGTTTGCATTGATGAGTCATGGGTTGTGTGTGGAGAAACTCCCATGAAATAGGCTAAAAAATGTGGCCCAAGGATGGCCGCTTGAAAGAAATTAGCTTTATGAATCAATAAATGCAACATAGTGCTGCTTCTCCATTCAGATTCATGCAAATTTGATTTACAATGCCATTCAAGTGATATTAGATCAATTTTGGTAGTTGGCAACCATTGAAATACACTAATGGCAAAATTTTAGCCATTCTGGTACTTTTTGGGGTTTAAGAGCTGTAACTAGATCAATTGCAAGAATTCAACTTCCATTGAGCATTGTGGGTTAGGAAATTCCATCAACTCCATATTAGGTGCTTTTAACTCTTGGTCCTTATCACTTTTATCACTATTCTATTCATGTGGAAATATGACCCTCATATAGATATGTGGAACTTTATTATTACTTCGACAAAAGGGTGGAAATTTGGTCTGGAAGTGGATAGATCTCATCATCTCTCAAAGGTCCACAACATCTTTTAGTCTCCTTTTGGCTCTTATTAGGGTTTTACTCTTTCTCTTTGTGAAAATTTGGTATTCATATAGATGTGGTGAGAAAAAACCATCCATTAAGACATATCTGGATGTTTGCAAAATCTCTGTGAAGTCCTTTAGACCCCAAAAGTCTCATCCTTTTCTTTCATTATTCTTGAGGCACTTTCAAACTCTCCATCTCTGAATTTGTGAAATTTTGACCCCCATCCAAAAATTTGTGAAAAATGAGCTCCAACTGGATATGTGGGAAGTTCACTTCTATTCACCCATAAAAGTTATACAAGTAGCTAATTTAATTCCACTGAGTCTTGTAGAGATGTGGCCAACCTATGAAATTTACCTTTTGGACTCCATCCAATCTAGTTGGAAATCCCCATAAACTTCAACCTTCCTTGTGGGACTTTGGCCTCCAACCATATGCAAAATCCATTAGAGCTCAAAATTTTTCAAGAGCATAACTTGGTTATTTTTTACTCAATTTTCTCCAAATTTGAACTAGAGATACCCATTTGACCTTTCTTCAAGATGAAACCATCAAAAGACCAAAAAACTTAGAAAATTTTGGCATATTTTGTATCTAGATAATAACTAAGGGAAAATCAAGGGAAGACCATAACACACAAGTAGAACTAACCTGAATACCCACACAAATCTCTCAAATTAGTTATCATTAGTGGGGCAAAAAGGGTGGCACAAAGTGTCAATAGGTATTACTAGAGGTGTAACTAAATAGGAACTCAAATCAAATAAAATGAAATTCAAGCAACACACAATAGCCATACCCAAATATAAACTTAACCCTAATAAATGTCACTAAGTTTAGTTTAACTAGTTGCAATAACCTATCTATATTTGATTTAAATAATCTACATATGTATCTTAAGATGACATCAATAATGAAATCCCTTGAGATAATATCTTTTTTGATTCTTTAACATGATCAAAGCATGAACATGTTATAAATGACTCATTGATAATATAATTTTTTATTTTACCTAAGATTTATCCTTCGTTGCGATATTGAATCATAAACAACAATATATCGATCTACTTTTTCTTCCTCTACTACTGGTGAATGATTTTGATGATTTTTAAATGGGTGTGAAAGGTCAAGATTCTTAGTGATGAGTGCCTTATTGGGTAACAAAGTTATAACCAACCTTGAAAAGAAAATTCCTATAAATAATAACAAAGGCATGATGTAAAATGAACACTTATGCTTAATACTCCTTCTTTGAACTCTAATATTCATCTACAATAGGTAATCCAAACCATTGAATATATTGATAATGCAATATATATAATTGCTACAATATTTTCAAATACCTATTATAGTTGCACCAACAAATGTGGTGGAAGAAATTTTATAAAAAGAGGGCCTTTGACACCTCTTACTCCACAAACAATCTAAAATATCAATACAAACAATTATTTACATACATTTGTTACAATAGCTCCCTCTCTAAAAATTGAGAGTAGATCTAATGGTAGGTAGACTATTAGTTATTAAAACCCTAAACTATTATACACTATGGCAAACAAAACCCCCAAAACCCACCCATTGAATGATTGAAGAATTTTCTTATATAGTATCACCACCTTGGAGATTGAACATTGAAGGAGGAGATGTGTAGATTTGATTCTACAAAGATCACTTATGCCCTAGTTTTCATCATAAAAAATTCCCATCTAGAATAGTGATAATTTTTTTTTTGTCCATTCACCATACAGGTTTGAATATCAATGGTGTGTGGAATTATATGCAATGATTAGGAAATCACCTAAAAACTCCTAGTTGTCATCATAAAAAATACCCATCTAAAATAGTGAGAAAAATAAATTTTGTCCATTCAACATACCTCCAAATATCAATGGTTTGTGGAATTATGTGTAATGAAGAGGAAATCACCTGAAAAATACACTAAAAGAGTAACCTAGAAATGATGTGTTAGTTTTTAGGTTTGAAAACAATAAATATGGTATGTGCTGAGTATTGAATCTCTCCTTTGGATATTTTAAAACTTATATATAGAATAATTTTTGGGTAAAATTAAATTAAATATGTCAACTAGGAGGGTAGGTAGGAGTTTACAACAAAAAATGACAAAATTTTCAAATTGTCAAAAGTTAGATAAGAGTAATATCACATGCTAGGATCAAAGCATTAAGGAATTGGGGAATTAGAGAAGTTGTTCCAAAAGGGATGAGGAAAGGGGGAAGGTCGACAAGGGAACTTTGACAAAGGAAAGGCTTTTGGTATTGTGGTTTGGGACAAGGCTTAACTTGGTACCAAGTAAAGGGGAGGTTGAAAGTTTGACTCAAATAAATTGTATAAAGAAAATAAATGGAATTTTAGACTTTTGGGGTTGAATAAAAAGGGTTTCTTGAATAAGGAATGGTTGAAAGTCCAATTTTGAAAGACTTAGAGATTTTATTAGGATGTAAAGGATCAGAGTTTGAGGAGTGGGGTTGTGATAAAATGAGTACCAAAAGGGATGAATGGATGAGGAAGTTTGACAGTATGATCTCAATAAAACTTGAACTTAAGAATTTTATTTATTTTTAGACTTTGGGGATCGAGAAGAACTTATAACTATTATAATAGGTATCGGGGTATGAGAAAGTTTTATACATTGAAATATGTAGAGGTAATAGGAAGAGGAAATGTGTACTTTCAGTAAAGGCATGCCAAGGATAAAAATTCCAATAATAATTCTAAGTGTGAAACTCTAAAACTCTAAAAAATAACACTTAGATTAATTTTACAAGGACATGAGTGGGTTGTTAGGATTTGTAAGGAGGGCATGCAGGCATGGATGACCCCAAAATTTTAAAACTTTAAAAAACATACAAAATATAAGGGATGACAGTAGAAATGAAATAAACTTAGGATTTTCATGGATTTTGTAGGACTTTGATAGTAAGAGGACCTATTTAGGATGTCTTGGATCGATTATCAACAATGGGTCAAATACTACCTATACACACAAAAGGGAAGGGGCTCAATATTTTTTTGACATTATATGTTTAAGTCTCAATAGATCCCAAATAAAATATCATACTACACAAACCTCCTTAATGATAATCACCTTCTTTATATTGGCCTCATCCTAATAATATAATTGAGGAGTAATCCTAATGAAGGCCTATTCATAACCTAATATAATTAATTACACAATATGTTTGCACGACCCAAAATAAAAAACTTAAGGGATGTGTGCCACATGTTAACATATCCATCCACCTAAATACATTATAATATAATTTTATTAGGTACATATTATGTCATCCATCCTTGACATGTTTCATCCTTGAAACATGAAAATAAGATAAATACTATGATAGTCATAAGCTATTACAAAATTTATGCCATGACTAATCATCCAACCATCCAACCATCCATAGTTGATCCTTGTAGTGGATTTTGATTAACAATACCTATATCCCATCCTGGAGTTATATTTATTGCACTCATTTGATTACATACCTTATCATAATAAGTCCTCCTTTTCTTCCATGAGTATCCATTACTTCTATGATACTATTGTTATTGTAGTAATTATTCCTTCAATTCCATGTAGGTTCATAATAATTGGTATGTTAATTCCCCATACTATCATTCCTCCATGATTCTTTCCTCTCACAACAATGTGGATGCCTATATATTGCACACTTTTCTATCATTGAAGCCTTCTCTAACTCTTTCTACTTGCTTTATTGAATCTTGAATAAAATTACTCATCTCTTCTTTTTCTCAACATCTTGCTCATCTTTTTTTTCCTTTGATTTATTGTTATGATATTAATAAGATTCTTGAACTTGTTATTCCTTGACTTTCCTTTGGACTTCATTATGTGCAATTCATGTAATGTAACTTTTTTTTGTCTTGTACGAAAGCTTCATGATTTTTTTTGCACATTGATGTTTATCATTCACAAAGATTCTAAGCAAGGATAACCGAGAATACTATCCAACCCATCCACATCCAGAGCATGAAATATTGTATGAAAAACACATTTATTCATAAAGAGTTTTAAATATTAAAAAATTTCAACATTGATAATTTATATTTGACTATCATTGATGTTCTTTGCTTGCACATTTAGTTTCTTGGCTAATTCAATGTTGATGAAGTTATACTTGATGCTAGGGTTAATTGAAACAATAAAATTTTCCTTTTGAATGCATTCATAAAATTCAAGGATTGAATCTTCCTTCTATTGGTGTTTTAATTCTACCAACCGGTATCTTATGAAAATATAAAGAATGACTACTTTAGATGATTGAATGTTTTAAGGGGTTGGCCAACAAACAAGAGATAAATTTTACAATTATCTCCTCTGCACTTTAGGCTCTGCAGAACCTACTTTAGATGATTGAATGTTTTAAGGGGTTGGCCAATAAACAAGAGATAAATTTTACAATTATCTCCTCTGCACTTTAGGCTCTGCAGAACCTAGGAGGGTGATCCTACAATATTTATAGTGATTTATTTGTTAATTCCCCATATTATCTTTCCTACATGATTCTTTCCTCTCAAAACAATGTGGATCCCTATATACTGCACACTTTTCTATCATTGAAGCCTTCTCTAACTCTTCAAAAAAATTTCTACTTGTTTTATTAAATATTGAATAGAATTACTTATCTCCTCTTTTTCTCAACATCTTGCTTCTATTTTTTTCCTTTGACTCATTGTTATTAAATTAATGAGATTCCTGAACTTGTTTTTGATAAGTTAAGAAACATTTATAGGGTGTTGTACCCTTAACACATCGAGCCACTAGGGTCAAAAAATATCAAGTCCATAAAACATAAAATAACAAAGCCAAAAAAACAAAAATAATAGATTAACAGCCGAAGAGCACCAAAAACAACAAAATATTAGAAGTTCTCCCAATTATGGGAGAGAGCATTAATAAAATCATCACTGACCAATTCAAGGCATCTTCATTAGTCTTCATGTCCAACTTGTCCTTCAAGACAAAAAAGAGGGTGCCGGTGACACAGTGAACCAACTTGATATTGGAAATATGTGCCTCAATCTTGCTGACCTGAACCTCCTGTAAGAGAAAATTAGTGATACCTGAGATATCCCGATGATGAGCTGTTTAGTCCTAAAGGCTTGAAGGGTTCAAATTGGTGTGACATATGATCGATCTTTCTGAAGAGAACTATTGGAGTGACTTGAATTGTTAGTGTGAGTTCCTTATTTCATATCGACAGTAGTTATCTGGCCGATGAGGTTCATCGATGAGACTCTTGCCGATATGAGGAATGTTTGCGAAGTAGCCTAGATAAGATTTTGTATTACTCTGGTTGATGTTCGAATCAGGGTGACATTGGTCATCAAGATGACTTATGAATGTCACTCTAGTGCTTGTGATCTGGCCAAAGAGTTCTGTCGAGAAGACTTCTACCGAAGTGAACTACATTGAGATGAGATTGGTCTTTAGGTAGACCTGCAAATGTTGAACTGACTGTGTTAGTTTGGCTGATAGGTCTAATCGGTGTATCTCTTTCCGATGAACAAATGATTGGGCTGACATGGGACTTCAAAATGCATCTTATTGATAGTGGATCTTTGGTTGATGGTGCTTGGTCAGTGTGACATGGTGCGTCAGGATGAGTTCTCAGGATTGGTTTGATGGTGTTGGTCATGCCGATGTACTTTGTCAGTATGAGTCAGCCCGATGAATAGTTGGTCGGGCTAACTTTGGTCTTCAGTTAGACCTAGGAAGTTTGGAACGATAGTAGAAGTTCGACCGATAGGATATGGTCGACGTAAGTCTTGCCGATGGTTCTTCATCAGTATGAAGTATGGGTTCAACCCAAATTTGAGATCCTCGTTTGATGGTTAAAGTCCGACCGATGGATTGGGACCGGTGTGAGTCTTACTGACAAAAGGTTCCAAATTGCAGTGAGTTGAAGACCATCAAGGTGACTTGTGAACTCGATGAGACTTGTTGATCTCACCCTAATAGTGTTGTTCTTGCCAATGGTTTGTTCCAATTGGTCTTCAGTGTAATTCTTGGTGAGGTTTGTGGTTGTGATGGTTCTCTTGGGACATCGAGGAAACTTGATCTATTAGTTGGAATTTCTAGTCTATCGCTGATAGTGTCTGTCATGCCGATGGATGTGATATTGAATGAAGGTTGACCGTTGTGAATTGCTGAGTTGTACGATGGAGTGGTGACTTTCTCACTTCACATTGTTGTTGTGAAGTGAATGGAGTAGTTTTATCTTCGATATAGAAACTATTGTTTGACGGTTGGACTGTAGGGAAACTAAACAAACCGTGTGTACAAGAAATTAATAGATCAATGGCTCAGGGA
Source organism: Sequoiadendron giganteum (assembly GCA_007115665.2). Taxonomy (NCBI): domain Eukaryota; kingdom Viridiplantae; phylum Streptophyta; class Pinopsida; order Cupressales; family Cupressaceae; genus Sequoiadendron; species Sequoiadendron giganteum. Next base: position 18,564,471 of record CM021109.1, read on the forward strand.
AAGAAAAGGGGTTCGACATGTAAGTTGCTATGTGAGAGTGTTCGAAATGTATATTGTACATAGAATTGTAACAAGGAGAATGCTGGTGTGAGACAAAATGAAGAATAATGTGAACCCGAGAGGCCGAGAGGTTGTGCTAGCCAAAAGGTTGGCTGAGTGAGTGGATTGGTGAGATGAAATGAATCTACATTGTGTGCTATGTGAGGGTACTATAACAATGCAATAATTTTGAACAATGTTGTTGCTTGTTTTCTCCAGATGGACAAGATGTAAACTCTAGAAGAGAATAGCTTTGAGATTGTATTGTAACTGTTGTTGTTGTTGATTAATACAATTGAGCTAAGTGTTTTGGAGGGTGGGGTTTTTTTACCCGAAAGGGTTTTCCCCACATAAATCTATGTGTGTGTGTTTGTCTTTCATGTTGGTTGATCCAAAAATTTGAATATGTTCATAGTGTTGAATTTGGTAATGTCTGCATGTGATTTTATTAGAAGGGTCAATGTGGGAAATCAACTGTGCCAGTTTTCGCTTTATGGCATAGTAGTCACATCTTTGAGGTAATTTGAAGAAATTAAAATCACCGAAGGCACTACTATTCTTAGATATTTCTTTATGAGATGACCCGATTTTCCTAACAAGTGGTATTAGAGTCTTCTTCTGAGATTTTCTTATGCTTGCATGTGTAGGTTCTTGGTGTTTCGATTCTGTGGATTCCTTCTATAAAGATTTCCTAGCCTAGTAAGCTTGATGAAATTTGGAGGAATCGACTGATGATTGATCCTTTGGTGAGTAAAAGTTCTTGCTCTTTTGAGACAACACGTAGCATGAAAGACATTTAAGATGGAGAAATTAGAGTTGATCATATTATAATATTGTGATATGAGGCTCCTAGTTGGCAACGAATGATCCAAATGCAAGGGGTGTGAGTTTATGCTTATGGTTGTGTTATAGAAAAGCGTGGATCATATTGGGTGTCGGTGTGAGAGGCTCCCTAATGGTATGGAGATGCTTGGGTTGTTATTCAACCATAGAGTATCATGCTTGTGCTGGGTGCTTTGACTTGGCATTGAAGGCATTTTTCTCCGTTACCATGATTGCATAGAGGCTATGAAGATTGATCTATGGGTGGTCTGAAAACTTCCGAATAGCCTAGCTCTCTCAAATGCATGTGCATGCTTATGGTTCTAGAATTGGTCTGTAATGGGCTCAGAGTTCCTATACTACCTGTTCCTTGTACTTGCATGGCTCAAATTCATGTTCTTTGGTTCTGAAGGTTTTTTTTATAAATTTTCCTAAAAAGTCTATGATGCATATTCATGTTAGTTCATTGTTCTAGTTAACCGTGATGGTTATGTGTAGAATATTGAGTTTTCTAGATGTGTAGTGGATATGGATGTGCATGGGTGTTTTATAAACATGGTGGTTTTGCAGGTTTTGCATGGTCAAGAAAAAACTCGTGGTTTTGTGGAGCTGTTGGTAAAAACTATTTTCTAGACCTTGACTGTTTGGGGCATTGCTAGATGAGATATTTGCAGTTCTACATGTAAGTGCTTCTTGTTGGTTTCCTTGACTATGGTGCTTGAGTTGTGGACATGATTGGAAAATTGAACTTGGTTTTGATCTAGTGTTTGAGTCAATATTGTCTACATTGCTATTCTCTTTGAGATCTCAGTGTTGTTGTTTCCAATGCAATGATGGGTTTGTAATTTTGTTGTGATTGATCTTTGAGTTATGCGGTTGGTGGATTAGCTACCCATTAGCTGCAGTGAGATAATTCAGAAGTGGACTATCTATATCCATGAGGTTGATACAATGTTGGTGCAGATTTGTTAGTTGGCCTTGTCCGTGGTCACTTGTGCATTGACGCGGTTGCTTCTAGATGAGAGGAAGGATGGTGTTGAAATACCTGAATAGTCAATTATGGGGACCTGTAGCATGTGTATCACGATGTCATTGAAAGATTGAAATGCATTTTTTGTGTAATATTTTGACAATAATGGTATGGTGTGTGTGGTCTGGAGATCTTGGCGTTGCTTGGCATTTTTGTCAAATGGAAATGTTGTCGATTGTATCTGGAGGTTTTTCATATCAATAGATGTTTGATCATGATGCTTGGAAAGCTCGGATTTCATGGTTCAGTGGGAGCTTTAGCAGTGATTGTGGTGGTGCTTGATAGGTGAAGTTGGGTTGGAGTTTGTTTGCTTGATGTAATGTTATACTCTTGCTTGTGCATTATAATTTTGGCATGAGGAATTGCTCTTGAGACCATGGTGAAGTCACTTGGAGCATGGTATCTCCTAAGGAGCATGATTAGATCATGGTGTCATGATAAGTTCCTATTTCAGATGTTTGGAGATTTGATAGTGGTCTCGAGTTTCTTTGCGTTTTGGGTACATTGGTCATATGCTTGAGAACTTCATGTTAAGTGCAGTAATCCAGATTGGAGTTTAGCACGAGATGATCGATTGTTGGTGTTCATGGATACATGGAGAATAAGGTGAGGCTGTAATTCACTTGAGATGAGAAAGGTGCTGATTTTAGCGAAAAGTTCGAGTAGCCTACACCTTGGTTGGACGTGAGTGCAATAGAGACCAATGAGGAGATTGCTCTTGGATGAGTCATGGTGGCTTGTATATCTTGGAGGAGCATTCTCTTTTCCCACTCTTGATCTTCTCAGAAGTGAAGTCTATTTGAGAGGTATTTTCCCATTGTATCTTTTAGATGTGTTTGATTTTTTCTTTCATGTTATGGATCTTGAATTATTGTTTAATGGTTCTAGAGGATTCATAGTGGAAGATAGACAACATGGTTTATCTCCTTGAGATTTTGTGTTATATCATATTTTGATGAGAACTGGTAGGAGATGCTTTATGGGCTAATTTATTGAGATGGGAAATGAGGTAGTTTGATCTTCTTGGAGAGGCTTACATCGTTGATTGATTACATGTTACATATGTTACATATGTTAAGTTTGATGTTGGTGATTGAAAAGTTGGGTGTTGTTATAGCTTTTCCTTTGGGATGTGAAGGAGATCATACTTGACATAGCTGGCTTTTAGAGGGGTATGTAGGAGGATGCTCTACATGTATATGTTGTGCAAAGTTTCTCTCTTTGGGCTTGGTTGTCTTCTTGTAAATTTCATTTCATTTTACATTGGTTTAAGATTTGGTCGAAGATTTTGTGTTCACTCAAGTTTTTGAGTGGTACCTTGGAGTTTCTTTATCTCTTTCCTATGTTGGGTGTGAAGAACTTGGAAGAGCTCTGGAAGACTGCTGAGAGAAATGATTCTTGTAGTAGTTGGTTGTAGGTTATGCATATCATTGTGGATATTTACTTGGTACTACATGGTTACATTTTCTATGTGCTATTATTGGTAGACTTGTTATGCCTTTGATCTTTCATATTTTGCATTACCCATGCAGTGGGAGTACCTGGATGTGTTTGGTCTTCTTTGACTGGTTTGTACAGGGTTCTTGTATCTGCGGTTGATGGGTTGGCTATGCTGCTGGCATGACTTTACTAATGTGGATATCTTGAAGGTATGTGAGATTGGATGGAATAACATGAGCTATGGGTGCTATTTTCAGTCACGTGGGTTGATTAGTTGGATGGAAGCAATCATGTTTTTGGTTACTGTTCTAGCTGATGTTCTATCTTGTTTCTAGAGAATATTTTCACAGTGGTGATCTGGTTTGGGCCTTGGAAGTTGATGATTATTTGTGCTTCTGTATGGTTTTCTTTTGGTTCTCTGGAGTGGTCAGTAAGATCTTTGTCAAGTTGGAGATTGTTGGAAATATGTGCCTCAATCTTGTTGACCTGAACCTCCTGTAAGAGAAAATTAGTGAGACACCTGAGATATCTTGTCGACGAGCTGTTTAGTCCTAAAGGCTTGAAGTGTTCAGATCAGTGTGATATGTGATCGGTCTTGCTGAAGAGAACTATCAGAGTGACTTGAACTATCAGTGCGAGTTCCTTGTTTCATATTGACAGTAGTTATTTAGCAGATGAGGTTTGTTGATGAGACTCTTTTCATTCTGTTGAATGTATGCAAAGTAGCCTAGATAAGTTTTGGTATGAATCTGGCTGATGTTTAGATCAGGGTGACATTGGTCATCAAGATGACTTTTGAATGCCACTTTGGTGCTTGTGATCTGGTCGAAGAGTTATGTCTGAAAGAATTCTGCTGAAGTGCATTAGGATGACATTGGTCTTTGGGTAGACCTGCGAATGTTGAACCGACTGTGCTAGTCTGGCTGATAGGTTTGATTGGTGTACGTCTTGCTGATGAACAAATGGTTGGGCTGACATGGGACATCGAAATGCATCTTACTGATAGTGGATCTCTGGCTGATATGATTTATTTGGTGTGTGTTTGGCTGATGGTGCTTGGTCAGTGTGACATGGTGCATTGAAATGAGTTCTCAGGATTGGTTTGATGGTGTTGGTCATGCCGATGTACTTTTTCGATATGAGTCAGGCCGATGAACAGGTGGTCAGGCTAACTTTGGTCTTCAGTTAGATCATGGGAAGTTTGGACCAACAATAGAAGTTTAACCGATGGGATATGGTCGACGTAAGTCTCGCCGACGGTTATTCATCGATATGAAGTATGAATTTGGCATAGCTTTGAGATCCTCATTCAATGGTTAAAGTCCAACTGATGGATTGGGATCGGTGTGAGTCTTGCCGGCAAAAGGTTCTAAACTACAGTGAGCTGAAAACCATCAAGTGACTTGTGAACTTGATCAAAATTGTTGATCTCACCCCGATCGTGTTGTTATTGCCGATGGTTTGTTCTAGTTAGTCTTCGGTGTAACTCTTGGTGAGGCTCATGGTCATGATGGTTCTCTTGGGATATCGAGGAAACTTGATCTTTCAGTTGGACTTTCTAGTCTATCACCAATAGTGTCTGTCATGCCGATGGACGTGATAACGAATGAAGGTTGACCGTTGCAGACTGCTGAGTTGTATGATGGAGCGATGAATTGATCGCTTCACATCATTGTTGTGAAGTGAATGGAGTAGTTGCCTCTTTGATATGGAAACTGTTGTTTGATGACAGGACTGTAGGGAAACTAAACAAACCGTGTGTACAACTAATGAACAGATCGATGGCTTGGGGAAAGAAAAGGGGTTCGACATGTAAGTTATTTTGTTAGAGTGTTCAAACTATATGCTGTACATAGCATTGTAACAGGGAGAATCATGGTGTGAGACAAAACAAAGAAGAATGTGAGGCTGTGCTGGCCGAAAGGCTAACTGAGTGAGTGGATTGGTGAGATGAAATGAATCTACATTGTGTGCTATGTGACGATACTGTAACAATGCGAGGATTTTGAACAATGTTGTTTCCTGTATTCTCTAGATAGACAAGATGTAAAATCTAGAAGAACATAGCTTTGAGATTGTATTGTAACTGTTGTTGTTATTGATTAATATAATTGAGTTGAGTGTTTTGGAGGGTGGGGTTTTTACTCGAAAGGGTTTTTTCCCCATGTAAATCTCTGTTCATTTATGTTTGTCTTTCATGTTGGTTGATTCTTTAACTTGAATCTGTGCATAGTGTTGAATCTGGTAATGTCTGTATGTGCTTTTCTTAGAAGGGTCAATGTGGGAAATCAATTGTGCCAGTTTCTGCTTTATGGCATAGTAGTCATGTCTTTGAGGCAATTTGAAGAAATTAAAATCTCCGAAGGCACTACTATTCTTAGATATTTCTTTCTGAGATGACCCAATTTTCCTAACACTTGAAGGTGAACCTGGTCAGGCCTATGAACCTATTTTCCATCTTCTCCATCCTTTCCTACAACACACAAAGCTCCTCCCCTTTTTTCCTAGTCTTAACAATTTTGATGCACTCTACATCTGGGTCAGAAGATTGGGACATCAAGCTATCACCATGCACTTTTTTGAGATTCGGGATGGTGTGAGGCCCTTCCACATAGTCTTCCTCAGATTCCTCTAACTCCTCCTCATTACCATGACCCTTTTTGTTAGAGTGCTCCTCATTAGTATCCAACTCATTTAACTACATCTTTTTATTTTTAGCCAATTTTCCCAACCTCTTGATTTTGGTCATCTCAATCCCTGTTTCCATCATCGCAACAACCATAGTTGTGCCCTTAGAATCCTTTCCCACCATATTCTTGCCTCTACTGTCTATGGCTAACAAATCCATGAAACCCTTCCCCTCATATTTTTCTTTCTTTTTGGTGGTAGGTTTTCTGACCGTCTTAGTAGTGCCAACCTTCAATTCATAGAGTCTAGCTGCAACACTCGACTGGGCTAACCCGCCATTTCCTGAACTTGTTATTCCTTGAATTTCCTTTGGAATTCATTATGTGCAATATCATGTAATGTGACTTTTTTTTGTCTTGTATGAAAGCTTCATGAATTTTTTTGCACATTGATGTTTATCATTCCCAAAGATTCCAAGAAAGGATAACCAAGAATAATATCCAACCCATCCATATCTAGAGCATGAAATTTTATATGCAATTTTTTTTTATCCCTAAAGAGTTTTAAATATTTAAAAGTTTAATATCCATACTTAATATTTGACTATCCTTGATGTTATTTGCTTTCAAATTTAGCTTCTTGGATAATTCCATGTTGATGAAGTTGTACTTGATGCTAGGGTTAATTGAAACAATAAAATTTTCCTTTTAAATGCATCCATGAAATTGAAGGATTGAATCTTCCTTATGTTGTTTTAATTTTCTCAACTAGTATCTTATGAAAATCTAAAGAATAGCCACTTCAGATGATTGAATATCTTAAGGGGTTGGCCAATGAACAAGAGATGGATTTTACAATTCTCTCCTCTAGCTTTAGGCTCTGTAGAACCTAAGAGGGTAGTCCTACAATATTCATCAAGATTTATTAGAGTGATCAGGTGGATATAGAATATCCACAGTTATAAATAATATTGTCTTAAATAGATACATTCTCACTAATTTAGCCACGAATTACAGATAAAACACAAAGATGAGCTAAATACTTAAGCTTTTATGCATTCATTTGCTTTGAGAGCATGAGAAATAAATTTATGTAATAAATTATTGTAGAAATGGAAATTCATTTTAAATTTGAGTGACCATGGAGTTACATACAAACAAGATCTATAGACTGGTGCCTTAAAACCTAGATAACATAGTTAATAAAGGAATAACTAAAAAATTGCACAAAAGTGCTTAACTAGCTTCAATCAGGCTTGCAACAATGCATTACACTACTACCCTACAAAGTTGATTACCAATTCTACTTATAACTCCTTGTAAACATTCAAAGCATTCAACATCTCTTTTAAAGTATATTATTTCACTACTTGAGTAAAAGCTATAAGAGAGAAATTCATACATAGGAAAGACTGTGAAGATGAAAAAAATGATCCTTGATTTTTATTCATAAATGAGATGAAGAATACAAAATAGGAGACAATTTAGCTTTGAACTTGGTAGTATATTCAAATATTGAAACTAGCACTATCATACAACATTTATAGGTATATCACATCAATTCTCAAAAAACCTAGATAGAAAAGTACCGAATCTATTACCAATTTTCTCCGTATAATTTTTTTTCCAAGATCCTTGGAGTAAACAAGCTTTAGGCCTTTTGACAAGTGACACATTTACATTTGAAAATTTTATCCCATAACAAAAGCAAGTACATTGCCTCATGAGGGAGGAGATACTCTCCATAAAAGACAAAATTTGTTGCATGGACAATTGTAGAAGATCCTCATTGCCTTTAAAAAGTGCTTGAAGAAGAAGGTAGTGTACATGTACTTGATATTATCTTTATTCACTTTCTTTGTCCTTTAAAACTTGGGAAGTGCTGGCATAGTAGAAGAAGACAAAAACTTTGGTCCCACCATAATAGAATAGCAAAAAAAAAACTTGAAAATAATAGGAATGTGGCTCACTCTGGCATATTTCTCAAGCCATAAATTGAACTCTTTTTCAATAGGCTAGCTGAATGCCAATTTTTTTTTCACCTTGTTGTTGTGTGCATGATACCTATCATCTATTATTGCTCTATCCTTTTTTGCAAAACTATCCAAATTGGTCTCCAATTTGAACAAATCATCAAAAAAATTATTTAGAAGAGCCAATTCTGGCTTACCATCCTTGTATATAAATGTAGATAAGGAAGGGACAATGCCACCAAAATCAACCTTCCATTTTTATAAAGGCTTTATTGCTCCAGATTCATCCATTATTTTGGGAATTATTCCCTTCTCCATTCCTTCAAATATTTTCAATTTAGCCTTAAATTGGATGTCCAACTTTGTTTGGAAGGTTGAGATATCCCCTAATAAATCAATCCTCTTAAGGACTTGAGAAATCTTTTGGGCTTCAGGATTTGTATTGTCTTGATCATCTCTATGATGGCATTGGCTCTCAGGCTCCGCTTTCTCAAGACTTCCAAGAAACCCTTTTGAACTTCTTGATGGTTTCCACATGCCTTATTCAATGCATCATAGGCAATCTAGGCTCCCTCAATTCTTTGTAATACACATGATAATATATGACCAATAAGGTCATTAATCATATCAATAATTTTTTTTCAACCTCCTCCTTTTCCTTTTTCTCATTCTCCTTGCTTTGTTGTAACTCCTCTTTTAATCTCTAAATTCTAAGAGACAAGTTTCTTTGTCCTAAATTGAAAACTACTCAAATGAATATGATGAAGGGGATGCAATATTTGGGACAACAAATTGAGGAGGTGGTGACCTAGAAACCACTTTATTATATTCATCCTGTAATTTAACAATTTTTTTTATACAAAGCATCATATTGCTCTTGTGTAATTTCTATAATGTCTATACTTAGCATTACAATATGCATCATCAATTTAGTAGCTTACTTTGTAGTGATTTTTGAATCTCTTTTCATAATTACATTTTGTGCATGGTCCCCCACTGACCTAATGACTCATGGCTTGTTTTTTGTAGGGGCCATTTCCCAAATAGACAAAGTATGCATCTTAGAATTGAAGCCTGACCCAAAAAGGAAATTATCAACCCGCTCTTAAGAAGTAAACGCTTCTTCATCCTGGTTTCTAATGGTATCCAATGCAATTGATGATGTTGAGTCCCAACTAGGAAATAGAAGAATTCCACTCCATTTTTCCATCCTCCTTCCCTCAACAAGGGTGATGTTTGAGGTGTCATAATCCATTTCTTGGATCACCTTCTATGTTATTTCTTCATATTGTGAAGGGTCTGCCCCTTCCTTTATTTGTTCAATTTTTTATTTGAGTTCCTTCTCCTTGAATTATATTACAAATTCTTTGAACTAATTTGTTTAGATGAATGATTCATCATCCATAAAATCATGACGTGACTTATATCTTATGTTATCAGACACATGCTCATCATAAAACTTAGTGGTTTTCCTATTTTCAGGCATGTGCTCCTCTCCTTCTGCATGAACTTGAGGAGATGGGGAGTGTTGGTTTACTTCCTCATCACTAGGGATGTGCTCAGTATATTTCTCTTCCATTATCTTCTTGTCCTCAAGCTTCTCAGAGTATTCAACCAATGGTTCAACCATTGGTTGGTCATTAATTTACATAGGCAAGATGGAGGCAGTAGGGGTTGATGATTCTGTTGGATGTGCTTGCAATTGATCCAATTACTATTCTCTATTATTATTGGCCTCTTCCTCTACCAATGTCACCATATTAAAGAAAGAACCATATTCATATGCAACCAACATTCTTTCTGCTTTTTACAGAGGATCTATAAAATAGGCAAAAGGACTAACAAATGTATGATTTACTTGAAACCTTTTCTCTTCAGTCTGATTTATGAAGATCCAATCCCACTTTCATTGATTTAAATCCTTATAAGTGGTTAAATTCTTGATCAAATCCTCTAATACATTGTAATGTCCCTTACTAGAAATTATATCAGATTTTATGAAATAAATATTATCCCACTGAGATATTCTAATTATCAACAAAAAATAAAATTGGGTATGAGATAAAATTCACCAAAATGAGAAAATACAACACAAGAAGGTATAAAAATGAAGTGTGATGATATATGAATAAAAATACCATGGAATTACATTTGATTTTCTATCATAAACAAAAGCTAACAAAAAACTACAGTTGCAATAAAATACATAGAAAAACCTTACAAATGCAAGCCAAAATATACACCAAACTGATGCCAAACTCAACACAACTCATCAATCAAAGCTTTGATAATTTGAGCATCAATATTACATCATCAAGATATGTCACTGATACAAATATATGTGCTGAAACCTACAACAATAAAAACTGAAACATCTAATCACACTTCTACACTAAACAACTTCTATAACAATAGAAAATACAACTCTAAACTGTATCTTTGAAGAACACTGCAAAAATTTGTGTGAATATGCTCCTAGAGAACATAATAACCACTATCTTCAAGCCTTAGAATCTGATTTATTAGCCTTGGAGTTCTTCCTTGGTTTCTTAGCCTCAAAAGAAATGTCACAACCTATGAAGAAAACATGCATAAAATGAATAAATAATGCAAGAAAATAACTTTTATATGAGATTCCTATTCTAGAAGCATCTTGGGCACCCAAAATCTATTCCCCACAAAGAGAATCTTGTATGGAAGGCATCAAGACCCATTTTCCAAGTGTTCATTATGCACTTCCACCCACTCAACTTGGAATATGCCCAAAACATGCACCCATCAAATGCTATGCCCAACTTGGTCCAATAAATTTTATTTATTTACTTCCTAGAATATCTCAATTTACTTCAAATTCAAATATTTAATTTCTTATTTAATTTTCCAAACTTGATTTCCAATTTTGGATAATCAGGAAGGGTTATTTTAGAAAGGGGACATGACATACATGGAAGTGATGGTTGTAGAAAAACCTACCCATTTTCTTCATTTCATTGTTTATGAACCCCTCAAGGTCATAATTTATTACCGTTTACACCCTCATACCAAGATTATTTAATGCGGTAGCAAAAATCTCAATGCCTTCTTTTGCAGTTGTAGTAAAGTGGGATAACTTGATGTAGCTAGGGATGAAAGTGTTAGGACTAGAGCCATCCACCTTGTAAATATTATATCATATGTCATGGTTCCAACATCCATGTAAATTTTCTCTAAGCACTTAGGGTGTATTGGGAAAATATTTTGGAATATTAATTCTCACCATTGTTTGCAATATACTCATAAGGGGCGATGGGTCCACTAGCAATGGTAAAGGTGGGTTGTGGAAATAAATATTTAATATTATTTTCCCCACATGTGGATGCCTAGAATGAGATAAAAAAGATAAAGGAAATGATAAATAAGTGACTGTTGGGATTATCCAAGTGGGTGCTTAGAAAGAGGCAACAAGTGTCACTTGGTTTTCTATCATTTATTCCATTTAATATAATGTTTATCTTCTCAAGTTTGGGTGCCCAAGTTGGAGGGAATTATTGGAGCCAAAATCGGTGTCCTTTTGAATTCCAAGGAGGTAATCTAAAGGTTGGGAAAATTTGGAATGAAGGGTCATCTTTGGGTGCCATAGAGTCCAAATCTACAACAAGGATATAGATATCAGTCTGTGACTGAGATTTTAGCTGAAATGGGCTAGTCTAGGGTGCAAGGATGCCCTAGATTGGCTTAGTTTTTCTCTGTAATTTCAATTTATGAGACACTCATGATAGGTTTTAGATATCTAAGAAAAATTTGGTTCAAATATGGGATTGAAATTGTGACTATTTTGATCAATTTTGAAATGTAATGTAATGTGATAAATTGGGGTTTTCAAAATTTGAAAAAACTGAATTTTTTTTTAACCAAATTTGTGCAAAGTTTCAAAAAATTTATGTAATTATCATGTAGATCTAATAGTTTTCAAAATTGAAAAATAGAAAATTTTCCCTAAATGTGCATAAAATGAAGTAAAATAACACTTTTCTTTCAAATGCAAACAAAACCTTATGATTTCTAAAATTTCAGCAATCTTTTCTTAATTTTCTAGATCTACAACATGATAATGCAAATAAAAGGATATATTTTAATCCTCAAAATGTTAGGTTCACCAAAATATTTTGTTGAAAAAGGTGATCCTAGGTCTAGTGGCTAGATCACTAAAATCAATTCTTTTCCAATAAACATTAGAAGCCGAATCAAAAAGGTGTGGGATTAACTTGCAACTTGAGAGGTGAGTCAATTAGCCTTATATCTAGAATCTTAATGCCTTAAGAATTGATTGAAATTAATTTGGATTAAATGAATTGATTTGACTAAAGACTCTATTTGAAAATGCAATGTTTTTATACTGACGAAATTGAAAAACAAAAATTTAAGTAGATCTAGGAAGAGAAGAATATTGTGCACCTAGTATGAAAATTTGAGCCTGATTTCCTTGGTCTAGGATGCAAGGATGCCCTAGTTTGGCTTCACTTTCCTTAAATCTAACTTTATAGACCTGTAGCTCCCTATCTACCTTTTGTGCTCCTACTTTGAAATCTCTATCTTTGGATTTGAACTTGCAAAAATTTAGAAAAGAGAGGAAAGGGGTTGGATATATAGTTGTTTTCCTTAGTTAAACCCCCATTTTGGTATTTCTACCTCCAGAAATAGCTAATAGGCTGATTGATAAAATGTGTGTGCTATTAATCTTAAGTGCATCTAAGGTTGTAATGAGCTAAAATGCATAAAACCCTACTAATGTGTTAGAGACGTATTCCTAAATGATAATAATGAGATCAATCCAAGAGAAATTCAAATAACCTTATGAAAATCTAAAATGCAGTAATTCCTTGCTTAGGGCGGCAAGTAGGTTGAATCTTGAAGATGAGAACACTTTGAAAACAAGTCATTATAAGGTTGTTTAAAATGGCCAAAAACAATCTCCAAAATCTATATTGCATTATGTAGGCATCTAACTCCAATAATTGTAGAAAACTTGATCAAATCTGAAAAATCCTCTTGAAAACCTGTAAATTTGAATGTATTTTTGAAAAATATAATTGTCTTCTTATTCTCCTTAATTTTGAAGTAATAATTCATGTTTATATAGTGGACCTTAGAATAAATTAAACTTTAGGCCGAATCAATTAAATTTGAATTTTTGAGATTTAAATACCGCCAAGACCCAAATTTAAAATTACATCTTTGAAATTAAAAATCGACAAATACAAATATCAAATTTATCAAAAAAATAGTTGGTCTAGGACACCGTGCACCCTGACTAGCTTTCTCACACTCAATAAAGCTTGACATGGGTGTTTAGGGTCTACTAAAATCAAAAAAATTTCATGGTTAGGGAAATTGTCAGAATTAATTTGATGATGTTTAATTGATAAGACATTTTTTAGGGTAGTGTAGACACATTCTCTTAGGTTGATAAGAAAATTATGCTTAGCTTAAGGAATATCTTAATGCATTGATGAAAAGGTCACTTGATCTAGTTCCATAAAGCATGAAATTGTGCTTTCACCTAAAAGGGATTACAATTTCTAATGCTATAGTATAAAAGTGTATATGTAAGAAGAGGATACAGATGTACAAAGTATAGGAGAAGATATATGAATGCACTAATCAGTAATACTTTGTCTAAATCAACTGGTGTTACCTTTATATGACTAAGTCTGAGGTATAAACTACAACACTTAGAAAGTACTTGGGGCTCAAAACTCCAGTCTATGTTTCCCTATTTTTCTTGCTAACATTGGTTCCTTTGTCGGGACCCTACTTAGGTAATATCAAGGATAATAATACTCAAAATTTTAAAATTTAATTAGACATGGGAAAATAAAAGAAAATCAAGAAAAATATGAAAACCCGTGGAAGTATCCTCTTGGCAATTACCCTATGAGATGGGTTTAGGCACCAAGGGGATGGGGATTCCAAAAGGGATCCTCGAAAAGATGTGATCGACAAGATAATTTACTAATAACTACTATGGGAAATAATAAAAGGACTAATGGAATCCCAAATAAAAAACACCCATGGAAAAAGGAGATAAGTCAACCATAAGAAAGATTAGAGAAACAAATGAATTGGCAAGAAAAGTGAACATGAAAAGCCCAAATGGAGAAGAGAGAAGACAAAAATAAATGATTGAGAGAGAATAAAGACAACACAAAAGGATGTAAATTTTAGAGAAATGAGAATTGAGTGCACTGATGAGGGTTCTCTTGAGCGTGCCAAAGTGGGTGCTACCAAAGGAAAAGAAAAATAGGATAGAGAAGAAGAGTGGAAGAATCCAAATAAATTAGAATTATGTTGGGAAAAGCAAGACAACTTATAACTAGTATAAGGAAGAATATTGATGATCATGAAGAATCTAGAAGATTGCTATTAGGACCCTGTAATAATATAAAGACTCCATTACCACCACAACCTTCTAAAAGTCCAATAATTAGATTAGATATATCAAACCTAACAATTGACTTGGATGATAGATTTATTGAATTTCTAAAAACTTTGGAGAAGGCTCTATTTGTTCAAACAAAATATTTAGAAGAATTAGTCAATAGAAGTATAAAGAAACTAAAAGAATAAGAAATATGAAAAAGCGAGGAGAATAGATTGAATTTGGGTAAAGAACTATGTTCACTATAAAAAAAAATGTCACTAGCAAATAAGAAAGTGAAAAGATATCTTGAAGAGTCACAACCCTCTGACCAAGACCCATCCCCTCAGCCATATAAGAGTCAAAGAATTTTGAAAGAAGAAATATCGCAAAGTAAAGAGATGAAAGAGGAAGAAGGAAAAAAAGTAGAGTGTGAAGAGATACTTGGAAAATAATACTTTGATATAAAACTAGCAAGAGATAAGGGTAGAGAGAAAGAAACCTATACTATTAGCTAGGAAAGTAGAGAAAGAAAAGGAGGCTAGGTGTAGTCTTCCAATCCAAAAATTCAAAATAATAAGTAAGAAAAATATGGAATCCTCAATCAAGATCCTGGTATTTGGAAGAGTTAAAACATAAGCCACATGACACACATTCCTATTAAAATATTTCTGGGAAAGATAGGACACCAATGAAGACAAACTAAAATTGCTAGACTTTGTATCTTCACTAAGGAAGTACTAGACTAGTATGAAAAGATCTATCTAAAACATGGGAAAATTTTGATGCAGGAGCATCTAGGGGTACTAGCAATCTTTCATCACCAAAAATATTGTTATTTTATTTTGGTTTACTTTCAATAAGGGCTTAGGTGTTAGGAGAATAATATTTTAATTTGCAACAATGTAAATTCCTTGGTGTGAAATTATAAATGTAAATTTGATGAGAAATAGGCCCTAGTAAAGTGGTAAAAGCATCTAATGGGGGAATATTCCATTTGGGTGTCCACTTTAGGATGAAGATAAATAGCTTTGTCTTTTAGTGGTTTTGGCATGGTTTGCATGTACATTTGTCATAAAATGGGCTGCAAAAAATCTTGTATGTTTCTTGCATTTCTTTGCATGCAAAGTTGTAATCGACAGGCTGTAAGGCATCTGTTAGAGGCTGTAAGATGTCATAAAAAAATAAATCTGATTGGAAAAATTTTAGGCACCCAAGAGAAGGTTGACATGCATTGGACCTCATTTCTTATTGCAGATTTTAAAAATTCAAGGTTGGGCGTAGATTTCTCAAGGTGGTTTTAGGAAGTTGTTTTGCGAAACAATGAATGGTTTTGTCCAAACACTTTCTCTATTTATTCATGCCTTTTCATTTTGAGAGGTGGATTTTTGGAGAAGTTGTTGCATACCCAGATGCTATCAGAATGATGCCAGGATTTTGAAGACATTATGTTACAGATTTTTTGTATGTACAAAGCTCAGATTGTAAGGAAGCCCATGAGCTTCAGTTTGATGTAATTTTTTTTACATATTTAAATATGAATAAACTTGCAGATTTCTCTTCCATTTTCTACTCATTATATGTATTTTCAGCCTTCTTGCATAGCATATTTTGTGTGTTTGCAATCAGATTTGAAAGGGAGAGTCTCCCTTGTCATCAGTGGTATCAAAGTGGGAGTTTCTGAGAGTGTAGGCAAAATAACTGATTGGAGGCAGTTTGCACTGGTGCATGACCCGAGGATGGAGAGTGTGTGGATTTTATTTGTAGATGGATGTGTAATGTGCAATAAGACATTTTCAGAAGGTTTTAGGAATTGAGTTAATCATGGTTGTAAATGTTGGGATAAGGTTCCATTAACCTTGTAAATCCCAATATTGTATTTATTCCTTTTATTATTTGTTATTAGTAATTACCCATAAGGAGATGTACAAGTTTCACTGGCAGTGGTAAAAATTGTTTATTGTCCACAATAATTATGAAGTTACTGCATGGTAAAGTTTCAGAGTTACTGGTGGTAATTACAGAGTGACTTTTATTGTTGGTAAATGTAAAAACTTATGGTAACAGAGGTTAGGCATTTCCACTTGGAGAATTAGCTATTTTTTTTTTTAGATAAATTTATTGCTAGGTAGGGCCAACACACATTTCATTAAAAGAAAATTATAATAGAAATTACATAGACATAGCTACTATCCCAACCGCATGATACCCATCTATTACAGTGCAATGCTTAACTAGATTGTTGATTCCATCACACACAAGTATGATTTCCATTTATGAAACCTATACTCCTACCCCAATGTCGACAGAGTGAAGTGGAATCCCCAGCAAAACGTGATTACAATCTGTAAAACACCTCCATATAACCCAAATAAATGGAATTTAAGCCCGAATTGAACCTGACTAAGCTTGACCAGAGCAGTTCCATGTCTCCCTAAATTAGAAATTCGATAAAGTTAGACAACAAACCACCACAATATCCACCTTATCTACTGAGCCTATGATCTATCCCTACCTGAACTCAATTCCTACTGCTGCCTTCTTTGCGAGCCCATCCACCACAGTATTGCCTTCTAGATAAATATGGCTAATCTGAAACTCCAAAAAGGTACTAATAAGCTTTGAAATGGGACCTAGCCATCTCCTCAGTAACCAATTGGGTGTGAAGTTGGATCTGATTGCATTAATTGTGATGAGTGAATCACCCTCTAGATGTAATTTAGCCACGCCCATAGCTTTCCCCATCTAAAACCCACAAAATGCAGCCTTGAACTCAACCTCATTATTTGATGCCTGTCCAATGAATTTTGCTTTATGAACAATCACTTCACCTTCCAAATTCCTAGTAGCACACCCGATCCTTGCCAAACCTGGGTTACCACAAGAAGCCCCATCGAAGTTAATTTTGATCCACGCATCCTCCAGTTTTTGCCATACTATTTTCCTTCTTAATTCAGCCTTTTGTAGTATGCTTTGAGAACCAACCACTGTAGGGATACTCAGTCCTTGAAACTTATTCGTTAGCTCAATATCCCTATTAGTGAAGATATTTTTTGAGAATGGACTTCATCTAGCAGCCACATTGACTAACTCCACAATTGATCCTTCTACTTTCTTCGCAAACAACTCCCTGGCCATAGCTTGATCCTTAAAGATTCTTCGGTTCCTTTCTTTCCATAATTCCTAGCAAACCGTGGATGGAAAAATCTGCCAGATACTTTTGAAGAAACCCCTTAACCTTCTTCCTTGGCCAGGAACACAACCAGTCATACAGGCCTTGGGGAAAAGGAGTTGGTAGCCGAGTTGTCCAATAATGAATTTCTAACAATATTCAGAAAAAGGACATGAGAGCAGAAGGTGATCCATAGTTTCTAACTGCTGCTTGCAAAGAATGCACCTATTAGGTCCCCTGAAGCCCATCCTCTCCAACCTATCCTGAGTTAGAATTTTCCTTTGGGCTGCAAGCCAAGAGAACACCCCTGCTTTTGGCAGAACATCCTTCCCTCAAAAAAGAGGTATAGGCCAACAATGGCCCGATTCTGCGTTTTCCTTTAACTTATACCCTATCTTAACCTTATGTTCCCCATATGCAGATGCACACCATCTTAAAACGTCCTCGCTGTCTATATCAAGAATAATTCTCTCCTTTAGAATTGCTTTTAAAGTATTCTTTTGCTCTATCGGGGCATTGATAACGCTGAGATCCTTCCATACCCACTTGCTCATCTCGTTTATTATAAATCTATTACCATAATTGCATACTTTGGACCCCCAAATTCTGATTGTTTCTTCCCTTAACTCATCCATTTGTGGTTTGCTAAAAAATTTTGAGTGCCCATCCCAAGAGTCATACCAAAAGGAGGCCCTCAGCCCGTTATGTACCTCCCATGTGATGTGTTTAGTTATAATACTTCTACTCTCACAAATAAAATTCCATATGGCAGATCCTCTTGGTGGATTCATGATTTTCATTATATTGACAAGATCATCTGAATCAAGATATTTCTTTCTTAATAATCTAACCCATTTCTAGTTTCCTTTATACATCATCCAAACCAATTTTGCCCCCATTGCTAAATTCATGATTTTCATTTGTCTAATGCCAGCCCCACCCGCCTGATGTGGCCTACAAATCTTGTCCCATGCTAGTAAAGGAACCTTGTTAGTATCCATTCGGTCCATTCCAAAAGAACTTTCGCATAATTTGATCAAGTTGGTCATCAATGCTGGCTGGCAGATTCAAACATGCCATTGAGTAAACTGGTATTACTTCCAACACTGTCTTAATCATCAACAATCTCCCAGCTGATGTAAGCCACCTTCCTTTCTATAATTCCATCTTCTTCTTGCAGCTGTCCACACGTTTATCCCAAAAACTCTTCTTTTTCGCCCCAGTGAATAGTGGCATACCAAGAAACCTCCCAGGAAGGCATGCAACTCTTACACCCAAGATTCTGGTAAGATCATTTTTTAACCTCAACTGCACATTGAGGAAGTACACCTCTGAATTTCTCCAGTTTATAACCTGCCTTGAG
This sequence comes from Sequoiadendron giganteum, assembly GCA_007115665.2. Taxonomy (NCBI): domain Eukaryota; kingdom Viridiplantae; phylum Streptophyta; class Pinopsida; order Cupressales; family Cupressaceae; genus Sequoiadendron; species Sequoiadendron giganteum. The sequence goes on from CM021109.1 coordinate 18,583,334, forward strand.
GCCTTACTATACTCATCCAAAAGGCTCCTAATTTTGCTTGCCTCTATTCTTGATGCTTGCCCAAACAAAATGGCGTCATCTACAAACTGTTGGTGAGTGCTTGACTCCACCCTAGGGGTGACTTCAATCCCTTTGCATGAGCCATCCAACCTTGCCTGACAAATACTCCTACCTAATGCCTCCACCATAATGATGAACAAGAAGGGGGATCATGGATCCCCCTGTCTGATTCCTTGAGAGGAATTGAAGAAGCCTTGGGCCACCCACCCCATTGACCAAAATAAATTTTTTTGGAGAGCCAATGTAACACATAATCCAATCGACAAAATTCTTATTAAAACCAAACTTAATCAACATCTCAGCCATAAATTGTCTATCCACACGATCGTATGCTTTTAGGATATCCAATTTTAATATCATACTTGGTACTCTAATTTTTCTGGCCGTATGAATGGTCTCATGTGCAGCTATTATGCCTTCCACAATGGACCTACCCGAGATAAAGCCACTCTACTCCTCAAATATTACCTTATCAATCACCAATTTCAGCCTGTTTGCTATTGTTTTTGTAATAATTTTATAGAGGGTGTTACATAAAGAAATTGGTCTGTAGTCCCCCATATTTTTGGCTTCCTTTTTCTTGGGAATGAGTGCAATGAAGGTGTGGTTGATTGCCCCCAATATTGTAGTCTTTCTTCTCGACTCCTCCACAGCCTTGAGCAAGTCATCCTTAATTATCTCCCAATTTTTTTGAAAAAAAAGGGCTAAAAAGCCATCTGACCCTGGTGCCTTGTCTGGTCCCAGCTAAAACGTAGATTTCTTTACCTCTTCTAAACTAATTGGCTTAAGCAGTTCCCTTTTATCAACCTCTGATATAATACTTGGGATCCTCCTTAGAAAGGCATTCCTCTCTGCCCTTTGTTGTTGGTCATCTTGGGTAAAAAGAGTTTTGAAGTAACTTACAGTTTCCTGACTGATCTCATCCCCATTCCTAATGACTGAACCATCCTCCCTCTCAAGTTCACCAATTCTATTTCTGCTTCTGTTGACTAAAGTTGTAGTATGAAAATATTTTGTATTTCTATCATCTTCACGTAACCACAATTCCCTTGATTTATGTCTCCAATGACATTCCAATCTGGCCATATTTTCTGCTTGCTCAACTTTCAGTTCTTTCTCTTTCATATATTCTTCCATCCCCATACCTTTCTCTATTATCCTTTCATTGAGTTTCCTAAGCTCCATCTCTATCTTATCACTTTCTTCAAAGATATTCTTAAAATCCTCCTTATTCCATAACCGTAGTTTGGTTTTGATGTAGGACAAATTATTATGGAAAGTAAACAAATGTGATTGCTTTCCCACCCTACATTCTTCCCACCATTGTGATATCAAGTCATGTAGACTAGGATCCCGAATCCACATTTTTTCAAATAAAAAAGGAGAGCCTCCTTTGAACTCATCTTGTGTAAATTTCAGTTGGATCAGGAAGTGATCTGATCCATTGAAGGCTAGTATTGAGGTTTCTATCAGGTTTTTTGTTTGGTTCCAATCCCCAAATAACAAAAATCTGTCCAACTTTTCAACAATTCCAAAGTGGCCTAGCCTTCTATTGGTCCATGCGAAATCACCATTTTTTGCTTGAACTTCCCTTAACGCATTACCATTCACAAAATCCTGGAAGTCCATCTGTACCCTGGTTAAGTTTCTTAATCCTCCTTGCTTTTCCGTGTTATTCAACGTGGCATTGAAATCCCCACCTATCAAGACCCGCTCATCCTTTAAGTGTTTTAAAGTGGTTGTTAACATCCCCCAAGTGTCTCTTTTTGTAGCTGTGGCAACTGGCCCATAAACGTTAATCATTTTCACCTCATAATTACAATGTAAATATCTCACCGATAACAACAACCAATTCCGATTAGCCGAAATCAGAGTGCAACCTGCCTTGTCAGGATTCCAAATTACGCCTAATCCTCCAGAGGCTCCTTCTACTTCCACAAATAAACCTTCCCAACCCCTCCAAAAACTCATCCTATTTTCCTGTTCCTCCCTACTCCACTTTGTTTCCTATACAAAAACTATATTTGGTTTGCTAGTGTCTATTTGATGCCTAAAAAAATGCCACTTGCTAGGGGCATTTAAGCCCCTAGCATTCTAGCTTATGACCCTCATGGCTCCTCTGGAAGGAGTAGCTCCTTCCCGTTTCGTAAAATTGTTTGGCTCAATTTAGTTTGTCCTCTGGCATGTCCCGACAAAGCCAGTTTTTCTTCGTTGGATTTGCGACCTTTTTGTTTAGCAGACCTCATTCTGGGAGTTTTTTGGTCTAATTGTATTTGTTCTATTCCTCTTTCATCCACTATACCAACTTGAGAATCCTCATAGTTCTCATCCATATCTGCATCGGAATCCTGTCTCCCCCTCTCCTGATTTTCCTTGGTCTCTTCTTCTTCCATCCCATCTAGAACTGGGTTCCCTCCAAACTCCTCATCTACTGAGTCCAATTGTTTCTCCCCATCCCCATTTACTGTCATGCTCAACCCCTGATTATCTGTTACCTGTAGGAAACCATCCAGTTTTTTCCCTACGTTCCAAGGAGTGGTTGCCTCGTCTAATGGGGCACATTGATTGATTTGGGACCCTTCCAATATCTCTTTAGAAGGAATATTCCGATAGAGACAAACATTCTCCTCATCTTCCTTGCTTACTATTCCCGGGGGCCATATAGAATTTGCCAGTTCTTTTTCCTTATCAGTTAATGGGAGACCCATTGGGACGTCGTCATTTTTGGCTGTGCACGAATCCCCAATGACTTCATACATATTAATTCCATTAGCTACAACCCACAATGAGCAATTCTCCCTAACATGATCTGTCGATTTGCATCTGGGGCATATTATCAGCTTATCCTCCCTTACAACTTCCTGCCTCCACAATCCTCCCTTCGATTCTAGTTCTATTTCTATTGGGAGTGCCAACCTGTGGGACTACGACACATAATCTAAAATATGTACCATGCACACTATCATCCTGGACTTTGTCTAAGTATTTAAACTTCCCCAAATGTCTTCCAATTACCTTAAGCGTATTTTCTGCCCAATATTTCAAGGGAAGATTGTATAAACGTATCCAAGTAAAACTTTCCTCAATTTCAAGCTTCCCAACGTCAACATTAGGGCTCCAATAAAAAAAATGCATTTGTGATCCTTCCATGAAATAAGGCCCCAAGTTTCTAATCTTATTTTTATCCTCTTGTGTAGGAAATGTAACCAAATAACAGTTGTATTGTAGAGCCCTGACCACAATCTTATTTCCCAATTTTTCCATGCACCAGTTTTTGATATCATTTTGTTTCTTTGGATAACCCCCACCCCACTTGATAAAAAGACCTATATCCTTAAGTAAAACCCTAGTTTCCTTAACTGAATCAATCTTCAAAGAAACTATAAGTTTAGGTTCATTTGGGGACAAACCAGTCGCTGTGTCACTGTTCTTTGAAGTGCCCTTTTCCTCCACCGCCGCTCCTTTACCACTATCCTGATTTAGATATTATATCTGCCTACCCTCTCTCAACTCCACAAGGTGCCACTGCCTTGCAGCATTTCTGTGCGGACTTGGCACTTTCTTGAACCATCCAGACTTCCTATCTCAAAAATTTCTTCGCTTTGAGAGGTTCCCATCCCCCCTCGCTCCCCCCCAATTTTTACTGGGAGGATCAAATCGATAAGGGTAAATCCATGGAGGAAAATGTCTACCATATTCCTTCGCTTGACCATTGTCATGCATTATCCATTCAAGGCTGGGAATGTCCCTTACCCATTGGCTTTGCCTGGTCCAATCCTCCTATTATCTTCCATTATATAGAGGATGGAATTTATCTACCCATTGCCCGTTCTCCGACACCCACTGTGGTCTATAAACACTGTTTTGATCCCATGATCTAGGTTTACCATACACACTCCACTCATTATTAACCTTCTCCCTGAAGGTCTCCATTGGTTCCATGTATTCCATTTCATCACCCCACCATTGCCGACTCCGGGCTCCTCTCTCCTTCTGCCTATCCCACTGGCCATTGCCTCTTGATCTCTGCGTTTCAATCCTTTGCAGGTCGCTCCTCTGCCCTGCACGCCTCGCTCCACACTCCACCATTTTCTTACAAGTCAATTTATAATATATCTGAAATCTTGATAAAAATAAGATATGCAATTTTTTACAGAAGCTCTTCTGAGAATTAGCTATTTTTGGCATGTATGACACATGTCATAATGTTTGGTAGTTGCATATAAAGAATCTATGATAGTTGCAAGTTTTCATAAAATTCTATGACACTATGGTGCATATGACATATATGGTTGTTGAATATTTACTCTATTTATCCCCAGGAACCCATCTTGGGTTGCATGCATGTAGGAGGTATCTATGATGTTTATGATGTGTCATAATATGCTGTAAGTTGCCATGCATGGATATGGGTGCCCAAATTTAGAAGGGTCTCTTTGACACTTGTATGTTGCATGTTGATGCCACTTGGATGCTTGCATGTGGGAGAGAGAAAGTGGACGCCCAGGCCTTGTTGGAGACATTTTCTATAAGTATTTTCCATGTATTTGTTGCTGCATATCAGTTTTATAGGTACCCAGGTTTTTCCGGAGTGAAGGTTGAGAGACATAGTAAGTGAATGTATTTGTAATCTCCTTTTGTGAAGATAATACAACTTGGCCTCTTTTATTGGTGGATTTTTTTACCCGAAAGGGTTTTCTCGATGGTAAAAATTGTGTTGTGTGCTTCATTCTGCTTCTGGAATATTTCTGTTTTGTGGGTTTACATTTTATGTTTCAATCTCCATTGATATACACACTTAAAAGGCTGCAAGAATTTATCTTAAATCAAATTTCCATTTGGGTAGTTGTGCTTTCATTTCTAATATTTGGCATAAGAGCCTGGCCAACTTTGACTCTTGGGTGGTAGTGTGGAAGCTGTAGCTACAGTGGGAGATTTGGTTGTGTTTTGTTTTGAATATCTTGTGCTGAAATTATGGCTGCATCCACCATTGCATCAACCTCTTGTTTGGACATTGAGAAGTTCAACAAAATGAGGTATGAGTTGTGGAAGTTGAAAATGGAAGATTTTTTGGAAGAAACCAATGGATGTCTATTCAAAAAGAGAGGAAACCCAAAGATGTCTCTCAAGATGAGTGGAATAGATTGGATAAGAAGGCATGGGGAACCATCCAATTGTGTCTTTCAGAATCTATCCTGTTGAATGTCACAAAGGAAGAGACCGCATATAAGTTGTGGAATCGTTTGGGTGAGATCTACCAATCCAAGAGTATGGTAAATAAAATATTTTTAAAATGAAAGTTATTTTCTTTGAAAATGAAAGAGGGTGAATTGCTTGCAGAGAATTTGAATTCATTTAATTTGTTGATGGGTCAGCTTGCTTCAGTAGATGAAGATGATAAATGTATCTTGCTTCTTTTTTCTTTACTTGAGTCATGCGAGAATGTTATCCTAGCTATCATTGCTAACCTCATAGATTCGAAGTTGGATGCCCTTGTTGTAGTTTTATTGGCATAGGAACTAAGGAAGAAGAATATGGATAGTTCAGGGGATGCTCTCAGTGTTAGGGGAAGGTCTAAGGAAAGGGGACCAAAAGGAGATCATAAAGGGGCTAAGGATAAGTCCAAGGGCTGTTCTAAGACTCTTGGTAAAAGGAATAGAGTTATGTGTTGAAACTACGGTAAAAGGGGACATGTAAAGAAGGAGTGCAAAAATCCCATGAGGGAGAATGCTTCTAATAAGTCATCAAACGCAGGTGAAGAAGTTTTAACTTCTGCTTGTAATTTTGTTGCTAATGAACACTGGTTGGTTGAATCAGGATGCTCATTTCACATGACTCCACATAAGGAATGGTCCTCCACATATGATAAGTATGAAAAAGGTAGCATATACCTTGGAGACAACTCTTCATATCTAATTATTGGGAAAGGCAATTTATTTTTGTGTTTCAATGATAGGAGGATTAAAGCCCTCCCTGAAGTTTATCATGTTCCTGGATTAGCTAGAAACATGATTTTTGTTTCAAAGATGAATGATTTGGGAATGCATGTAACTTTTGACAAGCATGACTGTAGATTAGTGAGAGTAAACTTGGTGGTAGCGAAGGGGAAGAGATTTGGAAACCTGTTCAAGCTTGAAGTAACTATAGTTTGTAATGCCTCATATGTATCTAAGGCTATTACTAAAAATTCATGTATGTTGTGGCATCGTAGATTGGTCCACACAAGCAATAATGTATTAAGAACTATTAAGAATAAATTTTTTTTGGACGGTTTCTCCTATTGTGATGAGGACTTTGATTTCTGTGAGCATTGTGTGTTTGGGAAACAAAACAAAAATTCATTTCCTTCTGGTAGCAATAGATCAAAAGAGAAGTTATAAATTATTCATACGGATGCGTTTGGGTCTATGGATATTGAATCTATCAAAAAATATCATTATTTTGTTACCTTCATTGATGATGTATCCAGATTTGCATGGATTTATTTTATGAAACATAAATATGAAGTTTTCCCTAAATTTAAGGAATTCAAAGTCTTAGTAGAGAACCAATCAAGTTTAAAGATTAAAATATTAAGATATGACAATGGAGAGGAATATTTCTCTAAGGAATTTGATGAGTTTTGCAAGCATGTAGGTATAATCAGACAAAAGACAACTCCGTATACACCATAATAGAATGGTGTTGTAGAAAGGATGAAATGGACAATTATGGAAAGGGCCAGAAGTATGCTAAGTGATGCACAATTGGATAAATGATTTTGGGGAGAGGCTGTGTGTACTAATTGCTGCTTGATAAACATCTCCTTGTAAGGCTCTTGATTTGACACCTTATAAAGTGTGGACAGGTAAGAAACCTTTAGTTTCACATTTATTGGTTTTTGGCTGTGATGCTTTTGTTCATGTGCCTAAGGAAAAGCGATCTAAGTTGGATCCAAAAGCATAAAAGTGTACATTCATTGGATATGGTGATAATTTTAAAGGTTATAAGCTTTGAAATCCACTAACTCACAAGATTATCTTTTTTAGAGATGTTATTTTTAGGGAACTTAGAGCTATTTCTGAACTGGAACAACCAAAATAAAAATAAGAAAAGGAAAATAGAGTGCACTTTGATTTAGAGCATCGAGATGCACCTTGAGAAGAACAAAATGATGGATTGGGGGGTGATGAAGAAGAAGAAGATTCTAGTAGTTTTGATGAAGATGAATCCGTTGTTATGGAAGAAGTTGGTACAAATGATCATACAAAATAAAAAATTGAGTCTCTTACTCCACCCTTGAGGAGATCCACAAGACAAAAAAATCCAGTAGAGAGGTATAGCCCACCAAATTTCCATTGTGCATATGCTTTATTGAGTACTAATGATGAACATAGATCCTACAAGGAAGCTATTTTTGCAGATAATAGTGAGTCTTGGTAGTTAGACATGTAGGAGGAGATGATGGCCTTAGAATCTAATAAAACCTAGGATCTTGTTCATTTTCCCAAAGGAAGAAAGGCCATAGGATGTAAATGGGTCTTCAAGAAGAAGTTTGGAGTAGACGGGTCATTGGAGAAGTACAAGGCTAGACTGGTAACCAAGGGCTACTCCCAGAGAGAGGGAGTTGATATTGGTGAGATATTCTCTCCTGTTGCTAATTTGACTTCTATTAGATTTCTCTTATCCATTGCTGCAAATTATGATTGGGAGATTGAGCAAATGGATATTAATACTGAATTTTTGCATGGAGATCTTGAAGAAGAAATATATATGTATCAACCTACAGGTTTTGAGGTAAAAGGAAAAGAACATTGGGTTTGCAGGTTGAAAAGGTTTCTTTATGGTTTAAAGAAATCCCCCAGAATGTGGTATCGAAATTTTGATTCATTTGTTTTGAAATTTGTTTTGTTAGAAGTGAGGAAGATCATTGTGTTTACATTCACTATGTTAGTGATTCTATGCTGGTTATTGTTTTGTATCTTGACGACATGTTATTTTTTAGCAATACTAAGGATATGATCAGTGAGCTGAAAGCCCAAATTTTGGGTGCATTTGATATGAAGGATCTTGGAGCGTCTAGGTATATTCTGGGAATGGAAATCAGAAGGGACAGAGGTAACATAAATATTTGATTGTCACAAAGTAAGTATGTGAACACTATTTTACGAAGGTTTAATATGCAAGTATGTAATCCAATTAGAGTTCCTTTACCGATTGGTACTAAGCTTTCATTAGATAGGTGTCCAAAGACCGAGGATGATCATGAGGATATGTCTAATGTTCCTTATGCTAGTGCTATAGGGACTTTAATGTATGCAATAGTTTGCACTAGGCCAGATATTGCACAAGCAGTGGGAGTTTTGAGAAGATTTATGTCTAACCCTGGTAAATTGGAATTATGCAAAGAGGATGTTTAAATATCTTGAAGGTAATCTTGATCATTGTTTGGTTTATTCTCGTATTGGTAGTGCTAATAAATCTTTGGACATACAGGGCTTTGTTGATGTAGATTAGGTAGGTGACTTGGATAGTTGAAGGTCCACTAGTGACTATGTATTTACTCTATTTGGAGGTGCAGTGAGTTGGATGAGTAGGAGGAAACCCACAGTTGATTTTTTCCACCACAAAAGAAAAGTATATGGCAGCTACTCATGTCTCTAAGGAGCTAGTTTGGTTGAGGAGATTGTGTACAAGTATTGGATTTGATTGTAGGATCATTCAGATTGGTTGTGATAGCAGTGCTATTTGTTTGGCCAAGAATCCTATTTATCATGCTCAGACTAAGCATGTTGATGTATAATATAACTTTGTTCGATAGTTGGTTACAAAAGGATAGATTGAGTTGAAGAAGATTGACACTCAAGAGAATGTTGCAGATTCATTGACCAAACCTGTGAGCATAGAGAAGTTTCTATGGTGCAGAGAGTCCATGGGCCTCGTTTCTAGTGCCTGATTATTTTCTTTTCATTTCCTACGGGTTGATTTACAATGTATAATGTCAAGTGGGAGAATTTTGGGATAAGGTGTCGTTATCCTATCCCAATATTGTATTTATTCCTTTTGTTATTTGTTATTAGAAATTACCCATAAGGAGATGTACAAGTTTCATTGGCAGTGGTAAAAAATAATTACTGTCCACAGTAATTACGTAGTTACTACATAGTAAAGTTTCGAAGTTATCAACGGTAATTACAGAGTGAATTTTACTATTGGTAAATTTAAAAACTTATGGTAAGAGAGGTTAGGCATTTCCACTTAGAGAATCAACTATTTTTGGCATGTATGACACATATCATAATGTTTGTGGTTGCATGTAAAGAATCTATAACAACTGCAAGTTTTCATAAGATTCTATGACACGATGATGCATATGACAGATATGGTTGTTGCATATTTACTCTATTTAGCCCCAGGCACCCATCTTGGGTTGCATGCATGTAGGAGGTATCTATGAAGTTTATGATGTGTCATAAGATGCTGTAAGTTGCCATGCATGGATATGGGCACCCAACTTTGGAAGGGTCTCTTTGACACTTGTATGTTGCATGTTGATGCCACTTTGATGCTTTCATGTGGGAGAGAGAAAGTGGATGCCCAGGCCTTGTTGGATACATTTTCTTTAAGTATTTTCCATATATTTATTGCTGCATATCAGTTTTACAGGTACCCAAGTTCTGCCAGAGTGAAGGTTGAGAGAGAGGAAGTGAATGTATTTGTAATCTCCTTTTGTGAAGATAATACAACTTGGCCTCTATTATTGGTGGATTTTTTTTACCCGAAAGGGTTTTCTCCACGGTAAACATTGTGTTGTGTGCTTCATTCTACTTCTGGATTATTTCTATTTTATGGGTTTACATTTTATGTTACAATCTCCATTGATATATACACTTACAAGGTTGCAAGAATTTATCTTAAATTAGATTTCCATTTGGGTAGTTGTGATTTCATTTCTAATAGTAAATAGATCGCCAAAGGAGGCAGTTTACAATAATATTGGTGAATATTGAAAGAGGGTTTTGTAAACAGATTGTTGAAAGAGGTAGTTTACATAAGTAAAACTTGAGGATTTGAATATTTGTGTTGAGGCTTTGCAAGGCCTTTAAAATAGAAAGGAGGAAGAAGAAAATGACTTTTGTCATTGGATGGATTTTGAGGATTCTTGGACTTGATAAAATTAGAGAGAGAATTAGAGAGAGAGAGGAATAATAAATAAGAGTTGAGATGATAGAATTGCAACAAGTGGACGAATTAAGAAAAGAGATTGAAAAGAGAAAATGAGAAAAGAGAATAGTTGAAGGTAATTTCGATTATCCTTCTAATGGTATTTTGATTGTGGGAAAGAAAGAAGATGCAACAAAGTGTCATGCAAGTAGCACAAAGGAAGAAAAAAATGATGAATACGAAGAAATTGATGAACCTGAAGCTGAGGAATGTCTATTGGAAGACATGAAGGATGAAATTATGGAAGTTTCAGCAGAAAAAACAAAGTTTATTGCAATGGAGAACATTGAAGAAGAGGACACTGAAGTTGAATCAATAAAAGAGGAGGTAAAACTTGCATTTTGTGAGTTAATTGGTGATTTTGATTTTCTTATGAATTATGTGAATGGAATGGGTAGAGATGAGGAGGCTGAAAATTTTGTTGCAGCCGTAAGTAAAAGAGGAGTATCATATTTTGAACAGGTTAGAACCAAATCTGATTTGTGTTTGAGTGATATGACAAATGACAACAAAGAAAGAATTGCAAAAATGAAAGTTGCAGCAAAAGGTAATGAGGTAAAATCAGATTTTAATGTATGTTTTGACGAGGGTAAGAATGTATAAATGGATAAATTTGTTGCATCAATGAATGAATTTGAGAAGGTTGAAATTGAGAAACAAGAGGTGAAGGTAAAAGAGGATTTTGATAAATAGATTTATATGAATGACAATTTGTTGTAGGATGGAAATGATGAATATTTTGATTGTGTTACTAATATTGAAATGGATGCAAAGAAGGAACATGGAAATGATGAATATCTAGACTGTGGTACTGAAATTGAATTTGTAGCACTGGTTATAGGAAAAGGAAGTGATACAATTGCATGTCTTGTAGAAGGCATATAAGAAGAAAATAAAGTGTAAGATGCAATAGGTGATGAAAATGTAAATTCAAAATTTAGTGAATTTGAGAATAATAATTTTCATGTTGAGATGGATGAGTTAGTGAATGCAAATGAGATGGTTCAATTAGAGTTTATTAGAGATGATTGGTATGTAGAGAAGGATTTGTATTGTGTTGCAGAGTTAAGTGTAGGTGCATTTTGGTGGAGGTGGATGGACTATGGTGGGTTGAATCCCACAAGATTGGAGAAGGATGTGAATTGCACTTGGAGGAGGTGGTCGGTCTATGGTGGAATTGATTCCACATTTAGAAGGTCCAGTGAAGAGCAGAGTTGTTAGAGAAGGAAGCTTGTCCCAGCTAAGTGTTGGAAGAGGAGAAAGAGGAAAAAATTGTTGGTACCAAATTTAGTGATGGAGTTTGCTAATGATTGCTTGTAATCCAAAAGGGTGGTACTACCACTCAACTCCATTTTGTGAATCCATATTCACAAAAAATTTCCTATCTTGGGTGTCTGATGCAAGAGCATCTAGGGGTACTAGCAATATTGCATCACCAAAAATATTGTTATTTTATTTTGATTTATTTTCAATAAAGGCTTAGGGGTTAGGGGAATAATATTTTAATTTGCAACAATTTAAATTCCCTTGGTGTGAAATTATAAATGTAAATTTGATGGGAAATAGGCCCTAGTAAAGCAATAAAAGCATCTAGTGGGAGAATATTCCATTTGGGCGTCCAATTTAGGATGAGGACAAATAATTTTGTCTTTTAGTGGTTTTGGCATGGTTTGCATGCATATTTTTCATAAATTGTCATAAGATGGGCTGCAAAGAATTTTGCATGTTGCTTGCATGTCTTTTCATGCAAAGTTGTAACCGATAGGCTGTAAGGAATATGTAAGAGGATGCAAGATGTCATAAACAACCAAATATGATTGGATAAAGTTTAGGTTCCCAAGAGAAGGTTGGAGTGAATTGGACCTCATTTCTTATTGTAGATTTTGAAACTTCCAAGGTTGGGCGTGGATTTATCAAGGTGGTTTTAGGAGGTTGTTTTGTGAAACAATGAATGGTTTTCTCTAAACACTTTCTCTATTTATTCATGCATTTTCATTTTGAGAGGGGAATTTTTGGAGAAGTTGTTGCATATCCAGATACTATCATAATGATGCTAGGATGTTGAAGACATGATGTTGCATATTTTTTATATGTACAAAGCCCAGATTGTAAGGAATCCCATGAGCTTCAGTTTGATGTAAAAGTTTTGCATATTTGAATATGAATTAACTTGCAAATTTCTCTTTCAGTTTCTACTCATTATATATATTTGCAGCCTTCTTGCATAACATATTTTTTCTATTTGCAATCAGATTTGAAAGGGAGAGTCTCCCTTGTCATCAATTTAGAATGATGTGAAACAAGATTTGATAGCAAACTGACACTCCAGATTTTCCAAAAGAGAGTGTTAGAAAAATGAGGGACCTAATACAAGGATAAAAATGATTAGTGCAATCACATGATAAAATATTAATGGAAGTCTACCGAAATTAGAAGTAAAGTGACAAAATATTGAATGGTGCATTTCTAGACTATAGAATGATATAAGAGCAGACTCGAATGAAAGAATATTCAATAGTTACACATATTTGATCACAATGGCATACCACATTAAAAACTAAACATGGTGTGGATCTCATAAAGATGACATAAAGGAGAATCTTGAGAAATTACAATTAGTGGTAGAGAAAATAACTATACATAATGTAATTTTGGAAAAAGGAGAAACAAATAAAGGTAAAAACAATTGGCACACATATTGCTCAAGAGAAGGTGATGCAAGAGCACCCCAAAGTGCATCTAGGAGGGTTAACCAGAAGGTCCAGAATTAGCAATTTGTTTTAGATCACATGTAGCAAACTCCTTCTAATTCTTGTATTTGTGCCTTAGAGGCATTTGAGAACTTGCATTAAGTTAGTGAAGGTCATGTTAACCATTTGTTAGTTTGGGATTTGGCTACAAGGATGACTTAGGACCTTGTAGACCTTCCTAGGTGATAGTTTTCTTTAAAATTTTACAAATAATGTCTATGGAAAGCCACAAGCAGCCATGGAATAGTTAGGCTCGAGCTTAACTAATTTGGAAACCTTTATAAGGTGTGTCTCAACCTGTTTGAAGGTTGGAAGCTTTTGTAATGTGGAAAGTTCATGAATACTAGTGTGGACAGTGAGAAGAATTGTATAATTTTTTGTGTTATGCTTTGAATTTGTGTGATCAATAGCGATCATGGCTCTGTAATTTTTTGTAGTTTGTAGGGTAGCTATGTTCTAAGCTTTGTGTGGTGGTAATTAGTTTGTGTGATCAGTTTTCAGGTGTTGTTTTTGTAGTTAATTTGTTTCTTTTAGTTTACTATTCTGACTGGCAGACTGTAGATGATGGAGTCTTAGTTACATTCCCACTGTACCTTGTGTACGGGCCCTTGGGAACTGTGACCAAGAGAATTGGAATAGAGAGCTTCAAGGATCCCTATGGGGAGGATGAAGATTTCTCAGAGGGCTACAAGGTATGTTTTGACTTTGAGAATCATTTTCATAGCCAATACTCATAGTATACATTGCAAAGTGGATTGTTGTTTAAAGGGAATCAATTATGTGTTCCAAAAGGGTCAATGAGAGAAAACCTCATTTAGTAAAAGCATAATGGTAGTCTTAGTGGACATTTTCGCATCAACAAGACATTAGAATTAGTGAAAAGGTTATACCATTGGCCTAAGTTGTCAAGAGATGTCAGGAGGTATGTGGAGCAATGTGTTGTGTGTATGAAAGCTAAGGGAGGAGATAGTAATGCTGGTTTATATCAACCCCTACCCATTCCTAATAGACCATGGGAGTGTGTTAGCATGGACTTTGTGGTAGGACTCCCTAAGACCAAAACTAGATTTGATAGTGTCTATGTGGTGGTAGACAGATTCAGCAAAATGAGTCACTTTATTCCTTATAAAACCACTCATGATGCTAGCTATATAGCTCACCTTTTCTTCAAAGAAATTTTAAGGATCCATGGATTGCCTTTAAGCATTGTTTTAGATAGGGATGTGAAGTTCATGAGTCACTTTTGGAAGACTCTATGGAGCAGATTAGGTACCAACCTGTCTTTTGGATCAGCTTACCATCTTCAGACCGATGGTCAAAAAAAGGTGGTTAATAGGGTGCTAGGTAACCTACTCAGGTGCCTAACCAAAGAGAATGGATAGACATGGGACATGGTTATCTCACAGGCTGAGTATGCTTATAATGACAGTGTGAATCGGACCACAGGGAAGAGTCCTTTTGAGATTGTGTATGGAATGCACCCAAGAGGTATATGTGAGCTTAGGGATCTAGGAGCTATGGAACATAGGAGTGGACATGTAGAGGACTTCACTCAAACCATGAAAGAGATTCAGGAGCAGGTAAAGAAGACAGTCACCGAGGCTACACAAAAATTGAAAGACAAGGTAGATATGTCAAGAAAGGATTTGCAATTTACAGTAGGAGACGATGTCATGGTCCACCTTAACAAATATAGGTTACAGAAGGGTATATCAACCAAATTGTAGATGAAAAGAGTGGGACCATTCAAGGTATTAGCCAAGTATGGGAAGAATGCATACAAGGTGGAGTTACTTGCAGATTTGGGAATTTCACCAGTCTTCAATGTAGCTGATTTGATCAGATACAAGGGATCAATCAATGACATGGATCAAACCAGTAGGGAGATCTTCAAGGATGTAAGCAACATACCCTTACCTATTCAAGACAAGCTTCAGGTAGAAAGGATCTTGGAGTCAAGGATGAAGAAATCTACAAGGCATAAAGTGTACATGGAGCATCTTGTCAAGTGGAAGAACAAACATGAATCTGAGGCTGCATGGGTGGATGAATCTTAGTTCAAGAAGTAGGGTATTGACCCATCTCTAATCTCTCATCACATTCCTTGATGTCTATGCAGAGGGGGAGAATGGTGCAGGAGCACCCCAAAGTGCATCTAGGAGGGTTAACCAGAAGGTCCAGAATTAGCAATTTGTTTTAGATCACATGTAGCAAACTCCTTCTAATTCTTGTATTTGTTCCTTAGAGGCATTTGAGAACTTGCATTAAGTTAGTGAAGGTGATGTTGACCATTTTTTAGTTTGGGATTTGGTTACAAGGATGACTTAGGGCCTTGTAGACCTTCCTAGGTGATAGTTTTCTTTAAAATTTTGCAAATAAGGTCTATGGAAAGCCACAATCGGCCATGGAATAGTTAGGCTCGAGCTTAACTAGTTTGGAAACCTTTATAAGGTGTGTCTCAACTTGTTGGAAGGTTGTAAGCTTTTGTAATGTGGAAAGTTCATGAATACTAGTGTGGACAGTGAGAAGAATTGTATAATTTTCTATGTTATGCTTTGAATTTGTGTGATCAGTAGCGATCATGGCTCCGTAATTTTTTGTAGTTTGTAGGGTAGCTATGTTCTAAGATTTGTGTGGTGGTAATTAGTTTATGTGATCAGTTTTCAGGTGTTGTTTTTGTAGTTAATTTGTTTCTTTTAGTTTACTATTCTGACTGGCAAATTGTAGATGATGGAGTCTTAGTTACATTCCCATTGTACCTTGTGTACGGGCCCTTGGGAACTGTGACCAAGAGCATTGGAATAGAGAGCTTCAAGGATCTCTATGGGAAGGATGAAGATTTCTCAGAGGGCTACAAGGTATGTTTTGACTTTGAGAATCATTTTCGTAGCCAATACTTAGAGTATACATTGCAAAGTGGATTGTTGTTTAAAGGGAATCAATTATGTGTTCCAAAAGGGTCAATGAGAGAAAACCTCATTCAGGAAAAGCATAATGGTAGTCATAGTGGACATTTTGGCATCAACAAGACATTATAATTAGTGCAAAGGTTATACCATTGGCCTAAGTTGTCAAGAGATGTCAGGAGGTATGTGGAGCAATGTGTTGTGTGTATGAAAGCTAAGGGAGGAGCTAGTAATGCTGGTTTATATCAACCCCTACCCATTCCTAATAGACCATGGGAGTGTGTTAGCATGGACTTTGTGGTAGGACTCCCTAGGACCAAAACTAGATTTGATAGTGTCTATGTGGTGGTAGACAGATTCAACAAGATGAGTCACTTTATTCCTTGTAAAACCACTCATAATGCTAGCTATATGGCTCACCTTTTCTTCAAAGAAATTGTAAGGATCCATGGATTGCCTTTAAGCATTGTTTTAGATAGGGATGTGAAGTTCATGAGTCACTTTTGGAAGACTCTATGGAGCAGATTAGGTACCAACCTGTCTTTTGGATCAGCTTACCATCCTTAGACCGATGGTCAAACAAAGGTGGTTAATAGGGTGCTAGGTAACCTACTTAGGTGCCTAGCCAAAGAGTATGGACAGACATGGGACATGGTTATCTCACAAGATGAGTATGCTTATAATGATAGTGTGAACTAGACCACAGGGAAGAGCTCTTTTAAGATTGTTATGGAATGCACCCAAGAGGTATATGTGAGCTCAGGGATCTAGGAGCTATGAAACATAGGAGTGGACATGTAGAGGACTTCACTCAAACCATGAAAGAGATTCAGGAGCAGGTAAAGAAGACAGTCACCGAGGCTACACAAAAATTGAAAGACAAGGTAGATATGTCAAGAAAGGATTTGCAATTTGCAGTAGGAGACTATGTCATGGTCCACCTTAAAAAATCTAGGTTGCAGAAGGGTATATCAACCAAATTGCAGATGAAAAGAGTGGGACCATGCAAGGTATTAGCCAAGTATGGGAAGAATGCATACAAGGTGGAGTTACCTACAAATTTGGGAATTTCACCAGTCTTCAATGGAGATGATTTGATTAGATACAAGGGATCAGTCAATGACATGGATCAAACCAGTAGGGAGATCTTCAAGGATGTAAGCAACACACACTTACCTATTTAAGACAAGCTTCAGGCAGAAAGGATCTTGGAGTCAAGGGTGAAGAAATCTACAAGGCATAAAGTTTACATGGAGCATCTTGTCAAGTGGAAGAACAAACATGAATCTAAGGCTACATGGGTGGATGAAGCTCAGTTCAAGAAGCAGGGTATTGACCCATCTCTAATCTCTCATCACATTCCTTGATGTCTATGCAGAGGGGGAGAATGGTGTAGGAGCACCCCAAAGTGTATCTAGGAGGGTTAACCAGAAGGTCAAGAATTAGAAATTTGTTTTAGATCACATGTAGCAAACTCCTTCTAATTCTTGTATTTGTGCCTTAGAGGCATTTGAGAACTTGCATTAAGTTAGTGAAGGTGATGTTGACCATTTGTTAGTTTGGGATTTGGCTACAAGGATGACTTAGGACCTTGTAGACCTTCCTAGGTGATAGTTTTCTTTAAAATTTTGCAAATAAGGTCTATGGAAAGCCACAAGCGGCCATGGAATAGTTAGGCTTGAGCTTAACTGATTTGGAAACCTTTAGGAAGGTTGGAAGCTTTTGTAATGTGGAAAGTTCATGAATACTAGTGTGGACAATGAGAAGAATTGTATAATTTTTTGTGTTATGCTTTGAATTTGTGTGATCAGGAGCGATCATGGCTCTGTAATTTGTTGTAGTTTGTAGGGTAGTTATGTTCTAAGCTTTGTGTGGTGATAATTAGTTTGTGTGATAAGTTTTCAAGCATTATTTTTGTAGTTAATTTGTTTCTTTTAGTGTACCATTTTGACTGGCAAACTGTAGATGATGGAGTCTTAGTTACATTCCCACTATACCTTGTGTACGGGCCCTTGGGAACTATGACCAAGCTCCATGTCTGTATATAGAATAGGGTTAGGAGTGGTCAAGAGTCATGGAAACATGGAGGAAGTCTTCTCCTAGGCGAGCTTGGCAGTGCCCAGCTAGGAAAGACAGGAAGTGCAAAGCACTTGGTTTGCAGGGGTGACCTTTCCCTGACAAGTCACGTGGTGGAAAGGTAGATAGATGCCTTGCAAAGGATTGGCATGAAGGAGGAGGCTTCACCATTCCTTTTGATTGGAGAACAAGTTGACAGTTCACTGTGAGGTCAGGAAATGGCTCTAAAAGAGGCCTAAATTGCAAAAATGGAGGGTTATGACTGTGTACGATCAGGTGAGGATGAAGACCTCCAGAATCTTTGAGGGATGGGCATAAGGACCAAGAAACCAAAGAAAAACTTTTGTGCTCTTTGGATAATTTAGGAGAGTTATCCTATTCCCTCGAAGTAGAAGACCTAATTGGAAAGCCTAGAACTAGTGACTAAAACCCTAGATGAGGGTTTGGTGAAAGCGATGGACAAAGGAAGCAAGGTGGAGTTTTTAGAGCTAAGTTATGATGGTGTGAACCTATAGGAATCATCCCCACACCCTTGAAAAGAACAAATTGAGAGTTGGGAGTAGTTAGCCTTTAGGGAAGATTAAGGGCTAAGGGAAGAATAGGAGTATTGCACCAAGGTTGGCTTGGTAGGTTGTAATTGAGATGGTAGTGGGGTTGGCCAGGAGAACCAGGGGTAACTAAGAGAAGGTCCTAAAGGTTAAGGTGTTAAGACACCAAGGAGATCTTGCTAGCAAAGATCCAGAGCATGGAACAATGATTGTTCCAACCAACCCTACCCTATCAGAAGGTCAGCTCTGCAATGATTTCCCTAAATCCCAAGGAGAAATAACTACAACCACACTACATTTATAATTGAAAATAGTACCAACTAAAACAAAAGCACTAAATTGTGGAACTTCCCAGTAATGGGATAGTCACCTTAGTGAGGACTATCCTACAAACCAATTTCAAATCCAGAACACAATGAATCATTCTAATCCAAGATGCCCTATGAACTATAATTGTTACACAAACATAGATATAAAAATGGCATACGTTAAAGAACTTGTGAAAGGACCTCCATATGATGTAGGGTACAAAAAACCACCATGAAGAGATAACAAAGGTTCTTATGCATTATAAAATAACCCAATGCAATATTACATGGGAGATAATAGGAAATCAAGCTATAGAGGAGGAAGAGGATGTGGTATAAACAACCACCAAAGAAGTGATGCCACACGCTATAACTACAAAAAGATAGGCCATTATGCTATACAATGTTGGGTAGAAAAGAAAAAGAAATTTACCTTTTGTAGAGATGATTCTCATGATATATTCAGATGTGATAAAGCACAACAATATTATCATAATACAACACACTCTAGAAGTGACATATTACAAGACCATAAAGGAGCTAGAGTAATTAGAAGAGTATTGCAAGAAGTTAAAAGTTTTCAAATAATAGATCAATGGTCATTAGATACATCAAATGAAGACTATTTTGGTGAAAAACAACAATGGAAAATTAAGAAAAATAAATAAATTTGGAACAAAGGGAAATAAAGTTATAGTTTTGACTAGACAAGGAACATTGGTAAGAATATATAAAAGAAGAATGAAGAAGTCAGTGAAGAATCAAAATTGAAAGAAGAAGAATATGATTACTTTTGTCCAAGTAAGTAACAACATGATAAGATAATAGAGAAATTAAAGAAACATATCAGACAACAACACAAGGATAACATAGCCTAATTTTTAGAGGAAGAATTTATGATGTTGAAAAATATATCCTCATTGTCCCAACAAAAGGACCTCCTAATAAAATTAAAATAGCTAGGGAAAATATTGGAACAAACAAAAAAACAAAAAAATCATCAAATTGTAGAAGACTAGAATTGGAAGAATGGTCCTCTATTGATAACTACACACCTTAATAGCACTAAAGTCAAACATGTGATGGTAGATCTAGGTGCAGACCTAAATATTATTCCCACAAACACTTGGGAGAAGTTAGGCAGACCCAATCTATTGAAAACACCAATGCACATTAGTTTGGTAGATGGCTATGGCATGAATGCCTTAGGGACATAGAAAAATGTGGAAGTAAACAAAAAATGACACACAAATTGTTGATTTTGAGGTAGTTGAAATGAAGGAACCATTTAACACCTTTAAAGAATTTCTAGGACCGAGATGGTTTGTAAACAATAATGGTATAGTAGACTCAAGAAAGGAAGAGATACCTTTGGTGGATGACAATAAGATAACCCATATTCCACTAGGAGAAAGAGAAGATATAACATATGTAGAAGAAATTGAACAAGACAGAGAGGGGAAATATCCAATAAATCTCTTTTCTATCTCAATAATTCTTACCACAGAAGAAGAATAAAACCCCAATAGCTCTAGAGAAATTGAAATATAAAGTGATAATGATAGTACTGATAGTAAAGAAGTTCTAGACTCATGGATGTAAGGAAAATAAGAATTAACTTCTTGAAAGCTATATGGGTTCCATAGAGCATTCATGGTACACAAGAAACCAATCAAACCTTTGCAAACTATCTCAACCATAAGAAAGACACCGAAAATTGATAAAACCATCATACAAACACTGATCCAACATCTAATGGACTTATCCAAACACAAAATCAAAGGGCTCAATACAACAAAAACCAATAACCTCTATAAAAGAACAAGGCTATCTAAGGTATAAATATGGGATCAACAAAATAATAAAAAAAGTAGAGGGGCCAATTATAACAAGAAAATTACAACCTTAACACTTAGGTTTCATTATCCACCAATAATGGGTAGGCTTGAGTTTGAACGTCAATTTCTTCAAACTAACCCTAAAAGGATAAAACAAGGGATCATATAAGCGTATTATATAACCACACTAACCTAGCTCAAATAAAGTTAGAACATAATGTGATATAATATTCCATACACTAGAGATAGAAATAACTCAGTGGGGAAATAGAACCATAGGAAAATAATGGGTAGAAAAACATGGGAAGATGAGAAAATGGCTAGACCATTTATTACTTACCTCACAAGATAATTATAAATACACCATTCAATTTCCCATTCTCACTCACTATGAATTCTATTCTTGTTAAGCTCATGCATTCAAGCTACTCTGTGCCAGACCCTAACTAATTTACCAGTCCTCTATATAATTTTAGCTTGTAAAAATGGCTGCACTCACCCTCATTGATATTTCTCAGAAGCCTAGGCCAAAGTATAAAATGATCCCATACAAAGTAATGGAGACCTACCTAGAAAGGGAATTCTAAAAGGTACTCATGGATGTTATATATATAGAAGATATCTCAAAATACATCCATGCACCCTTCACAAAAATTTATCACAATAAGTTAAAAAATTAAGGCTTACCCTATTGAAATCATGAACACAACAATACCTAACACAAGACACAAATATCTCAGTGCACCGACTAGACATATTAAAGGAGTTTTCATACTTGATAGTTCAAGAAGACTAATTTTGGATCATACTAAGTCAAATCCACAATGAGTATCTCTACTTGGATTACCCCTACAAAATTACCAAGGATGCCATCAAAAAATTAATTAGCTTATGAGATCAGGGAGAAGTTCCACCAAAGAAAGCCATCAAAATATAGAGGTTACATATGGTGACCAAAGCCTTGATGTCACCAAGATAACAAATCTAATAGTTAAATATGGCACCATGGGCATTGCCTATAAGGTATACTACACAAACCCAAAATACTTTGCCACCACCATTGCAATTTATTCAACGTACCAAATAGTCATGCAGAGGAAGGAAATTGACCTATGTGGGGTATTGCAGCAAGAAATATTGGAAAATATTCAAAGGAAAAAATAATCTCACTACCAATTCAGGTATGGGATGCTCTTAATTTTCCCGAATTTTAACTTCATGCAACAACTCCCAATTTGTGGGATTTTTTTGGGATACCACTCAATAGATTGCAGCCTAAATCCAAGACCATGTCAAGAATTTATAAGATGCCACATCCTACACCAAAACCTATTGGGGATTCTTCAAATACCTACAACAAAAGCTACATGCTAGGGAACACATCTCCTATAAGGTGGTCCAACAATACATCAAAGGCATCGTCTTCCTAGTCAATAAAGACTGTATGTTCATGGAAGCAATTGAGCCCTGAATATCCTGGATACCCCAGATCCCATATGAGGTGACAAATATAGAGATCAAATACTATACTGCCACACTCTTTAGCCTCCCCAAGGATTTGCAAGATGAGAAATTCACAACTTATCGAGAATACATAGATAATCTAGCCAAAAAGAAATCAAAAGAACATGTTGAGAAAAATTGGGAAAAATTGCATGAGAAGTGGGGACTACCAAAGCAAGAAACAAAGGAGTAGAGTACATCCACTCCCTAGAGGTTTGAAAGGATTTACATCGACACTCCCACAAAAAATTCATAAGGTGAAACTAACAAACTGAGGAAGAGAATGAAAGGAAAAGACGATTTCAAAAAGCCTTATGAGAACTAGAATGCACCTTCAATATCTTATATTTTTCCGTGATACAAGTACATATTACTATGCCTTAAAGTGGAAATATAAATAGTTTAATTTCCATCACATTAACCCTTAGAGGAAAGCTAATGTAGTTTGTAGATCTAGGAAAATTTCAGTAGCATGATGACATGTAAATTAACACTTTATACAAGAAAGATAAACACAAGAGAAATAACACAAATATATGTGGGGAAAACCCTTTTGGATAAGAAAACCCACACTCTAAAACATCAAACCATTGTATTATTATTAACTAAAAGGTTACAATAAAATTGTAGGCTCACAACCTAAACATGGAGATTACAACTCCAAATTATATTGAAGATTACATCTTGTTCTTTTGAAGAAAAACCAACAACATAAACTTGTAATAAAAAATCCTCTCTACCAATTCACTAAGGCATTATATTTTTTATTACACTCATACATGGGTGCCCAATATTGCCATGTGTCATTCCCATAGTCTCTTCATGCATAACACAAGAGAAATAACACAAATATATGTGGGGAAAACCCTTTTGGATAAGAAAACCCACACTCTAAAACATCAAACCATTGTATTGTTATTAAATAAAAGGTTACAATAAAATTGTAGGCTCACAACCTAAACATGGAGATTACAACTCCAAATTATATTGAAGATTACATCTTGTTCTTTTGAAGAAAAACCAACAACATAAACTTGTAATAAAAAAATATTCTCTACCAATGCACTAAGGCATTATATTTTTTATTACACTCATACATGGGTGCCCAATATTGCCATGTGTCATTCCCATAGTCTCTTCATGCATGCAAACTGAAATTGACAGCATGCACGAGTCCCAAGTGACTTAAAAAGAAACCAACACAACATCTAATGTTCAACATGAAACCATATGCAAGGCATGCAACTACCAAAAATAAAGTAACCTCACATACAAGGTATCCCCATAGAGAAAATATAGCTCCACTTATAAAATAAAACTTATCTTTGACTCCTAGCCACTCCTAGTGACAACTTAGTCTTCGTTTAGTAACATTCCTTTGTGAGAATGAGTTAAATCTTCAAACTAATGCCACATAGAATTAAGGTGCAATTCCTTGAATAAAACACAATGATCAATTCTAAATTGAGCACCTAGGTGACAAGTATCACACTCCATTGATTTCCATTCTCCAAAGAAGGAATGTGCTCACAAGTGGGCCCCGCCAAGTGCTAACTTCCAAAGTAGAATACCACATGTCACCATGGTGCACATTTAAGAGGTATATACATTTTCCTCTTCCCAAAGGAGTTCCCATGTGATAAGTGTCACATTATCACACTTTTCACATTGGATGTAGGAAGCCAACTAGGCGTTAGGTCCCACAAAGTGCCTTAGCAACTTAAAAACTTATAATTTTGCATTTAATAAATTAAATCAGAAACTTAGAGGAAAAATTTTTTTTATTTCAACATTGAAATCTCTAAGGTTGAGACATATTAATCCCAACCATCTCCCACTTATCAAATACCTTACATGAGTCAAAAGAAACACAATATTTTAACTGCAAGGAACCAAACAATGAAACACCATTATCACAACCATCCATGAAACCACATGAATCTCCAACATACTCTCATACACTAAAACGATACCTAAAAAACATCCAAAATTTTCACCATATCAAGCAATAACTCCCATCATCCTCCAACATGCCACCCATGGAAGAAAAATAACAATCCAAGGTGTAGATGCACCAATCTAAAGAACACAAGCATCAGATCTAAGTGATAACAAAGCCTATAGGCTACTGCCACAACTCCATTATGCTCACAATATTTACATAAGAACCAATGTCCAACTTCAAACCCATTTCCAAAACAACTCCGAAGTTCAAACTTCATCCAAGAACAAGATCAAACATGAATGTTCTAAAACAATTAGAACAAAAAACACAAGTGATTGACTACATACAACTAAAAAACCCACATGACTGGAAAAATCAACCATAGTAAATTTCGATCCATCAAATCATCCATACCTCAAATGTATCCAAAACCATCAGTAGACATATCCAACCCATAGACTACAATCACAAGCTCCATGTGTCAAACATGTCAATGAAGAACACACACATCCAAGAACTCCCACTGCATGGGTAATGCCAAATATGAAAATAGACCTTGACATACAAAGTTTGCTAATAAACACTTATACTAAGATGTGATAAATAATTTAACCATGTAGTAACAAAGAACAAGCAAAACGATCTACACACAACATAAAATTGCTGCATAGTCTTTGATAAAATGTCACCATAGCTCTCCCAAGTCCACCACACTGAACCATGTGAACATAAACCTCCAGAAAGAAGCCATATAATACAAAGAAAACCTCTAAATCATATCTTGAAATCATGTCCTTTTTCCAAAACCTCAAAGTGCCATGTTGTGTCAAGTAAGATCTCCTTTACAACCCCAAATGAAAAGCCTCAACAACACCCAAACATTCAATCTCATTAGATCAAACATAACATATATATCCATGTCACCAAAATGGATGTAAGCCTCTCTAAACAAGGAAGATCAAACTCATAACATTCCCAGATTAGGAAAAAAACCCAATAACATCTCCAAAACATTCATGAATCAAATCAAATACCCAAGGAGATGAACATGTTGCACACTCAAATGAACCATCCAAAACTAGAAAGAATAGCTCAATATTCATCTCCATGAAAAGACAATGCATATAACATAATACATTTGAAAACAAAATGGGCTATATTTTTTAGATGATTATTTGCCAAGTAGACCAAGAGTTGGGAATGTGATTTCTCCTCCAAGATATACCAAGTCTCATTAAATTTATCCAAGAACAATCTCCTCTTAGGTCCATCATGAATTAATGTCCACGTCCAAGTGAAAAGCTCCTCATAATTTTTTCTAAAACACAACTGCCTCACCCAAGTCTCCAAGTATCCATGAGCATCTGAAACTAATCAATCCATACTAAAAATACAAATGCAACATTGCACTCTCACGAAGCTCTCAAGCACATGAAAAAGATAACCAATACCAAGGGAGCTAACCAATCCATTGTCAAAGCTCCAACCATGAAAACAAGAACCAAAACATGACATCATGATCTAATTATCTCCTCCTAGGAGATCACATGCAATAATGCACACATCTTAGTCTCAAGAGAGTCCATATCATGCCAAAACTCTAAGCTAGAATCAAGAGTAAACCATGACACAATACCAACCAAACTCTAAACCAAGAATCAACCATCTCCAATCACATGGAGATAAACATCTCCTACCAGTGAACCTATGTGAAAGAACTCTTCTACAACAACATGATCTAAGAGGTCCTCCAAGACATCCAAAAACACTAAGAAGATCATCCATCACCAATGATGAATCCACATTATTGCCAAACCTCCCACTGAACCGTGGTGTTGGCACCTTCAAATTTTTGAAAATTTGAAGTGCCTATGCACTTTTAGTTTGGCGACAAAGGTTGTCTGCTTCTTGTTGTATCTACCCCAGAGCTCATCTTCGCCAATTAATTTTTTGCAACTCAGAATTCATCATGAAAATCCATGTGGTAGAATTTTTTTTGGGGGCATATGGTTGTATGCCTATTTAGTTTCATACTTCCAGGATGAGTTTTGAAATGCCTTTTAATGCATTTTTACTGCAACTGGGCTAGATTTAGCATCCCGAAAAAGTTGTAAATTTTAAAAATCTAAGGGCGACCCATTTATTATTTTTGTGTCAAATGTCTCTAGTTTCAATTTTGTCAAAATGCGAGGTGAAGTGATATATTAACACAAACTTTTTTCAGTGCGACCCACACCTCTAGCAGACCCGATTACAAAGGAAGTACTAGATTTCAGCTTGTTGGGTGAAATCTAATTACGAAACCATGTTTCATTTAATTAATTGTGCTCACTTGAAAAATATCACAGTTCTAGGGTCTCCTATTTGATTGCAATGTAATTTCACCATTTTACCAACATGCCAAAATAAAGTTTCAAAGGTTTTAAAAATGAAAATTTCATAAGTCAAATTAAATTGTCTTAATGAAAAGCAACACATAACTTGTAATTGGTGCGTATTTGAATGGTTGGGGTTAGGAAAAAATGTGTTGGCTTATATTTGTGTGAATAGACTTTATTATATATAAATAAAAAGTAGCACATAACTTTGAAGGAAACTCATATTTGCAAGGATGAGAATAAAGTAAAATGTGTTGTCTTAAAGGTATGCGATGAGCTTTCTCCCATCACATAACTTAAGGCCATTTATTTTTTAGAACTTTGAAAATAAGTAAAATTGTGATGGTCTTAAAATTGTGATGGGATGCTATTGGTCCATCTGTGTAGTTGAATAAGAAAAAAATAAGGCACTAAGCTAAAGTCTTTCTCATGTGCATATTTCTTTCTATCTCAACTTCATGGCACCAAACTAGTTTGTGTTATCCACTTGCATCTTAAGGGCATTAAAACTATTACTTTCTCCCTCAAATCAATGCCATTGTTGAGCATATTCTCTGTTGTTTCAAACTTGAATTATGGTGACTCATGTGCAAATGATTTAAGGGTAGTTTTCAGACCTTTTAGTGAGTGAAAATGTTAATCCAACCCCCAGGGAACTGCTTGAAGCTATTCTAGCGCTAGGGAAACAAACCTAATGGTGTCATGAGTGTTTTTGTGCTACCAATAAGCTTAAAAATGAACTGCACAGTTGCAATTCGACTTGACATTCATTTCCAACACTTGGGAATCATCTTCATTATTGTTTTGAATGATTTTCTAAGTGCTTGCAAGCTCCAAATTGATCCATCATCTATTTTCATAACCTGCAAGTTTTGAAAGTGCTCAATGAACACTTCATTTGCCTTTGCTACAATTTGAATGTTTTTTTATTTTTCTCATCTATGAGGTAAATGATTTGCAACAACAAAAATATTTTTCTATGAGGTTTCGGTTTTATGATGCACTAAAAATGGATGCAATGTTAATATTATGAGAAAATGTTTATTACCATTGTTAAAATGGTAATAGTTAATCCTATGTAGAAGGTACCAAATAATGTGGGAAGGAAAATGTTAAAATGCAAGCATAAATACATAGTGTTACATGTAAAATGTTCAAACTACGGTTGTTGGACAAGTGTTTGATAGAATTCTAGATTTCTTGCACATGAAAATTGATGAGTTTAGAAGGTTGAAGTGTGGTAAAATGCATTTTTTTTAATTACTAGTATATGGGTTTTTGTCCAAATGGATTATTTTTCATAGTTGAGTGAAAAGGGCAGCTAGGTAAGTGGGTTTTACCCAAAAGTGAAATTTTTTACTTGCAAATGAAAATGGAGTTAGTAAGTGACTTTTTGCATACATGTAAAAGAGTTGCATGAGATTGTAAATGAAAATGACACATAAAATTCAGTTCCAAAATAATGAGGAAAAATGGAAGAGGGAAATAATGAGTGAAGAGGCGTTTTCTAGATGCTAGTTTGTTGCAGATATGAAGGTTGAACTTGTGACAGTTGTCAGACAAAGATTAATTTTGGGCTTCTCCCATCTCTTTAAAATGTAAATTTTGTCTCGATTGTTAGGGTCCTAGGATTTTAGAAGAAGTTGTAATGGGTAGGCTGTTTGGTTTGTGCAGGGAAATGGAGGCCCATGCTTTGCAAATATTCCTATAACTGTATTATATATTTTGATTGCAACTTATATGAATACATTCTCTTGCATTCTCTCAGTGTGTACTATCTCCAATCTATAATGAGAAATTTCTTTCAGTAATATAATCAAGGATTGTAAAGCTTTCTATGCACATCCCCTTTTTCTGCATTTGGGTTATTTTTATGGTTAGCTTTTTCTCAAGGAGAAATGCAAATTCTTTCAATAAAGACAATGAGAATGTTTTTATTATAGATTGGATTGTTAAGAAGAGTCATAATGCTGGTCATTAGTTGATCTCATTAACATATGTGTTAATGAATGAATGGTCATCAAAATATGTTTAGAATGTGGTGAAGGATGTGTACAAGCACAATGACTTTGTAGCCTTGGATAGGCACTGGTCCATCTTGAATGACTTTCTCTCAATCTCAAAAACACATTTCAAATATAAAATAAAATTAATTTTCTACAATATTTATTCTTAATTATTTTCATACTTCATACCTAGGTTTAAGGGAGAAAGGGAATTGGACAACTAAGTTTATACTCAGTAATTCCTATCCATTTTGTATGAAGCTCTCTATCTACTAGGTGTTGCAATAAAACCTTATTTCACATCCTTATTCAACACTATATAGGGAAACCCACCTAGGTTTTGCAAAGCCTAAAGTGTAGGGGAGAAAAGTCAGATATTTCTCCCATTCATTGGCCAAATTTCTCATTGAATCTAAGCATAAGATATAACACACCTTTAGGGTTCAATGATATGCAAATTTGGGAACCAATACATGGGTAAATGTAATAAGATGAGTCCAAAAAGCGTGGAAGTTTTTTCCTTAGCAAAAAACTCGAAATCGACTTCAACAAAATAGGATCCCGTTTCATAAAAAAAAATATATATATTTTTTTTGAAACAGGATCCCATTTAAGAAAAAACATAAAAAAATAATTTTTAATTCTTTTAAGAAATGAGATCCCATTTCAAAATGGGACCATGTTTCATAAAAGACATAAAAAAATATTTTTTTATGAAACGGGATCCCCTTTTAGAACAAGATCCTATTTTTTAAAATTTGAAGTTTTGGTTGGGGTTTTTCTTTGTTTTTTTGGTTCAAGAAAATGATTGGGGACCCGAACCTAAGCTTTGGACCTGATTTGACCTGCAAGTTGAAGGTCCTAGTAATGCCATAAGAAAATAGTGACTTTGGGCATATGTTTGAAGACCTTTTTTGCAATGTTTTTGATGAAATTAAAACCCATTATAGATGAGAAAATGTAGATTCCAAATATGTATTTTTTTTTACAATTGGTTTATTTTTTCTATTTTTCAATTAATTTATGATGAAACAAGTCCATAAACTTGAATTATCAGGGTTTTTTAGTATTTTAATAGCTTTTTATAAACATAATTTTTTGAAAAACAAATTGTACAAAGCATACTTCAAAAAATTATTTTGAATTTAAAAAAAATAAAAAAATGATAAGTTTAGGCCATCTTATGCGTGATGTACACAATGATTTTTCAAAACACCAAATATGGCCAGTAAAAAATTAGCAAAAAAAATCAATAAAAAATTACAAAAAAATATGGAAAGCCTGCTTTAGTGAGTTACAAATATTTTCCCAAAAAGATTTAGAAAAATATGATTATTTAGGTCAAAATATGGATGACGTACAGATGCATGGTAATAGAAAATTGACTTTTACACTGTGTTTTTTTTTTAGAAATACGTATTGAAAATCAATTTGTATCATCTAGGTATTGAAATAAATTACATATTTGGAAGCTAGAGTTCGAGTACTATATTTTATGATCAGTAATTTTTTTTAAGATTCCATCTCTAAGTGCTTCAAATTTTAAAGTCATGTGACAAATTCTAAAAATTAGGGAAAACACTTCCACTTTTTGGCCAAAAAGTGGACTCAACTTCTTGCCAACACCCACCTCCTAGGTGATGAATTTAGCCACATTAAATAAATGATGTAGGATGGATACCAAACCTCTAACATAAAATCCCAACAACATAAGATGCACTCAACAATTGATTGCAACAAAAAAAAAATGCAAAAAGTATTCTTATTTGTTCATTCAAAATCTCTTGGAAATTCAAGAATCACATAGCGTAACTGAAATTAAATGGTTGTCGAGCCATATGGGATGATGAAAAGAATTAAAATTTTTATTACAATCTTATATTAGTATGTTACAAACAACAACAATCACAAATTGATCTCCTTCAATCTATCCTCTTCATGTAGCTTCTAGCTCCTTCAACATGCAATCCCCAATGAAACATTGTTGCAATAAACTTGAAACCTTCAATTTTGTTTGTTGTTATCCAAACACCTTCAAACCTGAAAAAACATGGAGTCTTGGTATCCTTCTCCAAAACTACGACGCCCTCCAAATCTGAAACAATAACCACACCACAAATTTTACAAAACAAATGCAAGAAGGAAACATAGAATTTATATTATCTCTAAAATAAAATGAAAGTACATCACATTCTTCATCATATGGGCTTGTTGACTACATAATATGTAAAAATTGGAGTCACAATCCTCTGGAAAATCTGGCAACATCCTGTTATGTAAAACTTCAACTCCAAAAAGCCAACTTCTCAATGTGATAAGGCATCAATAGATATAATTTTGAGGATGAGAATATTGTTAGTGTAATATATTATTTACTACACTAGCATAAGTTAACTTAGGTCATATTAACCCTAGGTTGCATTTAATCTTTTAATAATGTTGTTAGGGTTTCCTTGTTGTTAGATCAAGACACATGGCAACATCTTAATGCATCTTGTATCTCACCCTTTCCTATATAAGGAGGGTTAGTATATCATTTGTAACATCCTTTTTACCTCATCATTTGAGAGGTCTTAATATCAAGCAAGCTCATTCTTGCATATCCTCTTGTGGAAGATTTATCATTGTTTTTGCAGGTGTTCCTGGTTATTAATCTTATTCAATATTTCTAACATGTTGAAAGGGGGAAACTACACACAATGTTAGAAATCTTGAATAAGATTAATAATTAGGAACACCTGCAAAAATAATGATAAATCTTCCACAAGAGGATATGCAAGAATGAGCTTGCTTGATATTAAGACCTCTCAAATGATGAGGTAAAAAGGATGTTACAAATGATATAATAACCCTCCTTATATAGGAAAGGGTGAGATACAAGATGCATTAAGATGTTGCCATGTGTCTTGATCTAACAACACGTGACAACAAGGAAACCCTAACAACATTATTAAAAGATTAAATGCAACCTAGGGTTAATATGACTTAAGTTAACTTATGCTAGTGTAGTGAATAATATATTACACTAACAAATATCACTATGGTATTCCAAAAAAACATGCATATACCTCCTTGGAAAAACCATGCCCCTTTTTTGAATTATTGATGAAAATAGTGAAAATTATTTATTGCTCACATAGCCCTCACATGGGTGCCTAACTCATGGCCAATCAAATTTATCCAATCTATTGTGCTTCATTATTCCCCAACAACTCTAAAGGCTCTGAGAAAGAACATGTACCGACATGAAAACTTGGGCACCCCAACATGCAAGAGAATGCAAATCATACAAATCAACATTTAAGGACATGCATTGATGACTGGTCCCCACCTTGAAATGGATGCCTAAGCTAGAATATTCCTCTGAGATACCCTTGAAATATTTACCAAAGTAAATACACCTCCAAAATTACAATGTTTGGAAATTAAAATAATTAATTCACCACACATTAGCCCTTATTGAAAATAAAAAAAACAAAACAAGGAATTTTTTTGGTTGATGTAAAATTACCGACAACCATGGATGCTCCTGCATTAGACACCCAAGGTAGGATTTTTTTTGTGAATATAGATTCACAAAAATGGAGGTGAGTGGTAGTACAACCCTTTTAGATTGCAAGCAATCCTCAACAAATTCCATCACTGAATTAGATAGAAGAATTTATTTCTCCGCCTCTTCCAAAACTTAGATGGAAAACTTGTCATCCTTCTCCACCAAGTGTGCACTCTATTCCTGATTACTCTCATGGAATTACATCCACCATATACCATCCTCCTTCACCACATCTCTTCTTCCTTTCTTTCTTTCTTCATGGGATCCAACTCACTGCAAACCGGCTGATGGGAAAGGTCATTGGTGTCACTTCTTGCATCATTTAATCTTTCAATTATTGAATCAGGTGTGTCTTAGAGCTATATGTGATAAGGATGTCTCCATGAATTGGGGGGGTTTGCACTATAAATAGTGAATTTTGATTTCGATTTGACTCCTTTAGGATCCTTCAGGAGCTCTTAGGAGTGTAAATCAGCAACTAATTTCTAAAGACTAAATCTATCTTATTCCTTAAGTAATGACTATTTAGACTTATTTAGACCCTAATAACTTAGTTCAGAATCCACTTGATTTAATTGTAATTGATTCATGGAAAAATTAGGATATAACTAAATTCACTCTAAATCTAAAATTCAGAATTGAAATTTACTTGAAAAGAGAGTCTATTTTACGCTTGCAAGAAAATAAATATTAATCTAGAAAACAACAAAAATAATTTCCATAAATAAAATGCAAATAAGCTTCAGTTTAATCTTCCCATCAGTCATCATTATTACTTCCATTAAAAGCACATGGATTTGAGAATAGTTATTAAGTCTAATTCCTATGAACAACAATTAAATCTATAGTAAAAAAATGTTAATCTACAGTAAAGCATAATGGATTTTTTTAAGAACACAATGAACTAATCTAAGAGTATAAGTAAGTGCAATTACTAACAATGATTAAACAAAGATCAAAATTCTTAACTTTCCAATTGATACAAACTAAACAAAAATTAACTGAATCAAAAGAATACAACACAAGGTCACCTCCTTTGGTTGAGCGGGCCCTTCTCTTCCTCTGGTAGGACCTTTAACACCGAGATTCAAATTAAATCCTTATTTGCATTCTAAATGGCTCAAACAGACAAGTGAAACAAAAGTGTGTGGTACAAACATTACAATGTTAAGTGAAAAATTATCTAACTCTATACTAAATCTAAGAATGGATATTTATAGGAATATCTCTTATTTGAATTCAAAATCATGGTGCTACTTGCCAAGATACAAAGCGGAAAACTAAAAATAAAACAAAATTGAAAGTAACATAGAGAATTCCGCCCCATAATAGCTAGAACAAAGAGTTTCCAAATCGACTAAGGAAGTCAATTCAAAACCATGATGAATCAATATCCAGCTGGAGCGTTTAGGAGTGCAATTGATTTCACGTTGTTTAATACAAAGTTTAACAAATCCACCTCATGAAGTAAGAATTTAATCACCTAAACGAAATCCTCAAAAATAGGATGCTAATATGACAACAAAGATTTCAAATTGTATAGTCATTCCATCATTAACATCATTAAAAGCAAGACATTTAATGCAAAATATTATTTCTAATATATCCTCAAATTAGTTAAATATAAGATAAAACAAGCAAAAATATAAATATATAATCTACCGCTAGCATAGTTAATTAATAATATAATAAAGTCTTTGAGAACATAAAATGATTAATTAAAGTGCCACTTTGAGCACTCATCATTCTCCCCCTCTTGCTATCAATCATGTCCTCATGGTTGAGGATCTAGTAAATTCATGTTTTTCCTCACCATCCAAATAACTAAATCAATCAAATCAACATCTTGCAACATATATTCTAAGTAGGTTCTAGGATGAGCATACCCATTCAATGTTTCAATTTATTCCATTCATTCTCTCAGACTCTCCCCTATGAATTGTGGCGATGCATCAAATGTAGGTGTAGGCATTATGATCAAGGGTGGTCTGAATCTCATCCCAATCCAATTGGCTTGCTGCTCCTCTATGACATATATCAAAGTTCTCAATCTAGTGAGACTTCAAGTAATTTTTCTTGGTGAGATGAGTTCTCTTCTTCTTAATGGTGCTGGAATACTACAAAACCTATATCTTGTTGTAGTAAAAGCCATGTATGGAAGACGATCCTAAATATTTTTGAAAACATGAATGATTTCAAACAAATTCCTCTTGTAAATTGGTGCTACATTCCGTGACATTGCAAAATACATAAATTTGGCTTTGAAATTCCTTGACTAGGGGGTATCATCTCTCATGGGCATATCCAACTTCATCTGTGCATCTTTGTACTGAGATACCTAGTTTTCCCACTCAACTTGATTTTGCAACAATGATATAAAAGACCTGATTTGTAACTCTCCTATAAAAACATTCAAAAAAGATTGGGGAAAATGACCAAGGAGAAAACCATGTTGAAAATATTCACACATCCAGTTCTCAATAGTTGGACGACTAATGTAAAAGTCTTTAAGAAATTCACTATCATAATCACAATCATTTTTTCTCTTTAGAACCAATTGATTGATTTTCCATTGGAGAAACCTTTCAAGACCTAATTTGTAACTCTCCTATAAAAACATTCAAAAAAGATTGGGGAAAATGACCAAGGAGAAAACCATGTTGAAAATATTCACACATCCAGTTTTGAATAGTTGGATGATTGATGTAAAAGTCTTTAAGAAATTCACTGTCATAATCACAATCATTTTTTCTCTTTAGAACTAGTTGATTGATTTTCCATTGGAGAAACCTTTCCCTCAAAAATATTGCATATAACCCTGATGGTTTTCTCATTGACAATATTGCAGAGGACAGTTCTACAACTTTATGAAATCTTTCATTCCCCTCATCTCTTTCTTTCTCTAACTATTGATTCTGACCACTCAACTAATTATTTTCTTGTTTAAGTTTTAATGCCATTAGAGAAAGGTATCTTCTTGGATAAAATGAGGTGGAAGCCTCATGAGAATGCAATTTACTTAATTTCTATTTTAACTGCTCCTCTTTTTTCTCTAATGCTTCTCTCAATCTTCCTATTTCCTTTGCACTTAACCTTGCTATCTCCTCTGCTTAGGCTAATGCTTGTGAATTAGCTTTTTGTAAGGCATTTTCAGTTTTGTTTAACCGTCCTTGCAAAATTATTTCATTTTCTACCATTTCTTTTTCCATTTGTTCTATTTTATTTATAGATTGTTGCAATTCCTCTTCTTTCCTTTTTAGTTTCTTTTCAAGAAATTGAATTCTTTTCTCTTCCTCTAATTCTTCTTGTATTCTTGAAATTTCCATTGCCCTTGCTATCTCTTCTTCTTACTCCATTTCCTCTCCTTCCTCCATTTGAGAATATTTCTATTGTTCGGAAATTGGCTCTTTACCCTTCTTTCAAAAACCAACAAATGTGGAGGAGAATATTTGGCCTCCTCATCTTCAAATTCATTAGAATCTTCTTTTCCTTTCGTTTGATTATCAGGCCCTTCAACAAGGCTATCTTCTTTTGAAATATGAAGATATTTTCTCTAATGAGGTGAGCCATGGGATTCTATAATAGGGGTTCTTTTTAGATATGGAAGTGGGGATTCAGGAGGACTAACGACTTGTTCAGGAGAACACACAAGGTTTTGAAATTCTTCATGGCTTTCCAAAGTGTCCTGATGAGTTTTAGGGGTTTGTTCTAGAAAATCACCAGGAGTTGGAACATGGGTGTCAACAACACTAAGGTTTTCTTCTTGCAATTCCCACTTTTTCCTTTTAAAATTACTACGGGTTACCCTAATAGTTTCTTGTAGCTTCCTCTTTTTCTTTTTCTATCCTTTTTCAGAAGATTCTCCTTTTTCAACTTTTACCCTTTTTGTTGTGGGTCCCTTCTTGGATTTTTTTTCATGTTTGACAATGGGGGTTGACAAAAATTCCAACCACCCTTCCTACCAGACTCTTTTCTCATAAAATGGTTCTTAATTATCAAATGTATCAAACTATGATATCTTATAGATGATGCACCCCTAGATTTTACTCTATATATCATAGAAGGAATTGGAGAAAATAGAAAGGCAGGTAGGTTGATTTTTGCAGAAGGTTTGGTATTACCATAACTTAAATTTTTCAACATTCACATTCCTAGTCCTAAGATTGTGCCATATTGTCCTTCACAAGTGAATAGTTTCATTAACCAAATCCCAACTGTTTTCCAATGCTCCTCCAGGCTGTTGTGAGCTATTCCCCTTTGCATTCCCTTATGCCATTGAATTTCAGGCCGCCTTCCAGGTTCTTCATGAAATGCTGAAACCAACTCTTCAAAACTAATATGCCCTTTATTTACAAGTTCTCCTTCAGCTGGAATACCAGACAATTCACTTATAATAGCAAGACCGACCTCTATTACTTCTCTTACTCTGGTAACATTAACATGAAATGTTCTGACAAATTCCTTGACCAATTCAAGCTCAAAGCCTTCATACATTTGAATAAAATCAAGCAACCCAACTTCTTTGAGTAGTCTCTCTGTCTTAGGGTCCAAACTAAAATTTTCAGGCTCTGTATTTGCCTTATTTCCCATTTTCCCACTTCTGCAACTCAACATAGAAAATGACAGCCACAATTGTTCAAGCAATACACAAAATGAGAGTTTCTTCACTCAGACGCAACAATTTTTTTAAAAAAATCACACGTCGTGTCAAATTGTCTATTATTAATTTCTCTTTATTCCCCTTGAACGATTCACACACAATAACTTTGTACTTTGCATTATGATTTGCAAAGTTGGTGACAGTGCTGACATAAGAAAATTATTTTGTGCTGATATGAAGATTTTATTATTACTTACAATCATTGCGGAATTCATTTAAATGTCACATCCTTATCTCTCCACCAGATTTTGAAATAATTAATAGTTATTTATTACAATATTAATAACTATTAGGCGAAGATTTCTATACTTAAAACATTTACTTAATTTCACATCATAATAACTGTTAGAAAATAATATTTCAAAAATAATACTTACAATAAATGCATACCCTTTTATTTAATGTAGAAGTTAATCGGAGTGTGTAAATTAACTCATTCAAAAAATATTCCAATGAGTTAATCAGAGCGAGATAAAAATTAACAAGAAATTTTATTACTGAGAACCTTGGGAACATTAGGAGCAAACTAAAGTTGATCCAGGAAGACTGCCATTTCTGGTTTTTAGCCATTCCATCCTTTTTTTATATTTAGGAGATAAACTACCATTTCTGGTTTTCAATTTATCACCTCTATTCAGAAGTTAAACCTCCATTTTTGGTTTTCAATCTACCTTCTTTATTCATGCCTTTCTCCAAAATATCATTCAGGTTTGTTGGCATATGGCTTGTAAGTGTTTTCATTGATGGCAACCTAAGTCATGCATCTGATCTACAATCTAGTTTTGGTTTACACCAGCAAAATAGAGTGAAGAACATGACATTCTATCAAAGGAGTAAATGTTGATCTAAATACCTCACCAAAATATTATTTTGGGTTATGGATCTCAGAGAAAGGTTTGTTGATGTTTGTAATACCTTATTCGAGAATTATATTGATGCACATTCACTGGTATGTGATCTGGGAGATTCGGTGCACAAATCTTTTGGTTATTTGTGCTAGCAAGCCGACTTGTCAAATATAGTAATTGTCGATGTATAAGGAGTAATTAATTAAATGTTTTTTGTGCTCGATTATGTTTGTTTGGGTCCTCTCTATGTCTTAACTGACTTTGGAGGATACACATAAAGATTTAATTAAGGATCTAGCTGACAGTTGTAAATAACTTTATGTGTTATGAAGCCAACATATGAATGATCAAATCCTTGATAGCAAATATATATACGAGATCATTTTTTTCATTTTGAGATAGTGAAGAGAGAGAAAGTAGCGAATGTGTGGAGGGAGAATTTATCTATGTGTGATGCGAAGACTAGAAAAGTGCAGAGCAGAGCAGAGCGAAGCATAGAGTCAGACAAAGGATTCAAAATCTGATCTATGAGCTTCACCAAAACTGTAACCTGGCATGAATAGATGCTACTATCTGAGTTCATCTTTTAGATGGTTTTAATCTGAACTTTTGTAAGGAAGTGAGCCTTCCCTTTGAGCAGGGAGCTCTAAGTAGTGTGTATGAATGCAAGTGCATTCTCTTTTGTAAAATTTTTATTTGAGTACTCAAATTGTCGATTAACCTCCATCATGGTTTTTCCCCTAGTAGGGTTTCCATGCAAAAATCGTTGTGTTATGGTGTTGTGGATGATTTAATTAAGTGTTTGTATATTTATTTTGGTTGAATGTGGAAATAGTTTTAATATCTGATTAATAATTCTAAGATTTGCAGAACACTGATTCACCCCCCCTCTCAGTGTTCCCTTGAGTCCAACAATCGGTATCAAAGCATCTAGTTCCTCAGAATAAGTTTAGCAGCTTGAGGTGGATCTTGGAATGTGATGGACTCTGGTAGTCTTCAACAACAAATTTTAGTGGCACTTGATGACCTTGATCAATCTAAAGAAGAAGTCTAGGAATTGAAAGAAAATATTAGGGATGCCGAGAAATTCATTCATACATTGATGAATCAGATTGTTAAATACAAGGAGAAGAGAAAAGATCTCTATGATCAGATTAAGCAACAAGAAAGTGAAAACATGGATGATGCTCACCTGAATCAAACCTTGAAGGAGATAACTGAAAAATGTAAAAATATTGCAAGAAACAATGTTACCCTAAAACATGAAATGGAATCTATGGTGATGAAGTTGATTGAAGAGATTGAAGAGACGAAGAAGAATGATGAGAACCTTGCTCAGTCCTTAAAGGAGAAATCTAATGAATGCAAAAGAATAAACGGAGAATTCATTCAGATGGAAAGTGAACTACTACAATTCAGAAAAAATGAAGAACTTGGTAAACAGATTGTTATTCTCAAGAATTAACTTACCACTACAAATGAATATAAGGAGAAGTTTAAGATCAGTTCGGTTAAGATTGATGAGCCTACTCAAGGAAAAAAGAGTAGAAATGATAAGAAAGGTCTTGGATATGAAAAAGGAGAAAGTTCTAGATTAGGACAAAAGAATTTTAGATAAAGAAACAAAGATGGAATATATCTGGTAAGACAACCTAATGCTCAAAAGTTTAATGGATATTTTTTTTCTTGCAATAAATTCGGCCATATGGCTACTCAGTGTAGAAGTAATATGAAATCAAGAGATTCATTGTTTTTTGGTCAGTGTTTTAATTGCAAAAAGTTTGGTCTAAATCAATCGAATGCATAAATGTGTCAAACTACTCAGTCAATAGAAATAATGTTGAATGTTACACATGTGGACATATTGGTAATCAATGTAGATCAAGAATAAATCAATGGAATGATTGGTATAAACAAGGAAATAATATGTGTTTCAATTGCAATAAATATTGGTCACATTGCAAGATTCTGCAGAAACAAAAATGTGGATAGAAGAGGTTTGGTATATAGAGGAAGAAATATACAGAAAGAAGACAAAGGAAAAGAAAAAGTGACTATGTATGAGATAAGAGATTAGATGAAGAAGACATGGGTAAGGAAGAATGAGTCTGGTGCTGGAAATGGTTCTACACCGTAACCTGCTTCTATTAATTCTTTCAATAATTAATTTCAGGCCACTGGCCTAGGGGGAGTTTTTCAATAAAATCTTACCTCCCCTATCCGTAGTTGGTACTAGAACGTGAAGAATTTCCAAGAATGTGTATTAATGAAATGCAAAGGTTCTTGAAAACTCTCACAAGAAAATTTAGAGAATTCACAGGTCTATAGAAGAATTTTCTGTCGCTATCTGAGAAAATAGAACATCCAGAAAACTTAGGGAAAATGCATTTATTACAAGTGTGCGAACTATAAAAGGCAAGTTGAAATTCTCATTTGTC
Source organism: Sequoiadendron giganteum (assembly GCA_007115665.2). Classification (NCBI taxonomy): domain Eukaryota; kingdom Viridiplantae; phylum Streptophyta; class Pinopsida; order Cupressales; family Cupressaceae; genus Sequoiadendron; species Sequoiadendron giganteum. Next base: position 18,623,354 of record CM021109.1, read on the forward strand.
ACTTTGCATCGAAGGGGAAAATGAGAGAACTTGGTAGCTAAATTTTGAAGCAGTGAAATCGATTCGTCAGCGATTCTCAAAACTCATAAGCCAAACACAAGAATTTGGATATTTGGAATGAGTTTCCATACTTTGAGAATGTAGAATTTGTTAAATTCATCTTGAGTAGATTGCATGATGAAAATTTGACTCTAGACAAAACCTACATCATTTCGAAGGAAGTAATTGAGAATTTGACTGGATTATGTAAAGTCAGAGATATACTGAGGGAGAAATCCATCCAGAACAAAGAAGTTGAAACCCTAACCAGAATAATTGGAGATCAGAGGGCATTGATAATTACGACAATCAAGAATCTTGTTACAAAGTACATTGCCCATGGAATTTCATATAAAGTCTTTTTCAGAAACTGAGAAGGAGCGACCTTGGCTGGCACAGTTTACATCTCCCACAAGATGATAATTGAAGGTTAGGACTTTGACCTGTGTAGATTGATAAAGGATCAACTAATGGAGAATGTGCAACTAACAAAAGAGATAGGCTACCCTTTCAGGTTCGGTACTCTGATTATATGTTTAGTAATGTATTTCTTGAATTGTTTGCCAAAGATCGACAATGTGGTGTGGAAAGCAAACGAACTAGTATGCAAACAAATATACTCATATTCTAAGAGCTTGGCTAATTGTGATCAAAAATTTGAAAATTTCTTTAAGAATGTGCTTGGAGAGTGTGGCTCAGTCAGTATTTCCCTTCTAGTAAGAACAATTGAAGTTGGTTCCTCTTCTAGTGGCATAGAGAAAAAGCAGAAAAGAGAAAAAGAAACTGTTGAATACGACCCTTTGAAATGCAAGATTCCCAGAATTGAAGGTAAAGGAAATTGTGGATATTCTAGATGAAGAATCTGATGAATAAACTGAGGATCCATAAGGAAATGAACAAGAACCAAAAAATAAAATGTCAGAGGCTAGTGAAGAAGAAGATGACCTGATAAAAGAGAAGCAACAACAACTTATTCAGGAAGAAGGTGGAATGCAGAAAATTGCTAAGTTATGGTTTGTCAGACCATCATATGATCAAGATATGATTCTGAGTGTACTAAATGCTCATGTTGAGCACTGCAAGATCAAATTGGAAAGTTTGTAGAACATCCTACCTGAAGAAATGATTGAATGCAGTAAAGAAACAATGAACTCTGAGGATAAAGACAAAGAATAAGGTGAAGTTATCTCTCATTTGAAGGGATAGTTTAGGCTATCACTTACCAAATTGAAGAAGAAAATGAATGAGTTGAGGAAATGCATCAATTTGGCTAATAACATCTACAACTATAGCATTTGTTGGTCTCATGCAGTTGGAAACTACAAAGATAAATTGGGGAAAATTGAAAGAGAGTTGAATGGGTTTGGAAAAAGCTTAGACATGTTTCAAGATCAAGATGGCACCATCAAGAAAAATATTTGAGAACTGTAGTCTGAGCACACAAAAGTTCAATTCACCTAGAACACACTTGTGGACACTTTTTGGAAGGTGAAGAATATAATCGAATGCAGATTGGAATAAATGGTTGAGATACTAAGGAAAGGTGAGAAACTAGAGGAAGCAATTACAATTCCGGAATCCCTCATTGAAACTGTCAACAAGACATCCAGGAAAAACAACATGATTATTATCATTGGGATCACCATAGATGCTTGGAATAAGTTCCTTTTGGAAATGAAGAAAAATCATAAGATAATTTTCTAAAGTAACAGTTGCTTGTTTTCAAAACTGATTCAAATTTTGAAGTTTTGGTTAAAGGGGGAGAATTGTCGACATATATGTTTTGAAGTTTTAGAGATTTTGAACACATGTTTTGTCTTTTTGGAATATGGTTTCTATGATGTCATTGATGTCAAAGGGGGAGAGAGTGTAGTGAAAAATGTCTCATCAATCCTAGGGGGAGCTATGTTTTGAAATTGTTGAAGCGTAAGGAAAAGAGAGCAGTATGGCAGTGTACTCATAATGATTTTGACACTTAGTTATTTTTCACTAAGCGTTGCCATCAATTCCAAAGGGGGAGATTGTTGGAATATGGATTGTAAGTGTTGTCATTGATGGCAACCTAAGTCATGCATCTAATCTACAATCTAGTTTTGGTTTACACTGACAAAACAAAATGAAGAACATGACATCCGGTTAAAGGAGTAAATGTTGATATGAATACCTCATTGAAATATTATTTTGGGTTATGGATCTCAGAGAAAGGTTTTTTGATGTTTGTGATACCTTATTTGAGAATTATATTGATGCACATTCACTAGTATGTGATCTAGGAGATCCGATGCACAAATCTTTTGGTTATCTATGCTAGCAAGCCGACTTGTCAAATATAGTAATTGCAGATGTATAAGGAGTAATTAATTAAATGTTTTTCATGCTTGATTATGTTTTTTTCGGTCCTCTCTATGTCTTAACCGACTTTGGAGGATACACATAAAGATTTAATTAAGGATCTAGCCGACAATTGTAAAGAACTTTATATTTTATAAAGCCAACATATGAATGATCAAATCCTTGATCGTGGATATATATAAGATCATTTTTTAATTTTGAGATAATGAAGAGAGCTAACATAGTGAATGCGTGGAGTACAAATTTATCTATGTGTGATGCAAAGAGAAGAAAAGTGCAGAGCAAAGCAAAGTGTAGAGTCAGACAAAGGATTCAAAATCTGATCTATGAGCTTCATTGGAACTATAACCTGACATGAATAGATGCTACTATCTTAGTTCATCCTTCAGATGGTTTTAATCTAAAATTTTGTAAGGCAGTGAGCATTCCCTTTGAGTAGCGAGCTCTAGGTAGTGTGCCTGAATGCAAGTGCATTCTCTTTTGTAAAAAAATTATTTGAGTACTCAAATTGTGGATTAACCTCCACCATGATTTTTCCCCTAACAGGGTTTCCACTCAAAATTCCTTGTGTTATGGTGTTGTGGATGATTTAATTAAGTGTTTGTATCTTTCTTTTGGTTGAATGTGGAAATATTTTTAATATTTGATTAATAATGCTAATATTTGTAGAACACTAATTCACCCCCCCTCTTAGTATTCCCTTGATTCCAACAAGGAGCACATTCTCCTATGGAAGAAATATCTTCCACCAGAAAATTTTCAATTCTATGTTGTAAGTCTGATAGAAATTCCTCTCTTGATGTTGGTTTGTGATATATCTTCAAATGATGACCATTAACTAGCATAATCCTTCTTTCTCCATCTATTGGTACCAGTTGAACAAATCCATTTTCAAAAACTTGATCAATTGCATAGGGTCACAACGATATTGTATGGAATTTCCCTTTAAACTCATGGAATTTGGAATCAAATAATAGTGCCCAATCTCCTTTCTTGAATTATTTGGTCACAATGTTCTTATCATGCCATTCTTTCCTTTGCTTTTGGATTATTTTTGTGTGCTGAAGAGCTTCCATTCTCATTTCATCCAATCAGTTCAGCTATATAATCCTACTTTTCTCTACCTCAGATAAATCAATACCAACATCCAATGCTATTTTTAATGTTTGCAACTTGAACTCAATAGGCATGATTGGAGTTTTCCCATACACTAACTCATATGGAGAGAATCCTATAGTAGTTTTTCAGGTTGTATTATAAGCCCAAGCTTCTTCATCTAACCTTTCTACCCAATTTGTTTTCCTCAATGAAACGGTCTTTGTCAAAATATTTTCCAATTCCCGGTTAGTAACTTCTACTTGCCCATTCACTAAGGATGATATCGTGTGGATTTTTTGCATGTCATCTGGTATCTTTGAATAAAAGATTCCATCATAGCAGACACAAACTGTGGTCCTTGGTTTGACACTATCTCCCTTGGTGCATCAAATCTTTGAAGAATATGTTTGTATAGAAAATCAACTACTTCATCTTTCGTTGCTACTAGAAAAGCTTTCACTTTGACCCACTTTGTGACATAGTCGTGCAAACTAGAATATAATGTTGTCCTCTAGATGGTGGATCAATAGGTCCCACCAAATCAATTCCCCATTTATCAAATGGTTCTAGAGCTATTTTAGGTTGTAACAACATCTCCATTATTGGTGTAGGTCTTCCCATTCGCTAGCATTCATCACAATTCTTAACAAACAATGAACCATCCTTTGTCATAGATGGCCAAAAATAACCAGCTCCTAAGATCTTATGAACCGTTCTGATCCCTGAATAATGTATTCCTCTTGGCTCATGATGGAAAGCATGCATAACATCGTAAACATCTATTTCAGCAACACACATGTGAATAACATGATCATGAAACATCTTAAATAAAATTCCATTTATCCATTGGAATCTAGAACTTTCACAAATTAATCTCCTTTTTCGCTTAGGATTAAATTGATTTGGACACTTCCCTATTACAAGATAATTTGCAAGATCAACAAACCATGGAGGATGAATTGATATTGCAAACAAGTACTCATCTAGAAATGTGTCATCTACTAGCTGTTGATCACCCTGCAAAACAATTTTTGAAAGGAAATCAACAACAACATTATCTTTACCATGCTTATCTATTATGGTCACATGAAATTCTTGTAATAATAATAATCTTATAATTCATCCACCCACTACAAGTTTATTCATCAAATATATAATAACAACATGGTCTGTGTGAATGAATATTTTGTAACCTGTAATATAATGCCTAAATTTATTAATTACATATATTACGACTACTTTTTTTTTCAGTTGTTGTGTAATTCCTTAATGTAGGATTCACATTTTTACTAACATAGTAGATAACATGCATTTCTTCATTATCATCTTTCTATCCCAAAACTGCACCAATAAAAATGTTGGATGCATTAGTATGTATATGAAATGGAACTCCCCAAATAGGTCCTTTAATAATCAGAGAAGTAGTTAAGGCATGTTTAATTGTTTCAAAATCTTTATGACAATCACTTGTCCATAAAAATTCTACATCTTTCTTGAGCAATGTAAATGAAGGTTAAACAATTTTACTAAAACCCTCAATAAATATTTTATAATACCTAGTATGCCCAAGAAAACTATGAACACCAGTTTGATTTTTAGGGATCTCAATCTGTTGAATGATTTCTACTTTCTTGGGATCAACTTTGATTCCCTGTTTAGAAATATGGTGTCCTAGAACAATCCCTTTTATCATCATAAGGGAAAACATTTCATGATTCAAAGATAACCTATGATCCTTACATCTTTGCAAAACCTTGTTCAAAATTTTGAGTGCTTCTTCAAATGTTTGTGCATGAACTATGAAGTCATCCATATATTATTCCACACATGAGGTAGTTAGATCTACAAAAATAGCCAAGAAAACTCTATGAAAAGTGGTTGGTGCATTGCACAATCCAAATGGTAGAATTGTATAAGCATACGTCCCCCAAGGACATGTGAAAGTAGTCTTATCTTGGTCTTTAGGAGCCACGTATATCTAATTGTACCCACTAAAACCATCTAAGAAAGAGAAATAACTACTTCCAGCTAAGTTATCAAGTACTTGACAATGAATGGCAAAGGAAAATGATCCTTTTTAGTGGCTTTGTTTAATTCTCTGTAATCCACACATGCACATCATTTTCCATTTTTCTTGGGAACAATAACCAATGGGGAAACCCATTGACTATAACATATTGGATAAATAAACCCTACTTTTAGTAGTTTTTCTATTTCTTTCTTAACAAGGTCTCAAAGAATCGGATTGATCCTTCTTTGACCTTGCCTTACTGGCTTAACATATTTGGTATAAATATGATGAGTACAAAGAGAAGGGTGAATTACTCTCATGTATTTGTATTCCCAAGAAAATTCTTCAGTATGATCTTCAAATATTTGATTTAATTTCTTTTCTTGTGAGAAGGATAAAGATGAATTAATGAAGAGAGGTTTATCCCCTGCTACCATAATTTCTTTGGTCTCATTCTTAGAATCAAGTGGATCCCTTGCAAGTGTATTCAGAGGACATGGATGTGAATTTTTTTGATGTAACATTCCATGACAGTCCCTCTTCTCCTTTACTCGATCAATCCTTTCAGGATTAAGACCTTGTTCTTCACATTCCTCAACATGTTCTACTAAAGTAACCATGGTCAATTCTACAATGCCAGCTCCTTTTGAATCCATATCCTCATCAAACCAAGGTTGAGTATTAGGCTAAATTGATGGCTGGGTGGGAGGATAAAGTGACAAATCCTTCTATTTCTGACAATTAGAAATGTTCATACTTCCCGATCTACAATCTATCAATGTTGTTGCAGTGGCTAACCATGGTCTGCCTAAGATAATTGGATATCCAAAATCCTGCTTTCTAGCTTTAAGGACTAGAAAGTCAAATGGATAATCCCATTTATCAATGGTAACCATGATTTCTTCAAGAACACCTTCAAGTTTGGTAATATAGATTGATCTTCCAATTTTAAAAAAATTGTTGTGGGCTGAACACTTGTCATACCCAACATTTCAATAGTGTCTGAAGTGATAACATTGATAGCCGCTCCCAAATCAATTAACACATTGGTTATCTCGATTCCTTGAATACTCAAAGTTATCATAGGACTACCAGGATCATTATATTTTTGAGGGATTAATATTCCTGACAAAACATCAGTGAGTTTGGTCCCTATTTGTATTGTAGGAGGTAATTTATTCTTCCTACTTGGCATTTTCATACAAAGAGACTTGACCAATTGATTTATTTCCGGTATGTCTTTAATGGCCTATAATAATGGTATCTCAATATTGATCTTTTCCAATTCAAAGAGAAGTTGAGAATCTACCACATTCATATAATTTGGTTGGGAGTTGTCGGGATCTACTTGTTCTATTTTCAAACACTCTGGGTAAGGTGCCTAATTAAATTTTTGTTCATCATGAGAGTTCTAGTTTTCCTTCAAATACTCTTTTTTCTCTTTCTCACCCTCCCGATCTTTAGCATTTGGTATAGATGGTACATTATGGTTCCTTAATTGAATATCGTTGGCATCAATGGCGTTCAGAGTAGGAGGATTTGAATCAAATCAATTGCTTTTTGGATTTGGAACAACTTGTGCTGGCATTTGAGGCTGGTTTACTTTCTCATTAGTAGGATTAGAACCATGGATTAATTAAGGCGACTGTTCCTAGGGATACCTTGACCCCTAATTTTTTCCATGGTTAAAATTGTGTTTGATTATTTTACCATTGTGGCTGATTTTTTTTCCATTGTGGATGATTTTATTGCCACTGTGGCTAATTCCACTGAGGATTCATCCATTTAGGTTGACCCCAAAATGTAGATGGTGGTTATGTTTGGTTGGGAGGAATCCATTGGTTTTCATTAGGCCAAAGATCTTGATTCCAATTAGTTCTAGGACCATACTGCCCTTGATTAGCATTATATCCAGTATTTTGAGATCTTTGCCCAACGTAATTAAGCTCTTCTTCCACTACAGGTGGTTTCTTCAAATGATTATGAATTCCAGGTTAGAGGTTACTAGAACTTGTTGCATGATGTTTCTCACAAATTTTACAGATATCAACTTGATTCAATGGACACTCTCTCAAAAGATTTTTCCCTCTACATTTAAACAATAAATGGCTAAATGTTGGAAGAATGAAGAAGATCATATCCCTTGCTATCAGTTTTTGTTGTCATTGATGTCAATATAATATATGAGTTGCAACTGCAAGACTCTAAGTCACATTAATCTGGTATTTTGAACTGGCAATACAAAATTATCCTCTCGTAATTTGCTTTGGAATCCTCTCTGGTAAATAGATACTACTTCAGTATTTGGGAAGTGGTCTGTGGTTGGTAAAATCATGCTTGGACATGATCTCATGTGTGCAGGTGATCATTGGTATCATTTTGTTGTTCACATTTTTTTTGTTAGGTCTTTTGTTGGATGACCTGTTAAGCGGATAAAGATATAATGGATTAAATTATGTTTGTGTAATCCATGCCAACATGCCACATAGTTGATTTTTTTTTGAATTTTTTAATATTTACTTGGAGCTGACCTGATTGTTAACTTATGGACAAACAGATATTTATATATATATGTATACAAGACATTTTTGAAGAATTATATGTAGATGAGTGTGTGTGAGAGATATGCGAGTGTTGGTAGATTATGTGTGGAAGCGAGAAAGAGTGAAGTGTGATATGTTGGCATGCAAAATTCTTGAATTACAAAGGAACTGAATTTGCACTTGAGGTGTACTTCTATCAGTTCAATTTTGGCAATTATCCATTTTGTTACTTCATTTTTGTAGGCAGTGAGCCTCCCATTTTGGAATGCGAGTCCTGATAGTAAGCCACCTCTTTGTAATATCTTATAATTGGTTATACTATATTGTGAGTTAATCCTCACCGTGGTTTTCCCATTCTGGGTTTTCCACGTAAACATTCTGGTGTCTCTTGTGCTCTGTGTTCCATGTTTTGTTGATGATTCTGCTTATCTTAAATATCATATGCTTTGGATTAATTGGTTGGAATTTTTTCAATAAGTTTGAGTATATACTGATTCACCCCCCCTCTCAGTATATTGGATATTTAACAATTGGTATTAGAGCTTGGTTCCTCTAGAGAAGTCTAACAACTTGAGGGAGATCTTGGAGAGTGAACAAATGGCTGATAATGCATAGCTTCAAACTACCCTGGATGATCTTGATAAAGTTGAGAATGAGAATAAAGATTTGAAAGAGAATCTTGATGAAGCAAATGAATGTGTCCAAAATTTGAAGGAGCAACTAAGGAAATTCAAAGAGACATAGAGAAGTCAGTGACCAACTGAAATAAGAAAATGAAGACATTATCAGACTAAAACTGCAAGTGGAAGAAAAGATTAGGGTTAAAGAATGTTTGAATGTGGAAATGAAGGACAAGTCTGATGAATGTTCCAGGCTTGAACAAGAAGTAGTGAATCTGAGAGTAGAACTAGAAAAGTCAAAAGTCTGTGAGGATAGTTTCAAGTCAAGCTCTACTAGGCTTGATGAATTGATTGCAGGACAAAAACCCTCTAAAGATAAAGGTGGATTGGGATTAGAAATGGGTGAAAGATCTAAAGAAATAAATGATCAAAAGACTCAAGACAAAGGAAAGAACAAAAGAAATTTTGGAAGGAAGCCACCTGCTAGACAACAAAATGCACAAAGGTACTCATCTTTCAATGGCACTTGTTTTTCTTGCAACAAGTTTGGGCATAAGGCAAATGAATGCAAAAGCAGGATGAATCAATTATCTGGTTCTTTTCCTGGACAATGCTATGCTTGTAATAATTTTTGGACATATGGCTAGTGAATGCAAAAATCAAATAGTGAACACGTTTATTGGAGATAGAGTAAATCAATCATTTGCTAGCTATTTCTATACATGCAATAAATTTGGGCACAAAGAGAATCTATGCAGAAAAAGGTTTAATGGAAGTCAATCAAGTCAAAGAAATGTTGTCTCTTATAATTGCAACAAACCAGGATATTTTTCAAAGGTATGCAAAAGCAAGAAGGGAAAACAGTCTGCTCCGGAAAAGAAGAATGAACTTGAGAAGAAGATTGACAAAGAAGAAGTTAAGCAGGAAATGAGTAAGATATGGAAAAAGAAAGATGAATCTGAATCTTTTGATGCATTTGTGCCCTCTAGTGGTGCAAATAATTCATCCAGGAACTAGACCTAGCATGGTCTTAGGGGGAGATTTAGCAGAAAAATCGTTTGAACTCCTTATGTTAGGGTGTGTCAGTCCTTGGCACGAGGTGATATTGTGAAGCTTGAATAGGTAGAGGTTTTGAAAAAGAAACCGGAAGAAAATATGTATGTATGCTCGCTTGCAGAGCATATTAGGGTTTTCAGTGTGAATGAAAGGTTTGTCAACTTTTTGAATTCCAAGTGCATTAAATGCAAATTAGGGCATCACATTAATCTATAAAGAGAAATTATGGGGGAATTTGGATCACTTGTGTATTCAAAGAAGGTGAAAAGTGATTTAGAAGCAATTTGGAGCAAATTGAAGTGCGACTAGTGCAAAACCTAGTTCGGTGAATTACAAAAAAAAAGGTATTTCTCAATTTTGTGTTATTGCAAGATTGTGAAAATTCTTTCTTGAATCCTTTTAAGAGCTCGAAATATAGAAAATGGAAACTCTTGTGGTCATAAATACAATAGAAATACCTAGAACCTCATACATAAAATACTCGATGAAGGTATTTGAGGATGACCCTATCTGCAAGTGATTTTCTACTTTAAGCTGCAAAACCAAATGAAATACAAAAGAGAGAACACAAACAAACACTCAAGATTAGCCTAAGTTGAATCCAAACAAAACAATAAACAAATGGAAATCTTATACGTTGCTTGGATTGATGAGTTGGTGTGCCCTTTGATGATGCTTGATTGTGTACTCCTTTGATGGCAAGTGAATGCAACAATGGATTCAAAATGCAGAGGAAATGATAAGAATTACAATAATGGAAATGGGTGTTGTGATAAGAATGGTAGTTGGATGCAATGAAAGCTAATGTGGGTGTAATAATGGAGGATGCAAGTGATAAGTGCTAAGTGCTTTGAATGCTTGAGTAAATAAAAAATGATATAATTCTTGTCTAACCTTCCTAATTTGAGACCAATTTTTCCAATTTAAAGAAGAATGGATGGCTAGGATTTAGCCATCGTGGACAAGATGGAGGGCTATGGTGAGTTGAGAAATCACAAGTCATCACATCTTTCCATGTGGAATGTGAGGTGTGAAGAGGCAAAATGATGTGGAAAAGGGTATGTGAGGTGGAGGTACTTGCAAGTACCTTGGGATTAGGAGAGGATTTCCTCAAAAAGGAACTCCTTGTCCCCATATAGGGTTGATGGTGACAAGTGAGGAATTTTAGAAAGTCCTCTCTTCTCACCATTTGGATGGGAGAAGTTGTTTGAGAAAAAAATGTGAATTTTAAATTCACATGATTGGAAGTACCCAGAGGATAAGACAAGGTCCTCCTAAAGGATGTCCTTGTCCCATGTGACTGATGTGACCTATGAGAGGTTATGGAGAAGAGAAATGCATGAGATAAATAAATTTTAAATTCACATGAGGAAGAGGTCAATGCCTAATAAGGCAAGTACCTATGAAGGGTTGACTTAGAGGATGTATTAGAAAAGGTAAGTGATTAGATTAAGGTTGTGCAAACAAGTGATTAAAAAAAAATATGAAGATTAGAGGCAAGTGGTCAAATATAAAGGACTTGACATTAATCCTGATTAAGGATGTGCACATCTTAGTCATGGATTAATTAAATTAATCCAGATTAGAAGAAGGTTATGGAGGATGGGACAATGAGAGACAAATAAAAAATTTAAAATTGATTTAAGCTCAAAAAGGTAAATGACTAAATCGATACATTTATTTAATTTAGAGAAGACATGATAAAGTATTTAATTGTTAAATTAAATACTTTAGACACCTCAGAGAAATGGGAAAATATTAATTAAATAAGTTATTTAATTAATATAGACAAAATATATGGATAAAAGATGTACAAATTTGGCCATATGGGAGTGGTCAAATTTGGATGTCTACGTTTTTCCCCTCTTTGAAATATTGTTAGAATAATAGCGTTTCGAAGAAAAATAAAATGTAGATGACTCTATAGAGGAAGTGACTAGAAAAAGATGCCCCAGAATGGGCGAGGTTGCATGAGCTGCCCAAATGGAGGGAAGTGAAGTGAGATGCCCTAGTCATTCGAGGAGTGACTAGGAGGAAAGATGATGGGAGTGAAGATAAAGGTTAGGGATTAAGGATGCCCCCTTGAGAGGACATGCAGATTTTAGAGAACACAGGTGTTCTCTCGAAATGGATGAGATTTTGCAAGGGTAGATGGGGAAGATGATGCAAAATGATGGATGGAATAGAGGATGCTAAGATGAAGAGATAAAATCAAGCACAAATGGATTCAAGGACAGATATGATGTTGCCCCAGTCAAGGTAAAAGCTAGGATGGACTAATGGTCGATGGAGTGTTGTTGATGAGGGAATGATACATCCCAAAACAACACCAAGATAGGGAAGGATACATTCGAATGATGATGATGATTATAGTTTTGTTGATGAGGGAAGGATACAACCCGAAACAACACAAAAGGATAGGGAATGATATATCTCGATGATGATGATGATGATGATTGGGTCAAGGCTTGTAGCAAGGCTGGGAACAAGACCAAAGATGTGATTAGATGATTTGTGATAGATTGAATGGAGATGTGAGATGGTTAAAATGAATGAAGGGGATGGAGGTAAAGAGGCAATGCAATGGAGGAGAGAATGAAATACAATCCTAATGCAATTTTCCATTTTCAGAGCACTGATTTTTGCTATAGAATAAGACACCAGGTACCATGGTATGTGAAACCAATGCAGATTAGTGTCTAATGCATACACAAACACAAAAAACAAGGAGGCTATCCCAACAACCCAAAGTCACGATGAATTTGGTTGAGCCAAGCATTAGGATAACCACAAGCACAAAAGGATGCCCCAGCATAACAGAAGACCTCAGGGGTCTTAGTGGGTACTACGTGGGACAACCAAGAAGACAACAAAAAATAAAGATCAAGATATGCACCTATGTTAACTAATCAAAACACACCATAATATGATAGATCATGGTGGCCTTGACAAGTACTGATAAGGAGCTCAAATGATAAATAGAAGCCAAAAGTATCAAAATATTGCAATCAATTTCAAAATGTCCTTTGCCATAGGATCGAGAGGATGGATGGGGTTGATGAGGTCTATTAGGAAGGATACATCCTATTGAGACCAAATATGGATACTAAAGGAAATGATCGACATGACTCAAGATACTGGAAACTGATTAGATCTCATGATAATAGTGACCTTTAGTTTGGAAGCACCAGCTAGGATAGGGACATACTTGACAACATGAGCCAAGGCAGGAGGCACAAGACACAAGACTAAAACACCCTAAAGACCTAGGGGACACAAGACCGACACACCCTAAAGACCTAGGGGCTCGGGGGTTGATAAAAAAATAGCCTTGCCTACATGAAAGTGCAAAGCCCACATAGTTCGATAAAAGACCATGGATAAAAGTGGAAAGAGGATGATGGAGACCGCAATGGATGACAAATACCAAATGAAAAATTCCCTGGGTGTGGATCAAACGATTTAGCCTTGCCTACGTGAAAGCGCAGGGGCAACGTAGTTCGACACAAGGCCAAAGACAGACGAGGGATGAGGGATGATAAAATGACCATGATGAATGGATAAAAGGATGGAGCTGATATGATGAGCCAGGATAGGCCATGTAGATGGGATGGTTGATGTGGCATGAAGATTAGGGATGGGATAGTTATCCAAAGCATCAAAAGATGGATTTGAAGGATGATACGAGGGATAGAGAATAAATGAAGAGTGATATGAGGTTAGAAAGATGCGGGGAATAGATAAGAGTGATAAGAATGAGATGAATGGAATTGGGTTGCATTGGTGTAGCCTATAGCTGGATACCAATGACAAGGGATGATGAGATGGAAGGCAAAATAGAGGTAAATGGATGAATTGATAAAGATGGGGAGATAGAAAGATGTGAAGATGAATGGATAGAGGGATAAGGATTAGGAAATACAGAATGGATTATTGGATGGATAAATGGATGGGTGGAGGACTAGGATAAGGTATTAGTGGATTAGGATTAGATAAGTGGATGGAATTGGATGTAGGACTAAGAGGAGATGGAGGATTAGGACTAGTGGAGGGGTGGATAGGAAGATAAAGATGAAAGTCAAGAAAGGACTAGTGGATGGGTGGATAGGAAGAGAAGGATTGGGATGATGTCACCGAGGAATATGTCACAAAGAAGGAGATGCCCCACTCTAGATATGTCATGCGTGACAAGGCAAGAGGGATGGTAGATAATAGGATGATGGCCAATAGAAGACAAATAGATGTGGATATGATGCGGGGATAAAGGATGATAGATGTGGATAGGATGCATGTATAAGGAAGGTGGATGGAAGGGGATAGGAATATGAAAATCATAGTGTATAGATGAGGGGAATGTATGCCAAGAGGCATCCAAAGCATATATATGTTTACCCCTATATAGGTCAAGATCGCAAGGAATATGGAGGGATTGGATACAAATGGGATATGATGGGTAGGATGTGAAAGATAGGTAGATGGAAGTTGCCCCCAATTGTGGAAGTAAATTGGACGGGGGATTTATGTATGACACCTGTTTTCTAGGTTTTCATCATGGTACTTATCCAAGGTTCTTGTTTGCCAAGTTTTCACCATTGGACAAATTATTTCTCTTTACTATTTTTTTTTCTGTCTTTGTCTTTTTGACTTTTTCTGATATTTTGGATAGAAATGTGGATGGAGATGGATAAGGATAGGGATGAATGGATAAATGGATTTAGAAGACATGTGATAAGGGGATAGACAAAGGACTCAATCATCAGGTTCCATATGAGGTAAAAAGAGCCCATGTGTGAAGATACTATTCAGATGTTGGTACAACCTTATTAGAATGGATGGATTATGTAAGAGGATGGATTAAAGGGATTTGGTGGGGGAGATATGGGGGATAGTGGACGGGGTTTCAAAAAGTGTATGGATGGAATGATGGAGTGGATGTGTGATGGGGGAAGGTGTTCAGGACCAACATTGGCACATGCGGTGGATGTGAAATGATAGGAGGGTTGATGGATGAAGAATGTGTCGATGATGAAGGAGTTGGGATAGTGAATTTTGGGACATAAGGACCCAAAAAATATTTTAGAAATGGAGGATGTGAATGATTTTTTAGTGGATTAGCAACTTTGGATGTCGCTATGGATTTTTCATTTGAAGGCATGGTATATTTTTTTGTTGGGATCTATATGGTTTTGATTTTTTCTTTGGTGGACCTTTGTGGCCTTTTGGATTGATTTGGGTTTTGGATTTATTTTTCTTTTCTTCGAAATGTCATTTGAAGGGGACATGAGGAGCTTTAGATCCATGTGGATGTTTAGATTTATGCATTTTTGCTTTGGCATCCAAAGTGCTTTTAGTAGCAATGGGATGGGTATGAGGAGATGTATGATGTGGAGGAGATGGGGATGGAGTGATAGAGGTAGGCTTTCGACGATAATGTGTATATGGAGGGTGTGAGATAATATGCATGGAGGGGTGCCTTTGTTGATCCTGATTAGGGATTGTGAATTTAGGATTCTTATGTTGTGTGCTAGGGATAGGTGATGGATGGATGAAAGGATGAATATGATGAGATGGAGGAGGTGAATTTGGGACATACAAACCCAAAATAGATTGTGTATATGGGGGATGTGTGAAGTTTGGTGGAGGGACATAAGGACCTAAAATAGATTGAAAAGATGGAGGAAGATGGACAGTTATTTTGAGGCAATATGACGGAGGAGGGGGGATGGCAAAAAATGATTTGGTAGAGTGATGGGAAGTGCCTCTCATTCATTTGGAAGAGGCTTGCTTAGGATGTATGGAGGTGTACCTGTTGATATTTTTGTCCTTGATGTCAAAATTGGAATTATGGCACTTTGATCTTGTCTCTATGATCTTGGAATTTCATTGGTTCAGCTATGGAATTTTGGTAATGACATTGTGATACTTGATTGAGGCTCAGCTTACTCTTGGTCTATTCATGTTTTGGAATTTAGTGCTTTGTTATGGAAAACTTTATGGATTTGGTTTACATTCAGATTTATTGCATATTGTGGTACTAATCAAGTTGAGCTTCATGTGCAAATAATGGTTATCTTGCTTATATAGGTATATGGCATGGCTATTCAATTTGGTTCATTGATATCATAAGTTGATCATGGAACAATTTGTTTCATTCTGACAGGTTGGCCCTTCATTATTGCAAGTTGGGTATATCAATTATGTCATTCTTTATCAGTTGGTTTGTTGGTTCCATTGATACTTATTAGGATTGTTCACTAGCATCATTGACAAGTTTCATTTGCCTTCATGGCATAGTGGGTTGGAATTATTTCAATGCTCTCTTTGGCATTTGAGTCTGAAAATTCATTTGGAATAATTGATATATGAGGTTTCTATTTGGTTCTGTCATTTCATAGCTCTCTCACATGATCTTGGTGTCACTGGTAAGGACACAATGGTTTCAGTTTCAGGATGATTCTTTCTTATTGCTACCAAAGGTAATGTTTATGGCTCAAAGGAAATATTGATTTGGACATTATAGTATTTACTATTATCTCTCTTAAAGACATAAAGGAGTTGGCTTTGAAAATTAAGTAAACCCTATCAGTTTTACTTAATTATTTGATAGAAATGATAACTCTCCTATCGGGCCTTATTGCTTTGGTAAATGACTTTGAATAAAGTCATATTGATTTTATTTGGAATGACCACTATATTTCATAATTTTACATGGAATTAATTTAATCCTATAGGGTTTCATTTGGTCACATTGTATTTGCGGGCAGTCACATATCATATTGGTCTCTTGGCATATCATGAAATAATGACTCATTTAAAAGTCACAGAAATGAAATATTTGGTGGCAGTGACATCCTGGGGTAAATTTTATTGCATTGTATTCTTGTCTGAATATAGAGAATTTGATACCCATCATTCACCTCTAACTCTGTCGACATTTTTGAAAGATTTGGAGATGGCATAATGTTCACTAGATGATTAAAAGAATCAACATGTTGATGTGAAGGTAATGATATTGTCAGCGTACTTGGCATTTGTTATGACTACGGAATTGAAAACTTAATGATACGTTTGATAATCATTATGTCTCTATTCATCGGACTTCAAAGTTATTTTCACTATGGTAAAGTCATCGAATGACTTGGGAGAAAGGAAGTTAGGTAAAAAAAATTGATCATTCACTCTTTGCTAAGGGTTGAAACCCTTGCTTCAGCCGCTGCCACCATGGTAATATTTTTGTCTGCTGGTGGACGCCTCCATATGGTGAGGAGTGTTAGATGTGTAACAACTCTTGTTATGATGATTACTTGTTGCTACTCTGATGAAAGTTGGTGCAACTCTCTGTAAGAGCTATGGTGTGGTCGGTTTCTTGGTATGTCATCTCTCATTGGGTGAGGGCTCTAGTTGAAAAGAGATTCGCCATTTTTATCTTTCATTTGGGTTGGTAAATGCTTTGTTATAGATTTACATGCATTTTTTTATTCGTGATTACTCAGGTATCATTTCCACCAGTTTGTGTTTATATTTGCAAATGTCAATTACTTATTTTGGTTAGAATTTGGAAAGGAATTTATTGTTTTGTGATTCGAATCTGAAAATGCAAATGGGATTTTGGTCACTGTGTCAGCAAAGCTTGCACTAGTTTCAGTTACATGATTTCTCTTTCTGGGTATTCTGAAAAAGTCATTTATTTCTGGTTTTTTGTGTTCATTATGAGAGGGGTTCAGTTACAGATCTCTCACAGACTCTAGCTGTGATATTCTCTGATTATTTCAGCTTGAACGAAGGTTATTTGAAGCATATAATTATTTCTCTGATATTTTCCTCCACCTATAATTAAATATTTGGAGGTTCTTTTACAAACAGGGGAATATGGGTTTTCTAAAAGAGGGAATATGTATTACTTGTGCATTTTTCTCTACATTCAAATCAAGGTTACGAAAAATCTTGTTGTGTGAAAAAGAAGCTTTACTTGAAATATTCTTGTCTGATTTAAAACGGTCCTCTGTACTGGCATTACATAAAATCTTTCTCCTTTTGTTGATCATCATTTTACTAGTTCATTTTGTCTAAAAAAGAATAAGGGTTTTAGATTCAATGATATTCCTTCATCAGAAATAAAGTTCTTGAAATACATATATATACAGGTTTTTCATCAATGTGACTAGTTTTTGTTGAGAGAGATGAGATAACTTCTGTAATAAAATCTGAAAAGAGAATGCAAATACATGTACAGTGGTTCATCACTGTGAGATGTGGATGTTATTGTTGAGACTGTAACTTGTTGTATCAAATAGAAAAAGTTGAAAAAGCTCTGTAATACAAATAGATAATATAATGTAGAGAAAATGTTTTTACTTAGTTTATTTAATATTTTAGGGATTCAATATTTTGAATCTTTAGAGTATTAGATAGATTAAGGGTGTGGGTTTCTATGAGCTAAACTGGAACAGAGAGATCCTCTATGTTATTTGTTATTCTATAATCTAAAAAGGGGTTGGTGCTTAGAAATTAGCCTATAAGGCATTGTAAACAATGATTTGAAAATACAAGCCAGAATAAAAGTAGTTTAGGAGTGGTTTTTCTACCCCAGGATGGTTTTCCACTCGACAAATCTTGTGTCTCTTGGTCCCTCTTGTGGTATCTTTACTTCTTTATTTTAATGTTGTGATATGCATTATTTTACTGTCATACTTCTCATTTTAGTTATTGATGGTTGCATTCAATTTATGGATAATTTAATCATTGAAATATTGAGAGAATAATTCAGTTTTGTTTCATGTTCTGAATTTTTTTAAATTGGGTCATGACACTGATTCACCCCCCCCCTCTCAATGTCCATTTCACTCTAACAATTGGTATCAGAGCGTAGGGTCCTCTGATAGGTCTAAAAAAGATTGGAATGATTTTGGTTTTGGAGTTTTTCAATGATGTCACATGTTCAAGAAAGTACTTTTGTTTGAATGATTCAAACTGTGTTTTATGATGACATATCTGGTCTCAATTAATATTTGTGTATAGAGCCATACCCGTGCATAAGTCCAAACCTCTTAGGGTTTCCTGGTCGTGGAATTCATGGCTAAGTGCAAGAGAAATAAAGGTCAAAAGAAAACCCCTAGTGTCAACCAAAAAGTTGATCAATCAATCCCTATCAAGTCTAGTGAAGTCTTGTCTCAAGAAATACCCCTGTCATTTGATACCAATAGTGATCCTCTAGTTGATAAAGATGAAGATCACTTAGTAAGTGACTTTGAACAAGAGTTTGGTGAAAAATAATATGAAGATGATTAGTATGAGGTTGATCTGGAAGGAGAACTTCTTCCTGCCTTAGAAGAACTTAAAAGGCTTCAACAAGAAAATCAGAAACTTAAGGTACAACTTCAAAAGACTATTGATACTAATCAGGAATTAAACCAAAACTATGATAAATCTGAAAAGATTATTGAATCTCTGAAAGCTCAAATGGTTGATAGAAAAAAGGGCTAAAGAGGAATTGGAAGTCAAGCTAAAATTCAAGGATGAAGTAAGAAATAAACTAGGATATGAGATTGCTTCTTTAAGGAAATGTTCAGACAATGATTCCTTGTTAAAAGAACTAACTCTTAGAGATGATATGATTATAAGTCAAAAAATTGAAATTGAAGAATGTAAGAGGATAGCTGATGTTGTGAGTTATGATTTGGAGATCAAAAATATTGTTTGTCTAAAACTTGAAGGAGAAGTAGTTGCATTAAGGAAAGAACTTGAAAGTGTCAAGTTTTATTTAGGTAAAAACCAAAAATTTGACCATAGTACTAATCTATTGAATGAGATATTGGATAGGCAAAATCATTCTAAGGATCCTACAGGAGTGGGATATGAGGTTGGAAAAAAATTTGGTGTCAAAGATGAATCTAACAAGGAAATTGTGTTTGTAACAACTGATGGGAAAAGTTTCAAGGCTAGGCAGATTCCTAAGAAGAAAACATATTTGAACTATCATGCTCTAGAGACTGATAGCAAGGCCATTAACAAATTTGCAGGTTTCTCATCTACCGAGAAGTGTCAATCAATAAGGTGCATTTATTCTCAATTCCATGGTTATTGCTATTCATGTCATGTTTTTGGACGAATGGCTAGAGATTGTGAAAGTTATGCTAGAAATAATTATGAATGGAATAAGGGAAATAGTACTTATAGTTTTTCAAAATAGAATCATGACACTATGTGTTATACTTGTCACAAATTTGGTCATGTAGCAATTAACTATTAGTGGAATGATAAGATTGGTAATAGAAAAAGTTATCGTTCTTTTGGTTCAGATCAAAATGTCATGTGTTATAGATGTAACTGTTTTGGACATAGAGCTTAGTCTTGTAGAAATCATGTGTTGAAGTCATCTAGACATAGAAAAATGACTAATACCTTCACCAAGCAATAGCAAGCAGATACCTTGGACAAGTAGAAGATAGGTGTTAAGAAGGTTTGGAGAAGAAAAGAAAAACAAGAGAAGGATGGATTAAGTCTTGTGCATATTGCACAAGTGACCTCTACTAGTGCATAAAGAGAAGCATGAAGTTAAGGGGAGTTGTAAAATGTTTTATCTCTTACCCCTAGAAGTTTATAAGCTTGAAGATTTGAGAATTATTAAAATAGTTCAAACCTTGATTTGAGTTGGGTTATAAGTTGAATTTATAAGGTTCTAGTACAATGCATTGTCATGTTGACATAGATCTGTGGTGCTGTGTTTCTGCTTTGAAAGTACATGCTTAGTTCATATTTTCGAATGCTATGACTATTGGGTTTGCTAATAGTGGATTGTGGACAAAAAAATTGTTTCCACTCTGACAAGTTTATACTGTTGAAATGTGATACATGGTAAGGGTCAATGAAAAGTGTAGTAGATATGCATTGTGAACATTTGACATCACAATCCAAGAAGATTATTTCTACAAGATTTTTTCAGATTAATGATATCATTGGTATAACAATAATATCTACTTGTTTGACACCTAAATATCTTGGACAATGTGTGGTAACACTTGTATTTTGATGCTTGCTGATCATGGAACTTGCACTTTGGATAATGGTCATCATTGTTCAGATTTTATGCATTATGGTGGCAATTTTTTCTTTTACAGTAGAGAAAATATGTATGATGCAATAATAGTGGTTGGATAGCAATGATATAATACTTTGATATCTCATTTTTCTACTTCATTTGGTGTTGATACGTTACAGTGATGTGATCTTTTTTATGCTTATGATGTCCATTCCAAGTAAATGATAATGGGGAAGCAAGGCTATTTGGGAAGACTATCTTGAGATTTATTTTTCACACAGTGTGCTTTAAGTATTATGACAAATGTTGGATAATATCATGTCTTATGACAATCTTGTGCTTGGAAGAGATTTTCGGTGAGATTCTTAAGAATCTTGTTTTCTTTGTTATGTCACTTTGGGGGAGAAGCTCATAATATCCTTGATGCTGTCATATTTGGTGACTTGGTATATGGTTATTCATGCTGGTAACATTGTGTTTATAGTTGGTAAGTTGATGAAATGTGCATTGCTTTTCTATTACTTGGTAGTTCAAGTTTTCATGACCTTTAGCTTGCAGGTGATAGTACTTTGATGGTTCTTGCATGATATGATGACTAAAGAATTTTGATATTTGTCATCTTATGAGATTCAAAGACACTGGGCAGCAAGATAATGGATTTCTAGATCACTGGTATGTAGTAGAAAATGTTTGGTTACTGTATGTTTTTTGATCAGATTTGAGTGCTCTTATTGTTTATGAAAAGGGGGGGCTTCTTTGTAGGGGGAGCTTGTTTCTATCTGTTCTTTTTTTCCAGCTCTCTTATATATTTTCAGTTTCCTACTCTTAATGTTTTATTTGCAGCTAGTTTATACAGTTATTTGTTGGCATTTTAGTTGAGTTTCATGACATTCTGGTACTTGGTTAGCACTTCATTTGTGGTTTATGGCATTGCACATTCTGCTCTATTATCCTTTGTCATTGAGGAAAAAAGGGGGAGAGACATGTTTGTGTTTTTCCATTAAGGACAAAGGGGGAGTTTGTTGATATTTTTGTCCTTGATGTCAAACTTGGAATTATGGCACTATGATCTTGTCTATGTGATCTTGGCATTTCATTGGTTCAGTTGTGGCATTTTGGTATTGACATTGTGATACTTGATTGAGGCTTAGCTTACTCTTGGTCTATTCATGTTTTGGCATTCAATACTTTGTTATGGACAACTTTATGGGTTTGGTTTACATTCAGATTTATTTCATCTTGTGGTACTGATCAGGTTGAGCTTCATGTGCAGATAATGGTTATCTTTCTTATATAGGTATATGACATGGCTATTCAAGATAGTTCACTGATATCATAAGTTGATCATGGAATAGTTGGTTTCATTCTGATAGGTTGGCCCTTCATTATTGCACGTTAGGTCTATCAATTCAATCATTCTTTATCAGTTGGTTTGTTGGTTCCATTGATACTTATTAGGATTGTTCACTAGCATCGTTGAAAAGTTTCATTTGCCTTCATGGCATAGTGGGTTGGAATTATTTCAATGCTCTCTTTGGAATTCAAGTCTGAAAATTCATTTGGAATCATTGATATATGAGGTTTCTATTTGGTTCTGTCATTTCATAGCTCTCTCACATGATCTTGGTGTCACTAGTAAGGACACAATGGTTTTAGTTTCAGGATGATTCTTTCTTACTGCTACCAAAGGTAATGTTTATGGCTCAAAGGCAATACTGGCTTGGACATTATGGTATTTACTATTATCTCTCTTAAAGACATAAAGGAGTTGGCTTTGAAAATTAAGTAAACCCTATCAGGTTTCCTTAAACATTTGATAGAAATGATAACTCTCCTATCGGGCCTTATTGCTTTGGTAAATGACTTTGAATAAAGTCATATTGATTTTATTTGGAATGACCACTATATTTCATCATTTTACATGGCATTAATTTAATCCTATCGGGTTTAATTTGGTCACATTGTATTTGTGGGCAGTCACATATCATATTGGTCTCTTGGCATATCATGAAATAATGACTCATTTAAAAGTCACATAAATGAAATATTTGGTGGCAGCGCCATCCTGGAGTAACGTTTATTGCATTTTATTATTGTCTAACTATAGAGCATTCAATACTCATCATTCATCTCTAACTCTATTGTCATTTTTGATAGATTTGGAAATGGCATAATTTTCACTAGATGATTAAAAGAATCAACATGTTGATGTGAAGGTAATGATATTGTCGGCATACATGGCATTTGTTATGACTGTGGACTTGAAAACTTAATGATACGTTTGATAATCATTGTCTATGTTCATTAGACTTCAAAGTTATTTTCACTATGGTAAAGTCATCAAATGACTTGGGAGAAAGGAAGTTAGGGAATTTTTTTTTATCATTCACTCTTTGCTAAGGGTTGAAACCCTTGTTTCAACTGCCGCCACCATGGTAATATTTTTCTCTGTTGGGGACGCCTCCATATGGTGATGAGTGTTAGATGTGTAACGAATCTTGTTATGATGATTAATTGCTGCTACTCTGATGAAAGTTAGTGCAAATCTCTATAAGAGCTATGGCATGGTCAGTTTCTTGGTCTGTCGTCTCTCATTGGGTGAGGGCTCGAGCTGAAAAGAGATTCACTATTTTTCTCTTTCATCTGGGTTGGTAAATGCTTTGTTACAGATTCACATGCATTTTTTTTCATTCGTGCTTACTCAGGTATTATTTCCATCAGTTTGTGTTTATATTTGCAAATTTCAATTACTTATTTTGGTTCGAATTTGGAAAGGCAGTTACTGTTTTGTGATTCGAATCTGAAAATGAAAATGGGCTTTTGGTCATTGTGTTAGCAAAGCTTGCACTAGTTTCAGTTACATCATTTCTCTTTGTGGGTATTCTGAAAATGTCATTTATTTCTAGTTTTTTGTGTTCATTATGAGAGGGGTTCGGTTACAGATCTCTCACAGACTCTAGCTGTGATATTCTTTGATTGTTTCAGCTTGAACGAAGGTTATATGAAGCATATAATTATCTCACTGATATTTTCCTCCACTTGTCATTAAATCTTTGGAAGTCCTTTTACAAAATGGTGAATATGGGTTTTCCAAAAGAGGGAATATGTATTACTTGTGCATTTTTCTCTACATTTAGATTGGGTTTATGCAAAATCTTGATGTGTGAAAAGGAAGCTTTACTTAAAATATTCTTGTCTAATTTAAAATGGTCCTCTGTACTGACATTACATAAAATCTTTCTCATCCTGTTGATCATCATTTTACTGGTTCATTTTTCCTGAAAAAGCATAAGGGTTTTAGATTCAATGATATTCCTTCATAAAAAATAAAGTTCTTGAAATACATATATATACAATTTTTTCATCCATGTGACTAGTTGTTGTTGAGAGAGATGAGATAACTTTTGTAATAAAATATGAAAAGAAAATGTAGATATATATACAGTGGTTCATCACTGTGAGATGTGGATGTTATTGTTGAGATTGTAACTTGTTGTTGTATCGAATAGAAAAAGTTGAAAAAGCTAAAAAATATCTGTAATACAAATAGATAATATGATGCAGAGCAAATTTTTTTACTTAGTTTATTTAATATTTTAGGGATTCAATATTTTGAATCTTTAGGGTATTAGATACATTAAGGGTGTGGGTTTCTACGAGCTAAATTGGAACAAAGAGATCCTCTATGTTATTTGTTATTCTGTAATCTAAAAAGGGGTTGGTGCTCCTTGAGATTGGTGTCTCTAAACGAGGGGTTTGTGCTCCTTGAGTTGGTGCTCAAAAATTAGCCTATAAGGCATTGTAAACATTGATTTGAAAATACAAGCCAAAATGGCAGTAGTTTAGGAGTGGTTTTTCTACCCTAGGAGGGTTTTCCACTCGACAAATCTTGTGTCTCTTGCTCTCTCTTGTGGTATCTTTACTTCTTTATTTTAATGCTATGATATGCACTGTTTTACTGTCATACTTATCATTTCATTTATTAATGGTTGCATTCAATTTAAGGATGATTTAATCATTGAAATATTAAGAGCACAATTCAGCTTTGTTTCATGTTCTAATTTTTTTAAATTGGGTCATGACACTGATTCACCCCCCCCTCTCAGTGTCCTTTTCACTCCAACAGTACCAACATTTTTGGATTGTTATTCTTGGGAGAATATCCAAGACCTTGTGCACCTCGATGTTCTTTGACCTGGATGGGCTCTAAAATACCTTGCTCATGAAGGCCTAAACCTTTTCCTTGATAGTTCATGTTTTTGAGCATTTGGTCTATGGTAGGATGCTTATTATTTTGGAAGCATGATGTAAGTTCATTAGTAGGTGAAGGAGGATGGGTTGTGCATATGCTTTGTTTTTCTTTTGCAAGAAGATTGTCATGGATGAGTATCATGTTACCAAGGTGATATAAAAGCGGTGTTGGGGTGATAGGGCTAGGTGGTGATGGAGGATCATGGGATGGAGACAAGGGGATAGAAACATCTTGATTTGGAGGAGGAGGTGATAAGGAATCGGGAGAGGGATTAGGTAGTATGACAGGATCGAGATTTTTGAGAGCGGGTGATAAGGGCTCATAAGATGGGGTAATTGGATCTTGAGTGCAAAGGTGATCATGGGATGGAGAAGACAAGCTAGTGTGATCTTGAGATGAGGTAGATGGGGTGGTAGGATCAGGATCCCATTGAGGAGAGGGATCATGAGATCAGGAGATGAAATGGAGGTGGGACTATGATCTTGAGATGGAGTAGATAGGATGGAAGGATCATGATTTGGAGGTGGGGGAGGATAGCAATCACGAGATGGAAGGGATGGAAGACTAGGATCTTGTGATGGAGTAGATGGGATGATATAATCGAGATTTAAAGGAGGGGATATGTTGGTATGATTTGGATTACGCTCTTGGCATGACTCGTCTTGTGTGGGAGGCACGATGATAGAGGAGTGTTGGAGGGATTCCTCAAGTGGGGGGATGGAAGGATGAAGGGTTCATGAAGGTCATAGGATTGGACTAGGGTGATATTAGGACTAGGGGAGTGGATTGGACGTCTCCAATGGATTGGGTGGATCTAGCAGTAGAAGATGGGGATTCAATGGATTCAAGGGGTTCGATGGTTTCAATTGTTTGGACAATGTTAGTAATGGTAAGGGGAGTGATGGGTGTAGAATGGAGGAGGACCTCATTACTAGTGACTGAACATGATCGAGTGGGGTGGCATGGTTCCACAACATCAAGATGTAGACTTGGGGATGTCTCTTCTGTCATGAATCCTTGGAAGACATGTGAAAGGAGATCTTTGGAAATTGTAGGTTCAGGTGGGGTGATGGGAATGTGGTGCAAGAGCACCAAGTTGCTTTCAAGCCTCCATGAGGCCATTTGTAAATAGTTGCTCTATTTTATGTATTGCATCTTATAATAAAGTTTATCAAATCATTTTATAGGTGTTTGAGTCTTAGGAAGTAATATTTGAAGTCATTTGTCAAATAATGTTTAAAGTTGTTCTATATTGTAAAAATTGTAAAAGTTGCTCAAAAAAGTTGTCAAGCAACTTGTCAAAAGTGTCATTAAGGTGTTTTGTCAACAAACTAGTTAAAAGGTGGTTGAAAATAGTTTTTTTTGGTTGGAAATGTATAAGTACACCCTCCAAAACTCGAATTGGGGGGTTGGAGACATTATTTTGGAGTTTGATGAATGGCAACCTCAAGTTTGGTGTGCATTTTATGTTTTCTACATTATTTTCAGGTTGAAGTTGTGATTTTTAAGGACTGGTATGGATTCAAATAATAGAGTATCATATATGGATGGAAAGGTCTCTGTTTCTAGTTTCCAATTCTTTTTGTCTCATTGAATTTTAATGAGTTTTGTGAAAGATATGATTATTTTGGTGAGGGCAGGTTTGAACACTACCTAGGGTTTGCATATTTGGGAAAAATACAATAATTTTATTTTCAACCATTGGATCTTTCTAAAAATTGGAATGAAGGTCTGTAATTATTTTATCTTGAATCTCACCAAAAGGATTGGCTTCATTTTTTGTTTTATGGAAGTTATTAATGACTGTTTGTTGCATTGAATTGTGGATCGTTGTGAGAGTGATTACACTGTGATCTAGAATGCACTTAATAATTATTTGAGATGAATAATTCTATGAAAGTTGTGAAGTAAATGGAATGTATAAGTTGTGAATCCTCTTGCTCTGCATCAGTTTGGTATCAGAGCCTGAAGATGCTCTGGGAAAGTTGTTTGTGGTTTGTGTGTGGTTGTTTGCAGGTTGAGGAAGGAACCTGATTGCCGAGGTGAGGCAAGGTGAAGTGGATGGAGGGCTAGGATTAGGGATTGGTGGATTAGGATTAGAGGAGTGGATGGAAGTAGATGTAGGAGTAGGAGGGGTTGGAAGACTAGGATTAGGGATTGGTGGATTAGGATTAGATGAGTGGATGGGATTGGATGGAGGACTAGGAGTGGTTGAAGGAATAGGATTAGGGATTTGTGGATTAAGATTAGAATTAGAGGGATGATTGAGATATGATGTGGTGAAGGGGGAGTGATGCAAGAGGATGCAAATGATGAGTTAATATAGGAGGATGCAAATGCTGGATTAGGTTGGGAAGATTGGGATGGTGGGTAATAGTAGGAAGATGTGGATGATGGATTAGGATGTGAAGATTGGGATGATGGATTAGGAAAAGAGGGCACGGTTGGTGGTGGATTCATGTAGGAGGACATGGATGGAGGATTATGATTGAAATATGTGGAGGCTGAATTAAGGTGGGAAGACGTAGATGTGAAATTAAGGTAGGGATATTGGGATGGTGGATTGTGATAGGAAGGTGTGGATGTTGGATTAGAATGGGAAGATTGAGGACATGGATGGTGGATTTGCACAAGAGGATATGGGTGATGGACGAGGATAAGAAGATTGATATGGTGGATTAGGGTAAGAGGAATACTGGGATGGTGGATTATGATAGGAAGGCATGGGTGTTGGATTAGGATGGGAGATTAAGGCCTAGAGATATTGGGATTGTTGATGATGATAAGGATAGGAGTATGAGGAAGGTGGATTACTATAGGAGGATGTGGATGTTGGATATGATAGAGGTGGAGAGGGAGGACATGATGAATATGTGGATGGTGAGGATACTAGATATCCCTTGTCAAGGGTAGCATAAGGACTGTTATTAGATGTAGATGAAGGCATGGGGGGATATTTTGGAGGAGTGGTTGGATTTCGGGAGGCGATTGGAAAAAAATTGTTAGCAATAATAGCATCAAGGGGATCTATATTTTACTCTTCTTGATCAACAAGACTTTCGTTATCGCCATCAACGTAGTTAGGATTCCCCTTGACTACTATTATTGGTTGTGTGGGAGGAGGATAAGGATTCATGATGGATACAGATTAGAACGAAAAAATAGATGATGTAAGACGACGGATTGGAAGAAGATACGAGAAGAGATCTAAAGATTTGGTTTGATATAAGAAGATCTTGGATATGGATGGACCAAAAGCCCAAATCGGGATTCAGGTTAAGCTCAGATTGGGATTGGCTAAAAGCTTAGTTTCAGATTAGAGTGAAGCTCAAATTAGGAGTAGATTAAAGCTCAGATTAGGATGATGGGATTAAAACTTATATTAGAATTGGATTGGAGATTAGATTAGGACTAGATTAAAGCTCAGATTATGGTCCGGAATAGTCTAGGCGTGATAGGATTGAGAAAAACTAATTTTTGTTTTTTCTATGTTGTAGTAAATCACATTTTCGAAGGTCTTTGGAGCAGAATTTGGGGTTGAAACATGAGACCTTTCGAACGGTGTAAACGGTTCTAAATTTTGAGCACTGAGTAGAAAGTTATGACCCCAACAAGTTGGGGTAAACATATTCCTAGTTTTTTAAAAAAAATTTGATGGTTTGAGGATGAATAGGAAGAGGGGAAATGATTGGCTGATGATTTTGGACTAAGGAAGATGTAGGTTAATTGTGGTATGAAGGATTGACTCTCTAGATTTTGTATGGGGAGAAAATTCGTTTGTTTTGGGTCAAGGTCGCCTATCTTGGGGCAAGGTTGCCTCTCTCGGGGCAGGGTCACCTATTCTAGGGCAGGGTTGCCTGTTCTTAGGTAGGGTCGCCTATTTTTGGGTAGGGTCACCTGTTCTGGGGTAGGGTCACCTGTTCTTCGGCAGGGTCGCTTAAAAAACTTTTGGATTTGACTAAGTCTAAAAAATAGTCAAACGATGTCGATAAACGGGGTGAACAATAGATGAAATGGGTGAACAAATGCACAAAACGAGTGAACAAACACACAAAATGAGGAAAAAAATGCTCAAAATGGGAGAACGATGCTCATAACAAGGAAAACAACTCACAAAACAGGGGAACAAATGCACAACATGGGTGAACGAATACTCAGAACGGGTGAATGATCATACAGATGAGGCAAACAAATGTTTGGAATGAGGAAACAACGCTCAGAATGAGAAACCGACTATCAAACTAATGATGGATTGTCTGTCTAGAGGGCAAGGTCACCCCTTTGAGGGCAGGGTCGCCCCTTTGAGGGCAAGGTCACCCCTTTTAGGGCAAGGTCGCCTGTTATGTGAAAATTAATCAAATTTAACTTGGACGAGGTGGAAAGCAACTAAGATAAAAGGGCGAGGTCACCCCTTTTAGAGCAGGGTCACCTCTGTTACTTGATTTGGACTTTGACTCAGGCAAAAACAACTATGGCAAAGGACAAAAACAAAGCAAACAACAAGCAAAAGGCCCAGTTGCATTGGTTTTGCATAAAGAAGACATTTCAAGTAGCACAATCCTAAGATTAGTGTGAAGGTATGGTCAACACAATCATTTGACTAGGCCGAACAAGACAACTAAGGGAGTCCCCGATATACGCACAATACGTGAGGCACAACCGTGAACACCAACACATCACAAGCATGAGTCAGGAACTTCTAGCGAGATACTGAAAGCTCAGACCAACACGGTCCTTTAACTAGGCTGAACAATGCAACTAAGGGAGTCCTCGATATACACACAGTACGTGAGGCAAAACCGTGAACACCAGCCCATCACAAGCATGAGTTGGGAACTTCCAATGAGATACTAAAAGCTCGAACCAACTCTTCATGCCTTGTCTAGGTATCACCCTAGCTTTGACACTCCGTCAGACATGATGTGACTAGATTGAGGTACAAATTTCACTCTCCCCCCTTTATATGCCCAACTGATAACACATGGTTGAGATCGTCCCTTGGAGTGATGAAATCCCCAAGCAGGTCCCGCTAAAAAAGGAAGGTACACAAAGGACTAAGTGGACTATGATTTCTCTTCACTTAGGATCGCCAAATGGCACAAGGGGATTAGATACGTCAATATTCCACCTTTCAAACACAACAAAAAAATTCTTTGACTCCCCCTAGTCAGATCTATGTGCCTAGTTAAGCCGAAAACACTAAGAAATAATCTAACTAAAGAAGGTAGTTTTTCTCCCCCTGCAACAAATATGTTAGAAGTTTTTGTGTTTGGTCTTCAACAATCGTGAAATATCTGCACATACGTTAGTAAAAACCAACACACTCACAAACAAGACAAGTTAGAGGGTCAGTACTGAGGAAAACAATAATAACTAAACTCTGGAAATGAAATTTTAACTTTCTATTTTACCTCAGTTATCTTTGTCTAGGGTGAGGCCGCCTCTGTGTTCTGGGCAAGGTCGGTTATGTGGGCGGAGTTGGCTCTGTTAGGGCAGGGTTGCCCCTTTGTGGGCGGAGTCAGTTCTATGGGCGGGGTCACCCCTTTGTGGGCAGAGTCAACTTTGTTAGGGCAGGGTTGCCCCTTTATGGGTGGAGTCGGTTATGTCAAGGCAGAGTCGCCCCTTTGTAGGCAGAGTCGGCTTTGTTAGGGTGGGGTCGCCCCTTTGTGGGTGGAGTTGACTTTGTCAGGGTAGGGTCACCCCTTTGTGGGCAAAGTCGACTCTATTAGGGTGGGGTCACCCCTTTGTGGGCCGAGTCACCCTTGTTAGGGTGGGGTCACCTATGTATTCTGGGAAAGGCCATCTCTATGTACCTGAACCTACAAAATAAAAATAAAGCAAATAGAAAATAGAACAAACCCATTTGTGGGTCACACCAGGCATTCTAGAAATGTGTGCAATTGATTTTCTACTTTAAACTGCAAAACCAAATGAAATGGAAAAGAGAAAACACAAACAAACACTCAAGATTAGCTTAATCCGAACAAAATAATAAAGAAATGAGAATATTATACCTTGCTTGGATTGATGAGTTGGTTGGCCCTTTAATGATGCTTGATTGTGTGCTCCTTTGATGGCAATTGAATGCAATAATGGATGCAAAACGGAGAGGAAATGATAAGAATTGCAATAATGGATGCAAAACGGAGAGGAAATGATAAGATTTGCAATAATGGAAATGGGCGTTGTGATAAGGATGGTAGTTGGATGCAATGAAAACTAATGTGGCTGCAATAATGAAGGTTGCAAGTGCTAAGTGATTTGAATGCTTGAATTGCTTGAGTAAATGCAAAATTATTTAATTCTTGTCTAACTTTCCTAATTTGAGACCAAGTCTTCCAATTTAAAGAAGAATGGATGGTTTGGATTTAACCATCATGGAAAATTTGGAGGGTTGTGGTGAGTTGAAGACTCACAAGTCCTCACATCTTTCCATGTGGAATGTGAGGTGTGAAGATGACAAATGATGTAGAAAAGGGTATGTGAGGTGGAGGTACTTTCAAGTACCTTGGGATTAGGAGAGGATTTCCTCAAAAAGGAATTTCTTGTCCCCATATGGGGTTGATGATGACAAGTGAGAAATTTTAGAAAGTCCTCTCTTGTCACCATAGGGATGGGAGAAGTTGTTGGAGAAATAAATCTGAATTTTAAATTCACATGATTGGAAGTATCCAGTGGGTAAGACAAGGTCCTCCTAAAGGAGGTCCCTGTCGCATGTGATTGATGTGACCTATGAGAGGTTATGGGGAAGAGAAATGCATGGGATAAATAAATGTGAATTTTAAATTCATGTGGGGAAGAGGTCAATGTCTGATAAGGCAAGTACCTATAAAATGTTGACTTAGATGACATACCATCAAAGGTAAGTGATTAGATTAAGGTTGTGCAAACAAGTGATTAGGAAAATTAATGAAGATTAGAGGCAAGTGGTCAAATATGGAGGATGTGACATTAATCCTAATTAAGGATGTGCACATCTTAGTCATAGATTAATTAAATTAATCTAGATTAGAGGAAGGTTATGGAGGATGGGATAAGGAGAGAGAAATAATGGATTTAAAATTGATTTAAATTCAAAAAGGTAAATGACTAAATCAAATAAATTGATACATTTATTTAATTTAGAGAAGACATGATAAATTATTTAATTGTTAAATTAAATACTTTAGACACCTTAGAAGAATGGGAAAATATTAATTAAATAATTCATTTAATTAATATAGATGGATAAAAGATATGAATTTAACCATATGGGAGTGGTCAAATTTGGATGTCTATAGACCCTATGGGCGCTTTTTCTTCAGTTCCCCATGGCGTCATGCCAATAGAGGATACAAGGATGTACATGAGGGTTAAGTAAGAAGAATTCAATCATATCAAATTGATTGATATATGGATGAATGATCTCACTGATGATGATTTCTTGGTAAAACCTGAATACTCGAATCTTGTGATGATGAATTTGGATCGTTGGAATAATTTCCCGAACTTCAATTCTATAGTGGATGATCTCTATGTAAAATCGGTCCTAAGAAGAATGCATGATCAGTTCTTGTTCACCCATGAGCTGCATTTGATAACCAATGGAGAAATTAAGGTTGTCGTCAAACTATGCGACATTGGACTAGTACCTATGCTTAAAGAAGTGAAGAATGATACGGTAACAAGTCTTGGTAATGCAACTTATGATACGAGGGATCTTGCTACAAAATATATCACAAATCTAGCCATGAAGTATGCATCCATCATGATTGGCCACAAAATCTACTTCACCAGGAGAGAAAATTATGTGTCTACCACAACTATCTATACTAGTTATGATATGTTTGTAAATGGTGTAAAATATGATCTATGTTAGCTTCTGAAGTAACAACTTCTTGATAACCTAAGAATGTCAAAGGAGAAGAAGTATCCTTTCAAGTATGGTTCTTTGATTGTGTGTTTGTTATTCTATTTTATGAGGATGCTTCTAGGAAAATCTGGAACTATGTATTGAGATTCATCCCAACCTTTTACACATCAGAGTTTTGAGCACATGAGTAAGTTGGGCGATGCAAACAATGTAGAAAATTCCTTTACAACATTCTTCTCTATTTTTTAGAAAAATATGAATGAGAGAGACATGATTCCAAGGAAGATTGTCAAAAAGTATAAAAATGAGATTATATTTCATGTATCATCTGATGAGTGTATGATAGAAGCGGTTGAACTCCGGACCATCTGGATTCAACCTCTAGGTTATGAAATCTCAGAAGATGTTGAAGCATATGTGAAAATCTTGTTAAAGAGTCCTAAAGATCCGAATGAGCCCCAGATTGGAACTTATGCAGAGAAATCGAAAGAAGTTTGTCTAGAATTCAACAAAACTAAAACACAAAAAAATGTAAAAGAAATGTTGAAGAAATTTGGTTTTACAGAGGAGGAGATAGCTCTAGGAAGATCCATTGGTAAGTAGAAGTCTAAAGAATCTCCTAGTGTAAGAAGATCCAGTAGGATCTCTTCTTCTATACGAGCTTCTGGATTTGCTGCAATGAAGATTGAACCAAGCACTGCTGATAAAGGCAAAGGCATTGTCCCTTTCAGACCTACTACTAGATCAGGAAAAAGAAAAGGTGTTCCTCCGGTAGCCCCTGTCAAACGAAGAAAAGAAAAGGCTACTAGGGAGAAGAATATGAGTGTTACTGATAATCAAGAGGAAGAGGAAGAAGACCCTGGTACAAAATTGACAAGAAAGAGAAGGGCGAGTGCCTCCTCTAGTGAAGGTGCATCAAAGGAAACCAGTGTTGGCTGGAGGAAATTTCTTTATGTTTCATCCTCTAAAGATACTGATGAAGAAAATGCCAATGATACAAAGAATCCAAAAGTTACAGATGAAGTTCCCTTGGACCAAGAAGAAAAAAATGTCTCCCTGATAAGACTTGGTTCCCCTCTTAAACTTAATGTTTTGATAAATAATATGGTAAATCAATACAATATGGTGAAGTCCATAGGGGAAGTGTATAATCTAGTAGGAGAAGAGGATAAATAAACAATAATTCTAGCCATCATCAAATATTTCATTATTTTGGAAGAAAAATGGGATAACATCAAGTGTGATGTTCCTGAAAAATTGTGGGAAATGCTGATGAAAAGAAGAGTAAAGGAAGTTGAGCTAGAAGAGAGAATAAGAAATAAAGCTTATAAAGAAATTGCATCCTCCATGTCTCTGGATAATTTAGAATCCTTGAAGAGGATATGTGCTAAAATGTTTAGGGAGAAAAGAAGAGTTAATACCTTGATGACAAAAGATAAGAAAGAAATCAAAGGAATAAAGAAGGAAACAATAAGCACTATCAGGGATACTGCAAAAAAGTATGGCATGATTGGTGTATCCGGTTTGGCATCCGAACCTAGAAAAAAAACATCTAAAGAAGTTGTTGAAGAACCTCCTTCCAGTGCTATGGATGATAATATATATCTGGAAGTGAATGACACCAATCTCCCTCTAGAAATAGGTAGTACAAATGTTCTACCAGAGATCAATGTTGTTAATGAGAATCTGGAAATTGAAAAACATGCTAAAGAAAATGTTGAAGTAGAAGTTCATGTTGCTACCCCTCCGGTACACCCTAAATAAGTAGATAAAGATAAGGGAGAAGAGGAGAAGCGAGAAGAAGAAAAATAAGAAGAAAAAATTGAAGAAGAAAAGATAGAAGAAGAAAAACTGAAAGAAAAGTATGAAAAAAAAGAAATGGAAGAAGAAAATGCAAAAGAAGAAAAAGCAGAGGAAGAAGGAGAAAACACAAATAAGGAATCTAATGACAATGCTGGAAATACTGAAGAAGTATCCCTGTAGGTTGTAGACTCACAAAATTCCACTGGAGAATCTTCCTTCGGTGATGATTTTTTGAAAGGATTGTTGTCTAAGCAGATTAGATTTCAACTGGTAATTCCTCCAGAACTCTCGCAACTTCCGATGAATCAAGGATTTGCAGATCTGAACAATATTTATTTTATACATAAAATGATATTGGGTGACGTATTTCATGTATCTGGTAGGAGAGAAATCTTGGAGATGCATCAAAAAGGAATTGACCTAATTGAAGACGCTATTAAGGCCTTGCAAGATGTTACACTAGATAGACATGTAGATACATCTCTCTCTTCGGTTGAGAACTTGAAGCTTCTATTGGACTCTTGCAAGGAGCATGCCTCAAGACTTATTGAGAAAATAACACACGATGCAGGAGAGAAGCTTAATGAGAAAATATTGTTGATTCTTCATGACAAATGTGCCTCAACACATACCAATGTAGAGAAAAGCCTTGAAGCTGTGAAGGCTTGTGAAGCTGAAGCTAATTCTGTGTTTGCATATTTTATAAGGTGGCCTAATGCCACTCAAAGCATAAAAGATCTCATGGAATCCATTGAGTCCTAGTTGACCACTGTCTCCAACACCTACAATGTATCAATGGACACAGATAGATCAATCTGGAATGCTATTTTTGCACACAGAGAAAAGTTATATATGTTACAGAAGAAAAAGGAAGAGATAATCAAGAAGCTCGGCTTGCTTGGTGATAACATGAGAATGGAGTATGGTCTCGTAGCCAATGTCTTGGCTAATGTTTAGAATTTGGACACTATAAATCTAACTTCAAACTCTCTAAATGAAGCTGAAGTAAATTTAATTGCTTTAGAATCTTTGAACAAATTGTTGGTATTTGCTAAGAAGAGTTGGGAGGATGGCAAAGTGGCCTGACAAGGCATTCTATAGGAATTGCAAAGTGCTCCCTCCTCTGAGTAAAATATATTTTTACATTGCATGAGATAACTCCTCAGGGGGAGTTCAAAATTTTTGATTCCATGTGGTTGAACATTTCAGACCATGTGTACATATCTTTCATGTTTTTGTTCGACCTTTGTCCTTGATGTCAAAGGGAGAGAAGAGGAATGAGAAATAGAGTATATTCTGCATAGTTTTGTATATTATTTTTGGCACATGTAGACATCAATGACAAAGGGGGAGATTGTTGGAAGAACGAAGAAGATCATATTCCTTGCTATCAGTTTTTGTTGTCATTGATGTCACCATAATATATGAGTTGCAACTGCAAGACTCTAAGTCACATTAATCTGCCATTTTGAACCGGTAATACAAAATTATCCTCCGGTAGTTTGCTTTGAAATCCTCTTCGGTAAATAGCTACTACTTTAGTATTTTGGAAGCGGCCCGTGGTTGGTAAAATCATGCTTGGATAAGATCTCGTGCATACAGGTGATCGTCAGTATCATTTTGTTGTTAACATTTTTGTTGTTAGGTATTTTGTTGGCCGAACTATCAAGCAGGTAAAGATATAATGGATTAATTTTTTTTGTGTAATCCATGCCGACATGCCACATAGTTGAATTATTTTTGAAGAAGTTTTATATTTACTTGGAGCCGACCTGATTGTTAACTTATGAACAATCAGATATATATATATATATATATATATATATATATATATAAGATGTTTTTGAAGAATGATATGCTGATGAGAGTGTGTGAGAGATATGTGAGTGTTGGTAGATTATGTGTGGAAGAAAAAAAGAGTGAAGTGTGATCTGCTGGCATGCATAATTCTTGAATTACAAAGGAACTAAATCTGCACTTGAGGTTTACTTCTATCAGTTCAATTTTGGCAGTTATCCATTCTTTTACTTCATTTTTGTAGGCAGTGAGCCTCCCATTTTGGACATTGAGTCTTGGCAGTAAGCCACCTCTTTGTAATATCTTATAATCGGTTATATTGTATTGTAAGTTAATCCTCACTGTGGTTTTTCCCATTATGGGTTTTCCACATAAAAAAATTGGTGTCTCTTGTGCTTTGTGTTCCATGTTGCATTGACGATTTTGCTTATCTTAAATATCATATGATTTGTATTAATTGGTTGGCATTTGTTCAATAAGTTTTAGTATATACTGATTCACCCCCCTCTTAGAATATTTGATATTTAACACTAAAGGCTTAGTAGTCTTCTTATCTCCTTACATGTTGAGATGAAGAAGTAAATTAGTTTTCAAATTAGTAATTTCCTCCATTACTTGAGACACATTAGGAGTGAGAGCTTTTTTCCTTTGGGAGCCTCTAGTGCCTACTTTAGTCCTAGAGTGGTTTTTGCAAACTTCAATAATATCTTCTAAATAAATCTTATTGATATCTCCTTTCCCCATAAGATTCAAAGGCTCTCTAGACTCATCATCAATTCCTTTCAGAAAAATTGCCTTACTAATCTCATTATCCAACCCATTACCAGACCTTTTATGTACAAACTAAAATCTATCAGCATAATCTTCTAGACTTTCATCTTCCATTTGTCTCATTTAGAACAATTCCTCTTTCCTATCTCTTACTCGACAGTAATCTTGGTATTTATCCAAAAAATTAGTTTTCATTTCATGTCAAGTTGAGATTTTCCCTGCACCTAAACCCATGAACCAGCGTAAGGATGATTCCTTTAAGGTAGAAGGAAATAGTTTCAACTTTTGGTTATTAGCTGTGTAATCATATGTCTGGCATTAAACCTTAAACTCAAAGAGAAATTGGCCAGGTCCTTATAAGTTTTTCCCCTAAAGGTAGGTAAAATTGAGGGTGAAATATTCTTCATAGGAGGCTCATCAAGTTCTTTGTTTATATTAATGGGATATGAAAATTTCCTATTTGGTGGCGGATCATTTCCTAGTTGGTCACCCATTTCTTCTTCTTGAAAATGTTCCCGATTCTCTTCTTGATTTTCAATTTGATGTTGTGAAACTTGTTGTTCTTGATCAAAATCAATATTTTGTGGAAGAAACCTTCCTAGATGGTCTCTAGCTCGTCTCATCCACAATCTAAACTACCTTCCTTATCAACACTAAAGATTCAAACTTAATAGCTAGATCTTTTAATCTCCTTGAAAACGAGACCCAAAATGATGGGGAAGTCATTGGTGTCACTTCTTGCATCATTTAATCTTTCAATTATCGAACCAGGTGTGTCTTAGAGTTGTATGAGATAAGGATGTCTCCATGGATTGAGGGGTTTTTTGCACTGTAAACAATAATTTTTGATTTCGGTCTGACTCCTTTAGGAGCCTTCAGGAGCTCTCAGGAGTGTAACTCAACAACTAATTTCTAAAGACTAACTCTATCTTATTCCTTAACTAATGCCTATTTAGACTTATTTAGACCCTAATAACTTAGTTCAGACTCCGCCTAATTTAATTGTAATTGATTCATGGAAAAATTAGGATATACCTAAATTCACTCTAAATCTAAAATTTAGAATTGAAATTTACTTGAAAAGAGAGTCTATTTTATGCTTGCAAGAAAATAAATATTAATCTAGAAAACAACAACACTAATTTCCATGAAAAAATTCCAAATAAGATTCAATTTAATCTTCCCATTAGTCGTCATTATTACTTCCATTAAAACCACATGCATTTGAGAATAGTAACTGAATCTAATTCCTATGAACAACAATTAAATCTACAGTAAACAAATGTTAATCTAGAATAAAGCATAATAAATTTTATTAAGAACACAATGAATTAATCTAAGAGTATAAGTAAATGTAGTTACTAACAACGATTAAATAGAGATCAAAATTCTTAACTTTCCAATTGATACAAATTGAACATAAATTAATTGAATCAAAAGAACAAAACACAAGGTCACCTCCTTTGGTTGAGTGGGCCTTGCTCTTCCTCTGGTGGGACCTTTAACACCGAGATTCGAATTAACTCCTTATTTGCATTCAAATTGGCCCAAACAGGCGAGTGGAACAAAATTGTGTGGTACAAACATTACAATGTTAAGCGAAAAATGATCTAACTCTGGACTAAATCTAAGGATGGATATTTGTAGGAAAATCCCTTATTTGAATTTAAAATCATGGCGCTACCCGTAAATATACAAAGTGACAAACTAAAACTAAAACTAAAACTAAACTGAAAGTAACAAAGAGAATTCCGCCACATAATAGCTAGAACAAAGATTTTCCAAACCGACTAAGGAAGTCAATTCAAAATCATGATGAATCAGTATCCAACTGGAGTGTTTAGGAGTGCAATTGATTCCATGTTGTTAAACAAATTTTTTAACAAATCCACCTCATCAAGTAAGCATTTAATCACCTGAACGAAATCCTCAAAAATAGGATGCTAATATGACAACAAAGATTTCAAATTGCATAGTCATTCCATCATTAGCATCATTAAAAGCAACACATTTAATGCAAAATATTATTTCTAATATATCCTCAAATTAGTTAAATATAAGATAAAACAAGAAAAAATATAAGTATATAATCTATCACCAACATAGTTAATTAATAATATAATAAAGTCTTTGAGAACATAAAATGATCAATTAAAGTGTCACTTTGAGTACTCATCACTAGTCACCTCCACCAAGATCCTCTTGCACCATCATCTACAACCTTTATACACAAACATGCAACATCCACATACCAATATGTAACTATAACTTCATCTTCTACAACTGTAGTCTCTTCTATACAAGGTAAATAATCATCATTTTAAAACTCAAAATCAGAATTTACCTTCTCATCATCTTCTTCATCCTTTTTTGTAATATTTATCTTCTCACCTCCATCAGCAAGTTTTGCAAGACACTCTTTTTTTATTGATGGTAAATATATTTTATCCTCTTTATTTTTTGCAACCTTCTCAAGCTCTATCATTGCAACAATACCTTCATCTACAACAATTTCTACACTTTATTTGGCTACAAATAATTCTTCTCTCTTCCTTAAATCCTTTCTCAATAGGAGATCTCTGCCTTCCTTGCCAATCACCTCATCATACTTAGGACACTCAAAGTCCATCATATCTACTTTTTTTGCAACTTCTTCTATTGCACATAGAACCTCATCATTTTCCACCATTATTCCATCAACAAGACATGTCTCAGCTTTAGGTTCATCAATTTCTTTGTATTCATCCTCTTCTTCTTTTGTGCCACATGCATGACACCCTATTGCATTGTCTTTCTTTCTTGCAATCAAAATAATCAAAATATCATTAGAAAGATAATCAAAATTACCCCCAACTCTCCTCTCTTCTTGTTTTATCCTTTTGGCCTCTGCTTTCATTTCTTTCACTTGTTGCTTCATCTTTATCATTTCAATGCTCACATATTCTTCTCTAACTTTTCGAAGTCTCTCTCTGATTTTCTCAAATATAGGAATCCTTAGAATCCATCTAATGAAAAAAGTCATTTTTTTCTTCCTCTTTTCCATCCTTAAGGTATCACAAATCTTTAACACAAATTTTCAAAAAACTTATGTTCTGCACATGTAAACTGCTTCACTCAGTGATCTATTTACAAATCCTCAACACTCCATTCCCAGGTCCTAGTGTGAACTACCTCACATCGGTGATTTTTCTTGCACACTTAGGAACTCCTGCTCTGATACCATTGATGTAGGAGGGAGACCAACACTCTAAAATAAACTCCCAACAACATAAGATGCACTCAACAACTGTTTGCAACAACAAAAATCTACAAGAAGTATTCTTCTTTGTTCATTCAAAATCTCCTAGAAATTCAAGAATTACATAGAATAACTAAAATTGAATGGTTGTGCAACCATATGGGCTGATAAAAAGCATTACAAATGTGATTAAAATCTGATATAAGTTTGTTACAAAAAACAAAGATCAATCACAAATTGATCTTCTTCAATTTATCCTCTTCCTGTAGCTTCTAACTCTTTCAACCTACAATCTCCAATGGAAATCACTGCTGCAATAAACCTACAACCTTCAAGTTTGTTTGCTATTGTCCAAACACCTTCAAACCTAACAAAACATGGAGTCTTGGTATCCTTCTCCAAGAACTACGACCCCCTCCCCAAATCTAAAACAACAACCACACCACAAATTGCACAAAACAAATGCATGAAGGAAGCATAGGATTATATTATCTTTGAAATACAATGAAATTACATCACATTTTTCATCATATGCTTCTTGATTACATAATATGTAAAAACATGGAGTCACAATCCTTTGGAAAATTCGGCAGCATCCTGTTATGCAAAAACTCAACTCCAAAAATCCAACTTCTTGTAGTGTCAAGTCATCAATATATAGAATTTTGAGGATGAGAATACCACTATGGTATTCCAAAATAACATGCATATACCTCTTTGGAAAACCCATGCCCCTTTTGTGAATAATTCAAGAAAATAGTGAAAATTATTTATTGCTCACATATCCCTCACATGGGCACCTAACTCATGGCCAATAAAATTTGGTCAATCTAGTGTGCTTCATTATTCTTCAACAAATCTAACGGATCTAAGAAAGAACATGCACAAACATGAAAAATTGGGCACCCCAACATGCAAGAGCATGTAAATCATATAAATCAACATGTAAGGACATGCATTGATGAGTGGTCCCCACCTTGAAATGGATGCCTAAGCTAGAATATTCCTTCAGAATTCCCTTGAAACATTTACCAAAGTAGATACACCTCCAAAATTACAATTACAAATTACCATAGGGGAAATTACAATATTTGGAAATTACAACAATTAATTCCCCACGCATTAGCCCTTATTGAAAATACAAAACAAAACAAGGAAATATTTTTGGTTGATGCAAGATTACTAATTATCGTGGATGCTCCTACATACATATATATTTGGGGCCACTTGTAAAGTTGTATGTAGCATTGTATTAAATATTTTATGTTTGGGTTACACATGGAAAATTTTAATGTTGAGAAAATCAATACCAAAAAGAAAATGTTGGGTCAATGATATTATGAACTTATGGTTTAAATTTACCACTTGGTTGTATTTGTGTGATCTTGAATCTATAGAAGAAAGCACATGTTTAGTGGTTGAGGTTGGCTAGTTGGGGTTTTGTCCTGTTGAGTCTTCTTTTGAGGAGTGCATATGTGAAGCATGGCATGGGATGTGTGGATTCATTCTTGGACACATAGAGGATGCATTAGAGAGGCTTGATGTTTTAGGAATATTCATAAAGACTCTATAAGTGTATTGTAATGTTTCATTGTTGAATAATACATTGAGTGTGGATGCTTTTGGAGGCTATTTTTTCCCTCGATGAGGATTTTTTCATGGTATATCATGTGTCATCTTTGTGATATGTCTTTGATATTTTCATATGGTTATTTTGTAAGCTTGCATTCATGATTTTCTCTCATAGAGTTATGTAGGAAATGGATTGGTCATCTTGTATGATTTTCCTAACATTTGGTATCAAATTCATGGTTGTTGTTGTGGGGTTTCAAAGATCCTTATTTTGGTATAACCCTTGGATGAGTAGATCTCATGCAAAGTTGAATCCATGACAATGCAAGAACTTTTTTAGAAATTTCAAGGTATGAGACACATTTTGTAGGTTGTTGTTTTGAAAATCTAGGGTTTTAGGGTTGCAAATTTGTGGTTGTATTTTGTAGATGTGGGGTTCTGAATCTAGTTTGGAAAGAGGGATTTTTTGGATGTTCACCATCAAGGTTTTGTGGGGGAAGTCCATAGATGACCCCCTAGGAAAAAAGAGACCTCACCATTGCTGCACAAGCGACTGTCATTGCACCAAAAGATCGACCTATAATTGCTTGATACAACTGCCAGATTTATACAAGATCCAAAATCCATAGGATGAAATTAAGCCATGTCATGAACCCAAGCGCCACGTTGCACAACACAATGTGATAAGGGAAAAAATCTTGCAACAATCCCCCCAGTGCAAGCGATGGGTTTGAACCTATGACCTTGAATCTGATACCAATTGTTGCACAGGCGGTTGTCATTGCACTAAAAGATCGACCTATCAATGCCTAACACAACTGCTAGATTTGTACAAGATCCAAGACCCCTAGGAGGAAGTTAAGCCATGTCACGAACCCAAGCATCATGTTGCATAGCACAAGGAGACCAAGGGAAAAACTCTTACAACAACCACTAGATATAGGAGGCTTGAGAGATGGATATTGACATTAAATTTAGCCTATTATGAACACCATGAAAATAATACAAAATATTATTTTTCCCCCAACCT
The DNA here is from genome assembly GCA_007115665.2 of Sequoiadendron giganteum. Lineage (NCBI taxonomy): Eukaryota > Viridiplantae > Streptophyta > Pinopsida > Cupressales > Cupressaceae > Sequoiadendron > Sequoiadendron giganteum. The sequence continues at coordinate 18,666,426 of CM021109.1, forward strand.
TATCATATGATCATACGACCATACAATTTTGTTTGTAAACCAAAAAATAAAAAATGAAAAATAAAAAACTTGTGGTCTTAAAAAATATTGATTTAAAATGTTTGAAAAAAAAGTGGACGGGGTCTGTAGATTGTGTACCTTTGCTAGCTACATGGTGCAACAAGCCAGTATGGGATTGATAGTATTAGCTAGGCCCTATCACCCATCATCAATTGTGTTGGGTTAGTGGGCCATTAGGCCCTTGATCATTGATCCTTGTTGCAACCCCCACAAGCCCTATCTAGACCTTAATAAAAACTTTAAACCATATTTAAATGTTTGTCAAGTCTATTTAAAAAACCCAAAATTAAAATTTTAAATGCATTTTATAATATTTTAAATTCACCACCCATTCATTGCATTTTCACCATTGGTACACAACCTGAGGCACTACTACCATTGACAACCACCCAAAGGCCACAGACCAGCCACCCACTTGCCACTCTTATAGGGAAAATTTTAGAAATGTTTTCAAACAATAAAAAATTTCACCTACAATATCTGTTTTTTAACTTCCAATAGTTGAAAGAAATCTTTCTTTGATCACTACACAAGGCACATGTTTGGTTTTCTAATTTGAATATTTTTGTTCAATTTTGGTGCCATGAAGTTAGTTATTTCTCTAAAACACAATTATGGTCATAAATTTTGCATACAAAATTATATTTTTATTTCAAATAGAAGATGGAGAGAATTTTCAATGTAGTGTGTAGTGGTGCTAATTCTTTTTCACTTGGATGAGTAAAGAGAGTTTGGTACTTGTTTGATCCCTTGTAGGTGCTTGAGATTCAAGGTGTGATAACATGAGCATTTGGATGAGTCAAGAGGAAAACATTTGAGAGTACATTAATGCATGGGATATATATGATGGTACAATTAATTATTAGATTTAGTGCTTCATGATACAGGTTTACAAATGTTTTCAAAGTTTTGTCTTTGATGTAGACAAGTACATAGGTTGTCTTCTTATTTAAAGACTTGGACTGACATGCATGAGAGACTTGGAGTCTTGGTACGGTGAGATTCGAGTATAGGCATAGTGTTGGTGATGGTTATGGTGTCATGAATATGCAGGTGTATTTGTGCATTGACATGACATGATCATGTATGTGGTTGTTTGGTGGTGGTGTGATTCAGTTTTCAGAGGTTGTTCTTATATCATGAATTCTTGGTTGGTTCCTTGACTATGCTACTGGGTTGTGGATTTTCTTAGAAAATAAAATCTATGGTTTATTTGGTGTTTTAGTTTTGAGATCTATATGTTATCTTAGTTTGCAGGTTACTGATGTGATAGTGAGTTTTTATGTTTCATTGGTTTTGAATCTTCAAGTTATGTAGGTTTTGGATTACCTACCCATTTGCATGTAGTGGGATGTCTCGAATGTGGATTGTGTATATCTATGAGATTATTTTAGTGTTGATGTAGATTTAGTTAGTTGGCCTTGTTTGTGGTCATTTGTGCATTGGTATGTTGCATTGAGATGAGAGGATGAATTATGGTTATAGTGCCTGGATAGTTGTTTATAAGGACTTGTTGCATTTGTTTTATCATGATGCATGAAAGCTTGGTTACACATTTTAGTAAGATATTTTGACAGTGATGGTTTGGCAGTGTGGGATTAATTTTTAATGTTTCGATGGCATATGTGTTTTCTTGGCTTGGAGATCTTGGTTCTACTTTCTTCTCTATAGTTTTTGGGATTGCAATTGAGTGTGTGTGAGCCATGGATTATCTTCATTTAGGATATGGTTATCGTGATTCCTAGAGAGCTTGGTATCATGGTTTAGTGGGAGCTTTGGCAGTGATGTAGATTCATTATTTGATGATAGATGATATTCTATAGTGGTTGTTGGTGTTATCAAACAACTATTGGATCTTGTTTTCTATAGTGAGAGTTCATTGAAATATTGGGTTCTACTGATAGGAGATGGTTATGTTCATGTGATTGGGGACGTTGACATCTTGGCTATCCATGGAGGATTCTTGAGTCTTGGTGGAGGTGTCAAGTTTATAACTTGTTGGTTTTGATAGGTGATCCTTGTTTGATATGATAGTTTGGTATTTTGTCTTGGTTTACTCTTGATTGTGCATATTAGAGTGTTGCAATGATATATAGGTTCTCTTGGGAGCATTATATGTTCATTTGGAAAATATGATCTTTCAAGGAGATGTGAGATGATAATGTCATGATATGTTCCTAATTGCACGATTAGAACTTTGACATTGGTCTTGTTGGTTCTTTTGGTATTAAGTACATTAGTCATTTTCTTGAGAGCCTCATGATGGTGCTATGTTGCATTTGGAGCTTAGCATTGATTGATTAGTTTTAGGTGCTCATGGATACTTGGAGACTTGGGTGAGGTTGGAGTTCTCTCATGTTTAAAGACATTTCTTAAGAAAAATGCTCTTGAAGGTTTCAAAAAGAAGTCTGAGGAGCCTTCACTTGGATATGGATGTGATTTCATGATGGACCTATAGATGAAATTATTCTTGGAGAGAGTCATGATGATTCGGTCATCCTAGAGGAGCATTCTCATTCCCCACTCTTGGTCTATTCAACAATTTATCATTTGAAAGGTATTTTCTCATTCTTGTTTTTAGATGCAAATGTTATGTTTTATGCTTTTTATTTTCATGGATATGGATATTGAGCTATGTTTGCTAGTTTTGGAGGGTTCACTTGAAAAGTGTATGGGTTTTTTTATCTCCTTGTGTATATGAGTTCATCTATGATCTCCTTTGATGAGGAATTTTAAGAGATGTTATTGGGATGATTTATTTATATGGGAATGGATTTTGAGTTTGATCTTCCTTGTTAAAGAGGATTACACCCATGTTGGTTTATAAGATACATTTATTTTGTTTGATCTTGCAAATTGAATGGTTAGGTGTTGTTGAGGATTTTAATTTGGGGTTGTGAAGGAGATCATACTTGTCATAACTTAGCATTTAGAGGTGTGTGTAGGAGGACATGGTACATGCTTTGATTTACAAGTTCTATCTTCCTAAATGTTTATATTTAAATGACATTGGATTCGAGGTTTGTGTGGAGCTATGAAAATCACTATATTTGTGTTCATGTGTTGCTCATTATTCTTTAGTGACAATATAGAGGTTCCTTGATCTTTTTCTTTTGTCAAGTGTGGAGAACTTGGGAGATATATGGAAACTTGTGATGAGAATTGTATTGCATCAGGTTTGTTTGCAAGTTTTGCATATCTTTGTGGATGTTCCTTGGTGCTACATGATATTAGTTAGACCTTCTATGTGATGATATTGGTAGACTTGGTATGCCTTGATCATTTTTAGATTTTGCATTACCCATGCAGTGGGAATTTTTAGATGTGTATGTTCTTCACTGACAAGTTTGACACTTGGAGCTTGTGATTGTAGTTTATGGGTTGGATATGTTGTTGGCATGAATTTTACTAATGTATCAATACCTTTAAGGTATGGATGATTTTATGGATTATATTTTTTGTGGTTATATTTCTAGTCATGTGGATTTTTTCCTTTTAAAGATAGCTTGGAGCCTTTGTTATCACTTGGATTTGACTCTTGTGTTCTTTGGATTGGTTCATTTTCACCTCGGCTTGTTCCTTTTCTTCCATCGGTGGTATGTTGGAGGATGACATGATTTCTTTCTTGAGATGGTAGACATTTGGGATGGTGTAGGTATCTTGATGGAGAATGAGAGCATACTAGAGATTCATGTGGTTTTATATATGGCTATGATGATGTATTTCATTGATTGGTCCTTATACAATGTATATAACAAGATAAAGAATGCTAGGAATATGTGTTGTACACCTTGCATAACATTGGATTATTTTAATTATGTAAAATAAATATTTGTTTGTGGTGCATCCTAGGTGATGTTTTTAGCCACATTAAATATTTAGTTGGCACCACTTGTAAAGTTGTACATAACACTAGGTTAGATATTTTATGTGTGGGTTACAAATGGAAAATATTTAATGCTGGAAAACTTAGTACCAAAAAGTAAATGTGGGGTCAATGGTTTTATGAACTCATGGTTTTGAGTCATGTGTTTTACTTTACCACTTTGAGCTTGAATCTCTAAAAGAAGCATATTCTTTTTTGTTGAGGTTGACTAGTTGGGGTTTTGGATGGTTGTCATTGTATTGAGTCATCTTTTGATATGTGAAGCATGACATGTGTTGTGTGGATTTATGCCTAGACACATGGAGGATGCATTAGAGAGGCTTGATGTTTCAAGAGTATTCATGGAGACTTTGTAAGTGTATTATAATGTTTCATTGTTGAATAATAAAATGAGTGTAGATGCTTCTAGAGGTTGGGTTTTTCCATCTATGAGGGTTTTCCTAGGGTATATCTTGTGATATGTCTTTGACCTTTGCATATGGTTATTTTTTAAGCTTGTATGCATGTTTTTCTCTCATGGGCTTATGTAGGAAAATGATTGATCATCTTGTATGATTTTACTAACAAGTTTTTCATAGCAACAAATTGCATTTGAGAGACCTAAAATATCTTACAAAGATAATTATATTAAATATCTTAACTTTCTTAGTCACATGAATTTTAATTTTCACCTTTCATGTTTGAATTGTTTGTAATCACTCGATGTTGTCATATTTATATTCCAAGGTTGAAAATTACAACTATAACTTGAAAACACAAGATAGGTGTTATGGATATGGTGATGTAAAGTTGAATAAAAAATTGGATCTGAATAGGTAGATTTGTTCCTCATAGGAATATCAAGATTCATACATGTAAATGATATTCAAGGTGTAATCTAAAGAAAAACCACGAAGTCACACAAACCAACTAGTTTGAGAAATCTAAATCCCCCTTTTTAACTATTCCTTAGGGGCCAAAACCATCATAAAACATGAAACTAACACTTATATTTTTCCTAAAACTTATTCTCTTATTATTTTCTAAAGTATATTCTAAAATCACTAACACTACTTAGCTACAAAATAATAGTGTTGATGTGTCCACACATATTTAAACTGTTGTTGTTAGAAAGCATGAAATACATTTAAACTTTGTAACCCATATCTACATACCAAAACTTGTTTGCAAGCATGCATTAACAAAAGTTTAAAAGGGCATAATTTTGCACCACACAAATCTACATTACAAAATTCATGGCTAGACAACTCAATAAAGTTTTCAAACTAAATTAATAATTGAAAACATCCAAAGTCCATTGACTAAGAAAAGTATTGAATGTTAACCTCAATAATCACATCAAATTTAAATTTTTTAAATCTAGAGGAAGATACCTCAATATGATCTTGATCTAGCTTAAGAAGTCCTTATTCACCTCCAAATTAAAAGAATAAAACTTGGGAAATACCAAAATGCAGGCTTCATAAGTTGAATAAGGTTGATCACAAAAATATCACAATTCAACCTTCTTTAAAGTAGCATCTAAGTCCTCAAGAATAATAAAACAAGGTGTAATAATATTATGATAAAAAAACCTTGTTGAGGACATTATATCCATCATCATGCTAAAATATTTTCTAATTAAGCATTCCACATTTGTACAAGCTAATACAATAACTAAATTTACCCTTCTTGTCCACTTGATTAGAATCAATAATTTTGTCATGTATCTTATAGTAGAAGGTATGCAACCCAATAAAATCACATAAATGAGGTGTGCAAGTCAAGTATTATTGATCATGAAGACAAGGTAGTTCACCTAACTCTATGTTCATGAAAAAAACTAAGTGAAAACCTTCACAATTAAGTGAATAATTAAATAAATATTCTCCAATAGTATCATTATCAACAATTTCATTCAAATTCTCATTTCAAGTGGAGGATTCACAAGATTAATCCTCCAAAAGACATGTTTATACACCATTTTATTTGAATACTTTTTAATAATACATGTTGATAAAATTAACAAACTTTTTACCATTTTGGAGAATAAAACAAAAGTATTTTTATTGAAAGAGAGTTCTTCTTCATATGCCCCTTTTATGTATCCTAAGAATTTAACCTAAGAACTCTTTTAAAAATGGATGGGTTGAATATTTTTAATGAAATAACAAGGATCATCGCATCCCCTCTTTGTCAAGTCATCCCACTACAATTTGATGTGTAACCAACCATATATTGCACTAAAATTCATCACTGTACTCACTTTCAAACTTATAATCATGTCTCTAATTCCATATTATCTAAAAAATTTTACCTTCACTTAAAATAATTTCTCTTTATCTCTTGTTTAAGGTATTATACTCTCTACATACCATTATATTGACTTAATACTCGCTACATTTTTTTTCACAACAACTATCTTCTTTCCTTTTTTGTATATTGTGTATTTATATAAAGTGATCTATCATCGACACCTATAGGAAAAATAGTCTTTAACTTGAAAATATCAGGTTTTAATCAATCCCAATAAGCCATCTTGAATGTCTATTGAAGTGAAGTAGGGATTTTTCCCTTAGAAGGAAACTCATATTTACATTAAATTCCCCATAATAAGGAACAAGGCCAATTGAATAATTCATCCTTGCATTCTCTTACACCTTAAATTGAAAACAACCATTTTTCTTGATTTTTTTGAATATAAATGAGTTCATTTATCACTAAATTGTAATGAAATAAATTGTACAATAGAATAATATAATAGGAAATATGTTACAAATACTTGACCATTCTTGAAAATAATAAGCCACTTTGAGGGATAAAACCTCCAAAAGTCTCCAAGAACACAATTCTCAATATGTTGATCATAAACTAACTATTAGCTCCTATATATACCCTACTTATTCCTTGGATTCCAACTGACTTAACTACTTGTAAAAGAATATATTAATTATCTTATATCTTAGTAAAGAGTTATGGTAGCCACATGATGAATATTCATATCCCAATATAATAAATGGGTTAGGGGTGTAACATACCCCACTCTTTTACATTTTATTTGGATGAGATCTAATGTTTGTTATTTGTATGAATATGTTTATGGGAAAAACATTAAACACATAACTGAATGGGTCAATGGCATTCCATCCTAAGAAAAATAGAAAAATTAGAACTCGGTAAATTACACACTTGTCCAATTACTATGACAATAATGCATATCCTCACACTTGAGATGATAAATTTCTCTTCATTGAACATACCTAAATAAATATTATCCATATGTGCATAGTAATATTTCATTCTAGATATATTAAGGGTTTCAATTTGTAACCCCTAGATTATATTTATTTTTTAAACCCCCATGGCTTTGTAACTTAGGGGAAGAATAAATAATTGGGGAGAATTTTTTTGATAGATTCAACAAAAGAACTATTAGGTTTAATGCACCATAAATTTTGAAGCAATGCGAACAAAAGGAACACCATGATTCACATCAAATGACACACGCCTTTTAGAAATTAGTGACAAATATTGGTTACAAGTCTATATAAATATATATTTCAAGGTCTTCTATGTAAGATCAAATCATTGCATATAGTTATTGAACCATACTTCACACCATTAGGGACAACACATTCATCCTATATATTCTACCATACTTAGCATGCACCTAATCTAAATAGTGTTGAGCTTCTTAAGAAATGCACATCACCTTTTTTACAAGAAATTTTCTATCCAACACCCTTTGGATTTAAAAATTGCATACTTGATTACAATAGAACAAGATGAAATTATAGAAATTACTTTAAAAAACCTGTCACAATGACACATCAATTATTCCAAGTGGTAAATAAGGTATAGTATGTAGATCACACAAAGTGGTATACTTTTTTGTAGTTGCAAGTTCAATTTCCATCACTACTCACCTATAGTAGACCATTGATTTTCAAGAAGTGACAAATGATCTAAGTAGTTATAGTACCTCAAATTCAAATTTGCACATATCCATGGCTTATTTCCACCTATTTCACAATTCCCTACCCCTCGGTGGGTGGGAGACTCCTACTATTCTAAGCGGAAGGGTGTAACATGCCCCCCTCCAGAACTAAAGGGGCTATAGCCCTATCTCCTTCCACCCACCCCTAGGTCAACTGTCCAGATTCTCTACGTAACATGGGCCCCTACTATTCTAAGGTTATGGTTATGGTTACAGTATATTAATTGGTGCGGGTTAGGGTGGTCCCCAACTCCATAATGCTTCATATTATTCACTCCCAACTTCACAAGCTATGAAAATAATACCTTGTGCAAATATCAACATAGGAACCAAATCATTAAGATTGTGACACACCTCAATTAGTACTTGAAAATACATTTATTCATTTGGGGTTTTAGATCATTTAGCAATGATTCATTGTATCCATTTAAATAGAAGATGAAATGGTTAAAATGTGTCAATCATTGAAATTATTTGTTCTTGGAAGGTACTTGTAAGAATATATTTTCATCTTTTTCTCTCAATTAAAAGCACGTGTAAAATGAAAAGAAAAATTTAATGTTTGACATTATTGTAATATTTGTATATGAAGCCACCCAAGAATGCAAATGAGCAAAAGGAAAGCATTAACAAAAAATAAGAAATAGATAAAATAAAATTTCTATTCAATAGGTATACAAAACATACAAGCATGAGTGAATACAATGAAAGCAATAGGTGAGTGCATATAGATATACAAATCAAGAGAATACAAATATGCAATCAATGTGAGATAAAGTATAAAAAATTATAAGTGAACTTAACTAAGTGTGAAATTGACCTAAATGGAGAATTGGCTAGGAAATAGATTGGTTGGGAAATATACCTTGTTCACACTAACACTTGAGGGGGAAAAGAAAATATGAAAAATAAGGGTCCCAACTACAAGGCTTAATGAGGTACTCATGTACAACAAAATTCCACAATAGATGATTGGTGGCTTTGAAAAGGTAATTTCAAGCTTAGTGAGGGTATTATAAAGCCAAATAGCCTTAGTAGCTACATTGGCAGTCCCTTAAAACTCAACTTCTATCAAGGAGAGAGAAATAAAATATTTCTTGTTGCTTTGCCAACAAATGGGATAAAAAATAAAGTGAAATTTGTAGTCAGATGTGGAGTTACAATTATAAAGATAGCCAACCCAATCAAATTCTATGTATACTATCAAATCTAAACATGTGTCTACTACATAGTGAATCTCATATTTTCGAATGCCCTATATTTAGTCAAGCATATGTTTGAATACTTTTCAATAAAGCTCATGAGGCTCCTACAAGAAACATGAAACCACACCAACTATAAATAAAATATTTGAGCAAGTACGCATCAAATAGATGAGGCTACCAACAAGTTGGTGATACAAGGCAGCATCAACCAATGACATGGAAAAATTAGCCTCAAGTTTGATTCTCAATAGAAAGGGAATCAGTGCAAAATTATAATTAGCCATATGAAATTGATTAATCAAATCAATGACATAGTGTAATAAGAGAAGGATATCTAGGTTAAATATCGTAACCTAAATTGATCCTTTCCACCTTAAACATTATGAATACAAAATTAACCAAGAGACACTATTTAGCTATTGTCTTCAAGGGAGAGCCAAATAGGTTGGTTAGGGTTTTGGTATCTTTTAGTGTGTTGTGTGTGGATTGATGATAAGATGTAGTGAATTAGGTGAATTGTGATCAAATTGACTAAGTGTGACAAAATTCAAAAATTACAGAACAAAAACTTAGAAATAGAAAGTAGATTTGAATAGGAAATACAAAGAAGAACCTAGAGTAGAAAACTAGAGTAGAATTGGCAAGACAGGGGTATTGTGTGCCCTTGTCCAAAAGTGCAAAAATCTAGGGTTTTAAATCCTGTACAAGTGTAGCAGTGGCTAAAGGTCTATTACTATGAAAACCCAAATCCAAATTCCAATTGTGCCTAGGTAATCAACATGTACTAGTTTGTTAATGATAAGCCCATGAAGATATGAATTAGGGTTTTGAAGCCTTCAAAATATTTGATAGGATAAATCCACTTCACACAATAGCAACTTGTAAACCTACAACATGGGCATAAGGAAAAGGGTTGTGCCATATAGGGGCTTTCCTTAATCATAAACTATGCTGGTGTTTCCACCTTCACAATGGATATGATGATAGATGATAAAGATTGTTTACTCTTGGAGGAGCGAAGGTAAAGCAATAAAGAAATTACAATGAACCACAATGATATCTTACCACTCAAATCTAAAGCCCTTGTCGGTCTAATGCATCTAGGACAATCTCACACAAGGAGGATGAAGAATTATCCTTAGGATCCTACAATTGTTAGCACATATAATGATAATAACAATAAACCAAAAAAATCACATCATACTTGAACATGAATTTTTTGTTAGGTTGCAGACTCTAATTGAATTGAACTATGCTTCTCTTACTTCTATTATTTTCCTTTTGATTGCTAGAGAGAGGGATTTCCCAAAGCTAGAGTTAGGAGTTATGAATGAGAGAAGAAGTTATATATGTGTGTGTATTCAAACACATTTCAATTCAACCATTTATTGAGGCAAAAAATAAACTTGAATTCTAAATCACTAAGGCTGACATTCAAATTCCAAAGTTTGGGTACAAATAGCTAGGATAGGAGCATTGGGAGTCCTTGTCTAGGCATAATTTTCTTTGCAAAATCTTGGAAAATAAGGATTTAATCAAGTTTCTCGAAAAGGTAGAAAAATGGGTACATCACAAGCATTATTTTAGCACATGCGCCAAAGAGGGTGTCAAACCTAGAGTGAAATTGTGAGCAGAAACAATTTATGATACAACACTTAGGTTGTGTAAAAGTGATTTTGAAAGAGGATTCAATGATCTCAATTTCAACAAAGTAGAGTAGTACACTCAAGTCAGTCATGGAAAATCTATTACGCAGATTAGTTTTGACCCTATCATTGATGGATGAGGCGTTCCTAGTGAAAGTCAAATCATCAACATAGAGAACCAAAAAGAGAAGAGCATCCTATATCTTATAATGTAGAAATTCATATTAGAATGACATCAAGGTAATCCAAGAGAGAGATGAAAGGATTTCATCTTGGCTATACAATGTTGGAAGGGTATGCTTGAGGCCATAAATAGACCTCCTTAACCAACAAACCAATGAAAAATATTGAATGAATTACTATGGTTCCATGTAAATCTCATCTTATAGATCCCCATGAAGAAATGAAATCTTCACATCCATATGATGTACAACCCAACCATGAGTTGTAGCAATAAAACTATTTAGGCGAATGGAGTTCATCTTGGTGATAGGGGAAAAGGTCTTTGTATAGTCAACACCATGAACCTAGGAGAAATATCACAAGTCAGTTTTTCTTGTCAATTGATCCATTTGTTACAAATTTTCTTTGATATATATCTACTTGCACCAAACCAATTTATTTCCTTAAATAGTGGAACAAGCTCCCATGTGTTGTTCTTGATCAAAGAGTTGTACTCTAACCATTTGTTGATTCCTACTTGGATATATCTAATGCTTTATGAAAATATTGTAGACCTAAAGTTGTGGTAATGTAAGAATGTGGAATATCCATGTGTTGTGATTAATTCCTTTGAGTGTCTAAAGGATCCCCAACAAGAGTGTCTACAAACAAGGGAGTCTGTCAAGCCCATTGAGGCATAGAAGAAGGGGGTGTAAGAGGAGAGTCCTCAAGATCTGAATGTGAACTCAATGAAGGGGGAGGTGAACCCTCATGATTGACTTTGTGAATACAAGAAGGTAGAAGAAATTCCTATGTGTCACTGCCATCTAAATCCATTATAGAGGAAGGAAGAGTGTGAGAAGACAAATTGGGAGGACTTTCCATGAAATGCATATTTCACTCAATGACGATCTCGTGAGTGTTTAGATCCAAGAGTTGATATCCTTTGACACCATTGGGATACCCAAATAAGATGCAATGTCTACTTTAGGTTCCAAATATCTAAATTTCTTCGAAGGATTATGAGTGCATGCACAACAACCAAAAATACTAAAATGTTGTTGTGAACAAAATATATTACATAATTGGTTTACCTCCTAGGTCCTATTCACACTAAGTTAAAATTACTTAGGGAAATTTTAGGTTATTTACTTTTTGTGTCTCGTGCCATATGATTGTGACACATGTGATAACCCCATGTCATATTTCCTCACCTTATCTATATAAGCAAGACATCTCATGCACTTTACATATCATTGATCCATTTAATAGTTATATCATTTTACTTTCATTATCATAAAATTTATTTATTTCTACTCTCGCATGGAAGGCTATTTCTAATTTTGCAAGTGATCCTCAAAGCTTGAGACTTTGTGACTCTTATGTAGTATTAGAGCTTCAGATCTGCAAGCCCCTAGTCAAGATATTTTTTGGATGGATTTTTTAGAAAACAAACCTCACTATTCAATCCAAAAGGCCCAAAAATCTCTATTTTCATATAAGGTACTCTATATTTTGGAGTCAATTTTTTTGACCATTTTTAGGGGTTTTGAAAAAATTGCAAAAAGAATTTGTATAACTTGAAATCTATACCATACATATCCATATCATATGAATTTTTAAAAATTTCTAGTCATAATTATAGGTAGAATATTTAGTTGATTTATTTGGCAAACCATTAGTGATCGCAATCATGTTGTCATATGGCATTAGCCTACACTATCAGTGTACTCAGGTACAATTTGTCAACATTTATAATTTTAAAAAAACATTTTAATTTTAAATTATAGTTTCTTTAGCCCTTGGAATGTGGTCTAAGAGTGCATAGTTTTTCTTGGCCTCATAAGATTTGTCTCTAAAGGGTGGCATGTAAGAGTTTCTACCATCTCCTCGTTGCTCTACTAGTAGACTCCACCCATCAACCAAAATTTTTTTTCCACCTTCACCAAGAACTCCAACCTAATTTATATTCAAATAGATATATGCAAGTTTCATTGCCCAAGTAAGGCACAACGTAGATCCATCATTCTAGCATTTCCTAGGTTGCTGGTGTCCCTAGTCCAAGGGTGGGGGGGCCTTTTTTATGCCTAAATGAGTATAGTTTTTATGAGGTATAACCTTTTACTAGGGTATCATATTTTTGTATTTATAGTTAGGGTATGTGTAAGATCATTATGGAAAAAATAGGCCCTTAAGTGGCAATAAAATTCATAAAATCGGAATTAGACAACTTGACGTAAAAAATTGAATATGTTATTTATATTATTTCAAAAATATGTAAGAATAGAATCTGTAGCAAATTGAATGTAGTTTGTAAACTACTAGGTTTATTTAAAAAAATATATTTATTTGGTGAAAATTTGAAATTTCAATGCAGTAGTACTTAAATTTTAGGGAAAAAATAAGAAGTAGGTGTCTGTCTGACCACCCTAACCACAATAAAATGATAATATTTTTTTTATAAGATTTTAGATATAAGTAGGGGACTCATGTCCGGATGTGATGCATATTTTTTTGTAATTTTTTTCCAAGTAAATAATTAATTATGATTTTTTAATTACAAATTTTAAAAAATATAAAAAATCATATGTCTAACCACCTTAACTTGGTTAAAAATTCATGAAATTCATTTTTTTTTTAATCCTATAGTATGTGAAGCATAGAATGTGACACATATTTTAGATTCAAAAAATGTAATACCGTTTGAAAGTTATAGATTTTTTCAATCAGCTTATCAATCAAGAATTTAGTCGTAATTCAAATAGAAAATGAATAATAATTATTTATTAAATTCAAAGTAAAACATAATTTATATTGGTGGAAAGCTAAGAATCTCTTTTAAAAACCATTTTTGTTTCATCAACTTTGGGTAAAAAAAAGAGTCGTCAACCACATGGGTCATCATATCACTTAGATATCACCACTTTTTGGCCCATCATGATCTTGCACATACCCATCACTAAAAAGTTGGCTTCGAGCACTTGACAATGGTATATGTTATTTATTTAGATTTTGCTATAGGTGCCTTATATTGCTTATTGAAGTCCAAATTACCTTTCTTACTTTCGAGTTGATTAAATTTTTCCACAATGTCTCATTTATTATTCCTTATAGGCATTGGAAACATTTTTTATAGAATTATACATCCATCTATGTAATTTTTCTAGATTATTCCTTATACATCAAAATTTTAAATTGGAGTGATTTTGATAATTTGGCTCATATTTGGTACAAATTATTGAAATTAGTTGTTGATTTTTCTTAAGGGGCTTCCTTTGTGATGATTTCGATTTGGGAGGTTTCATATAAGATTGTTACTGCATAGTAATTATTTTTCTTGATTGGCATTTTTAGCTCTAATGGTGAATTCATGTACATTTGATCTTCTCACTCATAATTTTTACACTTGGAAAATCACAATGTAATGGTTACTTCGATCCAAGGGAGGTCTACTTTGGGAAAACATCAAGTTGATTTTAGTAATAAGTATGAGATATTTTCTCACAAGAGAAAATGTGATGAGGCTATGTGTTTGATTTATTTACATGTTTTTAACAACTTTTTGTTCCACATTGAAGAATATACAACACCTAAGAAGATATGGGATAAATATAAAGATTATCTTGGTATATTTAGTGAATTTTGTACTTCGAAAATAGAGGTAGAATTGACTTCTCTTTCTCTTGATACAATTATTTCTATTGAAGATTATTTGGTTAAAAAATCTTTAATATCTCGATTGGCTAGTTGTGGGAAAGTTAAAAGGAACATTTTTTGTCTTTTCTTCCATCCTATTCTACCATGGATTCCTTAGGTGATGCATTTGACATGCCTTGTTTTGAGAAATTTTGTGACCATTTGAATAGACAACAAGTTAAGTTTATCCAGTTAGATGCACTTTCCAAGAGTTGGGCATTGGTAGCCCAATCACCCAAAGGCAAAGGAAAGAAGAAACCAATTGTTAAGACAAAATATATTGAGTCTTCCACCTCTTCCAAAGAGGAAAAACCTATGAAGGAAAAATCAATATGTTCATATTGGAAAAATAGGGTGGTGATGAACGTAGTTGTTACAAAAAATAGATTGATGGGTTGTAGCACTTTCTTTAAAAGAACAATATTTATTTTCCTTTGATAATGTCTACTAGTTCATATTATTCTTCTACAACATCATAATCTATATAGTCAATGAAAAATGGATTAGCTAATGGGACATACAAGATGAAAGGTAAACCACTCCTTGCTTCTACATGTCCTAAAGAGACGACTTCTTGATTTTGGAGCTTCACATCATATGGCTTCATCATAGGGTATCTCTTCATTTGAGCCTTTTAGTTTACCAAACATTTCGATGGGGAGCAACACATATGTTCATGTTTGTGGGAAAGGACATATAGGCATAGGAGAAGGCACATTCAATTATGTAATTTGTCTTCCATCCTTGTCAACCAATCTCCTTCCTATCTATCAAATTGCACATAGTGGAGTAGGAAATACTATTGATTTCACACCTAATTTTGTTATTATTAGAGACTTGAGGAGTAGATAGATCATTGTTGTTGATGGTTGATCATAAATCTCACATGTACATGTTTTCACATTTTTTTCTTGGTGATAATGCAGATCCTTTAATTGATATTAGCACTCATGCATCTACTGTGGATCATATTTTTGGATAGAATTTTGGTCACTTGAACCTAAGACTTATTTATCTTCCATATCCTCTTGCCACTTCTTCAAAGTTTAGTGTTTACATGGCTTCCAATAATTCATTTTAGTACCTAGATGTTTCTAGTCTTTTAGATTGAGCTTTACATGGTGACTTCTTGATAGGTATTCTGAATTTGTTTTGTGAGTCTCATATTATAGATTTGGAGGATGTGCTTGAGGATATTCATTTCCTCTTTGATGATATTTATAGCACTAATTTTATCACATTATCATTATCTTTGGATATTGTTTTTCAATAACACATGTCCTAATTTTTCATCATATTTGATTAGGATTGCACCTAATTTTATTGTGGCGTACTTTAGCATGGAGACACTTGAGAAATATTTAGAGGCATATATCATGATACTTATTTCCCCATCTCTCTTTTTGGATTTGGAGTCTCTTCTACTATCACTAGTGGATTTTTTCTTCTTGAGTGGAGGAATGTTGTTTGCATGCATTGGATTGTTTTCTATATTCAAGTTTTCACCATTAACACATCAACTACTTCATTGTGGGGAGATATATGGTCTCACTCTTTCTCTCTTATGGGGGTTATTGATTGTATATTTGTGATGTATGTAGTCCTTGGAGGGGTCATGTTGTGTCCTTCTTCCATCACTTGTACATGTTTGTTTCATGCAATCTCTCTTTTGGAGAGGGGTTTTCTCCTATGAATTTTTCTCATTTACTTTGATTGTGAGAGATCTTTTTTACATGGGCACCTTTAACATGGATTTATAAAAAATACCCATCTATGCAAATTTTCATTCATTCCTTGTTTTGGTCCTCCCCAAGTTGCACTTCAAGGGGTTGTCAATGTCAATGAGGTATATTACCTAATTAGTTTACCTCCTAGGTCTTATTCACACTATGTTAGTTAAGTTTACTCAAGTTACTTTTAGGTTATTAATTTTTGTGTTTCATGTTATATGATTGTGACACATGTCATAGTCCTATGTTTTACTAACTCCTCACCTTGCATATATAAGCAGGGCCTCTCATTTATTGTATGTATCATTGACCATTTGATCATTGTATCATTTTTGCATCCATAATCAAACTATTTATTTCTTGCTACTCTCTTATAGAAGGATATTTCTAGTTTTGTAGGTAATCTTGGGAGTTAGAATCTTTGTGTGACTCCTACATAAGGTGTTTCACAACAAGTTTCTTGCTACACTAGGCTTTAAAGAGATTGATGCCCTCTAATGCCTTGTGGTAAACCTTTTTTAGATTTGAGCAACACATTTTATAGATTTGGTCCAATGCCTATATGCAAGTGTCATGTCCCCATTTTTGGAATGATCACCTAATGGTGTTGGTTAGCCTATCCTATTCGCGTAGGCTAAGACAAAGGGCTAAAGGAATGACCTAATTGATTAAATATGATTTATAATCAATTTTATTGGGAAAATTGAATTTTTTATGAGCCATTTGGTGAAGGAGAAATAATTTAATTAAATGGATAAGGAGGTGAGCAACCTAAGAAGGAGAAGATAAAGGATGGAAAATGATTGGGTATTTTTTTTGTAATGCTAAGGAAAAAGTAAAATAAATCCAAATAATTTTCCTTGGAGGAAGACGACCTAGGAGAGGTCCTAAAAATGAATTCTGAATCCCTAAAAGGTGGTTGCCCAAGTTGAGAAAGAATAATAAAATAAAATAAAATATTTTTTTTATTCTTGGCACCTAGAGGGAGGTTGACCTTATGGGAAAAAAAAGACATTTGCTAAGAGGAGGACGACCTTGAGGAGTTTATTTTCGAGGGCTATAAATAAAAGGTGTTTTGAAGTCATATGATCATCATTCACATATGATTTTCTCTTGAGTTTTATCTCATTTAGCTGCAATATTGTTAGCCTTCATTCCAAGGACGAAAACCCTTAGGAATGTGGTGAGTTGGATGAAACCCTAGCTCATCCTTATGTAGGTCTCATCATGGAGACCTAATTGTACTTCATCGACATCATTTGGAGGAGAAGAAATACATTGTATATTCAAAATTGAAGATCTATTTTGGAGCAACACCTTGATGGCAATTGTGGAGATTGTTGCATTAGGGTTTCACCCTACTTTGAGTGCCACATTTGGGAAGATTTGGAGCACCCATCCTTGAGGGAATTTTCACTTATTTTGGAGGTGATTTGGAATAGTAAACCCTAGGCTCACCTCTTAGAGAATTAACCCAACTAGGGTTTATCATTTTCCTTCTAATTTGCATGTATTTGGTATGTACAAATCATACAAGTTTGATTTATAGTGAAAAATTATGGGCATTTTTTGGCATGTTGTGCCCTAGAATCCAATATAAAAATCATATCAAAACTTTCAGTTTGTAGCAACGAGGTTTAATTCAGAAAATCAGATTTTTTTGTTTCAATTTGGTTGTGCTACACTATGTATTTTATGGTGTATTTCATGCTTGTAATGATTATCAACTTGCGATATCATTTGCCATCATTATTTTTCATGTTTGGGAATGTTTATGTTCACTGTAATTATTTGTTTAAGAGCAGAAAATAAAATAAAAAATTAGGGTTTTTAGCAAAAATTTAAAGTGCAAAAATCTAGGGTAGAAATCAAAAATTTAATTCTAGAATCTTAGGGTAGATCCCATTGAGGATATTACATTGGTATCAGAGTAGGTGTGTCCTGCTAGCCTACAATTCTATTTTGGTGCATGTAGATCTACATTGGACATGAGTGAAAGGGGAACTTGGAGAAAGAGCATGGATTGGTGACCTAAATTCTTACCCAAGGTAGAAGGCATAGATCCTATTCAAGAGCTATTTCTAAAAATATGAAAGGAACAAGAAAGGTACTTGTTTGAAGGTTCCAAAATTTTGGACCAATACCAAAGTTTGTCAGATCATACAAAGGCTTGTGTTCCCCTTGATGTGTACTTGAAGGCACTCAAGTACCAATAGCCCCACAAAATAGGCCTATATGAATACATAAGGAAAATGGCTAAGGAGGAGGTCAAGGAACAAGACCCAAATAAATCAATTTTGTTGGAGGAAATGAAGTCTAAATCATAATCAAAATCACCAAAAGTTACCATTGAAGAAAGGATAGAAAATAAAAAGGAATCACTTGCTTGTTATTTTCAACCTACAAGTGATCATGGGAAAGAAAAAGATTTGTCAACATGTCTAGAAGTTTGGATTCCTATTCATACATGTGGAAGTTCTAAATAGGGTGAAGCCATGTTCACAATTTCACTTCAGCCATATGAGGATATGGACAAGCAAGAATCAACTATTGCATCTACAAGTGGAGAACACATGGAGACCAGAAGGTCGAAGGAAATGTTGTCTTGGTGTCTGTCAAACCAACATTGATTGATCAACTATGTGGAGGTATGAATTCTACTAATCTTGCATTGTGTGAGCCTAGCATTGCTTCACCAAATCTACATATTATTGGTAAGGAATCAAATTGTGATTTGGATAACTTGGATAGTGATGATGTTCATACATATGAAAGAAATACAATTTTTTTGTCATGTAGTGAGCAAAGTGAATTTGATAAAGTTGGTTTAGAATTGCAAGCATTGAAGGATCACTTTATGATTGTGCATACACCCTCTAGACCATCAATTGAAGAGGAGCATGAATCTACTTGTGTTTTGAAACCCCACTCTAATGATGATGATTCCTCTATTGTGCATGATGATGATGATGTTGTCTTATGGGAAGAATATGATTCTACTCACTATTATGATAATGATGCCTTGATTGAATTTGATGTTGACCTAGCCTCAAAACATGTGTTGTATGAAAAAGATTTCATAGAGGTAGCTGAGTTTGGGAAGCATGGTTGTGAATATAAATAATAAATTTTGTATGAAGATGATAGGCCCCAAAGGTTCCATCATTTGGAAAGGAAATTGAAGGTCAATGAAGACATGATTATTGCAACCCTAACCCATTTTGATAATACTCATAAGTTTATGGAAAATTATTGTTGGAGGGCTCCAAGGACACACAATAAATTTGAAGGAGAACTATCTCTTGCAAACTTACAGGTACTCAACGAAGCCTTGGTGGTAATAAAATCAAATTACCTACACCTAATTTTAGATAAAGATCATCTTCTCAAGCTTGATGACATGTATTTTGATGCACTAAGAGGGAAAGAAGATGAAGTTGATATGCTTACCTATGAGATTAAGGTTACTATGGATTCCCTAAAGAGCACTCAAATGGCCCTTCAAGAATCAGAAATTTAGGTTGATGAGATTTGTTTGGAGTTGAGCTTGGCACATTCTTCATCATCCATGGCAAAAACTAAGTCATCTATGGAAACCACATCCAACGAACAAAAATCTTATATGAAGAGTGTGAAGACTAGACAAAGAGATGAAGAATTTGAGGGACCATATTGTGAAGTCTTAAGGATGGAAGAGATATGTACACATGGAGATATAACTTGTAGCAATGAGGCAGAAATAATGACAAATGATACACTTGATTTTTAATGGGACACATCCACTAGATTAGCACTTGATATAGAGCATAAAAAATGAAGGAAGAAGTGCTTGGGGACCTTGAATACACTACAAAAAGACATGAGGTAGGGTCTGATTTTCTATTTTGCAACAATAGTTTGTTACCTTTACATAATCATGAGATGGCAACCATAATTCATGAGGATGATAGTGGTACTCACTATTTGAGAGAAGAGCCTCTTATGATGGTCAATCATGAGGAGAGGTATGATACATAAATTTATGTTTGACAAATAGTTTGCATCATGGGGGTCATGAGTAACGTCTTTTGGAGAACCCATTTAAGGCTCAAGTCATGGTTATGGATGAGATAGTTGAGCATACACCTTGTGGACCAACCAACAATGATATGGATGCATGTGTAGATGGAGACATTTGTGATTCAGATTTGGTTGGGCAATTAGCCATCCTTGAGGAGCTTGAGGAGTCTACTTGTGTTGAAGATTCCTTGGTGGAGTATGAGGTTGCCCTAATTTCAGAATTGGTGACATATGTCATGGATACATTTGATGGCACTTGGTATGCACTTGGAGGTGTGGAGTCTCAACTAGTATATGATCCAAGGTATGAAGATGATGTCATAGAGGTACTTGATTTTGAGTAGCATATGCTTGAGTTTCATATGGAAGATGAGCATGAGGGAAAAATTATTCCAACCCTAACCCATTGGTTTCTATCTCATGCATTGTTGATAGATGGTTGTCCTACCTTGTTGGTCAGGGATTTTTAAGGGTGTACCTTGAGGAAAATAGTTGTTTGGATGGATTGGAGAAGTTTGGATAACTACTTCAGTGTTGGAGGTTGGCATGATGATGAGATGCTATCATCATATGACATTGGAGGTACGTTTTGCACCATCATAGGTATGATTTTTAGTTTGCTTGGTGTTGTTCTGATTTATATCACCAACCTAGTAGGGGTTGGTATGTTTTTCTATGCACTTGTAATGGGCATATTTCACATCCATAGGAGATCATTCAGAGTGGGATGGATAGTTGATGATGGTGACACTGTGAGAGACATATATCTCTTCATTTTCAATGGGTGTGATGGTGTGATGATTTGGGATCCAGGGATTGGTGTAATTGGTACACTACTCCATAAGGATCATGATGAGTTACTTCACAACTCTTAGCGTGGTAATGGTTGTATCAAAGTGGAAAAAAAGACTTGGTACAGGTGGTCATGCTTTATGGATCATATCATGCATCACTTGTTGATATACATGAATCTCTTCAGGGCTTTGGTTTTGTTTAGTGTTTTGTCTTTGATAGACTTAGCACTCATGGACGATAGAGCCTTTGGAGGTAAGGAGTTGGTACTTGTGGTTGAGGGTTTTTCATCCTTGTTCCTACAACTACATAGGCACAATACATGAAGGGGGAATAGGATTTATGAATTTGGGGAATGGATCTGAATTAAGTTTAAGCATGTTTGGCTAGTTGTGCTTCATTATTGGATATCAAAGCTCACTTCGCATATCACTTTATATTCTCTTTGAGAGATGCAACCACATGTTGAGTAGAGTGATCACATAGTACTTGATTGGGTGGAGATACTTGTCACTTGACGATATTTTGCAAGATACAGATTTGCAATTGCTTGTAGGCGAGCAATTCTAGGAAGGGAGGACTATCATGTCCCCATTTTCAGAGTGATCACCTAATGGTGTTGGTTAGCCTATCCTATTCTTGTAGGCTAAGTCGGAGGGCTAAGGGAATGAAATAATTGATTAATTATAAATTTTAATCAATTTTATTGGGCAAATTGAATTTTTTATGAGCCATTTAGTGAGGAGAAATAATTTAATTAAATGGTTAAGGAGGTGAGCAGCCAGGGAAGGAGAAAATAAATGATGGGAAATGATTGGGTATTTTTTTTGTAATGCTAAGGAAAAAATAAAATAAATCCAAATAATTTTCTTTGGAGGAAGACGACCTAGGAGAGGTCTTAAAACTGAATTATGAAGCCCTGAAAGGTGGTCACCCAAGTTGAGAAAAAATAATAAAAATAAAAAAAAATTATTTGATATTCTTGGCATCTAGAGGGAGGTCAACCTTATGAGAGAAAATAATAAAATAAAATAAAAGGGATTTGCCAAGAGTAGGTTGACCTTGAGGAGTTTATTTTGGAGGGCTATAAATAAAAGGTGTTTTGAAGTCACATGATCATCATTCACATATGATTTTCTCTTGAGTTTTATCTCATTTAGATATAATATTGTTGGCCTTCATTCCCAGAATGAAAACCCTTAGGAATGTGGCGAATTGGAAAAAACCCTAGCTCATATTTGTGGAGGTCTCGTCATGGAGACCTAATTGTACTTCATTAGCATCATTTGGAGGAGAAGAACTACAATGCATATTCAAATTCAAAGATCTATTTTGGAGCAACACCTTGGGGACAATTGTGGAGATTGTTGCATTAGGGTTTCACCCTACTTTGAGTGCCACACTTGGGTAGATTTGGAGTTTTCATCCTTGAGGACATTTTCACTTGTTTTGGAGGTAGTTTGGAACAGTAAACCCTAGGCGCACCTTTTAGGGAATTCACCCAGTTAGGGTTTATCATTTGCCTTCTAATTTGCATGTATTTGGTATGTACAAATCATACAAGTCTGATTTATAGTGCAGAAATTTTGGGCATTGTTTGGCATGTTATGCCCTAGAATCCATTATAAAAATCATATCAAAACTTTCAATTTGTAGCAACAAGGTTTAATTCAAAAAATTAGATTTGTTGTTTCAATTTGGTTGCACTACATTGTGGATTTCATTCTCGTAATGATTATCAACTTGTAGTATCATTTGCCATCATTATTTGTCATGTTTGGGCATGTTTATCTTCGTTGTAATTATTTGTTTAAGAGGAAAAAATAAAATAAAAAATTAGGGGTTTTAACAAAAATCTGAAGTGTCAAAATCTAGGGCAAAAATCATAAATTTAATTCTAGAGTCTTAGGGCAGATCCCATGGGGGATATCACAACAAGGGAATGAGCATGGATCATGCAACCATTTCTTTCAAGGATCTGTTTATTCTATATACAACACCATTCTGCTTAGGTGTGTAGGCAACTAAATATTAAAAATAAATCCCTTTAAGAGTACAAAATTGTTCAAAGTGATGGTTCACATATTCTCTACCATTATTACTGTGGATAATCTTAACAAACTTTCAATTTTATTTTTTTGTATGAGCCTTGAACTCTTGAAATATATCAAACACTTCACCTTTTTATTGAACGAAAATGACCTATTGCTATCTAGAAAAATCACCAATAAACATGAGCAAGTAGTGGGCCTTGCTAAAAGATAAGGATGAGAATGGACCCACTAAGTCACTATGAACTAATTCAAGGACTTGTGAATCCCTCCATGCCTCCCCTTCGTCAAATTTGTCCTTAGGATTCTTTCTTGGGGTACATACTTGACATAATCCATCTAAAAAATTAATCTAAGGAAGACCTATGACCATGGCTTGTGTGCTAAGCTACTAAAGATAGTGGCAGTTGAGATGGCCAAACTAATCATGCCATAGTTTTCTCACAAAATTTGATTGAGTAAGAAAATTAGTAGGAGTATCAGGTGTAAAATGAAAGAAAGCATAGAGTTGAGAATTATTATTAGTTTATCCAATTGCAATGAGAGCATTATCTTTAAATTTTTTTATGACAATAAAATATGGAGTGAATTTGACTTTCCCACCATTCTTAAGATGTGTGATCTAAAATACTGAAAGAAGGCTTAAAATACTGAAAGAAGGCTTGATAACAAATCAAGCACATAGAGAACATCCTCAAATTTGTACCATTGCTAGCAACAATTGTACCATTCCTAATGAGACCTATCAAAGAATCACCACTAATGATAATATGAGGTACATGACAAGGCTCCAATGAAGAAAATTGTTCTTGGTTGGAACCCATATGGTGTGAAGTACTTGAGTTAAGAATCCACTCCTTGGAATTATCTTAAAAAGCTACAATTATTTTTTTCTTTCCCTTTGCTTGATTTTAAATGAGTGGAATATTTTTGTGCAATTGAGGGTATATTAATGTTTTTCTTCTTGAGAATATTTTTGACCTCATCGATCTACTTCCCATGAAATTGATGTTCCTCATGACCAATCTTATGGTGGGCATAATTTGGCCTTCCATTATTCTATTAATTCCCCGTAGATGAAGAGGATTTGAAGGAAAGAAAGGAATGTTCTTATTTTTGTGTGGCTTGTTCTTAGATTGCTTGTGTTTCTTGTCCAAATGACGGTGCTACCACAATAGTGGTTTACACTTTTTGGGAGATCTTGATTTTTGTTGAAATCACATATTTTTAGAAAATATAATGATTTAAGCCTTGAAAAGTTTCATTTAAAGGATTACAATTGAAGAGGGTTTGATCAAACCACCTTAGACCAAGCCCCCTTGGATAGAACCCCACTATTTTTAAACCATACTTATAACAAAGTCTCTTTTACACCTATCAAAATGCTGATAAAAAACCACTTTTGATTTACCTTTTGGGGGATCAAATGAATTCATTTTTTTTTTTTTTTGTAAGTATGTAGTCTTTATTATAAGCTTTTTGTGAATGTAGGTTTTTCACCGAAAATCAAACTCTATGTTTTGCACATGTGGAAAAATAGAAGATTATCAATTTTTTTTTTTAAATATCTTTAAGTTGGGTATCGATGTCCTTAATACATACATAAAAAGTTATGTTGCATACAGTCCGCCTATGTCTGAATTGTAATTGGTTTGACTTCGAAACTTGATTAAGGAAAAAATATTTAATAAAACACTATGAAACCAAATGAACTGGTTAGATATTGTAGTTACAAATCTAAATTCAAAGAAAATTATAATTTTATCTTTTATACAAAAATTTTTTTATGTTGTATATGGTGAGCATCACTCCTTAAAAATGTTATTTACTGATAAAAACTAGTTTTTGAAAA
Source organism: Sequoiadendron giganteum (assembly GCA_007115665.2). Taxonomy (NCBI): domain Eukaryota; kingdom Viridiplantae; phylum Streptophyta; class Pinopsida; order Cupressales; family Cupressaceae; genus Sequoiadendron; species Sequoiadendron giganteum. The sequence goes on from CM021109.1 coordinate 18,691,541, forward strand.
AGATGAAAAAAAGTGCAATCTGATTCCAATTATTTTGAGAAAAATATATTTAGAATCTATAGACAAAACTTCACAAATCACTAGCTTGCATCATCTTCAAATTCCTCACGGTTTAGCCGCTATAGGAGCCTGAAAGTGAAGATGTAGTTAAAAAAAATCAGTTAAGTGTCCAATTTGCCCAAAAATTGTAAACCAGCATTATGGGATCACCCATGACCTAACCCTTTCCTTCCCTTAGGCTGACCATCCAAAAACGCCTTAGAATGAGATGGATTTAAGAGAGCCATGGAATTTTTTTTTGTTTTGAATGCATCAACATTTTAGGGAAGGATACAAATGAAGACATAGTATATGTGACTCCCATAGTCACCTTGTGAGTGTGAAAGTTAGAAATGGAAGTTGCATATTTAGGTTCAATTTTATTTAGCATATTATAAAATAACTAAATTTCCTTTTTATCAATGCCGCATGCTTTACATTATGCTCTAAGATTAGACCTTTGTGATGTAATCCTAGATGTTGTCAAAGATTTTTAGATCAAGGCTCATCAAATCATTGTTGATCTTGTAGCCTTTAACTTCATCAATTTTATCATAGAGAGTTCTAAGTTTTTCCCAAGCATCATGTGAATTTGTAAATGATTCAACTTGAAACATAAGATCAAGGGAAGTTGCAATGAAATTCAAGTACTTTAGTATGTTTAAGCATCCATTGTATTTTATCCTTATCATTTTTAGGTTCATCAATCTTTTGTTCAACATTGTTGCAAAAATGGTTGTCATTGCACCAAAAGATTGACATGTTAATGCCCAATACAACCGCCAGAGTTAATAAATCTGTGGGAGGTGGTTAAACCATGTCACAAACCCATGTGTTGCACTGCACAACACAAGGAGAGAAAGGGCACACACCTTGCAACAATCCCCCCCCCCAATGCAAGCAAGGGGTTTGAACTTGTGACCCATGCTCTAATACTAATTGTTGCAAAGATAAATGTTGTTGCACCAAAAGATCGACCTGTTAATGCCTAATACAAGCACCCAAGTTAATGAATCCATGAGAGGCGGTTAAGCCATGTCACAAACTCGAGCGCTACGCTACATAACACACAGAGACCAAGGGAATAAACCTTGCAACAAACATAAGGTGTAAATCCTTGTTGTATTAAGGTGTTCCATGCATTTTGATGCCATGATGCACAATTATGTGAAGTTACCAATGGAAAATTAAAGAAAACCATTTGTGAAGGAAAAGTAGAGCATAAGAAGAAAGATATGTAAAATCATAAAAAAATGTTGAAGTTATTTCTGAAGTTTTACAATGTCCAAAATTGACCAGACATTGAAAGTTTTACAATGTTGGAGTTGTTTCTAGATTTAAATACAACGTCCAAAATTGACTAAATACTAAAAGTGTGGTTAGAGAACAAAATGAGAACCTCAAATGGAACCAAAATGTAGTGCTTAAAAAAAATTCACTTTCAAAAGGAAAAAATTACCCAAATCCAAATCATATGTGAAATTTACAAGGTTTTGAAGTAGGAAAAAATAATTGCCAAATTTGATGAAAATTATGATTTTAAAAAGCATAAGATCACTTGAGTAAAAATTATTTTACCATTACAAAGAGCTCAAAATTATATCTGAAATAAATAAAAAATTGATTGAAAAAGGACATAATCTTAAGTTATTAGCCTTAAAAGTTTGATTGCAAAAGAAAAAGTTGTAATTGTGAGGGGGTCAAAATTTCAAACAAGGTGCTAATGTTAGCATGATGTCTTAATGGCATCATCATCAAAATATTTTGATTTACTAAAATATTGTCTACATCATTGAGATTCCATAACCATGATCAATTTACTAAGCCAATTCAAATTAGAACTACCAAAAAAATAGAGCAAAACCACCTATTTAGAAAAAAACACAATTTTAAACAAAATATTTTGAGTGGCTATAGGGGTGCAAATCTAGTGGTAGTAATTGGGCCACCCATTAGTGATTGCATGGTGGTCACAACTAAGAGTCAACACCCTATTGGCATTACTAAAATCGTTGGTGGCAGGTGATACACAACTTGTGCTACTAGTGGTGGCACTAGTGACACAATTGGTACACCACCACTATAGTAGACTACAAAGCATGATACATTTTTTAATTTATTTTTATCAATTCTATACATTACTATGTGTAGGGGATTGTATGGCTAGGTACCAATTGTCTTTGCCTCTAAGACAAATTTGTCCAAAATGGACAAGTTTAATATGAAAATGGGGGTTCTTAAGCCTTTTATATACTATCAAAATATTTTTTTGGCTTCAAAATGTCTAAAAAAGGAGTAATATGTTGGATCTGACAAAAATGATCATTTTAAAACCATTGCAGATTTAGTTTCTAACTTTCAACTAGGATGAGAAAAAAGAAAATTTGACTTTCTCAATTGTTTTGAACTCAATGATGGTCTCATATTTACTTGAAGAATATTTGATAATATACTTTCATTTGGCAAGATAGAAAACCTAGATGAGATATGACAAATATGTCATCTTATAGAAAGTTTTCATTTAAAAATATTTATACATATAAATCTCTACATCCTTGCCACACCAAATCTAATGATTAATCTACCTAATAATAGATATCTCATTTATAGTTATACAAATTAATATAAATTATAGTGGAAAGGTTTTAAAGACACTTAACGATTCTAGTTGGTGTTAATGAGGTTATTACTTAATGAGTGTCTATTTTAGGTCTATTTCACACTAGTTACTTAAGTTTACTTAGGGATTTTACTTTCCGTGTCTTAAGTCATGAGATCATGACACTTGTCATAATATCATGTTGTCCTATGTCCCACCCTTACCTATACATACAATAGTCCTCTAGGTACATTTCATTCCATTACAATATATACTACTATATGAGCTTTGGCATTATAATATTTTCATTACTTCTTTCTTTAGTGGAAGATTATTTGGTCGTAGATGATTTTTTCTCCTATGAGTGGTTTCGATGACTTGAACATTATATCAGAGCTCTAAATCTATAAGTGCCTTCTCTTTTTTTAGGAGAATTTTACCAAGTTTTTCATTTGGTACATCTTAGCACAAATCTAACCTCACATGGTTAATTCTAAAAGACTCCAATCTATATGGATGAATAGTAAACTTGATAGGGTTTGTAGAAGTTCTATTTTTGGCCATTTTTGGAGGGCACCATTTTGTGAATTATACAAATTTCACACATATTATATAGTCATATGATCCATATAACTGTATAATTCACATGGCCTCCATATGGTTTCTAGTATTGTCATCTACTTTAGATCTATAGAATATCTAGTATTGTCATCTACTTTAGATCTATAGAATATTTTGTGTTAGCTTTGTAGTGCCTACATCAACCTTAGTATGATTATACAATTCACATTTTTTTTTAAATTATATTTTCTTGTTCATAATGTAGGATATAGGCCTTGATTCACCCCTTGTGTCCAATATGTACCCTATTTTATACCAATTTTGTAACTTACATCATACATGATGTTAGATCTACACCATGTCCTAGATTCATACACCTATTCCTAATAGGTTGTGACATCAATGACAAGAAAGTCATACACCACCTTGACATTAATAGGGCACCTCTTTTGTTTAGGCCACTGGGCCTGAGCCATATGCCTTGGTCGTGCATACCCATATAGGCTTAGATTGTTAGTGTTACATGTGGTTTTTTGGTATAAGAAGGAATTTTTTTTCTTCAAAGCCATAACTTTCATGCATAGTGTTAGATTTTTTACTCCTTCTATGTGGAAAAAGGCTCTTTCTAATCACTTTGCAGTGATGTAGGTGATTTTTCTAGATTCAACTCCAAGTGGTATTAATTTTAGTTTGAAGATATTATTTTCTTTTTTATTTCAACGTGAATAACTTTTACACATGATGCCAAATTTGGGCAATTTAAAAAAAAAGAACAAAAAAATCACAAGGAATCTATTCGTAACCTCATGTTCTATTTAGCAACTATTTTTGTTTAATTAGAAAAATCACTATGTTTTATAAATGGTTTATTTAGACTTGTCCATTGTACAAATTGCACTTAAATGTCTATTACTATTTGCTAGGAAGGTTACTAGAAGAAAAAATATAATTGACTATACACACAATATTGAATAATAAATTGCATTTCTTTAAATTTACTTGTTTATATGTTGGTATTACTAGATCTAACTACTCCACTCTACTTTAACATTAAATTAACCAATGACCAAATGATCAATGACAATTGTATACCTAATTTATATATATTAAAAAAATAATTATCTTATTCTTATTAGCAAATAGTTACCATTAACTATTGAATGTTTAATCTATTTAAGAATAGTCCCACTACTCTAAATACACTCTAAAGGATGGAAAACACTTATATAGATAGGCCTATTCATAGAAACAACTATATGTAGCCTTGCGGTTGGGGTCTGGAACATACAAGGAAAAATATATAGTAGAGGGATTCTCCCTCTACGTAAGTATTTTATACTACCGCTTTCTCTAATCTAATTAAGGATTCTTACCCGACCATTTCTACTCCAAAATATACTCATACATTTCACTTTAATAATACGAAGATTATAATCCTGCATAAGTTTCAACTTCAACTAAAATATCGCTTAGATTTCTACATGGAAATGTGATATACCACAAAATGGTTGTGATTCGCACATACTTTCTACGATTCACTGTATCATTTCCTTTGTTAATTTACTTTGTTTTATGGTTTTAATGTGAGGAGACAATGCTTCAACTATTACTACTGCAATAGCTTCGCTGTTTCATGTAAACTAAGATACATTATGAACATTGAATAATACGTGAGTGCCTAAGTGATATATTTTTCAGAAAGCTCCAATCTCCTCGACATTGAAGATGAAAATTGAATCAGCTCATATTATCTGATTGTACAATTCTGTCTTGCAACGTATGGGCATGTTGGTTCCTATTTTGAGAAAGGAAATATGTCGTTAAACAACGATCTTTTGAGATCTTTATGTACAGTGTGATTTATGCATGCATGGCTTACACACTACGCACTACGCAGAGATACTCTCTTTTGATATTACCCATCTACCGTTGCTAATGCTGTATATTTCAGTATTACTTTCAAGCCCAAAGCATTTATTAGTTGCATTGTTTAGAAAGTAGAAAAGAATACGTGGGCTGCCCTGCTGACTGTTCTATATACTACACAGGTGATTATTACGTAAAAGTTTTGAAGCAAACGAACGAACCCTAAAATCATATATGTAATCCTGTTGAAAGGGATTTGGCAACTGCTCTAACGTAAACATAATACCTTTTGTGTAGGCCCGTGATTTTCATGTTTCTAATACCTTGGGTGTTGCTTATAAACAGTGTAGTTATATTTTCTACCGTTTTCCTTTCTATTTGATGCAGCTAAATCTAATGCAGAGATTTAAAATCCATGGTTGCGTAGCGTATGATATGGAGGGTTGAGATTGTACAATGGTAGATGAGGAGGTAGTGATAGATCAATATATATCATCATTCATGTGAAACTTTTAGTGCTCGATAATAATGATAACAACAATCAACACGACTGGAATTGTTGGAAATAAGCGTAGGAGTGCATGTTCATCTTTTGACCCAACTGTTGCTTATTTGAAACTGCTTTGCCACGCCCACACGAAGGGAAGCGAATAATAACACACTGTATAGCATTTAAAAGTTCCTTAAAGTCGTCACATTCATTCAAAGAGAGGATGATGAATATAACTTTGGCAACTTTCATAGTACAGCATTTTGAATGAGGAGCGCCGCTGCAGCAAAACCGAGGCATGTAAAGCTATAAATAATCATGCTTGCCTTGGTCACACTATTAGGTAGAGGAAAAATTATATTCTCTCCATTGAACTATGCTTATGTTTTCCATGATTCTATTGTACTTGACAATAATAATTTTTTAATCCGGGGTAAAGGCATTTGTGCTTTTATTTCCTTCTCCTTGTTTATTTTTACTGTATCTGTACTTTTTGCTACAACATTAATGTCCCTGTTTGTTTTAGAGTTCAAATACTTACACAAGTATTTCACACCGCTTCTGATTAGAAAGTGTTTAAATTATGGGAAACATTTTTGATCTGTTTGAATACAGTCAGTCAACAACAAAAGAAAAAGTAATCAGTAATCGAGGGGGCAGCCCGCCTATTTTTATTTATTATTTTCAAACGAAAAAACATACATAATTGTTATGTAAAACTGTGCTTGACCAAATCAGCTTGAGAGCTAATTTGAATTATAAGCTATAACCGAATCTTCTTTATCCACTCTATTTACCCTTTAATTTTTTTACATATTTGTGTTACTAACGTTGTATATGCTCTGGATGGTTTGTTTAGAGGCCTATCTTGTGACCGTACATTACTTAAAATTGCATGTAAGGACAATGCATTTGGGGAGTTGGTATCATCTTTAAAATGGCTTTATGATAACATTGTCTTTTGACTCAACTGTAGATATTTTGAAACTGCTTAGAAGCTAATAATTAAAATGTATATATATATATATAATCAGAAATAGGAGGATAACAACTTTCGTTGTAATGTACTTTCTGTGATAGTTAGTGAAGCGTCATCGTCTCAAATAAAGTTGATATACAACAATGAATAATCATGATACTGAATAAGACTATTCCACAACTTTATTTGGAAAGATACAAACAATAACTAACTACAGTATAAGCTATGACCTTTACAAAGAATATTTATGCGCTACGCATGAATATCGCAACTGCAATTGCAAGCCAAGGTATGTGAGAACATTTCAATCAAGTAATACATGTATATTTCATTCTACGTCATACAGTGCATGAATAAGAGCTTTTCAAAACTGAGGTTGGGCTACAGTTGTACAACTTTGATTTGCACAATAAGAGTATAGAATAGCAGCCGCTTCCATTTGGTTCAACACTCAGCATGACCGTAGATAGCCAGTTCCCATTTTCAGAGGGTAAGCAGAGGTGTTCCAACACAGAGCTTTTACCGTTTTTGTCTGTGATTTACAAGTTACATTGTGTGGAAGCTTCTCTAACGCTTGGGCTTTCACCTGTCATCGGGACAGTTCACATTTCATCTCTCATTCAAATAATTCCCAAGCATATACTAAGGATGGTGAACTGTGGTGTTGAAGCGTCCCCAGCCCAAATGACTAGTGTTCAAGGTTTAGTAAAGTAAACTCATCTAAGAGTTTCACCAGCTCATGCAATAGGTGCAACGAAACCCAACAGCAGACATACATTTATAAAACTACAGACACTTATTTCCTCCATATTTATTCAATTATTGATACATATAAACTTTCAAGACAAGTACAAGATGATCTTGTTGTGGGGGGGTGAGGAGAGGGAGTCTATCCAGTCGCAATTTTATTTTAAATTCTATTTTGAAGCGTGAGGGCGTAGAGTTACAAGAGGATACAATGTAAGAGATGACAGAAAAGAAGGGCTAAAATGGGACGATAGAGATGGAGGATATAGAGTAGAGTATATTTAGAACTTCAGAAATAGCTATGAATTCAATATAATTTCTTTGTTAAGCCTCTATAAGTAAGTGTTCTCGCATTTATTGTATTTGCTTTCTTAAAATATATATCTTCTATGAGAAGGAAACCTGAACATTAGAGAAGCCAATAAAGTCAATGAATTACATGATTTCTTTGTTAAGCCTCATCTTAAGCATACATCTCACACCAGATAAGCTAAACCAAGCGAACCAGTTATAAGTGCCTCGCCAAACACCCTATATTGATGTTTTAGTACGAATTTACATTTATAAATGTTTTTTTTTTCTTTTGAATTGGTTATACTCAGGAATACTTCATTATTTTTTAAGTATATCTTGGTTAAAACCTTCACCACATAGCTGTCATCATATTATGGCCAGTTACTGTGGAAATGGCCGTATCTACAGCTAAAAGGCCAATTTCATCATGTCTACACATTCAAATAAAAGGTATAAAATTAAACCCTATAAATTATCAATCGATTAAAATCCCTGAAGATTCAATGCCATTAACAAAATCTTCATTTGAGACACTTTTCATTTTTCCCACACGTGTCTAGATGCTAATATCACGTTCTAGATAGATATCTTCTTAAGAGAATAATTATCAGATCTAATGATAAGCACGTCTGAAATTATTTGATCTTAGTCTAGTACATGCTTATCTTTTGACTGAGCTGTTCATACGTTGAAACTTATTTCACACAAATGGGAAACAGATAATAAGAGAAAATGTAAAATTTAAATCATAACTCAGTACTGATCCATTGGTGCTAGGGCTTATACTCAAAGCTTGGCAACTCCCAGTTTACACATAAAACGAGGGTGCCACCTATTTACAAAGATCATCTACTAGCACGATGCATTATCAAGCAAAACGTCAGTGAAGAAATATGAATAATAACTGTACATAATAGGAGAAATTTAAATAATTATTAGTTATAGTTATTGTAAAACTTAAAAAAATTATATAAATAATAATCAGTAGCAATATATTTGTAAGGTTTACTTAGTTTAGCTTTTTATTATTCATATTAAATTGACATTTTTTAAATAAAAATTGCAGATTTGTTACGTTGTAAAATTGAATTTTATTTATTGTAAAAATAATTAACAGTTAATTCAAAATTCAAAATTATACTTCTTACAAGGACCAAACATATATAGAATTCATTCTTCTGCTGTAAGTTATTCTTCTGTTCTATATATATAAAATAACTCTACAAAATATAATACCCAAAATTTTAAATTTTTATTCTATTTAAAACCCGTGACATATATGGAGCTTCCAATAATGGAAATCACTTGGTTTAATGGAAGTCATGGGTTTTACCCCTTAAAAGCCTGTTGGGGTTCTCATAGTTAGATGGGAGAAGTGGAAATTACCTTAGAGTAGCTTTCGAGAAATTTAACTTTCCTTGTCTCCTAGGTTCTAATGGGACCTGCTAATTCGTAAATACTTTTGACTAAAAAGAGGGATTGGACTACCTTGTACAGCTTTCAATGGAACGTGGATTGTACCAAAATAAACCATGTCCCAAATGATTAAGAATTATTTACATTGCGATATGGACGAGGATCACATACATCACAGAGAATACAACTTCAGTACATACCCACGTTTGCTGTAACGGAGCCGTATATATTGATCTCTGTGCACTGTGCACTAGTTCAGACAAATCGTATGCAGAAAAAAAAAATCGTAAAGAAGCCATGGGTCCATTTTTCCCAATTAAAACGTTAATGAAAACTGTATTAATCACTTTCACCGAACTGTAGGGTAGCTACTAGAAAATGCATGCAGGCAAATGAATACCCTAATACCCTTGTATTTCCTACGTATTTTACAATGTTTTTCTTTCTCTTGATCCTCCCACAAAATACGTTTAAGAAAAATAGAAACGTTGATCTCCATTATAAGGACAGGCAAAGTCACAAATGGTCATTGGGAACGCTCAAACCTGGACTGGATTAAATATGCATGTAAACTTAATTCATTCATGACTATTTTCAGCTATGTAAGATACCATCTCCATCCATTCACAAAGCTAATTTTGAAACCAGGAAATCCTATATCACCTGATTCTTGAAAGAGAAAACGTTCATCCACATTCTCGTGGGTAATATAACTGACACATGAAGTTAGTTTTAAAGATTTTTGAGGTAAATCTCTAGATTCAACTCAGATGAGCTATTTCTTTCCAACGTTTCGGGCCTCTTTAATGGGCTGCTCATCGTCAGGAAAAAGGACAAACCTTGGGAGGTTGTTCCGATGTGCCCAGCAAGTTCATCTGCAATCTATCTATGGTCAAAAGTCATATTCGCTTATCAACTTTACTCGAGCCATCCTTAAAAAGTATAGCAAGAGAGGAGCAAGGAAGAACTAGGCATTATAGCACCTAAGGCATTAGAGCACCTAATGAATCAATAACAGTAGAATAGTTTACATGGCTAAAACTATACTTCATTGGCATCCTGGCAAAAGCATGACCTACATGAACATCCTGAACATTCTGTGTTCCAAGGATTCAAAACCCTACTTGGAACGCAAGAGATTAATAAACCAGAAGTGGGTTGTGCCTTACTGCTGGTTATATACAACTAAGGCTCAATGGAGTTTGATATTTCAAACTACAGTTACCTATTTTTCTTGGTTTCACGTGTTGACAAATCTGAGGATCTTGAAGCATGATGAATTTCATGAAGAGAAAACGAAAACGAGACAGAATAGCTATAACTCATGTAAAGGAAATGTGGTGGTGATTGTGTTTATTGGTTGAAAGTTTTAAAAAAACCATTGAAAACATTGTGAAATAATGAAAAGAGGATATGAGGGATTGCCGAATATCTTACCTAAATGATGCGCCCCTGATGAGATGTTGCGTTGAGCCGCTGTTCTAGAAATTCCAAGTGTATTTTGATGCAATGTTTTGTATAGAAATGGAAGAGTGTTGTGAGGGGAATGAAGCCTGGTCCGAGTCAACAGCATGGCTGCCCACTTTTGTCAGAACATTTCAGGTTGTCTCAGACCTCGTGCCAGGCTGCAGTCCCCGCACCCCAACTCTGCCTTTAAATCTCCTCAAACTCCTCTATTTTCGAGCTGCACCCGCTATATCCAATAACAAAAATACAAAAGACTTCAGAAATTCGGCTCTAGCCTGCAAAACCTATGTATTAGGTAGGTATCAGAAAGGATATTCACCTCCAGACTCCAATAGGTCTACCTTGATGCAAGCGCTGCACATGGACGGCCACAGATTCACCAGAGTACTTTGTATTAATCAGCTCCCACATATTTCCAAGAATTCACAATTTCTTTCTTCATTAATTGTTTTACCAAAGATCCTGCAGAGCCTTGTTTTTCACGGCATCATTTTTGAGATTCACAAAAACAAATCAGATACTTAGTGGGCAGATCAAGAGTTGACAACCAGTGCCCGTCCACAGGCTGTTAAAAAAACCAGAATCAAATACTAGAGAAACTGCTCTTTGAGGCTTTTCATGCAATGACATGGTTTCAGTTGTGTCATTCATTATTGGAGGACATATAATAAATTATATAGCCCTTTTGAAGCTCTAAATGCCAATAGGGTTTCCTTCCTTTCTGTCTCTCTGTCTGTCTGTTTTTTATGACTTCTTATTGTGTGAATACTCAATACAATCAACTCTTGAATTATGAAGTTGAGAATTCAAATCCGCCGTCTTCCATCCCTCTCCTTCCACAAAATATCAGAATTTATGCACCCATTCCCAAAACCCTAATTTTTCCTTGCAAATGGGATCAAATCCTGCCATTGTGCTTCATTGAAATAGATTGTGTTTAACTTCGGCATAATAATATTTGTAGGAAGGAATTGTGGCTGTGTTTGTTGTCTCCAGATTATAAGAGCAATGGCGGTGGCTTTTTGTTTGGAGTTTTGGCCATACCTCCTACTTGCTCCCTGTCGTCCTGTTAGGTGAAACAAAATGAATGCGCAACATTTGGTGGTGGGTTCTATAATTATAAAAAAATCCTTTAAACAATACCAAAGGCGGTGCCTTCCAACACATGAAAGACCCTCTTCTCCTTTTACCTTATACATATATAACTAACTAATAATTTTATATATATTTATCCTTGCACGCAAAAACAGGTGAAACCTTGTTGCAGAGACACCATGGGCAGTCAATTACATTACATATATCTTGTGTGTGCGCCCATCATTCCTCCCCCTTTCCCAACGACACAAGTTAGAACAGATCCCCCTCTGCTCTCCAGTTTTTGTTTGCCTTCCAAAACAATACTAAATTTGCAATTGTTTTCTACCAGTAATTATTACCACAAATTTCTCGGGGGTGTCGGACGGGTTGATGAGGTCAGCATGTGGGTTGCAAATAGTTAGGTATTCATTTGGGCGGGTCAGTCTTGGTGGTGTATATTTATAGCATGAGTTGGGGGGTATAATAGTCATGATGGAGTGGAATTGGACGATTTTACAGGCTGATTTTGCTTACGACTTGTCGTATTTGCTCCGCAATTGCAAAAGAAATGACGCCACTGCCACCGCTACTGTTAGTGCTACTGCTACTTCTAGGTAGACCTAAGCTGCCCTGCCCTGCCCTGCCCCTGCCCCTGCCCTGCCCTGCCCGTTTTTTACCTCCCTCAAACGCGACGTTACCATTGTTTTCGTGTATGTTTTGGTATAGTGGTGGGGCCCTCTTACGTGGTTCCGTCAGAAATTATGGCCCATCACGATAGGAAAGGCTGGCGTACCTTTTGTCTGGTTAGACTAATTTTACTCTCGCCTAAAAATGACGCCTTCCACGTTCTCATTCCCTTCCTCTCCATATATATTTCTTGTTTTTACATTACAATGGGGCATCTTCGGACCTCAAGGGAATTACAACTCAAAAGAAAAATTTATGGTTACATTATATTTATGTAGATCAAAACGAGCAGTATGTTTGGTTAAGGGTTTTGGGTTCGTTTCATATACGTCTCGAGGTCGACTCATACTCCCGGATGATAATGGTACGGGTTGTGTCAGTCCGTGCCTCCAAAAGACTAGTCTCATAACTAAAATAATTGTGATATTGTTATAAGATTCATCTATGTAATTGATTTTTAATTGTTTAATTATTTTTATATACATACAAGGTAAATAAATACATCTTAAGTTTATTTTGAACAATAAATTAATAATTAAAAGTAAATATTAAGTTAATATGAGTTGGCATTGGAATATCTAAGAAATTGAGTAATTTGAGATAAATAAATTGAGATGTTGAAATAGAGTTAAAGTTCAAATAGAGTTAGTATGACGTAGATGTTGATTGCTTTGGTATATTAAGATGCAATGATAGAGATCTAGAATTTGAAATATGATATTGAATCTATTATTAGTGGCCTATGATGTAAATGAACTCAAATTTATTAGCTCCCGGGACTAAGTTGCACTTGCATTCTAATCCAAAAACATTATTCATTGGCACAATTATATCTAGTACATAGTTTTAGCTTCAAAATCTACATAACTTATTGGTCAATGTGAGTACATACTTCTAAGAAATGTGGTGTTGAAAACCATCTTGGAGAGTGTGCTATGTGTAGAGAGACATAAGTTCAACTTCCTTGATGACAATATGGGCTAAATGAGCACACATACCACAATATAAATGAAAGAAATAATAGTCATGAAAAGGGTATAAACAATCTAAAATCTAGAAATCTAAGTTACTAGAATAGATGCATTCTCTTTGTCCCCAATATGCAGCAGGCATCTATTAGGTTTATCATAAAAATTAAAATATTAATCTATGAAAACTACAAATAAACTAGAAATAGAGTTAGTGAAAATACATCACCTTGAATTATGTATACTACAAATCAAGAAGGAAAGAAAATTTAATATGAAATTGTGAATACACGTTTATTACGAATGTAAAAGAATTTGGGTATGATTGATAAAACATTCTAAGTGTGGTTGTTAAAAAATAAACCTAATAAAAGAAACTAAGTCTAATTGATAAAACAAACTAAATCTGTTTGGTAAAAGAAATCAAGTTTGATTAATAAAACAAACTGAGTATGATTAATAAAAGATTTTTTTTATGATTGATAGAATATAATGAGTATATAACATTTAAACTTAAGATATACAAGTTACATGTGTGGTTGATTAGTATACATATATGAGAGGCACCTCTAATGTTGCCCCAATGATAACATGCATGAGCATCTAGAATCTATGATAGGAAGATAATACCATGTACCCCCAAGTAACAAGTTTAAGTGAAAGTACTGAAAGAAAATATTTGAAGACAATGTCTATAGACATAAATATAATATATTTAATGTGGTCAAAATAAATGATATGCATGGAAAATATAATGCTGGCCAACAATATGAGCAAACTTTAGTGGTTATTATTAAAAAGACATGCCATAAAAAGTAGCAATTTTGTGGAGCTATCTTCTAGAATATTATGTTGCTCATGTGATGATGGTGATGATGTATGATCATGATTTGTCCCTATATGAACAAAAGTGGTATATAAAGGTGCATTGAACTATGATGTTACCTATGGAGAATCTAGTTGAGTTGCTCTTCAAATTTTCCAAAGATGTATCTCTATTAGTACATTTATCATGTGGCTAAGAAAATAAATGGATACACATGTATTATTTGCAACTATTGAGTCGTCTTGATTCTCTTTGCATACCTTTGTCTCTAATATAATATTTATTGGAGTTCTCAAGTCAACTTCCAGACTACCACATGGTGTGTCATTAATACTCACTTAAATGTATATATTTCCATCATTTTCATTATATTTTAAAGATATTCATGTGTAAATTTTACATGAGATGTTTTAGGTGTATTCTTGGATTTTTAATGAAAACTAATATGTTTATTATGACTAGCCTTAGGAGGATTTGCATCATCCATTTCTACTTGATCATATTGAGGTGCTACAAATTGATTTTCTTTGTTATTAACACCTACTTCAATTACATAGGTGTTAATAATATCTTGTATATTATGTTTCAATATTATACAACTCAATATGTATACATGTATTAAATAATAACCACAAAAAGAATTAATATAGAATTATATATTGGTGCACCTCTAGATGTATGAACTAGTTTAATAAGAATTAAGATGATAATTTTTTTTGTAGTAGTTTTTGAAACACTATATGTAGAGTATCCACCAATCTAGTGAACTTTCTATGCTCTCTCAAGGTTTAGGTGAATAATGTTAGCATGAGAATTATTGATAGTATTGACACTATGTGTAGGCTCATGGATTTTTTTGTAAGTGTAAGAGATGTTGAGGACTTTAGATATAACAAATCAATCCTACAAGATGTGACACTAAAAGTATTCTCCTAATACATTGGAATATCTAAGAAATTGAGTAATTTGAGATAAATAAATTGAGATGTTGAAATAGAGTTAAGGCTCATATAGAGTATGTATGATGTAGATGTTGATTGCTTTGGTCTATTAAGATGCAATGATAGAGATATATAAATTGGAATATGATATTGAATTTATTATTAGTGGCCTATGATGTAAATGAATTCAAAGTTTCTTAGCCCCTAGAACTAATTTGCACTCGCAATCTAATCCATAAACACTATTCCTTGGCACAATTATATCTATTACATAGTTTTAGATTCAAAATCTACACAACTTATTGGTCAATGTGAGTTCATACTTCTAAGAAATGTGGTGTTGAAAAACATATTGGGGAGTGTGCTATGTGTAGAGGGACATATGTTCAAATTACTTGATGACAAGATAGGATAAATGAGCACACATATCGCAATAAAAATGAAAGTCACGGAAAGGGTATAGATAATCTAGAATCTAGATATAGAAGTTGCTAGAATAAATGTGTTTTCTCTTTGTCCCCAATATGTAGTAGGCATCTATTAGGTTTGTCATAAAAATAAAAAACACAAACCTAAGAAAACTACAAATACACTAGAAATAGAGTTAGTGAAAATATGCTACCTTGAATTAGGTATACTACAAATTGAGGAGGAAAGAAAATTTAATATGAAATTGTGACTAAGAACTTATTATGAATGTAAAAGAAATTATGTATGATTGATAAAGCATTCTAAGTGTGGTTGTTGAAGTATTAATGATAATAAAAGAAACTAAGTCTAATTGATAAAAGAAACTAAATTTGATTGGTAAAAGAAATCAAGTTTGATTGATAAAAGAAACTTAGTATGATTAATAAAAGAATCTTATTATTGATATAATAAAATGAGTATATAACATGTACTTGAGATAAACTTACATGTGTGGTTGATTAGTATACATGTATAAGAGGCATCCCTAATGTTGCCCCCAATGATAGCATGCATGAGCATATCAAACCTATTATAGGGAAATAATACCTCGTACCCTCAAGTAACAAGTTTACCCTCAAGTAACAAGTTTAAGTGAAAGTAGTGAAATAAAATATTTGAACACAATATCTATAAACATAAATATAATATATTTAATATGTGATAAAAATAATGATATACATGGAAAATATAATGCTGGCCAAGAATATGAGCAAAATTGAGTGGTTAATATTAAAAATATATGTCATAGAAAGTAGCAACCTAGGATGTTATGTTGCTCATGTGATGATGGTGATGATGTACGCTCATGATTTTCTAAGCTATATGAATAGAAGTGGTATAGAAAGGTGTTAACTATGATGTTATCTATGGAGAATATAGTTGAGTTGTTCTCATGTATATTTCATGTATTTGAACTCTTCAAAATTTTCAAAGATGTTTCTCTATTAATACATTTAATGACCAAGGGAATAAATGGATACATATGTACCATTTACAACTATTGGGTCATCTTGATTCTCTTTGAACACCTTTGTCTCTAATATAATATTTATTGGAGTTCTAGGGTCAACTATATCAGATTGCCACATGGTGTTCCATTAATACTCACTTGTATGCATATATTTTTATCATTTTTAATTATTTTTTCAGTATATTTGTATGTAACTTTGACATGAGATATTTTATGTGTATGCTTGGATTTTTAATAGAAACTAAATGCTCATTATGACTAGCCTTAGGAGGATTTGCATCATCCACTTCTACATGATCATATTGAGGTGCTACAAATTGATTTCCTTTGTCATTAATACCTTCTACTTCAATCACATTGGTGTTAATAGGATCTTGTATATTATGTTTCAATATTATACAACTCATAGTATGTCTACATGTATTGAATGATAATCATGTGGATTTATTATGAATGTATAACTATCATTGCAAATGTGTTGATTTGGTTGCAGGAATAGGTTCATTCCTCTATGTAGAGGGGAAGTATAGTGTATGTTAGAATGTGCAAATCAAATTGAATCTAAACTAATACACCAATGAAACATTAGATTGAAGAAATTAAATTAAAGAAAGTAAATGCAATCTCTAAACCACAGTTTCTTCAAATTTGTTCCATTGTCCTCTATCTCCAAGGATTCGTTTCAAGATGCTTGCTCTCAGTTGTTTAAAACAACAACTTGTAGAATGTCAGCTTGAGAGAATGAGATTAATAAAAATGCATATGCATTGCTACAAGATTAAACTATGAAAATTGAAATGCTATGAATGCAACTATAGTGACTACGCCTGAAAATCTAAGATTCGAGATCTTTTTCCACTCATAAGAGGGCTATATTTATAGAATTTTGAAGGTAGGAATTCGAATAGCCAAGATCGACGGTCGAGTTTAAACCTGTTAGAATGAATGGTGAGAGATCGAGAATTCGAAAAAGAGGGAATTTTGAGAGACAGATGGAAAATGAAGAGACAATTGAAAGGTGTCTCTTATAATTAAATAAATAAATATTTAATTATGTGTGAGAGAAATGAAAAGGATTTAATTAAATATTGCAAATATTTAATTATGTGGGAAGAGAAAAAGCCTTTTAATTAAATATTAAGAATATTTAATTTTGTGGGAAGAGTGAGAAATTTGGAAATGTGTTTTAATTAAATATCAAAAATATTTAATTAAATATGGAGAGAAGAATATCATTTAAATTTAGAATTTAAACTTGTGATAATTAATGTAAATAAATTGTAAAATCTATTTAATTAATTAAGAAGAAGATAGCATTAATTAAATAAACTTATTTATTTAATTAAATTAGCAGAATTGGAAAAATGAACAATATAAATAAATAATTAAATTTATTTATATGTAGATGACTTAAGAATATTAATTAAATAATTCATATTTAATTAATTAACAGGTTTGGTTAACCGCGACCATTTTTAGATGTGTACAAGTATCACTCAAGAGAAGATCTTGGTCAGGTAACTAGTAACGTAACCTATCTGAGCTTACACACACTCACAGTAGAATGGTTGAGTCTAGACATAGTGTGGGGGAAATGCTAAGTCATCCTTAGTATGATGTGTTGTGTTAGTAAGGGTTGTGATTACTATTGAATGCATGCTTGGATGATGATTATCTATTTGGGCTTGTGAGTTCTTCCTTATGTTACTATACTTGATTGTATGGTTGAATGAGTATTTGGGATATATGCATATATATACATATGTTGACATAAGGGTACATTGGATATAATGGGATGTCCATACTAGTATATCAACATATGTATAATTATGCATATGTGTACATATATATTAATATGATGTTATTATGTGGTCATAATCATTCAAATATTGAATGGATTACTTGATTAACGTATTGCTAAAGAATATATATCTATATATTCATATATGAGTGTGTGTGTGTGTATATATATGTAGATACATATATACACAGGAGCATTCATGCTTGAAAATAATGTATGTATATGTATTTATAACATCTATGTGTGTTTGACTACCAAAGTGGTGGTCTATACATGATTATCATATTATATATATATATATATATATGAGAGTTCATAAATATATATATATATATATATATATACATATACATATATATGCTTTTAAACATTAATGGTTATATAGAGGTTTGTATGCATATATATATATATATGTATATATACATACAATATGTACTATAAATATATATTTATGTAATGATTACTATGAATTTAGATAACATATGGTAAATGAGCCATGGCACACATCATAAAAACATAAGAATATATATTTATATATTTTCTTAGAGATTAATTTATATAAGAAATGTTTGGAGGTTGATTTATTACATAAACATAGGCTGAATATGTAATACATATTGGAAATGTATAAAGGTCGAATTATATGCAATATAATTCACAACAATTAAGTTGATTTGGAGAGTAAGACTTAGTTGATGCTTTGAGTTGGAATATATTTGACTTAGTAAATTGTAAATACTTGAGATGCCTTATCATGGAATAAATATAAATAACAAGTAAATGCAAATGCATAAATGAAAGGATAAGTTATGGCAAGTCGATGAATTAGTCAAAGTTGGTTTATGAGACAAAGCGAGTCATCATAGACTTAGTCAACTATATACAAGTGTTACATTTTGAGAATAGATTGATTCAAAGAGAAAGTCCACGCCAAACTTATAGGGTGAATGGCTACTTGTTGGTGCCATATTAAGAAGTTATGATTGTTGTAGAAGTTCATTTTGAGAGAAATTTGAAAGTCACCTTTTGATCATGTGTTGTTTGAAATATTCATAAGCTTCGGTCCAACTTAGAGGTTGACCTATAGCTTCTTATGCTGAGTAAACTCCTTGATCGCTGCCACCTTGTTGCTAAGTTAAGTGATTTGAATAGCATGGTTACTGCTGTCATTTTACATGTGTTATCTATAGGCTAGGGAGTCTCTTTCTTGCTATATAAAGAGAGAGGCTTATGCTCTATTTTGGGACACATTCTATTATATTCTATTCTCCACTTCTAGTTTGCATTTCTATGAGAGATGAGAGTTGTTTTGTGAGGAGCTTTATTATTTGAGTTATACTTGAGAGAAGTATATTATCAACTAGTGAGAGAGAGGTTTATTGGGGTATTGCTTGTGAGATCAAATTGAAGCTAGTAGGCTGCTATTGGAAAGCTATGCAACAAATCGATCAATTGGATAAGCGTAGTACATGCATGAGGATACATCTTCCTTTATCTATATCTATTTATAAAAGATTGATTCTTGAGTGATTTATTTGATCTATCGAGTTTACTTGCATTATGGAATTATAGATTTTTCTTTGAAAGGGAAGTAGAAGTTGTTTATGCTATTTGTGAAGTGCTTGTAATTACTTCGTAATAAGGGGAATTGTTTGTCATAGGTATTAATATACTATATATGAATAAACAAAGGTAGCTTAAGGGATTACTCATAGATAAAGTGATTTGATTATACAAGATAGCTAGTGGGTTACTCTTGGGATGAGAGGTATTGGTGCAGGAGCACCTAGGAAACACCTAGGAAGCACTAGGCAATAGGAAGAAGTCTAAAATGCATTTTGGTTTAACGTATTTACCTGAAGGTCATGTTGACCATTGAGTTAGAAGTTAGAGGCTTAATAATAAGGAGTGATCAGGAGTGCAAAGGTTTATGAGTTTAGAAATTCACTTGTATTAGTTTTCTAGGCAAATTGGCAAAAGTGGCAAAATGGTACATTCTGCACCTTTGCCACTTGATAACTAAAAATGTCCGACCAAGGAAGGCATAACTACTTTGGGAAACCTATATAAGGTGTGCCTCGACTTGTAGATTGGTTGGAAGGCATTGGAAGTTTTTGCACTAACTCAATTTGATGAATGTAAGTGAGGACAGTGAGAAGATTGAGTAATTTTCTGTGTTTTGTTTTGAACTTGTGTGTTGCAGGATTAATCATGGCACTGTGAATACTGTAGAATGTAGTGCATTTTTCTTCCAAGCTTTGTGTGGAATAGTAGGTAGCTAGTGTGTGTGTTTCAAACTTTCTTTGTAGCTAGTTTGGTTCTTTAAAGTTACTGTTCTGACTGTCAGACCGTGGAAGAATGGAGATTTAGTCCTCTTTCCCACTGTACCTAGTGTACGGGCTTTTGGGGGTTGAGGCTAGACTCCATGGTTGTAAATAGGTTAGGAGTAGGAGAGGTTAGGAGTCAGGAAAGCACTGTGGAAGACTTCTCCTAGGCGAGCTTGATAGTGCCCAACTAGGAAAGTCAATAAGTGCAAAGCACTTGGCTTGCAAGGGTGACCTTTCCTTGATAAAACACATGGTAGAAAGGTAGATGGAAGCCTTGCAGAGGCTTGGTAACAAAGAGGAGGCTTCACCAGTCCGTTTGAGTGGAGAACTAATTAACAATTTGTTGTGTGGTCAAGAAAACCTAAAGAAGAGGCCTATTTTGCAAAATTGAAGGTCTGACCTGTGTACGGATAGTTAAGGGTTAAGACCTTTGAAATCTTGAAGTGGTAAGCACCAAGACTAAGAATCCATGGAAAATATTTGGGTTTCTTTGGAGAATTTAGGAGAGTTACCTCATTCTCTCGGAGGAAAGACCTAATTGGGAAGCCTAGAATTAGGGAACTAAAACCCTAGGTGAGGGTTTGGTGAAAGCGAAGGAAGAATGAAGTTTGGTGAACTTACAAGAACCCTAAGAGGATGGTGTGAAGCTAATAGAAACATCTCTACACCCCTGCAAAGAACAAATTAAGAGATGGGAGTAATTAGCCTTTAGGGAAGATTAAGGGCTAAGGGAGAGTTAGTGGCAAGGCACCAAGATTGGCTCGGTAGATTGAGAGTGAGATGATAGTGGGGTTGGCTAGTAGAACTAGGGGTACCTATACATGAGATAGGACCTAAAGGTTAAGGTGGGAGAGTCACCTAGGAGTTCTTGAGAACAAGGACCCAGAGCATGGAATAGTGATTGTTCCATCCAACCTTTCCCTATCAGATTGGTATCAAAGCAAGTTAAAGATTTGGGTTAGAACTTGTATGTCAGACCTTGAATCCATTGGTTCCACAACCATGGTGACAAACATTGAGTTGGAAAAGAAGGTTGAAGATTAGGAGGAAGACAATAGGAGGTTGAGAGAAAGACTAGCTCAACTTAAGGAAGCATTGAACAATGTGAAAATCAAGGCCGATGAGGTCAGTGATAGATTGGAGGGCAGGGAACCAAAGAGTGAAGAGGTTGCAGAGGAAGACAAGACCCCTGAACCTGACCTTGTTCTGCAAGAGGAGCCTTTCTTGAAGGCATTGAAAGCTTTGAGTGGGAAAGCACTTGAAGGTATACCACTATTTAGTGGCAAATTGGAGGCTGACCTAGTCCTAGATTGGATAGAAGGGATGGAGAACCATTTTGAATGTGATGGAGTCACTGAAGGTGGCCAAGTCTAGATTGAGAGGATCTGCCTTGACATGGTGGAAATTCATTCAGACAAAGAGGGAAAAGGAAGGCAAGAAGCCTATTTCAACTTGGAAAGGTATGGTGGAAAAAGTGAGAGAAGCATACATACCAGATGATTATGAGATTCAGTTACACAAGAAGAGGCAAAGCTTGAGGCAAAGAGACCAAGATGTGAACACTTACACTGAGGAGTTTCAAAAACTTTGTATGAGGTCTAATGTCTCAGAAGATGAAAGTCTCAAAGTGGCTAGGTATCTTAACGGCTTGAAGTGGAACATCCAAGAGGAGATGACTCTTCTAAGTCCAAAGACAGTACACCAATGCTGTCAGCTAGCTATCAAGATTGAGGAAAGAAGCAAAAGGAAACATGATCAGGCTTCTAAGAGTAGAGGCAAAGGAAGAGATCAAAGAGATCAAAGAGGACATAGAGGTGGCTACCAAGGTAGAGGAAATGAGCAAAGAAACCAAGGTGAATCTAAACTCATAGAGCATGGAGATGAAACATCTTCTAGAGGAGGTTATGGAAGAGGTAGAGGTTCTCAAGGAGGATCCAATAGAGGAAGAGGAGCAGGCAGGAGCAATTCATACTTTGCTACCATGAAATGTTACCATTGTGGGAAAGTAGGACACCCAACTTATAGGTGCCCAGAGAAGGCATCTTCATCAAATGCTGAGAAGAGGGTGGAATATGCACAAGAGGACACCATGAGCATCAAATCACCTGAGATCAGTCATATTAAATTTGAAATGGGGGAGAATCTGATGTTTAGGAGAGTTTTGATTAGACAATAGGTCAAGGAAGAACCAAAACAAAGAAGGGCTCTATTTAGAGTGAGATGAAAGATACTTGGAAAAGTATGCAAGGTCATTGTAGATTCAGGTTCAACAAACAACATCATCTCAGAAGAGGTAGTAAAGAAGCTAAAATTGGAGAAGGTACCCCACACTAACCCCTACAAAGTGACATGGTTAAACAAAGGGCAGAGTGTTCTTGTCAATGAGCAAGTAACGGTGGAGTTTTCTATTGGAGGGTACAAAGATAAGCTAGTTTGTGATGTATTACCCATGGATGCATGCCATCTACTATTGGGTAGAAAATGGTAATATGACAAAAGTGCCATGTATGATGGGAAGGAGAATACTATCTCTTTTAAAAAGGATGGGAAGACTTTTAAGTTGCAGTCACTATTAGAGGAGGATGAAGGATAGTCAAAGACACCAAGTGTCTTGTTAAGTAGTGGAAAGGAGTTCCTTAACAACCTACATCAAGGGGGTGAAGGTTATGTAGTCTTGTTGCAGTCCAAAGAAGAAGATAAGACTGGAAAAAAAGTCATACCCGGAGTAGTCCAGAATTTTCTTGAGAAATATAAGGACATAGTAAGTGATGGTGCACCTACAACTTTACCTTCTAAAAGGGCCATTAGTCATCAGATTGACTTCATACCTGGAGCATCATTGCCTAACAAAGTAGCTTATAAGCTTACACCAGATCAGAATCTAGAGGTAGCTAGACAAGTGCAAGAGTTATTGGATCAAGGATTGATTAGGAAGAGCATCAACCCATGTGCAGTACCAGTGGTCTTAGCAACCAAGAAAGGAGGCAAATGGAGATTATGCACTGACTCTAGAGCAATAAATAGAATCACAATCAGGTATAGGTTCCCTATTCCTAGGATTAAAGACTTGATGGATTGTCTTGGAGGAGCACAATACTTCACCAAGTTGGATCTCAAGAGTGGATACCATCAGATCAGAATCAAGGATGGAGATGAGTGGAAGACAACATTTAAGACAAAAGATGGGTTGTATGAGTGGAGAGTTATGCCATTTGGCCTCTCTAATGCCCCTAGCACATTCATGAGGCTCATGAATGAAGTACTCAAAGACTTTATAGGGATATTTGTGGTGGTATATCTTGATGATATACTCATCTTCAGCAAGACAGCAGAAGAACACCTTAAACATGTGGAGATGGTTCTTAGAAGATTGCAAGAGGAGAAGTTGGCCATCAACCTAGACAAGTGTGAGTTTTTCAAACAAGAGCTTGTATATTTGGGTTTTGTAGTGTCTCAAGGATCATTGAAAATGGATCCAAGCAAGGTGGAAGCTATCCTAAACTGGCCTACACCAACCACAGGGATTGATGTAAGAAGTTTCCATGGATTGGCTCAATTTTATAGGAAATTCATAAGAAACTTTAGTGGCATATGTGCACCAATTCTAGAGACAATCAAGGGTGGTTTGACAACTAAGTTTGTGTGGACTCAAGAAGCTGAGAAAGGTTTTGAGAAACTGAAACAAGAAGTGGCAACTCAACCTATTATCTTATTGCCAAGCTTTGACAAATTGTTTACAATGGAGTGTGATGCTAGTGGAATTGCAGTAGGAGGAGTGCTTAGTCAAGAAGGCAGGCCCATAGATTTCTTCAGTGAAAAGCTTAATGAAGCTAAGAAGAAGTATTCTACCTATGATCTAAAACTTTATGCTTTGATTCAGTCACTTAGGAAGTGGAGGCATTACCTTCTACCCAAGGAGTTTGTGGTCTTTACAGACAATCAGGCACTTAGTTATATCAACACCCAAGAGAAGTTGAGCAATAGACACTTGAAGTGGATGGAGTACATCCAAGCTTTTACTTTCACCATCAAGCACAAGAAGGGACAAATGAACAAGGTAGTAGATGCATTGAGTAGAAGATTGCTGACAGTCCAAGAGATACAGATCAAGAGCATTGGAATAGAGAGCTTCAAGGATCTATATGGGGAGGATGAAGATTTCTCAGAGGCCTACAAGGTATGTTATAACTTTGAGAATCATTTTCATAGCCAATACTCAGAGTATACTTTGCAAAGTGGATTGTTGTTTAAAGGGAATTGGTTATGTGTTCCAAGAGGGTCAATGAGAGAAAACCTCATTCAGGAAAAGCATAATGGTAGTCTTAGTGAACATTTTGGCATCAATAAGACATTAGAACTAGTGCAAAGGTTCTACTATTGGCCTAAGTTGTCAAGAGATGTTAGGAGATATGTGGAGCAATGTGTTGTGTGTATGAAAGCCAAGGGAGGAGCTAGCAATGTTGGCCTATATCAACCCCTACCCATTCCTAACAGACCATGGGAGTGTGTGAGCATGGATTTTGTGGTAGGACTCCCTAAGAGCAAGACTAGTTTTGATAGTGTATATGTAGTGGTGGACAGATTCAGCAAGATGAGTCACTTTATTCCTTGCGAAACCACTCATGATGCTAGCTATATAGCTCACCTTTTATATAAGGAAATTGCCAGGATCCATGGATTACCTTTAAGCATTGTTTCAGATAGGGATGTTAAATTCATGAGTCACTTTTGGAAGACTCTATGGAGTAGATTAGGTACTAACCTGTCTTTTGGATCAACTTACCATCCTTAGACCAATGGTAAAACAGAGGTGGTTAACAGGGTGCTAGGTAACCTTCTAAGGTGTCTAACTAAATAATATGGACAGACTTGGGATATGGTAATCTCATAGGCTGAGTATGCCTATAATGATAGTGTAAACTGGACCACATGGAAGAGTCCTTTTAAGATTGTGTATGGAATGCACCCAAGAGGTGTATGTGAGCTCAGGGATCTAGGAGCTATAGAGAATAGGAGTGGACATGCAGAAGACTTCAATCAAACCATGAAAGAGATTCAGGAGCAGGTAAAGAGGACAGTCACCGAGGCTACACAAAAATTGAAAGACAAGGTAGATATATCAAGAAAGGATTTGCAATTTGTAGTAGGAGATTATGTCATGGTTCACCTTAACAAATCAAGGATGCAGAAGGGTATTTCAACCAAGTTGCAAATGAAAAGAGTAGGGCCATGCAAGATATTAGCCAAGTATGGGAAGAATGCATACAAGGTGGAGTTACCTACAGATTTGGGAATTTCACCAGTCTTTAATGTAGCAGATTTGATCAAGTACAAGGGATCAGTCAATGATATAGCTCAGACCACTAGGGAGGCTTTCAAGGAATTCAACAACATATCCCTACCTACTAAAGACAAACTACAAGTAGAGAACATCTTGGAGTCAAGAGTGCAGAAATCTACAAGGAAGAGAGTGTACATGGAGCACCTCATCAAGTGGAAGGACAAGCCAAAATCTAAGGCCACATGGGTGGATGAAGCTTAGTGCAAGAAGCAGGGCATAGATGTCTCTCTACTCTCTCCTCACATCCCTTAGAGTTTGTGCAGAGGGGGAGAATGGTGCAGGAGCACCTAGGAAACACCTAGGAAACACCTAGGAAGAACTAGGCAATAGGAAGAAGTCTAAAATGCATTTTGGTTGAATGTATTTACCTGAAGGTCATGTTGACCATTGAGTTAGAAGTTAAAGGCTTAATAATAAGGATTGATCATGAGTGATCATGAGTGCAAAGGTTTATGAGTTTAGAAATTCACTTGTATTAGTTTTCTAGGCAAATTGGCAAAAGTGGCAAAATGGTACATTCTGCACCTTTGCCACTTGATAACTAAAAATGTCTGACCAAGGAAGGCATAAATACTTTCAAAAACCTATATAAGGTGTGCCTCGACCTATAGATTGGTTGGAAGGCATTGGAATTTTTTGCACTAACTCAATTTGATGAATGTAAGTGAGGACAGTGAGAAGATTGAGTAATTTTCTGTGTTTTGTTTTGAACTTGTGTGTTGCAGGAGTAATCATGGCACTATGAATACTATAGAATGTAGTGCATTTGTCTTCCAAGCTTTGTGTGGAATAGTAGGTAGCTAGTTTGTGTGTTTCAAACTTTCTTTGTAGATAGTTTGGTTCTTTCAAGTTACTGTTCTGACTGTTAGACCGTGGAAGAATGGAGATTTAGTCATCTTTCCCACTGTACCTAGTGTACGGGATTTTGGGAGTTGAGGCTAGAATCCATGGTTATAAATAGGTTAGGAGTCAGGAAAGCACTATGGAAGACTTCTCCTAGGCAAGCTTGACAGTGCCCGACTAGGAAAGTCAAGAAGTGCAAAGCACTTGGCTTGCAAGGGTGACCTTTCCCTGATAAACCATGTGGTAGAAAGGTAGATGGAAGCCTTGTAGAGGCTTGGTAACAAATAGGAGGCTTCACTAGTCCGTTTGAGTGGAGAACTAATTAACAGTTTGCTGTGTGGTCAAGAAAACCTAAAGAAGAGGCCTATTTTGCAAAATTGAAGGTCTGACCTATGTACGAACAGTTAAGGGTTAAGACCTTTGAAATATTGAAGTGGTAGGCACCAGGACTAAGAATCCATGGAAAATATTTGGGGTTCTTTGGAGAATTTAGGAGAGTTACCTCATTCTCTCAGAGGAAAGACCTAATTGGGAAGCCTAGAATTAGGGAACTAAAACCCTAGGTGAGGGTTTGGTGAAAGTGAAGGAAGAATGAATTTTGGTGAACTTACAAGAACCCTAAGAGGATGGTGTGAAGCTAATAGAAACATCTCTACACCCATGCAAAGAAAAAATTGAGAGATGGGAGTAATTAGCCTTTAGGGAAGATTAAGGGCTAAGGAAGAGTTAGTGGCAAGGAACCAAGATTGGCTTGGTAGATTGAGAGTGAGATGATAGTGGGGTTGGCTAGTAGAACCAGGGGTACCTATAAATGAGATAGGACTAAAGGTTAAGGTGGGAGAGTCACCTAGGAGTTCTTGAGAACAAGGACCCAGAGCATGGAACAGTGATTGTTTCATCCAACCTTTCCCTATCAGGTATATTGAAACCTAGCGAGTTAGAGCTATTGCTTGATTAGAGGAGACTCATTGCTTAAACCCTTTTAGTTAAGGAGATTATAATCTTGAATGGAATCATCTATTGTTATGATGATTCTTTGATTGAGGTCATTCATTGATAAGGTAATACTCTTAATAAGTATCACTTATTATGTGCTATTTTACTAAATGGGGCTAGTTATTTAATCTATGATTAGGATGAGGCTTATGTAGCTATAATCTAGATTATGAGTTTAAAATTGGGACTAAATTTTCTTTGAGGTCAATAGCTTTTTTATGCAAAGATAAGCTCATATGTTTTACCTGGGATAGGGATATCCATTGATGGGATAACCAATGCTTAGGTTTGATTGGTAGAGTTACCATTATGTTTTGAGAAAAATGGTAGTAGGTTATTTTTGGGGTTAAAGATCACCTATTGGAGGAAATTACCTAGGCATAGTTTAAGAATGGTCATAGTCCAAATCGAGCTATAGTAGTGTATACATGAATGTGAGGACTGTCACTCGAAGTACTGAGTGAGAATACTTTTTCCAAAGTAATGTAAGTTGTCACTGTTTACACCGTCATTTCACTATGTTCCTTATATACATTCTAGTTCAAAATTTTCATACTCGTAGGTGTGGCTACCGTATTATTAGGTTCTTGTTTTTGGGACACAACACTAAGCTTAGATAGGCATTTGTTATGAGGTTTCCCAAACAATCTCTTTGTTGAAAGGTAGGGCCATCGCACCTGCGAGGTAGATGTGTAGGGGACCACATTTAAGTTTGTGGTTGGTGGAAAAGTGCTTGAGTGATGCTTCTCCTCATCACTCGACAAGTGAGGTTTGCAGATGTTGCACCAATATCGGGGACAACTAGAGTGTTTGCACTAGTGAGCAAGGACATTCAAAATGTATGCGTTGATGCAGCAACATTAGGACTAGTTTGTATATCTATTGCCATATGAATCTTAGAGGAGCTATGTTTGTATCATATGGCCATTTATATGGAAGGCTGTAATCATGAATGATATACTTGAGTTCATTCAATATGACATCTATGCTATGGAAATATTTGTGTAGTTACAATGGATTGCGATGGAAGTTTTGAAATATGTTATTTCAATTGTGCATGTAATTTACATTATGGAAATATTTTTTTTTGCTATGTTTTGGCATCATGGTTTATCACTTGAGGTGAAAACATGGAAATTTTACTATGAAGAACACTAGGGTTGTTACATGCCCAATGATTCCCTTGATGATGACACATGTCTCTCTGAACTACTCCTAAAATAATCATCAAGAACAAGGCCCATCCTCTTCAACCAATGGCACATCATTCCTTTATGAAGGAATTTTATTTTCTCTCGAGGTGTGCAATGATGCCATGTGGGGGAAGCTCACTCAGTTTTAAGATCTTTTTTATTTTTAAGGACTGCCAATGCAGGAGTTACTATGTGGAATCTTGGCACTATTCCTAAAGGGAGTCAATAATTCCTTTGTGAAGGATGAGTGTAGAGGCACCATGTGGCACAAATGGGAGGAGTTGATACTTAGTAAAAAATTTACAAAGTGGGCTGGAGGAAAAGAGAAGGCCAATATATATAATTTACCCCATTCTTCAAGCGATGAGAAGCTAAACTCCCAAGACTCAAAGGCATGAATTTGATCCACATGAGTTCTGGTGACTTATAGGGGGAATCCACCTACATATGGAAGAACTCAAAATTCCTGGTTTCACAGACTAGAAGAAAAACTATAAAAAGGAAGGTTTGTAAAACTTACAAATTATAAGGGTGGCCTTTAGATGCGTCCATCCCTCTTTTGAAGGCTGATATTTATTTTTAAGAGCCTTAAAGGCTCTATCTTGGTCTATTATCTCATTGAAGGAGAAGCTTCTTAGACCTTGTACAACCAAACACATCTGAAATTTGAGTTGGGTGAGGGGTTGTAGAATAGCCTCCACTTCAGAGACATTTGGCATTTGACCCAGGGCTACAAAGATGGTTTGGTCATTTTGCTTTGCTACCAGTAGCCCTTTGATCTCATCCTTAAGAGGATTGTGTTGTCAAAGAGGAATGAGGAGGGGTGTCCTAATTGGACTAGTTTTTCAATGTGTCCCTTCATGGACCAAACCTCTCACTCTAAGGCATCTAGATATGCCTTGCATTTTGATGTTTCCTTGTTACAACTCAAGAACTCATTAACTTTGACCATCGTCTACCTTTGATTGGAAACCCCCATTGCTTGGAGTGTCTCATATATTGCACTATACAACTTCTCAACTAGAAGCTATGAATCTTTAACCTTGGGGGAGAGAAAGGCAAGGACCTACTCAACGGAGGCACTCACTTGTGCACTTAATCTTTGTGAGTTTGCAATGAACCCAAGCGCTAGCTTTAGATGCTAGGCCACATGTTTAATCCTCTCCAATTATAAACATACAATTTATGGATCATTGGGAGTAACTGTGGTTTGGGATCAAGCAACGAGGTCATCCTTTAGCTATTGAATCTCTTGGTCCCTGGCCTAGGACTCCTACTACATTTGTTGATGCATGATCATAGAGTCTAAGAGACTCTTCTAAGATTGTGCAAGATCTAACTCATTCTTCTACAACTTACTATATATGGATTCCTCTTCTCCTTTGAGGCCTTCTACCTTGACCTTTATCTCTGTAACTTGGATCTGAAATTGGCTCTTTGGTTGGCTTCCAATTAGAAGCTCTCAGCGACGATGAAAATCTATAATTTGGATAATTTTTGTGAGCTTTGCATCTTTGGCCTTGGCCTATGTATTGAAGCAATCGATGTTGGATTTGATTCTTGCAAGTTCTTGATCTCTTTTCTCTAGTCAGAGGCTGAACTTTATGTAGTCCATTATGATGGACTTTTGGACTTTCTCCATCAACTCGATCCCGTCATGTGACCGAGCTTGATTGAGGTTTAGGCCGACAACATGGGTTAAGTAATATCTAGGATGAATTTTCTCTTGTGGCTTTATTAAAGTGTGTTTCATGTGTGCAATCATTATAAACTATTGTGTGGGGTAAAAAATAACCAGAAGTGTGGAACTATTAGGGCTCTGGCCACTTTCCCTCTTCTCTTCTCTATCTGAGTTTCATGAGATTTCTTCATAGTCTCCAACTATCAGAGGAACTACTCTATGGCCTAAATTATTTCCCCTATGAAGGGAGATCCTTGTGAAAATTTGAAAGGAATGGTCACTTTTTGTTGTGAAGTAGCAAACATTGTTCCCCTAGGGATGAGTGAGTGAATGGGCAAGATGAAAGGCGAGAAGGGTGGGAAGTCACGAAGAGGGATAGTGGACGATTGCACCATGATGGATGTGTGTGTAGTGGATGAAGGTGGAGGGGTGGAAAGTGGTGCAATCATGGTGGATGGTGGAGAAGAAGCAAAGAAAGAAGATCTAGGAGAAAGGAGATGGGGAGAAAAATGTACCTACTAAGCGAAGACTAGGGGAGGTGGTTGCATCTGACCAAGAGGAATTGAAGCTATAACAAAATGGATTATTTCACCTATCCTTGTATGTCTTTGGGCTTCTTTATTAGCTCCAATTTCTTGCAAATCACTAGGTATCCTATGGCCAACCTCTAATGGCATCCAAATGCCTTATCTTTTGGACCCCAAATCACCACCTTCATAGCCTATTTTTTTTGCTATGGCCGCTTCTGAAGTATATATTTATTTTGTGGTTTCACTTAAACCATGTGGCTATGTGAATCTAGGGGGAATCTACATGAATCCTACATACTCTTCCTTGGTTTCCCCCTCCGCTTCACCCCCTCCTCCCTTTTCAAACTCTCCTCCTTTTATTCGGCAATTGGGAGGGGGATTTAGATTATTGCATCTTGATGCTAGGGTGAATGCTCCCTACTTCCATTGAAGGCCTTTTTATTTCAAATATTTCATCATCTTTCCTTGAAGGGGTCTTCTCTTCTTCTTATGCTAACTCCAAATCTTCAACATGAGCTCCTTCTTCATGGTAATCATCTCAAGTCTTCTCAAATTTCTCATTAGTGTTGGTCGTGTCAATGTTGAGCTCAATTTGGTTGATCTCCAACCTATACTTCCAATAGGATTACATATTTTTCCTAGTCCACCCCCTTTCACTAAGTTGTGCTCTTATATTTTTTGTTAAATTCCTTGTGGGATCAAAATCATGGATCGTTTTGTACAAAGAATCCCATGGTTGGTAGGTGTTTGAGGGGATCTTTGATAAATCAATAAAATATTTTGTCCTCCTCTATTACTGACTTCTTCTCCTTGAATTATGGTTGAGGATCATGAATGAAGGGGGTGGTAGTCTTTAGAGCATCTTTATGGTCGTTCAGGTCATAACTCCATTGATCATTAATTTGATCAAGGTCGAGCTCTATCAGTTTAAGTGCAAGAAAGTGCTCCTAAGACATCTTCAAAACTGTAATACCCCTTCTTGAAAAGGGGATGCCATACAAGGCCTTCTTCTTGCGGCTCACACCGTACACTGAGTCTACCATGTCAAGTTAGCAGGCCAACTCTAGGGCCAAGGTCTTGTCTATGAGCATGTGCAGGATCTAGAATGGATCCTTCTTGAAACCATGGACCTTGATGAAATTGAAGTGGGTTTCAAAGAAGTAGTCACATAAAATCTCGTAGCTAGTGAGCCACTCCCATTTGCAGTCTATCATTCAGGAGGTGACGGGTTCCAAGTTAAGGTCGATTATAATTGGGAACATAAAATTTTTTTTGAACTCATGGTAATTTGAAATGACCAATAGGATGTGGGTCCATGCAGAGACGGGGATCACCGTGTGCAGATATACTTCCATCTCAGTAGAGTTTATGGTGAAGTACAGTGACAAGAACTGAGTGTGCTGGAAAAGAATCATGTATAGGAGGAAAGAAGAATACTTGAAGGTATTTTGAGCCAAAAAAAATTCTTACTAATAATGAATGACATCAATAAATAGCATTTACAAAGTCCATTCTATAGGCTCTCTCCCTAGTCATTGTTTTCAAGTGGAAGGCTACACCCAATTAGAATTCATAGA
Organism: Sequoiadendron giganteum; assembly: GCA_007115665.2. Lineage (NCBI taxonomy): Eukaryota > Viridiplantae > Streptophyta > Pinopsida > Cupressales > Cupressaceae > Sequoiadendron > Sequoiadendron giganteum. The sequence goes on from CM021109.1 coordinate 18,724,228, forward strand.
CATTAGTGTTTGAATATAGCCTGAAGATAAATGCCAACATAGATAGGGTGTCCCTCATATCTAGCGCCACAAAGCTTGAGAGAGTGATGTGTAGGGGTGGTAATTTTGCATAGTTGGTGTGGAGAGCCAATTTCAAGAAACTCATCTTCCAAACATTAGTGTCCCATATGGTTTGCAAGCTCTCAACATTATAAATGTATATAGTGGGGTTGATAGGAAGTTGAAGCATCTCCCTCACTACTTTAGTATTGATTTCCGCATTCAAGTGGTTTCTCCTAATAATGCCAATATCAAAATTGTACTTCTCTACACAAAGAGTAATAAGCTTTAAGCATAGGTGCATGAGAGGCACCATATATTGTGCCAGGGTAGAGCTCCACAACCTGAAGCCGAAAGATTCAAGGCTGCTATTGTAGGCATTTATAAGCATGCAAGCATGAACACCCTCTCTTAGATTCTTTGTGTTATTGGCCAATTCGGGATCAAAGATCCCATCTGCATAGTCAAGGACAAGTGTGTGGTCCTTGCAATGTTCTTTTGAGATTTTTTTATATTTGGTATTATGGGTTTTTGTTGTGCAGGAGAAAAAGCATATGATTTTCTCCCTAAAACTTGAGGGGAAGTTCTCTGAGAATTGTTGGACTATAGGATCTTCATCTTCTTGAATGTCTGCCATCGGATGAAGACCCATAAGGCTCCATTTTGTATTAATTTTCAAATTCAGCTTCTCTTTTCTCTTGGAAAGCATTGAATCACTACTTTCTCACAATATTTCACTCAATTCTTTGTTGGAAACACTCTAAAAACTCAGTGCTCTCAAAAATATTGGAGTGTTAAAATATTTTTCTTGCTCAGGAGTTATGTATTTAATGACTACCACTCCTAAAATAATCATCATGCAACTTTTTGAGTTTAGTGCACATAAATTAGAAGGATGGCACACACACTTGAGGGGCCACACACAAAATATTTGGGGATATTTTTATGGGAGATCATGCAATTGGGTGTGCTTGAACATTAATTGCAAAGGGAGTGGGGTAGATAACCATCTTTCAAAGAGGATTTTCAAAAAGGGATAGTCGAGATATAAACTCTTGGCAACAACCAAGGGGCGACGATAACTTTTGTTGGTGATACTTATTAGCTAAAGGGAAACAAAAACAAAAGGAAAACAATAATGAAAGGGAAACTAACTAATTATGTACAAGGAAAGCCAATAAATTAGTTGAAGTGCTTCAAGTGGATTCCATTAACCATAATCTCTAAGGTGTTTCCTTCCTCATATGCTAACTCGAATGTATTGCCATACCTTATGTTGATGATGCAAAAAGTTCCTCGCCAAATTGAATTGAATTTCACATGTTGATCTGGCCTTGTTACCCTGCATCATATTTTAGAACCCAGTCTCTCGACCTGAACTGGGGTCGGGTACCTTTTTGTCAAACCACCTCTTCACTACTTGTTGTCGACTCACCATAGTGTCAATGGCCTCCTCTCTCACTTCTTAGATATTGGACAATTACACCAACCTAACTTCCATTGCTCTAATCTCCATTATTTTGGAAGCTTTCAACAACTGTAAAGCAAGAATTTCTATTGAAATGGGAATGGCCACTTCTTTCCCTTCTACTATTTCATATGGGGATGTCTTTAAAATCTATTTGGGAGTGATCCAATCAACCCAGAGAGCTATTTTCAGGTGTTTATGCCACTCCCTCTACCATTCAGGGCTTGTTCTCTTAATTAAATTTATGAGGTTCTTATTGGTCAATTCAACCAACCCATTCCCTTGCGAGTAGTAGTTGGATGAATTCTTGAGGAAAGTTTCATTTCTAAGTACAAATTCTAAAATTCTTGAATTGATAAAGGACCTTGCATTATTAGATATGATTGTCTTTAGAGGGCCAAACCTTGTTATCAATTCTTCCAAGAAGTCGAGGATCACCTTTTCAGTTGCTTCCTTTAAATGAACAACTTCAGTACACCTTGTGAAGTAATATGTAGTTGTAAGTATCCATTTATGTCCTAATTAGACATGTGATTGATCATCCCAATGAAATCCAAGCCCCACTGCATAAAAGTCTCATTGGTCATGATCAAGTTCAACAACATGGCTGAATTCTTTCACTTGCCTACAAAAAACTTGCATTATTGGCACTTTTTGACTACTTGAAAGCAATCTAAAAATAAGGTTGACCAGTATTATTTGACATGCATGATCTTAATTATGGTTGTTTTTTATAAGAAGTAACCACCTGGAGGATTCAAATGTATATCCTATAGGATTTTTCTAGCTTGATAGTTGTCAAAACACCTGAGGAGTATCCCATCAAAGTTCCTTTTGAAAAGGACTCCCTAGTCTCTATAAAGTGGGTCCGATCAACGACCCAAGACTCGATTGTTTCATACTAGCTCACCAAAACTATTTTTGGTGTATCTTGTTCATCTATCGAGATGTCCACACATTGGGCCAAATATTCGTAAAGTCCTCTCGTTCAGATCACCTTGGTCAGTCTAACTTTGACATCATTTTTTAGGATCTTAGTGATCCAATTAGCTCTCTTGTCTATAATTTCTCCCTCCATGATGTATTCTCTTACATTGGTTCATGTGTCATGTATATCACTACCTTGCTCCCTGCCACTAGATGTTTGAACTTATTGAGACCTTGAAGATGGTGAAGGCCTGATTCTCAATAAATTTGTACTTAAAATCATGCCCCCACAAGGTTCTTGAATAGAATGCACTGGGGTGTTCACCTTTTCCCTCATATTCCTTTTGGGTTAACATAGCTGCCAAGTTGTGTTCACTCCCATAAAGATACATGAAAAAATCCTTAGAGAATTTGGGATTGACTAGTATAGGAGTGGTAGATATCGCTTCCTTGATTTTGTCAAACACTATCCTTCCTTTTGTGGTCCATTTGAAAGCCTGATCTTTCTTCAAAATTAGTGTTATTGGCCTTACCGATCCTATGAATTCAAACATGAATTGATTGACAATGTTGATCTTCCCTAGGAAAGACTTGAATCCCTTCTTGTTAACTAGTAAATTGAAGTCTCATATGGAAATCACTCTATCCAGATCAATAGAAATTCCCTACTTGGATAATACATATCCTAGCATCTTGCCTTGTGGGATTTCAGAGACACATTTTTTGGGGTTTAAAGAGACTCTAAACTCTTGAGGCCTCTAAAAAATCTACTCTAAATGGTCAAAATGGTCCTCTTTTTCCCTGGAGAATACTATAAGATCATCCAAATATATAAGGATGATTATGTCAATCAGACCTTGAAAAGCTATATCCATAGCTCACTGGAAAGTAGCTCCTATATTAGAGAGGCCAAAAGGAATTTTTGCATACATGAAGGTTCCCTATTTTGTTGTAAATGTGGTTTTATGTTGATCCTCCTCTTTGAACCATACCTTGTTCAAGTCCCAGAAAATATGTAAATTTTGATTTGAACATCATTTTTCTTCGTATATGAACTAGGTTAAACACCCATGTTGAATTCTTGATGGAGTATATGATCCTTGAACCAAATATTTTTCTCAAATCATGAGCCATGAGAGACTCGATTTCACTGATCTTTTCTTTTGGCAGACCGGTTTGTCTCCCTCAACCAAATCTATTGTATGCAGGATCACCTCATAGTCGTATCATTTCTTGTCATCATAGGTCCATGCCATAACCCCTTCATAATTACTACAAAGGGATATCAATCAATCCTTATCTTTTTGGGAAACTTCTTTCACCACCTTTAACTTTTTTCCATCTCCTACACCAAGCTCAGAGTAGTCACTTTTGTTTGTGACAAAATTCCTTTTGTCATTTCTCATATCATCAGAATCAAATAGATTCTCTAGGGTGATCAGTCCCTTTGGAAGTTTATTAGAATTTAGTTGGATAACTTGGTCCCCATAGGCTTCCTCAATATTTGGTTGTAACTACTCAGTAAAATCACATGACTCCTAGAGAAACATGGCAATTTGGGAATCACACTCAAACACTTGCAACTTATGATCATTTTATAGGATAGTGAGTGTAATAATTATCCACACCACATGCTTATTCATTAGAAAATTGGTTATTGGGTTGAATTGAGAACCAATTACTGCCATCCTATCCACCCACACATTCCTAGATCTTGGAATGATTTGGATGTTGAAGGCTTCAAATGCTTCAATTAAATATCATGCTTGGTGGCAGTAAGACCTCATGTAAACATTATTCATGGTCATAGTTCCTTTACTTGTTTAACTACCAATTTAGAGTCTTTGAATACTTAATTATTTCATGCCCATGTGCTTGACAAGGTTGAGGCCATGGACTAAGGCTTTCTACTCAGCTTCATTATTCATGCAAAAAAATTGGAAGTAGAAGGCTTTGAGGATTTATTTTTTAGATGGAGATACCAATTGGATGTTAGATTTGGATTTGCTCTTGCATTTCACACCATCAAAATGCAGAATCTAGAAACTAGACTCATTTTTAGGTCCCTTGCTTTGATCTCCCTTTTCTTCATGTCTTCAGGGGTAACTTGGTCCTCATCATGGATTATATAAGTCTCAAGGCCGGTGGCATAAAATTTTATGAAAGGGTCATTCTTGATGAAGTCATTGATGAGTAACTCCTCTTCTTGGCTCCTATTATCTACCACTCCTTCCTCAAGCATTTTCATGCAATACATCTCTTTCTTTGAGAAAGAAGTATGCACCACCTCAAAATTTATTATGGTGTAATTAGTTATGTGCTCTAGGTGTAGTAGTTCAAAGAGAACCTTCAATTTTGAGTCATATTTGGTCCTTAGGATCAAGTGAGACCAAACCAAAGAAAAATATCCACCTATCTTGGTTATGAAACCTCTTGAGAAGAATAGCTCAAAAACTAGCAGAAAGTTAATCACCACCACTTCTTGGGGAACTGTGATATAAGGGAAAGAGTACAAGGTTAGGGGAAGAGCCTTGATAAAACCTATGAACTAAACCTTCTTCCCATCCAACTACATTAATCCTTTGTCTAAAGTTTCATATTGAAGTTGCAGTATGTCTGCAATCTACTTGAGCATTATTGTGGTGCTGGCACCAAAATCAATGATGGAATTGTACAAAAATTTGTCCCCCATAATGGGAGTTAAATAAAATGAGGCTATATTTATTTTACTTACCCATTATTTGGAGTTGATGAACATAGATGGACCATGGTGTTGTACATTCTTGTTGGTTTCTCTCTCTTTGGTTTACGTTGCATCTATTGCTAGATTACCTTGTGCAATTCTTTCTTGGTCTTCCAATGCCTCTCACAGTAGATATTTTTTATCGAGGATTGATAGGAAATCCAAAAGAGAAAAATTGGTTGGGGCCTTCTTCAATTGCTCGACCACATTAAATGGCCCTTGAGGTCAAACCTCAAGCTCTCTTTTTCTATTCTACACTATATCACCTTGTTTTAGATATACTAAGGGTGATGGTCGAGGCCCTGAATTTTTCCCGAAGGTTACTTTAGGCCTTGCAAAAGTTTCCAAAATCTCGGATGGCTTCTTAGAGCAAGTGTAATAGTTTGATTGGACTTGCAGGGCTTTTAACATAGGGATCTCATTTGCATAAACTACATCCTCACCTTCTACCCATGAGAACTGTATCATATTGAAATTTGAAAGTTGAATAATTTAATCTATACATTCAAATCAAAAATTCCAATGTAACATCAATGGAGCATTTCTAAATGAAAAAACATGTAAAATAAAACTAAACTATGAAAATTAAAAATATGAGCTTTCAAAAGAAATAAAACTCCTTTTTTATCCTTTCCAAAATATCTTGTCTTTGCTCTCAGATTTTTGCAGAAAAAGCACAAGAAGCTATGTAGAATCAAATGTGATTAGAATGAGATTGGGGTTCGTGATTGAAAAGTGAGGAAAAAGCATGCTTTTATAGATGTACCCATGGGAAAGATCTAGATTTCGAGAAGAATGTGGGATAAAAGAATGAGATGGTGAAATGATAATTATCTCATATTTTTAAATTAAATGTAATTTGTGATATGAATTTAAATTAAGTGATATGAATAAGATGAAATGATGGATTAATGGAAATATGATTTAAATGTTTATGTATAAAACATGCAATGGATGTATGATTATGGATTAATGATTAATGAAATGGATGAATTAACGATTTATGAAATGGTTAAATGATTTAGATTTATGCTGATGAAACGATAAATATTTATGAAGTGAAATATGCAAATGGATAAATAATGATTTAAATGATTTATGGAATATATAAATGAATAAAGATTAATGTGATATGAATGCAAATGATATTTTAGTGATTAATGCATAAATGATAAATGATTATGCAAATGGGTAATGATTATGAATAAATGCTTATAATATTTTAATGGTTTTATGAACATGGAGATATGATTATGCAGATGATCAAATTAAATATGCAATTGATAGAAATGATTATGAGGGCATTTTTATGCGTCTATATTTTCCCCCTCTTTGAGACAATGCAGCCTATCGCGTTGTCTCAAAGAAAAAGAATTGATTAACTAATACATGCCCCAGGGATGTCCTAGTAAGGATGATATGCCTCCTTGAGAGATTGATCAAACAAGTTGTGATAGGATTAGTCTCTTGATAGATCAGGAGGAAAATATGTGATAATTGATTTTGTGCGATTGATTAAGTAGAGATGCACATTTGATGAAAATGCATAGTTGATGTGCATAACTAAAAAATTGATGTAAATGATCAATAGAGCCAGGTTGATGAGTTGATTAAGCTAAGTGAAATTGATGCTAGCGTAAAATAATGATTGATTAATAGATTGAGTGATCAAGGAGTAGATTGATTGATTTAATATTTGGATTAAAAGACAAGCATTAGTTGGATAAACCAATTAATCATTATTTGAAATAAGGAGCATGAAGAAAATGAAATGATGAAGGAAATGGATAATGGAAGAAATGATAGACAAAAAAAGATATAAAGGAAATGAAGGTGATGAAATAAATGATATATGAAAAAAAGATATGAAGAAAATGGAGGTGATGAAGATTCTTGTGCTTTAAAAAGTGCTTTATCATCATAAATCTTATTATGTCACAAATTAGTATAAGCGTCTAGCTAACATGAATGTCTAGACGACCTAATTACTGTTTGCATTTTTATTTAGCAGTAAAGTATAAGCATCTAGGTATAAGGACCTTAGATGACCTGAATACTTATTTCATGGAAGACACTATCAGACAAGGAATTCTCTCATCCATGATAAACTCATAGGTCCTCGATGATTTTAGACAACCATGTCTTAAGACGAGTCATCCTGTGAATAAGAAACAATCCACAGACAACAAACAAGTGAGCATGCCCCATCCTCGTCTCTCTAGTCCAAGAAATCCTTGAGAAGATAAAAGACATGCCAACAAAGATAAAAATCATAAAATAATCAAAGATCAACAAACAAACAGGCATTATGCTTCAATATAGAATTGATTCTTGTTACAGTTTATGTGTTTGGTTCGATTTGCAAGATAGATTGGTAGGTATGTTGTAATGTCTAATTGATTGTAAATCTTGGCTTGTTTTGATTTTGTATAAGTGAAAAGCTATGTGGCGATCTGAAAGTGTCATTGTTTTATTTTCTTAATATTTGATTTTTTTTGGATTTTTTGAATTTCTGATTTTTTTAGATTTTTTCAAGACATTTTATGATTTTTATGGTTTTTTCAAGACATTTTAGGATTTTTATGGCTTTTTTCAAGATATTTTATGATTCTTATGGATTTTTTCAGGACATTTTATGATTTTTATGGCTTTTTTTAGGACATTTTATGATTTTTGTGGCTTCTTTAAAGACATTTTATGATTTTTAGGGTTTTTTAGGACATTTTAAAGAGGGAATGAAATGAAATGTGATGTATGCTTGGTTGAATAAAATAGATGCCCCACACTAGAGGTAGTGCAACCATGGATAAATGATAGATCAAAATGAAAGATTCACTGCAAAACATGTCACACAAGCAACATATCTCTTGTTGAAAGATGGTAATGGTTGATTGATTAAAATGTCAGGAATGATTGATTCTATAAGGCATGATTATGATAAGTACTTAGGATCACTGATTCCTCTAATTATGGTAAGGTTGATGATTGTTGATGATTGATTGATAAAATATGTGAGGATTGGATAATGTTTTACAACTAGGTTCAAATATGATTTGCATGATAAGATTCAAGGTTGCAAAGGGAAATGATGACCCACACTGGGGGTAGTGTAATCATGGATAAATGATAAGGATGTGAAATATGATGGAATGACAATGCATAAGGATATGAAAGGAATTCCAAAGCATGCATTTGTAATTTTTCCCCTAATCTCATCAAGAAAAAAGGAAGTAAATGGGACATAAATTTGGATAAGCTAGGAGATATGGAATGGAAGACTGCAAGGATAAGGCTAATGAATAGGATGATCAAGATCAAATAGATAAGGTATGGACACAAATTCCTAAATACTTTTCCCCTATTCCTCATCAAGACCAAGGAAGGGAAGAAAGGATGTATTTAGATAGAATGGTGGAACATGGAAAAGGTGAAGGATATGGTATGGAAGATATGGATAAAGTGTATAGGATAAGATGCATGACATTCAAGAAGATCCTTAACCTTGTCAAGATCAAAGGTGGAAAGGTAAAGGATGAACGTAAAGAGGATAATGGATATGAATGATAATTTGGACGTAACTTGCCCCCAAGTGTAAAGTGCAAGAGGAATATGGAAGATAGGATATGGATAGGGATAAATGAATATGGAAATTATAGGTATATGGAGGAAGGACTAAAGCATCAAGTTTCATGGCTAATATCCCTCAAATATGTGTTCTAATAAACTATGGAAATGAGGATTAAGCTCATAAATGTTGGTAGATTAATGGTATGATGGAAGAAGGTAAGGACTTATGCAAGGGTTTGGATTATAGGAGGATAATGGGGGGTGAATTTTGGATAATGGATAGGAGGTTGGAAGGCTTGTTTATGGATAGATGGAAAGGATGGCAAGATCAACATTGGCACATACCTTGAAGGGTGGTGGAGTGATGGAGTTTGAAGGTGGCAGGTTTCAAGACGGACAATTGTAGGATTCTTTTGGATTAGCAAATTTGGATGCCAGTTTATATTTTATTGCTTCTATGAGACTTTTAGGAATCCACATAGCTTTTGAATTTGTGGGCCTTTTTGGCCTTTGAGATTTTTCTTTTTTCTTTATGGGCCTTTGTGGCCTTTGAAAATTTTCTTTTTGATTTATGGGCCTTTATGGCCTTTGATTTTTTTTTCTTTTGAATTGATTGGCCTTTGTGGCCTTTTCGATTTTTATTTTGACTTGATGGGCCTTTGTGGCCTTTTAGATTTTTATTTTGACTTTGGATCAGATTTTATTTTATTTTTGCATGTCTCTTCGAGGAGATATGTTGATCCTTTGATAAATGTGGATTTTGATATGGAAGCTTTTGACATTTGGCACCCAAATTTCTTCCAAGAGCAATGGGAAGGGTGGATGGAGATGAATTATATGGAGGTATTATGGATGGGTTAATGTAGGTAGAATTTTGAGAGGGAATCAAGGATGTGTGCCTTTGTTGTTCTTGATGAATAGGGGATGGATGGATGTAGGGCCTCAATATGGATGGAAGGGTTGATGGAGTAGAGTTTGGATGATAAGGACCAATGATAGATGGAAGGTTTGATAGAATAGGATAAGGACCTAGGATAGATCAGGAAGGTGGAGAATGTGGATATTTTGGTTTATTGTGATGGAATATAGACTTACAATGGGTACCAATGTCTTGAGTGTGAGGTGTATAACAAAGGCCATGATAATATGGATTTTATTAGATATAAAGGGGTTCTAGTATACCTTTTTCATGAAGGAATAATCCTTTTCCTTTGTAGTTCATACTTTGACACATTTGTTTGCCAATGGGATATGTATTGTTTATGAAACAAGATACAAGTTCATTGTGAGGTGGATGTGATATGGAAGGAATAACAAGATATTGAAGTAAAACACCTTGGATAAAAGTGAGGGAACCCATTTGATAGTTAAGGGGCTCATGGATAGCTTGAATAGGGGTGATAGACTCTTGTGGAGGATTGTTATCATGAGGGGAATTAGGATGGGTGATAGGATATTGACATGGGGATGTTGGGGTACTTTGATCTTGACTTGGAAAAGGATCATGAGTTGTAGGAGATGGAGTAGCTTGATCTTTATTAGGTATGAGATCATCATGAGATGTAAGGGTATCATCATAAAGCAGTATGAAAGGCATATCTTGATCATGAGAAGGATGAAAATCATCATGTCATGAAAGGGTATCCTTGAATGGAGGTATATCTTGATCTTGATGAGGAAGGGAATCTTGAGATTTTATGGAAAGCATATCTTGATCATCAGATGGTAGGAAATCATTGGATATGATGGAAGAACTGCCATGCTCTTAGGATGCAATGGAATCATGAGATGGTATGGATTCATTAGATGAGGTGGAAGGAGGACTTGAAAGGATACTTTTCTCTTGAGATGGAAGGGGATGATATTGGATTAAACAAAATGAAATGAGGGGATCATCATGAGATTCTTGATAGATGGGATCTTGGTCAAAGATTGGAAGGGGTTGTGGAATCTTGGTATTATTGGATGGAGTGGAAATAATACTTTCATCTTGATGTGTAGGGGAATCTATGCTAGCATGATTTGGACTAAGAGACCAACATGAATCATTGGATGTAGATGGTATTATGGGATGGAGTGGAAATAATACTTTCATCTTGATGTGTAGGGGAATCTATGCTAGCATATTATTGGATGGAGTGGAAATAATACTTTCATCTTGATGTGTAGGGGAATCTATGCTAGCATGATTTGGACTAAGAGACCAACATGAATCATTGGATGTAGATGGTATTATGGGAGAGGATGGTTGGATAGATTCATTAATTTAGGTGAAAGATTCATGAGGTTTATTTTGAATTATGGGGGATGAAGATAGATTCATGACATGGTAGGATTGCTCAATATTATTTATGTTTGAGGACTTAGATTTGGGATTCTCATTTAACCTTTGCAAAAATTCAAAAATATTGAACTTGGATGATGTAGTTTATGGTGGTGATAAAGGATTTTCATGGGATGATTCATCATGTTGTGCAGTTTTTGCACACACGCCCCATTGAAAGTAGGGACCCCCTTTTTCCCTAGTGTTTTGGCTCTTTTCTGTGGCCGTGCCTTTTGAGCTTGTCTTTGAAAATCTTTAGATTTTGGTCTTTGATGCTTTGGTCCTTTGGTCATGGGATGGGGTTACTTTGCACTATTCTTGAATGATTGTCTTGTTTTTAAAGTGCCCCTATTTTGGGTTTTGAGTGGTTGAGGAGTTTTGTGGATGTCCTCTCTGGAGGTGGATTCCATTTTCCTTTTGTTTATCCTTGGTGTTTTGTTTGGGTCTTAGGAGTTTATATTTTCTTCCTAAGACCTTGTTTCCTTTCCTTTGCAAAGGTGGGGTGCGGGATGAAATTGAACTCTGAACCTTTACAAAGTTCTTGGTCCGGTTTCTGTTCTGGTACTGGCTCTGGCTCCGCTTCATGTCTTCTTGTTTTCTTTGTTATTTTTCTTGTGTTTGGAATTTGGGTTGGTTTCCTCCCTTAGGTTTTATTTGGTCTTCCTTTTTCTTTCATCTCCGGAGGTGGGGCGTGGGATAAAACTGAACTCTGAACCTTCACAAAGTTCTTGGTCTAGTTTCTGTTCCAGTTTTGGCTCTAGCTCCGCTTCCTGTCTTCTTGTTTTCTTTGTTGTTTTGCTTGTGTTCGGCCTTTGGGTTGGTTTCCTCCCTTAGGTTTTCTTTGGTTTTCCTTTTTCTTTTCCTCCTTTCCTTTCGTCGAAAGTGGAACCAGGGTGGGAACTGAACTCAAAACTTTGCAAAAGACTCTCATTTGGTATTGGTTCTGCCTCCACCTGTTCTGTTTCTGCTTCTATATTGTTTTGTCTCTGGTCCCATCTTGTTTTGGTTCCACCTTCATCTATTTTGGTTCTTCCTCTGCCTATTCTGTTTCTGTTTCTGTTTTGTTTTGTCTCTGGTTCCATCTTTTTTTGGTTTCACCTTCATTTGTTTTGGTTTTGCCTCCGCTTGTTCTATTTATGCTTTTGTTTTGTTTTGTTTCCGGTCCGGTCTGGTTTTGGTTCTACCTCTGCCTACTTTGTTTCCACCTCCATTTTGGCTCTGCTTCCACCTAGCCTAGAATTCCTCAAAATTCCCTTCTGGTCTGAATTCTGCAAGGGGATGAAAATCCTAAACTTTGAGAAGGGTGCCTTAATGATATTTTAAGGGGATTCTGGTGGATCATTTGGATTTCTTTGATGATTAGCATGTTGTTTATGATGAAATAACTTGGATTGTGATTCTATAATGGGTACTTATTGGGGTCCTCTTTGAATACAAGCTGGATCAAGCAGGGCAATCCCTGGTTAAGCGACTCCAAGATCGAGAGAATTAGCATAATTTAAAGGTGTTGCTAGATCCATGGGATGCAACCAAGTACATTTTGCAGCCGCAGGCAAGTGAAACTTGCTTGTACACAAGAATGTTAGGTCAACAAGTGCTCGATGGTCATTCATCTAAGTTGGAAGATTCAAATAAGTTTGACTCGATCAGTGTCGTTTGTGGTGCCCATATCAGCTATTGATTGACAACTCATATTCTAACTCACATTATGTGCCTATTGCAGTTCTTTTGCTTCATGTAGGTGAGGAATTAATGGTGGAAGTGACCCGCAGGGTGTATTCTATCTGAACCGAGATTTGTAGAGATCCAAGGCCAATCTAAAGGGGTGCCTCATGCATTCAATGCAGGGTGGTGATTTATTGTGACCCATCCAAGGTTGATCTGGTTGGTGGCTGACCTTCTTTATAACCCTAGCTTGGGCTCGCACAGGATGTATTTCTATAAGTATGGCATTTCGCCTCTTCGAAAAAAAGGTTGGGAAATAGAGGTTAGAAGTTAGTGGGTTAGAGAAAAGGTTAGATGATTAGATTTTAGAGCAAAAATTTAGAATTAGGAGTTAGTTTATTTTCAAGAAAGTGTTGTAATACAAAACATCAGAATTTTTGCTATTATTGGTGATTCAATAAAAGTGAAGATATTGTGTTATTATTGGTGGCTTATTTGGATTGATTTGTATTGCATGGTTCTTATTCTATCTTTGAAATTGCTTGGAAGTATCTGAATGCATTTTAGATTTAGAGTTAAATAATTTAATGGTGCTTATGATTTAGTGCTTAGAGTGTTGTAGCAATCTCTGGTTCATACTTTGGGTAGCTTCTTGATTTTGGGATTTCTATGCAAGGTCAACCTATACCTAGAATTTGTGTGCTTAGTTCAATTGTGGGCATTTATCCAATTCAATTGAATGAGTGTCCATGATATGAAAATCTTTAATTCCTTAGAAGATTACACTATTTATGTGAGATTGCAAGTATAGCCTGGGTTAAGAAGAAATTAGTTTTAAGGGATTGGTCTGTTCCAAGTATTTCATCCTTAGTATTGTCGATCTAAGGAATAATATTAATCTTAGGATTTTTGAAACCCTTATCTTTTTCTATTTCTTTGAACTATGGTTAAAGCTAAGAATTTGAGTATCATTTTGTTGCAAAATTTGATAAGTTTAGAGTTTCTAGCATTTATTTTGTAAGGATCCTTTGTGATTAACAACATTTTCACATTTATCACTGAGTTATTTCACTGCATTTTCAAGACCTGGCACCCAAGAGACCTTGGGGTTATCTCTTTGTTCATAGAGATTAGCCTTTCAAGAGAGATAGGATACTATATATTCTATTTGAGTTTTTGCTATGAAAAAACACCATGAACAGGATTGGTGCTATAAGGAGGGCCTGAATAAGAAAGATGGAGCTTTTCTAAATGCCCTTTCTCCTGAGAGACTCAGAAGGAGAACCATATCTACACTAGGAGAAGAAGAGTTTCAAGAACTGCCACCTCCAACTAGGTCAAGAAGGACTAGAAGAAGGGAGGATTCAATGCCCAATCCATCATTTCCACCATCCTCACCCTCATCCACCTCATCTTCATCCGATTCTAAGGCAGGTTCCATTCAACAACCCCAATCAGTCATCAATCAACCTTTACCACCTCCACCTCCACCAATGGCTTTCTTGGAAAATAACCTGTCACCTCTATCCTTCAATAACTACAATGTTATACCCAAGAACCCCAAGTATTTCTGATCTAAGTTTCACAGGAATGATCCTAATAGGACAAAATAGGAGCATATTAGGATTTTTCAGACTTGCTTGAGGGATAGAGGGATTAATCATGAGGATGTTGCATGTAGAATTTTACCTTACTCCCTGGGAAAGGATTCCTTTTATTGGTACAATCATTTACCTGCTGCATCAATCCATAATTGGGTTGATCTTGAGGCCGCATTTCTGCAGAAGTTTTAAATCCCCATAAGTGCCAATGAGCTCTACATGTAGTTTACCCAGGTTAAGAGAGAAGTTAATTAGCCTATAGGATCATTCAATAATAGGTTCCACCATGCATACACTATTTTGAAAGCCCCTTATGTTGTGGATGATGCCACTACCTTGGAGGTCTATTTTGAAGCCCTTGATATCCTTACATCCACCTTCCTTAAGTGGAGAACTAATCCCCCGACTACCTTTCTCATTGCATATACAAAGGATGTTAAGGTCAGTATCAATCTGAGAAAACACTTGTCAGGACCTTTGCCATCTTTAGGACCAACTGCTCACCCTGGGAAAGTCCAAGCCCTCAATTAGGCTCTGACTAATCACACTCCCATTATGAATTCCCTTCCACAGTTGCCATTGGTTCCTCACCTAGGTCATCCCATAAGTCAGGCTCACTCGGTACCCAGTTATCGATAACAAAGTGCCAATCAACCCCTTCATCCACAAAAAAAAGTTGGTTTCCCTACATATTTAAAGAACTCAATTTTTTTGAATCAATCTATTGGTTCAGGTGGAGTGTCAGGATACCCTCCAAACAATGTGAATTCAATGCCTTACAGTAGTCCTGATAATGAAAGGTTAGATGAGCTAACCGAGCAAGTGATAAAATTGAATATGGAGGTAACCTATTTGAGGAACTAGAATAGTCAACTCCAAGCTACTCAGAAGAGCATGCAATCAAATTCCAATAGGGAGACTCGAGATGTTGCACGAGGGCAACATTCTAACATAAATCAAAATTTTGAAAGAGGACAAGGTTCTAGTTGAAACTTTGATAGAGGTCAACAAGGTGGACAAGGGTTTGAAAGGAGACAACCACCTAGGTAGAATAGGCCATGGAATACCAGACCTAATAATGGAGGAGTCCCCACTCCACAGGATCAACCTTCCAATGAAGAGAAACCTTCGAGTGGTGTATATCTAGCTGAAGTAGCTTTGTCAAGGTGGTGCTGACTTCATAAGACAAGTTAACACTCTGAGCTTGAATGTCTTGAATTTCAAACTACTGCTTCCATCTTTTAGTATGAAGTTGAAAACAACTCCACTGGTCAGGAATCGGTACCCTCAAATCCATATGATTCCCTAGTTTTGGTGTTGAATCATGCTCCTTTCTCGAGGGGTGAAGAGAATGAACCAAAAGAGGAGTCAAGTAGCCAGAATGAGGAGACTGAACAAGTGCTCAATGAGGATGAAATCTCTCAATTATTTAATAAGGGAACTGTGAATGATAATGGTCCCTTGGATGAAGAGGAAGCTGGTGTTGAAGAAGTACAGATGTTTCAGCAACCTACAAGAAAGTATGATTTGAGGAATAGGCCTAACAGGATTCCACCAATTGGAGGCCCATTTACTACATCTATTCTTCCAAACAATTTTACCACTCCACCAAACTCACATGCTAGTAATAATCCATCTTACCCTTAGGTGCCAACACAATACTTTGCAAAAGGAGGATAACCTGATGTGTCAAAAGGAAGCAATGTTGATGAATCAAAAGATAAGTAGTCTGGTCATTCTAAGGAGACCCATGCTAACATGAATGCGAGACAATTAGGTGAATATGTGACTAAAGAACTTAGGAAAGTAAAGGCGAGTATTTCTTCTTTTGAGTTGTTAAGGGTTCCTAAAATAAAAAATATACCCCTAGGGTCTTTCAATTCAAATACAACACCACAAGGAGTGGCAGTCAACAAGGTAGTTGGTAGGCCTCCTAGTTCACAAGCACCTATAGGTCTAATTCAAGCACAACCTGGAGACAAAGGGAAAGAAAAAGATAAGAACCAAGTTTCACAAGGTAACACTCAATTGAGTTTGTTCCAAGGAAAAATGGAGACCCCTCCCTTCCTAATTTCTATTTGTATGTTTGGGAAGAATTTTCACAATTGTCTTCTGGATTCAGGGGCATCTACAAGTGTTATGCCTTTTGTTGTCTATAGAGCTCTCAGCATTACCCCTCTTGCCTCTCAAAAGAAGGTCACCCAATTGGACAAGACAAGGGTAAATATAGTGGGATAACTGAACATGATCCCCATGCAAGTTGCTTTGGACCCTAGAGTGCAACAAGTACTTAATATTCAGGTGGAAGATATTCCTAACACTTATGGTTTGATCTTGGGTTGAGATTTGACCAAGGCACTAAATGGATACACATCCACAGACCATTCTCACATGTGGCTCCCCTGGAAACGAATCCCAAATCAAATCAGAATTGAGAGAGAACCCAGAATGAAGTATGTAAACACTGAATATTAGAATACTTTGAATGAGATATTGGTGTCAGAAGTCAGCATGGGTAACTATACCTTGTCTGCCCCTATTTTAGATACAGAAGAAGTCATTATGTTGCAAAGCTCCTCTGATGAATCCACATCATAAGCCAACAGTTCTGAAGCACTGCTTGAACAAGAAGAGGAATTTAAAGATCAAGGAGATAGACAACTCATCTTGTTGGATAATTTCCAAGAGTTTATCCGGAAGTGCATGGAGGAGCAGATTTACTGGGCAAAAATATGAATTTTAAAGAATTGTTTCTCCCTAATCAGTGCAGATTTCACAATGCTCCTCACTCTAAGCTGGAATGTTGCATGTGCCAAACTACAGTGGATCAGATACAAAGATGCATTAATCCAACTCCAGTTGTCAGGTTGGATATACAGAACATTCAAAATGATCTAAAGAGAAAGAGCCCAAGGCCTCCTAAAGAGCCTTCGGGAAGTAGCAAGAACAAGGGTAATTCAAGGAAATCAAAAGCTGATGGTTGCTAGACATTGAGATTTGATGGATCCAAATCAAAGTAGGGTGATGGAGTGGGACTTGAGATGATCAACCCTAAAGGTAATTTTTTTTCTCATAGGCTCTAGTTTCAATGCACTAATAATGTAGCTGAGTATGAGGCTTTGGTTCATGGATTATTAATGGAATTAAGGAAGAAAGTTAAGATATTGCAAGTTTTTGGAAATTTTGAGTTAGTGGTCAAGAAACTAAGGAAACAATACTCACATTATGATAGAAGGATGGCCAATTAAAGGCATAGAGTGTGGGATCTTATTGAAGGATTTGATGCCTTCGACATTCAATTGATCCCTCGAAGTAAGAATCAAATTGTAGATTCTCTGGTACAAGCAACAAGTACATTGTACCCCTTATCGCTTTTAGGTTTGAAGAAGTTCACTGTGGAGCTCACTCCAGTAACCTCAGTGCCTAAAAATGTAACCAGTTTCTAGGTGTTTGAGGATGACAAACATATTCTTGATTTTATCACTAGCTGTGATGTGTTTGCTTCTTAGGTGATTGATGAGGTAGAACCTCAAGAGGCTGAAATGGACCTAGAAGGGGTCATTAATTTGAAATCTAATACTATCCCAAGGGTCATGGTGTAATTAGAATGAACTTTTGATTTGGATAAGATAAAAGATTAGGAACAGTAAGTGAAAATGGAGTCCCTTAGTAGCCAATGTGAAACATACAATATGGGGACCGAGGATGGTGTCAAAAATGTCTTTATTGGTAAAGTGTGCACGCTAGAGGAAATGGGAGGAATTATTGAAGCATTGCACACCTATCAAGATGTGATAGCATGGAGTTATGATGACTTAAAGACATATGATACTTCAATCATTACACATACTATTCCCCTAAAGTCAAACGTTAAGCCATTCAGGCAAAGACAAAGGCCAATTAATGCTCTACTGAAGCCCATCATTCAGAAGGAGGTGCAGAAGCTACTTTCATCACAAATCATATTTCCAATAAAACACTCAACATGGGTCACAAACTTGGTTCCAGTAAGGAAGAAAAATGGAGAAATTAGATTGTGTGTTGATTTCAGGAACCTTAACAAGGCATCAAAAAAAGATAATTATCCAATCCATCCACTGGATGAAGTGCTTCAAATTGTCAATGGATCTCAGATAATGTCTTTTCTAGTTGGGTACTCTAGATACAACCAAGTTATGGTATTGTAGATACAATGGCTGGCGGCTAGTGTACTGCTATCAATGGTACTATTAGACTGTTGGTCGGTAGTAAGGCCGTCGGTGGTTGGCAGTACGTCGATCGACGTACAGAGGGCCCGTAGGCCTGTGTACGTAGGTACCTGTGGGTACCCTGTATCAGGGCCTGCAAGCCCTTAAACTACTTTTTTTCTGAATAAACATAAAAATAAAAATAAAAAAAACATTTGCAATTTTCTTTTTAAAAAACTTCCCGAGGAAAAACAAATGCCAAATTTTTATTTATTTATTTTACTAGGGTGCAGGTGGACAGTCGTATAGGTAAAAAAAACTTGTCCCTCAAATCAACTTTGTCCAAAAAAGATGAATAAACAGACGATTTAGGGGTTTTGGACCACTCCAAACACAATGGCGAGGTCCGTTTGGACTCAAAATGCTTTGAAATTGTAGGTGATTCCCTAGATAAAAAAAAATGCAAACCCCAAAATCGTGAATGCCTGATCCAACCTTGTAGCTCCAAATAGCTCCAAATTCTTCAAACAAGAACATACATGCAGCAGGAAAGCTCTGATACCATGTAGAAGTTGAGAAATCCAACTTAAGACTCCAAGAACACCTGCATGCAAATGGATACCTGTCACAAGGAAGAGAATGGATGGAGAAAACAAACAAGGGTTTGAAGCTCTGAAAAATGGAGAAATTATCTTATCAAAACAAAAGGGAAATTGATAAAATATACAATGGGATCAATCCTTATAAAAGAAGATCATGCAAACCCTAAAAAAAGCCCTAATAGGAAAACATTTAATAATTAATATAATTATTAAATGTCACTTTATGCAAACTAATATGAAATCTTAAGAAGGGAATAAAGGTAACTTAATCAACATAATTAAGTTAAAAACCTTTACTCTAACACCCCGCTTTAAGATGAGCAATAGTGCAGCTACAAACAAGTGCAAGAAAGCAAAGGTAACTACAATGCAAGAAGGAAAACATGGTTCCCAACAACTAGGCTAGATCAGGTACCCAAATACAACCAAATCTCTATCAAGTGGAGAAATAGAGAAAACCTCATGGGAAAAACTCTACTCCAAAAAGAGATGCAGAAAGCCATGAAGAACATGACTGAAGCAGAAGAAGCTGCAAACAACTGTCAAAAGATGACTGCTATGGTGCTGAAGAACCTCTGCTGAATATAGGATGATCAGGATCAAGAAGACAACAATTTTTATGAGTGCCCCAAACGATACTACTCGAATCAGATGCAAACAAAGGCAAACACCTGGAATGAAGATACAGATGGAAGAAGTACCAATAGTCTGGAAAACACTGATCAACTGAGAATGGAAGATTCCTTACAAGGAAAAACCAAGTAAGCATTAGCACGAATAGTATAATACCCCCTCATAATGCTGAACTAGGAGAGACTGAAAGATCCACTGAAATGGTGTGAAACACCTTGTAGTGCATGAAGGAGAAGAAACAACATCTGAAAGTGCACAAGAAAGCACCTGCAACTGAAAAAGTGGTGTGCAAAACAAAGCACATATGCATGAGGCTGGAATCATAAGGATCCACTCTCGTCATGGAGGGACACTCACTGGACAAAGGTGTGATGGAAAAACAAAGGAACTACACAACCCCCCATGGCACTTTATAAAATAGTGCGAGTACAAAATATGGCACAACCTTATGTGCAAAATCCCCAAAAATACTTGTACAGTGGTGTGGGTCTCATCGCTTCATTTTTCTGTTGGTGCGTTCTACAGTCAGTTGAAGTCAAAGAAGTTGCTTTCAGTCCCGAGCTCATAAATTTTGACCAGTTTCTTTGTTTTTCGCAATCTCAACGACGTTGGAACCATATTTCAGAGCTCTTTAGTTCCATCGATGCAATTTTTCTAGATTTCACTCCAAGTATATTTTATTCAATTTTTGTGTTTTCACACTCTAGTGAATTACCTGGACATATTCATTCTTGGGAACTTTTTGTTTGCATGGGATGCTTTGTTTTTGGCTGTTCTTCATGTATTTCTAGTTTTTTGTCCTTTATTTCACTTTGGAAGGAATTCCTTCACTGGGTAAAGTGCCATGGGGTGTTGTGTAGTGCCTTTGTTTTTCCATCACACCTTTGTCTAGTGAGTGTCCCTCCATAACAATGGTGGATCCATATAATTCCAACCTCATGCATGTGTGCTTTGTTTTGCATACCACTATTTCAATTGCAAGTGCTTTCTTGCACACTTTTAGATGTTTCTTCTCCTTCATGCACTACAGGGTGCTACACAACATTTCAGTGGATCTGTCAGGCTCTCCCAGTTCAGCATTATGGGGGGGGTATTATACTATTCATGCTAATTCTTCCTTGATTTTTCCTTGGAAGGGATCTTCCATTCTCAGTTGATTAGTGTTTTCAAACTATTGGTACTTGTGCCATCTGTATATTCGTTCCAGGTTTTTTCGTTTGTTTGCCATCTGATTCGAGTAGTGTCGTTTGGGGCACTCATGCAGATTGTTGTCTTCTTGATCCTGATCATCCTATCTTCAACGGAGGTTGTTTAGCACCATAGCAGTCATCTTTCGATAGTTATTTGCAACTTTTTCTGCTTCAGTGATGTTCTTCATGGCTTTCTGCATCTCTTTTTGGAGTAGATTTTCTCCCATGAAGTTTTCTCTATTTTATCCACTTTACAGAGATTTGGTTGTATTTGGGTACTTGATTTGGCCTAGTTGTCAGGACCCATGTTTGCCTTCTTGCATTGTAGTTACCTTTGCTTTCTTACACTTGTTTGTAGCTGCACTGTTGCTCATCTTAAGGGGGGGTGTTAGAGTAAAGGTTTTAACTTAATTGTGTTGATTAAGTTATCTTTATTCCTTTCTTAAGATTTCACGTTAGTTTGCATAAAGTGACATTTAATAATTATATTAATTATTAAATGTTTTTCGTATTAGGGCTTCTTTTAGGTTTTTCCTATTAGGGTTTCTTTTAGGGTTTGCATGATCTCCTTTTATAAAGATTGATCCCAATCCCTTCACTGGATGAAGTGCTTCAAATTGTCAATGGATCTTAGATGATGTATTTTCTAGCTGGGTACTCTGGATACAACCAGGTTATGGTACAACATGAGGATAGGCACAAATATTCCTTTACTACAAAATGGGGAACTTTTGCTTACATAAGAATGCCCTTTGGATTAATCAGTGCTGGAGCTACATTCCAGAGAGCAATGGATATTGCTTTCAAGGACATTATTGGTAAGTGCATCATTATTTATATGGATGATTTGATAGTTTTTTCTAAGAAGCGAGGTGATCACATAGCAGATTTATGCAAAGTATTCCAAAGGTGGAGAGAGTTTGGCATCTCACTTAATCCAAAGAAATGCATCTTTGGAGTCACTGAGGGAAAATTGTTAGGGAATGTTATTTCAGAATAGGGTATTGCCATTGATCCAGAATGAGTGGAGGCTATAATAAAGATTCAACTTCCTACAAGCAAAAATGAAATGAAGTCATTCTTTGGAAAAATTAACTTTGTCGAAAAATTTATCACTGGATTTGTAGAAATAGTAAAGCCCTTGAATGCTATGCTGAAACAAGAAGAAAAAGTTGAATGGAGCACAAAAGCTAAGGAGGAATTTTTAGAAATCAAGAGAGCTATTGTTGAGGCTCCAGTGTTGGTAAGTACGGATTATGTTAAGCCTTTTTACATATACTCATTTGCTTCTGATCACTCCTATGCTGTAATACTAACTCAAAAGTCTGACCAAGGTGATGAACATCCCATAGCTTTTATGAGTGCTCCTTTAAAGGATTTAAAATTGAGATATCCTAATGAGGAAAATCAAGCCTATGCCCTGGTTTGGGCTGTGAAGAAATGCAAACATAATATCTTCATAAATAAGGTCTTTGCCATAGTACCTGATCTAGAAGTCAAGCTGTTGTTGATGCAGAATGAATTGGGAGAATGCAGAGCCAAGTGGGTAACTATGTTGCAGGAGTATGATATTGAGATCTAGCGCATGAAATTGGTGAGAGGGCAAGGAATGACAAAGACAATGGCTGGGATGGGTCCTGACCTCGCAGCTTAGCAATATCACCTCCAAGAAGTGTCTCCAAGACATTGGTATGATGAAATTATTTACTATCTGTTGAACCAACAATGTCCTGAACACCTTAATGCAGTATAAAGGAGAGATTTGCATCTTAAGAGTAACAAATTTATGATGAAGGGAGTTGTCTTGTATAAGAGAAATCATGAGGGGGTTTATTTGAGATGCCTAGAAAAGGAAGAGGCTAGGAGAGTGATGACTGGATTTCATGAAAAATATGGCACAGGCCATGGTTCAACACCTTCCACTGCAAATAAGGTCTTGAGGGCAGGCTATTATTGGCCTACCTTGTTCAAAGACACACATAACCATGTGAGGAATTGTCATGTATGTCAGACTATAGCAAGTAAGGAGAAATGTGCAACCCTTCCACTTCATCTTGTTATAGAGGTAAAACCATTTGCACAATGGGGAATGGACTTTATAGGTCCAATCAATCCACCTTCATCTGTAGGCCACATGTATATTCTTACTATAACTGATTAATTTACCAGATGGATTGAAGCTCTGGAATGCAAACAATGCACTTCTGAAGTGGTAATCAACTTCATTGAGTCGGGCATTATTAATCACTTTGGATGTCTATTGGATTTATTTTTTGATAATGGTCTTGCATTTGTATCATTGAAATTTTCTAACTGGGCCTTTGATCATAGAATTATCATAAAATTTGCATCTAATTACTATCCATAGGGTAATGGTTTGGCTAAGTCTTACAATAAGAATCTATTGACACTCATCCATAATCTACTAGAGAAGAACCCTAAGGATTGGCACACCCAACTTATATTTTCTCTTTGGACAGACCGCACTAGACATAAAACATCCCTAGGAACCTCTCCTTATCACCTAGTGTATGGTTTGGAACCTGTATTTCCCATGTAGCTGAAGATTCATATCCTGCAATTCATTAATGAATATTATGATGGAGAGGATAAGTGTGAAGCTCCTTGACTGAACCGTTACACCTTGAAGAGAGAAGAGATGAAGCCCTATAAATTTTTTCCAAACACCAAGGTGTAGTGAAGAGATGGTTTGTTAGGAGAGCCAAGGTGAAAGCCTTTAGAATATCTTACTTGGTTCTCTATTGGGATAGATCCCACAACCAAAAAGGGGAGCATGGGAAATTTGATAGACTTTGGCTTGACCCTTATTAGATTACAAATATTCTAGGAGATAATTCTTTTTGCTTGAAAATTCTCAATAGAGAGGACATCTCAGTGCCTGTTAATGGGTAGTATTTGAAGCATTATTTCCAGTCCTGAGCTGTTTACGAATCTTTCCTTGTACATAGGTAGATTAGGTCTCCTTTCTATTTTTTCTGTTGGTGCTTTGGTTAGATTAGGGTTTATTTTGATTGGTTTGCTCATTTTCTACTTTGGCTATAATAGGTTTTCTTTGGTTGGTTTTTCTTTCTTTTCTACTCTTGCTTTGGGTTCTTACTTTCTTTTGGGCCTGTTGCATCTGTATGACTGGCTACTTTCCTGGGGCTGTTCTAGGATTTCTTTCACAAACTCTAATCATCTTTTCAGAGTCAGTTGGTGGAATTCCTTCATCTAATGTTGTGTATGCTTGGAATTGGAGTCACTTGATTAAGTCAAATTCTGGAATGTATTTGGCTCTCATACTTACACATAAATCTTAAAGTTTCTAAGGTTGCATATGGTCCTTATGAAGTCTGAATGGGTGGAAAATATTATATTCTACTCCAGTGCCACTGTGGTTCTCATCCCTGAGTGTGGGCTTCATTTCTTGCAAGGTGAAAGGAAAATTTTAAAGGATCTCAAAGAGAATATCAAAAAGAAAAAGGAAAAATAAAATGTTGAAAATCAAAAGAATTGTTCACCTTATCAGGGGTATCCTAGTATCTCTACAGGGGCTATGGACGCCTGGCTGGCAGTAGAGCTATGCTAGGTAGGGTCATAGTGATAACCTCATCAAGGCTATGGATGCCTGACTGGCAATAAGACTCTATCTAGGTTTCTTTTGGAGTTGGAATCTTTATGTAGCCCTATCAGACTAAGTTTGGTTCCTTTTGCAATTGAAGAAAAGGAAATGAGTTCATACACACACACTTCGACCCAAGTTCAAGAAAGGTTTGCTTGTTTGTGATTTATGAAACCTTGTCCATAGGTAGCCTGATGCATGGACTGAAACCAAAGATTCTGGGTTGATTCCAGTTTGTCATTCAAATTCTCTAGAGCATTTCCCTAGCAGAGTCGCCATTTGTTATATAGTTTTTGCACACACGCCCCACTTAAAGTAGGGACCCCCTTTTTTTTAGGTCTTTTGGCTCTTTTCTACAGCCGTGCCTTTTGAGCTTGTCTTTGAAAATCTTGAGATTTTGGTCTTTGATGCTTTGGTACTTTGGTCATGGGATGGGGTTACTTTGCACTATTCTTGAATGATTGTCTTGTTTGTAAAGTGCCCCTATTTTGGGTTTTGAGTGGTTGAGGAGTCTTGTGGATGTCCTCTCTTGAGGTGGGTTCCTTTTGCCTTTTGTTTGTCCTTGGTGTTTTATCTGGGTCTTAGGATTTTTTCTTTTCTTCCTAAGACCTTGTTTCCTTTCCTTTGTGGAGGTGGGGCGTGGGATGAAACTCAACTCTGAACCTTCATAAAGTTCTTAGTCTAGTTTCAGTTCCGGTTCCGGCTTTGGCTCTGCTTCCTATTTTCCTTGTTGTTTTGCTTGTGTTTGGCCTTTGGGTTGGTTTCCTCCCTTAGGTTTTCTTTGGTCTTCCTTTTTATTTCATCTTCGGAGGTTGGGCGCGGGATGAAATTGAACTCTAAACCTTCACAAAGTTCTTGGTCTAGTTTTTGTTCCAATTTCGGCTCTGGCTCCTGTCTTCTTGTTTTGCTTATGTTCAACCTTTGGGTTGGTTTCCTCCCTTAGGTTTTCTTTGGTTTTCCTTTTTCTTTGCCTCCTTTCCTTTTGTCGGAAGCAGATCCAGGGTGGGAGTTGAACTTAGAACTTTGCAAAAGGCTCCCATCTGGTTTTGGTTCTACCTTCGCCTGCTATGTTTATGCTTATGTTTTTTTTTGTCTTCGGTCCCATCTTGTTTTGGTACTGCCTCCATCTATTTTGGTTTTTCCTCCATCTATTTTGGTTCTGCCTTTGCCTGTTCTGTTTTGTTTTATCTTCAATCCTGTCTTGTTTTGGTTCTGCCTTTGCCTGTTCTATTTTTTCTTCTATTTTGTTTTGTTTTCGGTCCCATCTGGTTTTGGTTCCACCTCCGCCTACTTTCTTTCTGCCTCCATTTTTTCTCTGCTTCCACTTGGCCCGAAATTCCTCGAAATTCCCTTCTGGTTTGAATTCTGCAAGGGGATGAAAATCCCAAACTTTGAGAAGGGTGCCTTAATGATATTTTAATGGGATTTTGGTTGATCATTTGGATTTCTTGGATGATTAGAATGTTGTTTATGATGAACTAACTTAGATTTTGATGCTATAATGGATACTTCTTGTGGTCCTCTTTAAATGCAGGTTGGATTAGGTAGGGTAGTTGTTGGTTAAGCGACTCCAGGATCGAGAGAATGAGCATACTTTAAACGTGTTGTGAGATCCACCAGATGCAACCAAGTACATTTTGTGGATATAGGCAGGTGAAACTTGCCTCTACATGGGAAGGTTAGGTCAACAAGTGCTCGATGGCCATTCATCTGAGTTGGACATGACATGGAAGATTCAAATAATTTTGACTCAATCAGAGTCGTTCATGGTGCCCAACTTAGCTGTTGATCGATGACCTATATTCTAACTCATGGTACATGCATGTTGCAGGTCTTCTACTTTGTGTGGATGAGGCATTAATGGCAGAAGTGACCCGCAGGGTTTATTCTGTCTGAACCAAGATTTTTAGAGATCCAACGCTGATCTAAAGGGGCCCCTCATGCATTCAATGTAGGGTGGTGATTTATTATGACCTGTCCAAGGCTGATTTGGTTGGTGGCTGACCTTCTTTGTAACCCTAGCTTGGGCTTGTGTGGGATGTATCTCTATAAGTATGGAATTTTTCCTCTTTGGAAAAAGGTTGGGAAATAGAGGTTAGAAGTTAGTGGGTTAGAGAAAAGGTTAGAGGATTAGATTTTAGAGAAGAGAGTTAGAATTAGGAGTTAGTTTTATTTTCAAGCAAGTGCTGTAATACAAAACATCAAAATTGTTGCTATTATTGGTGATTCAATACAAGCAAAGACATTGTGTTATTATTGGTGGCTTCTTTGGATTGATTTGTCTTGCATGGTTCTTATTCTATCTTTTTAATTTCTTGGAAGTATCTGAATGCATTTTATATTTAGAGTTAAATAATTTAGTGGTGCTTATGATTTAGTGCTTGGAGTGTTGTAGAGATCTCTGGTTCAGAATCATCCTCCCACAGATACAAGCTCCAGACAGGGATGAGTGAGAAAGATTTTGAAAATCCCTGTGAATCCACAACAGGAACAACAAGCATTGACCACTAGGAAAGCCAAATAAATCTCTCCCAAACAATCAGTAGGAGAAGGCACAACCATTGGTGATCATCATCATTTGAATCTTCCCCGCCCTCACCCTCCCCACCAGGAATTTTCAAAAACCTTGTTGCACACCCTTTCCCACTCATGGCTAGAAGTATTTGTGGTGCACCCTAATTCAAATAAATGTTTTTCCCTATATCTTGTTATGCCATTTTTTTGTGCATCTACTATTCATATTTCATCTTCTACATTACAATCTATGCTTTGTTCTTCCATACTTGGGGACATCTTTCCTTCTTTGCTTTTCCTATGTTTAGCTTTTATGTTTTCTCATTTTCCATGTTTACCTCATATGAATTATTGTGTTATTTTTTTTAGTTCCTATATTTTTATTTTATTTCTAAAAAATAGTAGTACTTGTGGGAACATCATCAAGAACATCACTATCACCAAATTGGACCATTTGAGGTTTCAAACCAAGACTTTCTCTCAAGGAGAAGTGAGGACGTGGATGATATCATGGTATACAAAGAACTCACAAAGTTCTTGGTCTAGTTTTCGTTCCAATTTCGGCTCTGGCTCTTGTCTTCTTGTTTTGCTTATGTTCAACCTTTGGGTTGGTTTCCTCCCTTAGGTTTTCTTTGGTTTTCCTTTTTCTTTGCCTCCTTTCCTTTTGTCGGAAGCAGATCCAGGGTGGGAGTTGAACTTAGAACTTTGCAAAAGGCTCCCATCTGGTTTTGGTTCTACCTCCGCCTGCTATGTTTATGCTTATGTTTTTTTTTGTCTTCGGTCCCATCTTGTTTTGGTACTGCCTCCATCTATTTTGGTTTTGCCTCCATCTATTTTGGTTCTGCCTTTGCCTGTTTTGTTTTGTTTTATCTTCAATCCTGTCTTGTTTTGGTTCTGCCTTTGCCTGTTCTATTTTTTCTTCTATTTTGTTTTGTTTTCGGTCCCATCTGGTTTTGGTTCCACCTCCGCCTACTTTCTTTCTGCCTCCATTTTTTCTCTGCTTCCACTTGGCCCGAAATTCCTCGAAATTCCCTTCTGGTTTGAATTCTGCAAGGGGATGAAAATCCCAAACTTTGAGAAGGGTGCCTTAATGATATTTTAATGGGATTTTGGTTGATCATTTGGATTTCTTGGATGATTAGAATGTTGTTTATGATGAACTAACTTAGATTTTGATGCTATAATGGATACTTCTTGTGGTCCTCTTTAAATGCAGGTTGGATTAGGTAGGGTAGTTGCTGGTTAAGCGACTCCAGGATCGAGAGAATGAGCATACTTTAAACGTGTTGTGAGATCCACCAGATGCAACCAAGTACATTTTGTGGATATAGGCAGGTGAAACTTGCCTCTACATGGGAAGGTTAGGTCAACAAGTGCTCGATGGCCATTCATCTGAGTTGGACATGACATGGAAGATTCAAATAATTTTGACTCAATCAGAGTCGTTCATGGTGCCCAACTTAGCTGTTGATCGATGACCTATATTCTAACTCATGGTACATGCATGTTGCAGGTCTTCTACTTTGTGTGGATGAGGCATTAATGGCAGAAGTGACCCGCAGGGTTTATTCTGTCTGAACCAAGATTTTTAGAGATCCAACGCTGATCTAAAGGGGCCCCTCATGCATTCAATGTAGGGTGGTGATTTATTACGACCTGTCCAAGGCTGATTTGGTTGGTGGCTGACCTTCTTTGTAACCCTAGCTTGGGCTTGCGTGGGATGTATCTCTATAAGTATGGAATTTTTCCTCTTTGGAAAAAGGTTGGGAAATAGAGGTTAGAAGTTAGTGGGTTAGAGAAAAGGTTAGAGGATTAGATTTTAGAGAAGAGAGTTAGAATTAGGAGTTAGTTTTATTTTCAAGCAAGTGCTGTAATACAAAACATCAAAATTGTTGCTATTATTGGTGATTCAATACAAGCAAAGACATTGTGTTATTATTGGTGGCTTCTTTGGATTGATTTGTCTTGCATGGTTCTTATTCTATCTTTTTAATTTCTTGGAAGTATCTGAATGCATTTTATATTTAGAGTTAAATAATTTAGTGGTGCTTATGATTTAGTGCTTGGAGTGTTGTAGAGATCTCTGGTTCATACTTTGGGAAAATTATTGATTTTTGGATTGTTGTGCAAGGTCAACCTGTACCTAATATTTGTGTGCTTAGTTCAATTGTGGGCATTTATCTAGTTCAACTAAATGAGTTTCCATGATCTGAAAAATCTTTAATTGCTTAGAAGATTGCACTATTTATGTGAGATTGCAAGTATAACATGGTTAAGCATAATTCAGTTTTAAGGGATTGGTTTGTTCCAAGTATTTCATCCTTAGTATTTTTGATCTTAGGAATAATATTAATCTTAGGATTTCTGAAATCCTTATCTTTTTCTATTTCTTTGAACTGTGGTTAAAGCTAGGAATTCGAGTATCATTCTGTTGCAAAATCTGACAAGTTTAGAGTTTCTAGCATCTATTTTGTAAGGTCCCTTTGTGATTACCAACATTTTCACATTTATCACTAAGTTGTTTCACTGCATTGTCAAGACCTAACACCCAAGAGACCTTGGGGTTATCTCTTTGTTCATAGAGATCAACCTTTCAAGAGAGATAGAATACTATATATTTTGTCCGAGTTGTTGTTGTGCATAAAACACCATCAACACATCACTTCATTCAAATGTTGGGATTCTAGTTGTTTTTCAATCTCTTTCAAATGATGGCCAAAATATTCAATCCTTTGGTTTTCTTCATAGGTCGGGGATGAATATGGAGGATAATGGTTATACATGTTTGGTTGATGGTTTTAAGGATGTTTTGAGGATGTTGTAGGATGATTAAGTGTTCTATTTGGTTGAGATTTATTTTAAACAAACACGCAAGGCACAAGCAGATATTATTTTTTCAGTTTGTTTTTGAAAAATTTGGATTTTAAGATGAAAACAATCTTGGATAATCCTAGGGTTGGCAAGAGCAATATTTTTTGTGTTCCCACTTGGATTTATCTAGCTGTGCCTATTCAGAATGGATGACCTAGGAACTTGGTAGCCTTGGCTTCCCTCCACAACAATCACTTCTCGGGCATACCATGTTTTGAATTTCCTAAGACCACAAGGATCTCAAGAAATTTGTCATCTCTACAATGAAACACAAAAGTGTGGGATGACTTCAGAGGTTCGACCTCCTGCACTAGCAAATAGAGAGATTTTGGCTTCTAAAACAATGGTTCTTAGTGAATACTCGGGGATATGGCACCTCGCAAGCGTCTAACAAGCTACTTAAGGCTTTAATCACTCTACTAGGGGCTCTTATACATTTTACGGTAGTACCCTATTTTGAGTGACACTGCACGGCTAAGGCCTACATACCATGATGACTTGATAGTTTAGTCTTATCCATTTATATACTGGCCCGAGCGAAAAACCAGTTCGAGTCATTCCCTCTTTCGAGGCAGGCCCCTCTAAGGGATTAACATAGAAAAAGATGGGTCTAGCTTTTTGATCACTGAGTTTGCACAAGGTGAGAGCATAATACCTACCATATTACAAGCATGAAAAATAGAAGTTTGTTAACCCCGTAGTTAAATCTACGTGAAAGAAGACAATTGTTCTTTTTAAGCACCAAATGAATTATGGTCTAAGCTATACAGACAATTAGTTTCAAAATCAAGTCTTCGACGAATGTCCTACATCAAATGTCATTAGTAGTTTTCTAATTTTCAGTCTTCAACAAACGTGTGTTTATGTTTTCACCTTTCAAATCTGTGACATGCGAACCTGCACAAAAACCCAAATTAGCAAAATTAGTCTCGCCATTAAAAAAAAAACTAAAAAGAGAAATAACATTTAATCTATAATCTAATTAATCTAAATTAAAAGTTTAAATCTAAACTAAATTAAATCTAAATTAAAATTAATTTTAAACTAAATGAATCCTAAAATAAATTAAATCTAAATTTAAATTAAAAACTAAAACTAAATCTAAATTAAAAAATAAATCTAAATTAAATTAAATCTACATTCTAAATTAAATCTAAAAAAAATCTAAGTTAAAACCTAAAACTAAATTAAAAGGTAAAAAGCTAAATCTAATTTAGAAATTAAAAAACATAAATTAAAATTAAAATTAAATCTAAAAGAATTTTAAAACTAAATCTAATTTAGAAATTAAAACTAAATCTAAATTAAAAGTTAAAAAATAAATCTAATTTAAAAATTAAAAACTAAATCTAATTTATAGTTTAAAAAAAAAAAACTAAATCTAATTTAGAATTAAAAAATCTAATTTTAATAGTTAAAACTAAAAATCTAAATCCAACTCTAATTTAAAAATCTAATTAAAATCTAGATAGAAAGTTGCTGCAACCAAACAAGAATAATTTCAAGATAGCCATATTTTGAGTTGCATGAGGAAGACGAAATATTAGATAGTTGCTAAATTTGAAAGATTTTGCAGCCACTGGAAATGAAGAAATAGCACAAAGTTTTTGAGGTGTATAAAATTGGACAGAATGCGGATTTCGTTCAGGCTTCTGTTGTTACAAGAAAAAGAAGAAATGAGAAAGTTGGCTACTCTTTTCAAGCGGGCATTAGATGAGGCAAGAAAAATGGATTTTCATCATAAATTAAGGTTGCGAGTGTCTGGGTAGAGATGCATGCAAAATAGGGAAGCACAGACACAACAAGTAGATTGCATTAAAGAAATTAAAGCAAATACAAATTGTGATTTAAATGACAAAATTCATGAAAAGATTAAGTCATTATAGAATATTGCAATATCCCTATAGATTTATTTATTTATTTATGATAATATGATCAAATCTATGAAAATTGAGTTATAATATTATTCACGTAGGTGTTCACCATTTGTATCATACTGAAATTTGAAAGCTGAATAATTTAATCTATAAATTCAAATAAAAAATTACAGCATAACATCAATGGAGCATTTCTAAATGAAAACACATGTAAAAAAAAAACTAAACTATGAAAATTAAAAATATGAGCTTTCAAAAGAAATCAAACTCCATTGTTATCCTTTCCACAATATCTTGTCTTTGTTCTCAAGTTTTGACATCAGATGAGGCAAGAAAAATGGATTTTCATCAGAAGTTAAGGTTGCTAGTGCCTGGGTAGACATGCATGCAAAATAGGGAAGCACATACATAGCGAGCAAATTGCATTAAATAATTTTTTCTCACAAAATTAAAAGATTTTCCATTATATGGGTTTGTTAAATCAGTTTTAGAAGATTTCAAGCAAATGTAAAATGGATTGACTGAAAATCTTTAGAAACTTTCGATCCAAATGCAAAATGGATTCACCGAGAAACTTTCAATCCAAATTAAAGCAAATACAAATTATGATTTAAACGACAAAATTCATGTCAAAGATTAAGCCATTATAGAATATTGCAATATCCCTATAGATTTTTTTGTTATTTATGATAATATGATCAAATCTATGAAAATAGAGCTATAATATTATTCACATAGGGGTTCACCATTTGTATCATACTGAAATTTGAAAGCCGAATAATTTAATCTATAAATTCAAATAAAAAATTCCAGCATAACATCAATGGAGCATTTCTAAATGAAAACACATGTAAAAAAAAAACTAAACTATGAAAATTAAAAACATGAGCTTTCAAAAGAAATAAAACTCCATTGTTATCCTTTTCATAATATCTTGTTTTTGTTCTCAAGTTCCGACATCAGATGAGGCAAGAAAAATGGATTTTCATTGGAAGTAAAGGTTGCTAGTGCTTGGGTAGACATGCATGCAAAATAGGGAAGCACAAACACAACGAGTAGATTGCATTAAATGATTTTTATATGGGTTTTTAAAATCAGCTTTACAAGCTTTCAAGCAAATGTAAAATGGATTGACTGAAAATCTTTAGAAACTTTCGATCCAAATGCAAAATGGATTCACTTGAGAAAATTTCAATTCAAATGCAAAATGAATTCACTGAGAAAATTTCAATCCAAATTAAAGCAAATACAAATTGTGATTTAAACAACAAAATTCATGTCAAAGATTAAGCCATTATAGAATATTGCAATATCCCTGTAGATTTTTTTTTAAATTGTAGCTATGATAATATGATCAAATCTATGAAAATGGACCTATAATATTATTCGAATATGTGTTCATCATTTGTACCATACTGAAATTTGAAAGCTGAATAATTTAATCTATAAATTTAAATAAAAAATTCTAGCATAACATTAATGCAACATTTCTAAATGAAAACACATGTAAAATAAAACTAAACTATGAAAATTAAAAACATGATCTTTCAAAAGAAATCAAACTCCATTGTTATCTTTTCCACAATATCTTGTCTTTGTTCTCAAATTTATTGCAGCAAAAGCACAAGAAGCTATGTAGAATCTGATGTGATCAAAATGAGATTGGAGTTCATGATTGAAAAGTGAGGAAAAAGTATGCTTTTATAGATGTCCTCATGGGAGAGATCTGGATTTCGAGAAGAATGTGGGATAAAAGAATGAGATGGTGAAATCATAATTATCTCATATTTTTAAATTAAATGTAATTTGTGATATGAATTTATCAAGTGATACGAATAAGATGAAATGATGGATTAATGGAAATATGATTCAATTTATGATTATGTATAAAACATGCAATAGATGCATGATTATGTATTAATGATTAATGAAATGGATGAATTAATGATTTATGAAATGGTTAAATGATTTAGATTCATGTTGATGTAACGATAAATATTTATGAAGTAAAATATGCAAATGGATAAATAATTATTTAAATGATTTAATGATTTATGGAATATATAAATAAATAAAGATTAATGTGATATGAATGCAAATGATATTTTAGTGATTAATGCATAAATGATAAATGATTATGCAAATGGGTAACAATTATGAATAAATTCTTATAAATGCTTATAATATTTTTATAGTTTTATGAATATGGAGATATGATTATGCAGATGATCAAATGAAATATGCAATGGATAGAAATGATTATGAGGACATTTTTATGCATCTACAAGAAAAATGCATGTTCTGGGTCTATCTCCTCTTCTTTCTCTAGGGACATACCTTACACTTGATCCATCAGGATGGCATTCTCAACACTCAAGGACTGGTATCTATAAGGGGCTAAATCAAGCGCACTCCCTTACCTTTGTTTCTCGGTGACCCTCTATTGTATATTTCCTATCGAGAAATTTTAGGGTGTATACACATCATTGTATGGGAAACACCATGAATTTGAGTCATCTACCAAGTTATTTTGGATAACAACCAATTCCTTGTGTGTATTTGGCGAGATTGTTTACAAAGGAGTAGGAACCGAGATAATTTTATTTGTAGGTTGTGTCTAATGATTCAATATCTACCCTCCCTAGCATTGGTTATGTTGATATGGCAACCTCCTACCTTGGTAATTCTGGAAAGGGGGCTTCAAAGGCATAAGTTACTATCTTTTGAGGTTTATGATCTTATTGGAAAAGTTCCACATAATTATTTTCATATCGTTCATCTCCATGACTAGCGATGGTGAAGTGACCACGCATGTTTGAGCAACATGATATATGTACATGGGAGGAGTGGCTTGCGAGGTACTGTGAACCTCGTCTTGTAGTGGCATTGATAAATCTAGGAACATAAGTATTGGTGGCCATGGGGAGAGCTTCCCTACATCTATCAAGTTGTTCTCTGCTGTAACAACTAATTCATACACATCCGAAAGTGTTTAGCCTCCAAGGGACTAGATCATTACAACTATATTTGAATTGAAGGCTTTGAAATAAAATATGGTAGCCATACCTTTGAGCGGTCGAGATGCTACCTGAATCATTTGTAGGTCTTATAGAACCCGGTATTGAAGTTTGTAATAGTTTCTTTTAGGGCACTTTTGATAGTAATTAGATGTTGAAGGAGGGATGACTAGTCCCCTTTATCACTGAATCGGTTAAAGAATTTGTTGCCTAGTTCATCCTAGGTGGCAATAGAGTTAGGTGGAAAAAATTGATACCAATCAAGAGCTTTCCCTTTGAAAGAGGTGACTAGTAGCCTTAAAGCTACATTTTTCTTTGTGACATGGTGTACTATACAAAAAATTTCCACATCCTGAAGATTTCCTGTGGTGTTCTTAAAATCCCCCTTGTAAACTTAGGGAGTTTTTTCAAGGCATTAGCAGGGATAGAGTTCCAATTAGCTAGGGCTACTAGAGGGATAAGTGGAATACCACTATTCTATGCTACAATTTTTCTTGGTGGTCCTAGAGCAACCATTTTTTGTGGTTATTTTGATACACTAGAACTCGTGGCCCTTTGAAAAGTTATAACCACCAGAGATGGTAGTAGTAGGCTTGGATTCTATGCTACTAGCAACCTTCTGATAGGCCTCTAGCTCATAAAATCTGAATTCTAATTAGGCGATTGTGGGAAGAAGGTCCCACTGGACATGCCAAAAAAGGAAACTTTTGATGCCTAAAACTTTGGCTGTTAGAAAACTATGGGAAGCTTTATAGATATGAGACCAAAATTTCTATTTGTGAAGCAATCTTTGAGATTTTAGAAGATAGCTCTTCAAATGTTTTGGGGAGAAAAGGGGAAGAAGGAAATGCAAAAGAAACTCAAATAAAACTATCTAAGGTGATGTTATAAAATTAATGAGATCTCCATTTCTATTAATGCACAATATAGCTTATAGCTTCTTAAAATATCATATACAATTTAAAAGAGCATATGTCTGGTTTAAAGTTTGCAATATAAAAGAAAGACAATATTATAGAAGTAGAGAACAAAAATAATAGGCAACAATTAATTTCACATAGTTTGACACAAAAAACCATGTCCCCTTCAGTTTTGGGTGGAGAACAAGATACAAAAGCCCAAAGGCACAATATAAATCATTCAGTCCTTCCCATAAGAGGTACTTGCTAAATTTTTTGGGTGAAAAACATATATTTCTATTTCTATTCAAAACTAAAAATATTACAATACTGTTCCCTCTAGTTACAGTCGTGAACACCAAACCCATTAAAAAATATAGGGCCTCCAAATACATAGGCACATCACCCTTGGTGTGGTTGAGTTCACAAGGAAAAAGAAAGTGACCCCTAGAGTATTGCACTCATTCTCATGATGAGGTCATTGTAATTGAAAGGGAGTGCTTCAGCTCATACATGTAGATGGTCTTCAAAATCTCAGAGATGTCGTAACCTTAACTCCCAATTATTTCCTTCATGCTAACGTGTGTCTCTCCAAAATACTATTAAAATTTCCCTCAAGAACTAGGGCCATCCTCTTCAAGCAATGATGCATTATTCCTTTATGAAGGAATTTCATTTTCTCTCAAGGCACATAATGACACTGTGTGGGGAAAGATCACTCAATTTTAAGTTCTTTTTATTGTTAAGGACCACTAGTGCTGGAGCCACTACATGGTGTCTTGATGCTATTCCTAAAGGGAGTCAAGAATTCCTTTATCAAGGATGAGTGTGGGGTCGCCACATGGTGTGAACAAGAGGAGTTGATACTTAGTCAAAATTTACAAAGAGGTCCAAAGGAAAAGATAAGGCCAATATATAATCAACCCCATTCTTCAAGTGACGAGAAGATAATCACCCAAGACTCAAAAGCATGGATTTGATCCATAACTAAAAATAAAATTGTAGAGGTATTGAAAACATAAACTATGAACACACTTCATCAACACCAATTATTTAATTTACCCTAAAAAATAACACTAATTTATTGGAGTGAGTTGAAAGGAATCTAATATTACCCAAAAACAATACATAATTGTGAAACAAAGAAGCCTTTTAATTTTCATTATTGTAAAGGTCTTCAAGGTATGCACGAGCTCACACTTCACTAGTAATAGATAAAAAATTTCATCCCTACCAATGGTGAAAATTTATTTTTGATCTAAGTTGTAAGCCCTAAATCCCTTATGTTGGATGGTCTTTCGAGGATCAAGGGTGTCAAACCTGGGAGGAACACCGCAAAACCTATTTTAAAGCTGGGTAATTAAGGAAAAATTATTGAGGTTGGTAGGACCTCCTTCAATTTTGACTCTATTGAAACAAGGGGATATTCCCTTGTTGGATGTTGTGGTTGAGTTGCTGATATGTGGTTGTCATTGATGTCAACACTATTAGCATGTATGTCTTGAAGGCTATATATGTTGAGGATATTGAGAAAATTATAATAAATATGTTGAAGGTTGTTTGTGAAGCTGTGAAGCTCAACATATTGGAAAGTTTAACATGCTAAGCCTATCTAGTGTCTCTACTAGAATTTTTAGAGGTGCACATCAAGATTTGAGCAAGTTGTGAGTTTTTGTGTTCCTATAGTTATTTTGT
This sequence comes from Sequoiadendron giganteum, assembly GCA_007115665.2. Lineage (NCBI taxonomy): Eukaryota > Viridiplantae > Streptophyta > Pinopsida > Cupressales > Cupressaceae > Sequoiadendron > Sequoiadendron giganteum. The sequence goes on from CM021109.1 coordinate 18,761,668, forward strand.
TACTGTAGCTGGTGTTTCTGGAAGAAGATAATGTGAATTTGGTAATTTTAGTTGTTGTGTATGCTCATATGATGATCGATTATGTTTCTAGACCATTCTCTATCTTTGTTACACTTCCACGTTGATTGGTGTGCTCGAGATAGGAGATTTTTCCTTTGCATGTTCGTGTTTTCATGTTCTTGGCTGACATGGTGATTGTAGCATGTTGTGGATCCTTTTCAATTAACTTTTGAATGTTTGGTATGTTTGAGGATGTTGTTTTAGGTCTTCATTATGTTGTGACCAAATTCAGTTGGTGCACATTGAGATTTTTTCATAAATTGGGCCAACAATTTGTATTCATTTATCATTTTATTTTTGGCCGACAAAATTGTTGATGTAATTCCATGTAGCGGATATATAAGAGTGATTGTCTTCTTCATTTGAGATGTGGAGGTGTGTGTAATACAAAGTATGCAAGTGCTATGTGCGAATAAAGATCAGATCATTCGATTGTAGAGAAAAGTGTGAAGAAGATTGAACGAAGTGTGAAGAAGTGTTTATGTGCTTAACCAAAACTATAATAAGGCTTTTGAAGAATCTAATTTCTCAGTTCAAATCCTTTAGATGGTTTTTAATATGAATCTTTTTATAAGAAAGTGTGTCTTCTTTGAGTAGTGAGATCTAGGTAGTGTTCCTGAATGCATGTGTATTATATTTATTCATCTCTATACTTTTAGCAGGGTATAATATTGTGGGCTGAAATCCACCATGGTTTTTCCTTTAATAGGGTTTCCACATATAAAATCTTAGTTTTCTTTGAGTTTCTGATGTGGTGATTATTTATGCTTAATTTTCTTTCATCAGATCTAAGAATGAGTTGAATAAGGTTTAATAAGTTTGAATAATTTGTGACAACTGATTCACCCCCCATCTCAGTTGTCTATCCTTATTTTTCCAAAAATTGGTATTAGAGTAGGTTCCTCTGAAGAAGTTTAATAGCTTGAGGTGATCTGAGATGGCATCATACAAGAAGGATAGTCCTAGATTTGATGGAACAAAATACTCTTTTCGGAAGGCTAGAATGGAGTGTCATTTCAAGTGCATTGGTGAACCCTTTTGGCAAATTACAAACAATAGATATGTTATTCCTCAGAATGGCCCCTCTATTCTTGATGAGATCAAAGAAGCTGAAATAAATATCAGGGCTATAGAAGCATTGTTGAGTGCTCTGACTGATTCAGAGATGAAAAAATGTGATGGATCTAAAAATAGCACACGAGATCTGGAAGAAGCTGGAAACATTGTATGAAGGAGATGCACAAGTGAAATTTGATAAGATACAAAGTCTAAAAGGCAAGTGGGAAAACTTGAAAATAGGTGAAGATGAAAACATTATTTCTTTCATGGAAAAAATAAATGAACTAGAGATAGGTATTAGATGTGTCAAAGGAATCTTCACTGATACATTTTGACCCAATTTCCGACGAAAGTTCGTCAGCCGTTCGTCGGAAATTTTTCGTCGAAAAATCGACAACGTTTGAAACGTCGATTTTACGACCCAGGGTCGTCTGTAGGGTCAGAAAATCGACGTTTAAAATTTCATCGATTTTTCGACGAAAAATTTACGACGAACGGTCATCGAAATTCGTTAACGACCATTAGTCAAAAATTGGATCAAAATCCACCAGTGCTTGGATGAACAAGAGATTGTAGCTAAAGTGCTCAGATCATTACCTACTTATTAAAAATTAAAATCTCATGCTATTGAAGAGCTCAGGACAGTAAAAAATGTGACAAAAGATATGTTGATTGGTAAGCTTGTTTCCTTTGAGTTGAGTGAGTTTGGTGACTCTATCCTTAAGAAAAAATCTTCATTTACAGCTATTGTATCCAGAAGAAACAAACAAAGATACGATCTAGGAGATAGTTCTAGAAAGAAATTCAAGTATGAAGATGTGATGAAATAGATTGAAGATGAATAAAGAGAGGTAGAAGAGATGGAAACATTGATTGTGAAAAGAGAAGCCAGAGAACAAGGTGAGTACAAAGGAAATTTTCCTATTAAATGTTTCTCTTGCAATAAGATAAGTCATTTTGCATCAAGATGTCTTGAAAGAGATCCTAGGTTCAAACCAGACAAGCCTAGATTTCAAAAGAAATGTTATTATGCTGAAGAATCTGATAAAGAAAATGGAAATAAGGATGGATGGGTATTCATTGCTATCAAGGAAAATGGTTCGATGTCCATTGAATCTACTAGTAATAAGAATTTTGAGAAAGCTCTTGCAACCATAATTGAAGAAAAGGATGAGTGGGTGATTGAAAACAAATGCTCACATCATATGACTGGTGACAAAAGAAAGTTTATAAGCTTGGAGAAGTACGATGGTGGTGTTGTAAGATTTGGAGATAACAATGGTAGTGTGATTTGTGGTAGAGGCACTATTTATCTTGGTGGTAAACATAATACTGATGGTTTCCTTTATGTAGAAGGATTGAAGCATAATCTATTGAGTGTTGAATAGATGTTTGACAAAGGATACAATATTCAATTCAAAAATGGGAAGTGTAGGATACTGGGAAGTTCCTGAAATGTAATTACTCCATCTACAAAGACAAGAGGTAATATTTTTCACCTAAGTGCTGCTAGTGAAAGTTGTTTAATTTATCAAGTTGATGAAAGCTGGTTATGGAATAGAAGGTTGTGTCATGTGAATTTTTATAACATTGTCAAGATAAGCTCCACTGAAGCAGTAAGTGATCTTCCTAAGCTAGTGAAGCCTACTAACACCATATGCAAGGAATGTCAAATGGGAAAGTAGACTAGAGTTTCTTTTCAAAGCAAACAACATCATTTTAATGGAGTATTGGAGTTGGTGCATAATGATCTATGTGGTCCCTCCAGAATTAGAAGTCTACAAGGAGAAAGGTACTTTATGTTGCTTATTGATGATTACTCTAGGATGATATGGATTGCTTTCTTGAGAGAAAAATATGAAGCATTAGAGAAGTTCAAAAGTTTTAAAGCTATGGTCGAGAATGAGATAGGTTTGAAGATAAAATGCTTAAGGTAAGACATAGGTGGTGAGTTCAATTCCTAAGAGTTCAATTCTTTCTGTGAAGAGCATGGAATCAAAAGATAGTTATCTACTCCCTAGACCCCTCAATAGAATAGAGTTGTAGAGAGAAATAACATAACAATTCTAGATGCTACTAGAACTATGATGTTGGAAGGTAATGTACCTCATATCTATTGGAGAGAAGATGTAAGCACTGTTGTGTATACTCTTAACAAGGTAAATTTCAATGGTAATTTTGGTAAGACTCCTTTTGAGCTATGGTTTGGTTATAAGACTACTATTAAATACTTGAAAATATTTGGAATTAGATGTTATAGTAAGAGAGATGAAGATATAGGCAAGTTTGATGCTAGGAGTGATGAAGGAATCTTTCTAGGTTATTCTACTAAAACCAAGGTCTATTGGTGCTATAATAGAAGATTGAAGAAAATGGTTGAAAGTGCAAATGTCAGAGTTGATGAAGACACTGCTAGATCATCCAGATACTCTGGATATGATTCAGATGACCAACTTGATAACACTGATAAAAGAGAAAAATCTTAGACACATAATCAATTCCAAATTGTTTCAATGAATCAAGAGAATCGAGAAGGAGAGGCTAGTGGAAGTGCATAACCAGAAGTTTGAGAGAATTGTAAAGTTATGAGGTATGTAAAGATAAATCATTCTAAAGATCAGATTATAGGAGATAAGAACAAAGGTGTGCATACTAGAAGAAGAATTACAAAATAGTATTGTTTGATTTCCAAGACTGAGCCCAACAATATCAATGAAGCATGTAAAGATGAACATTGGATGGAAGAAATGAAGGAAGAACTGATGTAGATAGAGAAAAATGATACATGGATTCTTGTTCCTAGGCCTCAAGAAAAAAATGTGATTGGAACTAAATGGGACTTTTAGAATAAGTTGAATGAACAAGGTGAAGTGGTTAGGAATAAAGCAAGACTGGTATGCAAAGGGTATTTATAGATGTAAGGTATTGATTTTGAAGAAAACTTTGCCCCTATTGTTAGAATTGAAGCTGTAATATTGTTTCTTGCTTATGCTTCTTTTAAGAATTACAAAGTCTATCAAATGGATGTAAAGTCAACATTTCTGAATGGTGAGCTAGAAGAAGAAGTATATGTTGAGCAACTAGATGGATTTCAACTGACTGATAAGGGAGATATGGTTTGATGATTGAAGAAAGAATTGTATGGACTCAAACAATCCCCTAGAGTCTGGTATGCCAGACTGGATAAATACTTGTTGAAGCTTGGATTTAATAAAGGTACTGCTAATAGTAATATGTATTTTAAGATGGATCATGATAAAGAATTGATTATTGAAGTCTTTGTTGATGACATCATTTTTGGAGGTGATGATGATTTATGTATGAATTTTTTTGATGAAATGAAGAGTGAATTTGAAATTCTTATGATCAGAGAGATGAAGTTATTTTTGGGATTCCAAATCACTTAGTTAGATAATGAAATTTTAATATCTTAGTCCAAATATGTAAGATAGCTACTGAAAAAGTTTGGCATAGAAAACTCAAAGCCTGTTGGTACACCCATGGTAACCGAATGCAAGTTAACACATAATGATGTTTCTCCTAAGGAAAATTAGACAAGATACAGGTCAATGATTGGTGGATTTCTTTATTTGACTCAGACCACACCCGACATCATGAATGTTGTATGTATGGTTGCTAGATATCAAGTTGATCCTAAGGAATCCCATGTGACTATTGTAAAGAGAATTTTTCAGATACTTGAAAGGGACAAATGATTTTGTCCTTTGGTATCTTAAATATGATGATCTTACTTTGAGAACCTTTATTGATGCAGATTGGGTAGGTGATGTGAATGACAAGAAAAATACTAGTGGTGGTGCCTTCTTCTTGGGGAAGAATTTGGTGTCTTGGTTAAGTAAAAAGAAAAATTCCATTTCTTTATCTACTGCTAAGGAAAAATATATTATTGTTGAAATAAATTGTACTCAAGTAATATGGATGAAGAAGATGCCGAGAGACATCAAAATTTAGTATGATGAGCCTATTGCTATATTTTTTGATAAATCAAGTGCAAAAAACATTTCTAAGAATTTGGTGTTGCATTAAAAAACAAAGCATATATCTATCAAATATCACTTTTTGAGAGACAAAGTGAGTGACAAAGAAGTTAGACTAGAGTATGTGTCTACTAAAGAACAAATTGCAGACATATTTACTAAGCCTTTTCCTAAAGATACTTTTGAGTATCTTAGAGAGAAGTTAGGTGTAATTAACCCTCCTAATCAAAACTAAGATGCATAGTCTTTGCATCATTCTATGCATTCATAGTCATATCTTGATCCAGATTGATGTTGTCGTGGCTACTCTCAGGGGGAGTATTCAAATGATTCAAACATGTGATTTAGAGCATTTGTACCTTTACCATTGATGTCAAAGGGAGAGAAGAGTAATGTGAACAAATATGAAAGGGCTAAAAGTAAGGAAAAGAAGAACAGTATGAGAAGATCAATGTGTAAAGTGGTGATTGTTGGAAGAAGAGTTATTTGGGTTGATGGTGTATTTTTCACATCATGTGTTTCCATCAATGCCAAAGGGGTAGATTATTGGATGTTGTGGTTGAGTTGTTGATATGTGGTTGTCATTGATGTAAACACTATTAGCATTGGTGTCTTGAAGGCTGTATATGTCGAGGATATTGAGAAAATAATAATAAGTATGTTGAAGGTTGTTTATGTAGTTGTGAAGTTCAACGTATTGGAAAGTTTAGCATGTTGGTATCCAAAAGTTTCAGATTAAAGGGTTTATTGCCGATCCCATCTAGTGTATCTACCAAAAGTTTCAAAGGTGTGCATCAAGATTTGAGCAAGTTGTGAGTTTCTATTTTCCTACAGTTATTCTATTACTATAGTTGGTGTTCCTAGAAGAAGAGAACACAAATCTAGTAATTTGAGTTGTTGCATATGCTCCTATGATGATTGTTGATGTTTCTATATCGTGCTCTTTGTTACATGTCCACATTGATTGTTGTGCTCATGATTGAAGATTTTTCCTTTGCATGTTTGGGTTTTCATGTTCTTGGCCGACATGGTGATTGTAGCATGTTGTGGATCCTTGTGGATTAAATTTTGAACGTTTGGTGCATTTGAGGATGTTGTTTTAGGTCTTCATTATGTTGTGACTGACTTCGGTTGGTGCGCATTGAGATTTGTTCATAAATTGGTCCAACAATTTTTATTCATTTATCATTTTATTTTTGGCCAACAAAGTTGTTGATGTAATTCCATGTAGCGGATACATAAGAGTGATTGTCTTCTTCATTTGAGATGTGTAGGTGTGTTTAATGAAAAGTATGCAAGTGCTATGTGAATAAATATTAGATCATTCAATTGCATAGTATAGTGTGAAGAAGATTGAGTGAAGTGTGAAGAAGTATTTATGTTCTTAACCAAAATTGTAATCAGGCTTTTGAAGAAGCTAATTTCTCAATTCAAATCCTTCAGATGGTTTTAATATGAATCTTTATGTAAGATGAAATGTCTTCTTTGAGTAGTGAGCTCTAGGTAGTGTGCTTGAATGCATGTGCATTCTCTTTTTTCATCTCTATACTTTTAATGGGTATAATATTGTGGATTGACATCCACTGTGGTTTTTCCCCTAACAGAGTTTCCACATATAAAATATTGGTTTTCTTTGTGTTTCTAATGTGGTGATTGTTTATGGTTAATGTTCTTTAATTAGATCTGAGAATAAGCTGAATAAGGTTTAATAAGTTTGAATAATCTGTGACAATTGATTCACCCCTCCTCTCAGTTGTCTATCCTTTTTTTCCCAACATGCCTCATGTTTCAAAATGGATATGACTATGAAGACTAAAACTCAGCCTGACATAAACCATGTATGTTGCATAATGCACCCATATTTTGGTGGTAACTTTGTGCTTATATATTGGTTTGAGAAATTCAAGGTTAAGTACCATTTAAAACTATATAATTAACCTTATAAATGTAAATAAATTTATTTAAGATAATCCCTTATACTATTATGTACCTTTAGATATGGTAGTGAAAAAACACTAAATAAGGATAAACTGAGAAAATATTTATATATTTTTTTTAGTGTGTTACGATGATGGAGAAATGGAACTAGTAGCATAATGACGCCTCTATCTAGTTGGGAACAAAATTCTCTAGTTTTGTAAAAATTACAATAACTGTAGCCAAAGGGGATACTTTGCTCAAGATATCACAAAAAACTATGTTTCAAAATGCACAAGTAAGGTATGCTCCACACATACATTTAGAAGAATCAAGAACTTGAAAATTTTGATTTGGGTTTAAAACTAAACAAGATAAACTACATTTTTTAATTTTAGATAAAATTAAACTCATATTTGAATTTGGGTACCTTAAAATGAATTCTATGTTGTGTTTGGTGCACATCTAATCAATATATTGCCTCTGCACATTAATAAATAATACACATGGACAATCATCTCATCCTTCATAAAAACCACCATATCAACCTCTACCTAACAATCCAAACATCTCCCATCCAATAAAAAACATGCATGTAAGCCCATCAAACATACCAGCTACCCAATATATCACCAACTCCATGACATAGCCTTCATAGACTCCCAAATTTAATAATAATTACAACATGCACCTACATAATCAAAATAATTACTTCATGAAAAACACCATGACATCATAACAATATACCAATCCCCCTAATTACATGTACATCCATAACACAACATCCCTCCATAATACCAAAATCATTTATAATAATACACTAATCCTAATCCAAAAACCTTCCATATGGTTATCAGAATCCATTGTGATCAAACTACCTCCAATGTTAGCAATCACCACATCATGTACCCATTTACAATCCAACATATCCCAAAAATCTAGCTCTTTAGATCTAAAATTGATAAAGAAAAATGGAAAACATCCACATGGGACCAAAAAAAGAGAGTTATGCAATAGAAGACATATGTCCCTACCCATTAGAAAAGACTTTATCTATACCACTCTTTCCACATCACTTCGAGATACCTAAATTTGATAAATACAAGGGAAAGGGAGACCCTTGTGATCACATGAGAGAGTTCTATGTAGCTTTTTTATAGGTAATGCATAATGATACTGTGAGATGAGGATTGTTAGTGTGGGTCGATTATGATTGATCCATGATGAATCGAAGCATAATTTATCCACTAAACCTCAATCTTACAAACAAGATCATTCAAATTGAAAGTTTAAACTAAATATTTATTGAAATTGAAAACTACAAACTACAAAAACAATTAAATGCCTACTCTAACCCATTTGAAACTTATCCCATTTTGGAATTGGTGTCGTGTTGATGTGGAACAATGACCCTTTCCCAATCCCATGATTAGTGAGCCTGTTTCAATCGATTCTATGGAAGAGAATCAATGAAACCATTGTGATAAATGGATGAAAATATGATTTATGCTATATTAAACATGATGCAAGCTAAATTAACATGATTTTATGCTAAAAATGAACTAAGTATGCAACTACTAATCTAATCTAAGCTAATTCTAAGCTAAAAAAATGGAAACCCTGATTTATAAACAAACTAAGATGGATGCATGGAAGCCATTAATGGAAGCTTAAAGCTATCATGCAACTAAAACATTCTAAAAGTATGCAAAGTATGAGTGTGAGTGTGAGTGATTTCAACAAAATAATCTTTCTATTGACATATGGATCCATTTGTCTCCAAATAGGGTTCTATTTATAGGAAAGCAAATGAGAAATGGAGGGTTGAGATTGAAAAGATTAATAAATGGTCAAGGATGAAAGGAAGAAGAGGCATGGATCATGGATTTTCATCAACATATGAGAATTAATCAAGGGTTCACATTTGTTCCAAACAAACACACTTTTGACTTGTACACATAGGTCACAAAGCGACTTGCTCAAGATGTTACAAGATAACTTGCATTTGAAGCCAAGTGAGATGATTGGAGGAGAGAGAATATTCTTTGGAATATTCTCATGGATGAGGATAAAGATATTTTGCAAATTAAAAGAAAGTTTTAATTATGCAAAATTTGGGATAAGGAATATTCCCCTTTTAGAAGAAAATTAGTGTAATTACTAATTAAACAAGGTTTAATCATACAATTAGGGGATTAGAAGAATAAAGTGATATTCATTAAATTAAATAATTTAATGAATGAGGGAGAGATGAGATGACATTTAATTAAATAACTTAAGGTTATTTAATTAAATTAGAAGACTTCAAGAATTAAATGAAATATTTTGATTTATTTAATTTAATAGGACAAAATGCTAGCATGAATGGGGTGAATTAATCCAATTTGATGCATTGGGTTAATAGATGCAAATTATGTAATTAGTTAATTAACTAGGATAATTCAATTAGTTAAGCAAAAAGAGGATGGGTTTAAAGAGTAAATGATGTTAGTATCTATTTCAAGTGCATGATATCATTCAAGACATTTTTTAGTGTCTACATTTTGCCCCTCTTTGAAGCAAGGTACCTACTATTTTGGTTCAAAGAATAACACTCTTTGGATTAAAAAATTGCTACCCAAATCAAATAATAATAAAATTCTAATTTTTTTTAGATGCCCCAGTAGAAGGATAAAGATGATTCCCTACCCCCTTGAGAAATTGGGCGAAAATTTCGAATTTTGTGTTGATTTCTCGATAAAGGTTAAAAGTTTCCCCAAGGGGTCCAAAAAGGCTCCGAGATGCAAGACTTATGCCAAAAAGATAAAAAATGATGCAAAATTAGGTTCCGATTGGAAAAATTGGTGAAAACGATGATTAACCCTAGCTTGAAGGTGAAATTAGGGAAAAAAAACCCTAATTTTCTAGCATAAATAAGCCAATTCAATTCATTTGTGCATTCACACCTGATATTTGCTATTTTGAGCTCTGACCTTCTAACGAAATGGCATGCCGACAGCTCCTATGATGCAATTTCGATCGATTTCGAGAGTACTAGTGGATTTCAGGCTTAGGACCAACAGTATGTAACTCAAAACTTGATTTGAAATTTGAATTTTTGATACATTTATTGTGCTTTAGAATTTAGACTTAGGTGACGCTACTATATAGTGACGCCCATTTCATAATCGACGATACTACAATGAATTATAGTGACGCATATGTATTTGGCGATGCTACTCATGATTTAAAATTAGAATTTCTAATTTTAAATGGCAATGCATGCTTATATAGTGACACACTTGCCGATTTAGAAATAAGGTTTAGGTTTTCCAAAGCTTAAATCACGATGCTCGTGTATTTGGTGACACATTTTGTTATTTACAATTTGAAATGCCTTTGGGCATCACAATTTGATATTTAAATATGGCGACGCTATTGCAAATAGTGATGCTTTTGTGATTTTTGAGCTGGAAATTCCAAATTGAGTCAAATTTCTTCAGTTGCCTAATGCTGTGCACTTCATGGGTGTAGGAGATCATTCCACCACTCATGTCGTGTGAGCATAGACCCATAGTCTTGGAGTGATTAGGCAATTTTTCAGAGTTACTCCAAGAGCACCTAGGAGAGATCAACCTTTGGTATGTTGTATACGGGCCTATCATCTGGACCCATTTAGCTATGATGACTACCCTATGCGAGTGATGGAATAGTGAGAATTTATCATTTCACCTTCTAATAGACGAGGCGATTGTGACCTTATAGGATGTATGGCATATTATGCATTTGTCGATACATGGTGATCGCATGATTTATGATGTTGGTAGCGGATTTGATGCCTATCACGAGGTTATGGAGTTGGAGAACATTTCTCTTGTGACATCATAGATCGACCTCGGGTTGTATAGAGGTCATGTGCCCTCCTTTTGATTGATCATTGTAGCCATCATTTCAGGTTTGGTTGCCCCAAGCTGATAGAATAGGGGATTCAACCTAGGATGGGGCCTAGCATGGCATAAGATGTTGTATAGGAGGACACAATTTGCATGGGGGCTAGTGATGCTAGCCTCACTATATCATGATATGCATGACTTTTTTTACTGTGACGACAGGGCCATTGGCGCAGGGGTGACCTTGCTCCATATTTGGGCTTGGGGGAATATAGTTGTGCTCTGACCGATAATACAGATGGTAGGCATTGAGTCAGATGATCCTTTGATATGGTAGTACAAAGGTGCTATTACCTTGCGACACATTGGACAAATTGGGCTCCCATACTGGCGACAATTTTTGGATGATATGACAATTTTTAGATGGTGACCCTGGCTTCATATGCTAGCTTAGTACGATGATGCACAACAATTATTTTTCACCAGACAAACCCGATACATGTAGGGGCAAGAGCATACCATTATAAAGAGATATCTTCTAGATAGGGTGGCCAAATAGTTTGGAGAGCAACAAGACAAGCCAGATGATGGTTACAAGGCCATTTTGTGAGGTCTACTTGAGAGGTTCCCACATGGGGACCTACCATCCCAGCTCTAGAGGTAGTAGAGAGCTTCAAATAGTTGGTGGTTCAAACATGGGCCTATGATTAGGGTCAAGCGGTAGTGCCGACAATGCCTACTTGCAATGCATGGGTCACACCTCCGTGACATTTGATAGATTAAGCAGGTGCTCCTTTATGAGGGACACCCAAAGGGAGAGGGGCAAGCAAGGGAAGAGGATAGGGACATGGGTAGGTTGGCCATAATGGCCATGATGGATAGGTTTTAGGGGCCCCACTAGTTAGGCAACAACATCCCCAAGTTCAGTCGTAGGTTGTACAACAGTAGGCAGCACTACCACCACCACTAGATGGTAAAGATGCGTAGATATAGTAGTTATAGAAGAAGTTGTAGATCTTGATAGGTGAGCCGGATTAGGCCCACCAATAGATTTTGGCTATTAATACTGAGCAGGACTAGGCCAAACAACAAGTGATGGCCATGACTATGGAGAGAGATTATGCCAGGAAACAATTACAGGTTGTGATTGCTGGGAGGGATCATGAGATTGGTTGACGACACCAGATATAGCCCATGATAGCAACATCACAAGGTAGAATAGTTTCAACGTGATTATATAGAGAGGTCGTGATAGAGGCTGTTAGGTCTCAAAAATACAGGTTTGAACCATAAGAGGTTGCCAAGCTCTTACAAAAATTTTGGCTAACGTACAAGGCCAATTAATGTAATCGAACCTTCTACTCTTTAGGATCTGCTAAACCTAGGCGGGTTTACCTATGCGAATGATGCATATTTGATATATGTTTCCTATTTGATCAATCTATCCACAATGGAAATTGGGAGTGAAAAGATATAATCCTAATTTGGTATAAATTGTATGAGCAATATTTTCAATTAAAAAATATGGGATTCTACAAAAAATGATTTAATGAAACTTAGTGAATTAAAATGGGCAAGACCATTTCTTTATTGGGTATATGGAGTCCAATGAAGACATAGAAAATGTGACCTGTAATGGAAATAACTCAAACTGTTTGGCATAATGATATAAGTTTATAACTTGTATAAACATGCAAGTAAATAGTTGACAAACTCTACTTGAGATGGATTGACAACCCTAATTATATAGTTCTACTTAATAATCTAATTAACACTTCAAAATTACTATGATTGACTAAAAGGATTTAATCTTTACTAGAAAGAACCAATCAAGAATATCACACAAATACAAAAAAATGTGCATCGATAAACTGTATATACACTTGATATACCAATTTAAATAATAGAGAAGCATCAAAATGGAGACAACCAAATAACTGGATAATTTTGACAAACAGTTGATACCAAAATTAGGCAACATTATGAAATATTTATTAACTTCTTCAAAATTTATACATGCATCATGGTCCTCACGACATGAAGATCTGAAAATTTATTCTATTCTAACTACTGTTCCTTCTTCCAACCCTTTATTCTGCATCGAACTCTTGCTTTTATACACTTTAGAGAACTTTTCCTGTGCCTTTTGGTTTTTGACTATTCACATTCTCATGAGAGGCCAAGAGTCAGGTCATTTCACAACTAAAAAGAACCACCAGAAATTTCACAACCAAAAGAACTAGTTTACCGCACTACCGCGTGCCATCATTTTAGCCACTGTGGTACCGAGGTAACACTTCACGTTGCTCCACCATCTATCGCTCTACCGGGGTCTACTTGTTTGATTGCCACGATTTCGCGGTGGCTTATCCTAACTACCAACTTCACTGTCTACCACGCTATTGTGGGCTCCACTTTCTCCTCATGGGGTACAACGGTTTATCTGTCATGGTCTTCTCTTCCTACCACTCTACCGTGAGCCTCATTTCTCCCTTGAGCGGTATCACGGTAACATCTTCTCTGACTTTCCACTGCTCTACCATGGGCTCTTTTTTGACCCTTCATGGTATAGCAGTTATCTTCTTATACACCACACAACTACATGTTTTGTTTTATCCCTTCACGGTATGGCAGTCTGGTCTTCGGTGTCCTTTCTCACCACTCCACCGCGGGTACAGATTGAACTGTGTGTGGTGTAACGGTAAAAGGGAATAATGTTCAATGCCTTGATCGCGATACCGCGAGCTATTTTGCAAAGGGTTGCGGCAAGGAGGTATAAAGTGAAGGCCATGAAGGGTGAAAATATGGCAGTGGTATGGTAGTAAAAGGCAACTTTAGCATTGTAGAAGGTAGAAAAATGATTTTCAAGAAAAAGATAGGAAATTAATGGGTCCAAATGGGCAAAAGCCCTTAGAATTTTTTATGAAAATTTTGGATCTAATAGCGGCTCCTATTGGGGATGAGTGATTTACTAATCACTACAAGAAACCAGAATGTCACTGGGAGAGCAGACAAAGACACCAAAGGATATGAAAAAATGAAGGCAACGAAAGATGGAGGAAATGAAAAGATAAGGGAAATGGAATATGGAGGATGGAAAAATAAAAAATGGAAGTGACCCTACACTGTTGTACATGGAAAGAAAACAATGTTTTCAATGAGGGAACTCTGTGATTGTCCATGTACTAGTAAGTCCCAACCTCTTTTAAATTTCTAAACTACTATGCATGGAAAAAATAATATTTAAAGAGGTTTATAAAGAATTTTCCATGCACTAGAAATCCTTAATCCTCTGTTACCTCTTAAGAGAAAAAATGCTTCATGAACTACCCATATAGAGGAAACTCTTGCTCCTCTCTAGACATTTTATGCAAGAAATAAGAATCCTCTCCTCTTTTGCCAATGATCACAAAAGGACCCAACCACAAAGCTTCAAACTTGCCATTCCTTCCCTTCTCCTGACACCGAGCATTCCACATCAGCACTAAATCATTTTTTTCAAATTTTTGCTCCTTGTCATTTTTATCAAAAACATACTTCATCTGTGATTGCAACTTCACATTCTACTTCTGAGCCATTCTCCTTACTTCATCAAGTTCTGCAAGCTGCTCCATTCTTTCCTCCATTGGTTCAGAAATATCCAAATCCTCTTGCAAAACAAAGTTATAAACTGGTAAAAGGTTCTATAATGGCATCCTGGCTTGTGTCCCATACACTAGTTCAAATGGAGACTTTCCAATCACCTTTTTCATTGTAATCCTATCTTCCCACACAACCATTCTCAATTTTTCATCCCATCCCTTTCTATTTGTACCTAACAACCTCCTTATTATCTTCAAAAGATTTTTATTACTTGATTCCACCTAACTGTTTTCTTGTGGATGATAAGGGGCAACATAGGAAATGGTAATTCCATAGGTATTGTAGAAGTCTCTGAACTCATTAGATCTAAAACACATCCCATTAACTATGATCAATCTTATCAGTGTGCCAAATCTAGTTATAATGTTCTCCATCAGAAAGTTCACCACCACCTTGCTTGTAGCTTATTTAGTTGGGATAGCCTCCACCCATTTAGTAAAATGATATGTGGCCACTAATATCCATCTATATCCTCCACTTGATCTTTCATGTATTTCTCCAATGAAGTCAATTCCCCATTGGTGAAAAGGGTCTTCTACCTACAAAGGTCTAAGTGGTAAGGCTCCTTGATACTTCAATTTCCCTGAAAACTTCTAACAAGCCTCACATTTCCTCACATGTGAAAAAGAGTCATTAAAGACCTTAGGCCAGTAATAGCCAACCTTGAGAATCTTATGTGTAGTGGTCTTGGTAGAATAATGGCCTCCACACACCCCTTCATGCATTTCTCTCAAGACATGTTTTTCTTGGGATTCATCTAGACACAACAACAATATTCCATCCCTATTCTTCCAAAATAGGTCCCCTTCTATAAAAACATACTTAGAAACTTGTAGCTTCAAATTTCTCTTTTGATTATCATTCAACCCCTCAAGGAATTTCATGTGCTTGAGATAATACATTCGCATTTGTATACCTAGAAGTATGCTTGATACTTGCAACTACATTCTCCTCACCTTCTATATTGCATATTTGATTTGCTTCAATGTTTGTTTTTCCCATCAGCTTGGCCAAACCCTATCCTCTTACCAACTTGGTAATCTAAATTTCCATACTGAACTCTTGGATTTTATTAATCCATCTACATATTTTTCCTGTCACCTCTGTTTGTACCAGGATATCTTTCACAACTGCATGTGGGACATAGGCAATTACTTTAGCTCCAAAAAGATAAGCTTTGAAAGCTTTTTCTACCTTGACCAATGCATAAACCCATTTTTTCATAATGTCATATTTCAATTCTGACCCCTGCAAAGATTTGCTGAAAAAAGATACAGGCTTCTCATGACCTTCATCATTCTTTTGTAACATAATGATTGATATGGTATGAAATGAAGCAAAAGAAAATATTTGAAAATTTTTGGAAAAATCAGGGGACTTTAGGATGGGAGCTTCCTTGATAGCTCTTTTTATAGATATGAAAGCTTCCATGGCTCCAGCAGTCCAGTCCAAATTCTCTCACTTTTTCAACATATTGGATATAGGTTTAACAATCTCAGAAAAAATTGGATACAAATCTTCTAACAAAGTTAATTTGACCAAAAAATGATAGGATTGCCTTGACAGTTTTGGTAATGGGAATTTTATCTATGGCATCTACTCTCTCAGGGTCTATCCTAATCCCATATTTTGATACAATATGTCCCAAAAGCTTACCCTCTGTAACAAAAAAATGACATTTTTTAGGATTAAGACTAATACCATATTCCAAAGCCTTGATGAATATCTTCTCCAAGTGCCCCACATGATCCTCTGCACTTTTTGAATAAGCAGTAAGATCATCCTGGTACACCACCATTATAGCATTAATCAGATCTGCAAATGCCACATCCATGGCCCTTTGAAAAGTGGCCCTTGCATTTGTGAGACCGAATGACATTCTCACATGAACGTATGTCCCCCATGGTGTAGTAAAGGTTGTCTTGTATTGCTCAGACTCTTTGAATTTAACCTTGTTATATCCAAAAGAACCATCCATCATTGACAATAGCTCACACCCTATTACTTTGTGCAATATTGCCTCCATATTTGGGGGAGGATAATTATCTCTAAGGGAAGCAAAATTCAGATTTCTAAAATCTACACATCATCTAATATCCCCATTTTTCTTTCTTACTGGAACCAGATTTGAGACCCATATTGAATGCCTAATGGGTTTAATAATACCTCCATCTCTGAGTTTTTCTAGTTCCTCCTATATCTTAGGTTCCAAAGTTGGGTTAGTAGGCCTCTACCTTTGTTTGAATGGCTTTGAGTCCTATTTAAGTGGAATCTCATGCTGGAAAAGGTCCTCTCTCTATGCCTTGAGATCCTCATAAGACCAAGCAAAAACATGTTTGTATTTTCTCAATAATGCAATCAACATTCCCCTGATGGTTGGACTTATCTATTTTCCAATGTAGACCCTTTTTAGTGCTAATTCAGTTCCTAGATTTACTTCTTCAATATCTTCTTTCTTGACTGGTGTCTGCTTCATTAGAGAACAATCACTCCCATCATACACTCTTTCCAATGCCACAAGCCCTTTGGGGAGCTTGTTGGTTTTAAGTTGCAAAACTTCCTTCCCAAATATAGTCTATTTCCCATCCACTTCCTCCACAAAAGCATTGAAGTCAATCTCCTGTGCCTCATACTAATCTATACAATGAAGAAACTTCAAAAGGTCAGTATCCTCATTAAATTCCTAGCAACTGTATATGTTGTCAGGGATAGCAGGTCTTGTTTTGAATTCAACCTAAGATATCCCAGGCAAAGCGATATAATCTCTTTTCAAGGCTACATTAGCCAAAAAACCCGCCATCAAATTTTATGATCGATCTATCCAATCAATTGAGAAAACATCAAATAATTCCATTGTGTCCCACACAACATTTCTATATTGTTTCAACCTCTTGTTCTTTGCAACATATCTTGATCTGATTTGTGATACAACCAACTCAGAATCTCCCAAGATAGTTAGAAATTTAATCTTGTGCTTGACAGCCATATTTAAACCAATCAATAAGGCTTCATATTCTACCACATTGTTTGTACACTCAAAGGTTAAAAAAAATGAATATTTGAAT